>CM024708.1:11168081-11896218 GCA_014182895.1 Angophora floribunda
CGATTATTACAACCCCTCCTCCTGGGCCACGGCACAACCTTATGGTTGGCGGTTCTGGCTAAACCAGCTTCGTCCTCTTTACCTCAAGGCACGGCGACGTCAAGGGCTCACCCCCAAGACGGCATTCCCGAAGGAGCACAGGACCCGTCCACTACCGCAGCCCCACTACTGATAGAGGCCCGGGACCCGCCCCCATACCGCGATCCCACATAGAACCTCTCCCTGTCAAGCATCCAACTGAAGTCAGGCGACCCACTGGCCACGGCACAACCCCATAAGGATTGGCGGTCTTCCGGCAACGCCGGGTTCTCCTCTTAATGTGACCATGCAACACATCATCAATCAATTCGTTCTTTTCTTTGCTCTCCGTGAATGCACATCGCTCATGCTCATGCGACATGCCATTTCTGATAACCCACGCAATATGTCATGCAATTTCACTCGACAATTCCAAAATCCAATTTCTAATCAGCATTCGATCACGCGTTTCATCAATATTCACAAGTTTAATTGACAATCGGCACTTCATTAAATCATAACAACCAAGAACACATCAAAATAAGCCAAAAATTAGCTTCTGCATGAATAGTAATCCGTAAACAGTGATTAGTGAACAGTAAATTCGTCCGAAATTAAATAAATAAATAAATAAAAATAAATAAACTTAACCATGGTTAACAAATTAACCTAACCATGGTCAAATTAACCTAACCATAGTCAAATTCTAACCTTGGTTACTTTAAAACTAACCTTAGTTACTTTAATTAATTAACCTTAGTTACTTTAATACTAACTATGGTCAATTAACTAACCAATCAACCTAGTCACTAGAATTAATTAACCAAACTAATTAACCAATCAACCTTAATTAATCACAAACACACAAATATACTAAGTTCGTCCTTGAAATTTGAACTAACACGCTAATCCTCAAAAAGATAGGGGTGCTGACGCCTCATGATTTCTTCACTTTCCCACGTAGCTCCCTCCGTACCATGATGCTCCCAAATGACTTTGACCAAGCAGACCGTCTTGCTTCTCAGCACTTGTTCTTTCCGGTCCTCAATCCGAATCGGTCTCTCTACATACGACACCCTGTCGTCCACCTCTATCTCTTCAAAATTCAACACGTGAGTCGGGTCCGGCTCGTATTTCCTTAACATTGATATGTGGAATACGTCATGCACTTGAGCAAGTCGAGGCGGTAGTGCAAGACGATAGGCTAAATTCCCGATCCTTTCTAGAATCTCGAACGGTCCGACATACCTTGGGCTCAGTTTTCCTTTCTTTCCAAATCGTGATGTACCTCGCATTGGCGATACTTTAAGGAACACATGATTGCCCACTTGAAATTCCAATGGCCTATGTCGTCTATCCCCATAACTCTTATGTCTCCAGTCACGAAATCCATCGTGATGTGCTCCCATTTCCATTCGGGGATTTCAAGAGGTTGTAGTAACCCTCCTGGCTTACAATGCTGCGCTTTCATTATTGGCAGGTTAAACAATTCACCACATGCTTGGCAATGTCTAACTTCATGCCATTCCACCAATAATATTGTCGTAAATTCTAATACATCTTTATACTGCCTGGGTGCACACTATAGTCGCTGCGATGCACTTTGGATAACAACCTCTCCTTAATTTCGGTGTCGCTTGGTACACATAACCGTCCACGGAATTTCAAGATCCCATCTTCGGATACTTGAAAATCCGACTTTCTCTTGGTCGCATCCATTTGTAGAATCTTTTGGATCTCAGCGTCCAAAGGTTACATTGCCTTAATTTTGGTTTGAATTTCAGGTTCGATCCTTAGGGTAGCCATTAGACTAGAAAGATGGCATACCTCAAGCCTGAATTCTGAATCGCGGATTCCCTCCAACAGAATCCATTCCCGAACCATCATACTAGCAACCGATGACTTGCGACTCAAAGCGTCTGCCACTTTGTTTGCCTTACCCAGATGGTACAGAATATCGCAGTCATAATCCTTAAGAAGTTCCATCCATCTGTGCTGTCTCATATTCAGTTCCTTTTGGGAGAACAGATACTTCAAGCTTTGATGGTCCATAAAAATCTGAAATCTCTCTCCACAGAGATAATGTCTCCATATTTCAACGCAAATATGATGGCCGCCAACTCTAAGTCGTGCGTCGGATAATTCAGCTCGTGAGGCCTCAATTGCTTGGAAACATATGCTATCACTTTACCATATTGCATCAGAATGCAACCAAGTCCTTTGTATGACGCATCGCTAAAAATCTCATATCCTCCCGAGCCTGACGGAATAGTCAAAACTGGTGCGGTAGTCAGCTTATGCTTAAGCTCTTGGAAACTACGCTCGCACTTATCCGTCCACTCGTATTTCTTGTCCTTTTTCAGCAACTGTGTCAATGGCATAGCTATTGAAGAGAATCTTTCCACAAACCGTCTGTAATAACTAGCCAATCCCAGAAAACTACGAACCTCGGTTACTGAAGTCGGTCTCGGCCAATCTATGACCGTTTCAATCTTGGTCGGGTCCACAGAAATCCCTTCGCCTGAGATCACATGGCCTAGAAATGCCACTCAAGCCAACCAAAATTCACACTTACTAAATTTTGCATACAGCTTGTAATTTCTTAGGGTTTGCAACATGATCCTTAAGTGTTGCTCGTGTTCATCCGGACTCTTCGAATACACCAAAATGTCATCAATAAACACGATCACAAACTGATCCAAATACTCCTTAAACACCCGATTCATCAAATCCATGAAAGCAGCAGGGGTATTTGTTAATCTAAAAGGCATTACCGTAAACTCATAATGACCATAACGAGTACGGAAAGCTATCTTCGGTATGTCCTCCTTTCCGATCCTCAATTGATGATAGCCCGTCCTTAGATCTATCTTAGAGAATATTGATGCTCCTTGGAGTTGGTCAAACAGGTCGTCAATCATCGACAGCGGGTACTTGTTCTTAATCGTCACTTGATTAAGCTGACGATAGTCAATGCTTAACTGCAACGAACCATCCTTTTTCTTGACAAACAGAACTGGCGCTCCCTAAGGCGATGCACTCGGGCGAATAAAGCCCTTGTCCAATAATTCCTACATCTGTACCTTCAATTCCTTAAGCTCTGACAATGCCATCCTATACGGTGCCTTCGAGATTGGTTCCGTCCCAGGGGCCAACTCGATTACGAACTCTGTCTCTCTGGCCGGGGGTAATCCTGGCAATTCCTTTGGAAAGACATCCTGATAATCTCGTACTACCGCAATGTCCTCCAAGTTCGGTCCTTCATTCAACGTATCACTCACATATGCCAAATAGCCTCGACATCCTGACCCCAACAACTTGGTTGCTTCCAAAGAAGAAATCAAGGGAATCGAGGACCCTCATCGGCTCCCTACAAACTGGAAACTACTAGCTCCAGTCGGATTAAATCGGATTCTCTTCTCCCGACAATCCATAGTAGCTCCTTGCTTGGTCAGCCAATCCATACCAATAATGACATCAAAGTCATACATCGCTAAAACAATCAAATCAATTCTTCCTTCCCGACCATCTATAATCAGTTTACAGCTAGCACATCCTACTGCAGATAAAACCGAATCCTCTAATGGAGTAGAAATAACAAAGACCGTTTCCAACGGCTCTGGTCTTAACACCACTAATTCTACAAACCGTTTAGCAATAAAGGAGTGTGAAGCTCCTGGATCAAACAACGCATAAGCAGCATGATCGTGTAGAGATATCGTACCTGTAATCACGGCAGGCGTGTCCTCCGCCTCCTTCCTCATGACTACATACACCTGTCCTTGAGCAGTGGGTGCATGCGGATGCCCGCCGAAAGTTCCCCACTGGTGGTCTGGCTGGCGGTCGTGGCGTGAATGGCATCATGGGTCTGCGTGGGCAGTCCCTCACTTGGTGGCCAACCTGACCACACCCGTAACAAGCTCCCCTTGGAGTGGTAGGCAACGGTATTCCCACACCGTTCCTTATATTAGGCGAGAGAGGATACCTTCCTCCCGCCATTGGTTTCTTACCAAACCGATGGTTGTCCCTGCTAGGCATAAACCGCGATCCAGATGCGGCTGCCTTCTCTGCAATGTGCCTCTCAATCATCTAAGCTCTCTCATAAAGCTCATTGTAATCCATCAAGTTCACCGACACCAAGTGGTCTCGTATTTCCATTTTCAGTCCGTCCCGAAACCTCCTAGCCTTGTCCAACGAGTGCTCAACCATCCGCGGTACGTACTTCGACAGCTCTGCAAACTTGGCTTCGTACTAATCCATTGTCATCTAATTCTGACGCGCAGCCTTTGAAATTCTGCCAGTTTCTGCTCTCTTGCACAGTCTGAGAAGTACTTGCTCAGAAAAGCCTCTCTGAAGGTATCCCATACTCTAGATGTACCCTTGGGAAATACCCATCCTTGGGTAGCTTCCCACCAAGTGCCAACGTTACCCTGCAGTTGGTAAGCCACCATGATCACCATTTCCTCCTTAGAACACTACAGCAAGGTGAAAGTCTTCTCTATCTCTCGCACCCAGAGGGTGGCTGTTTCAGGGTCACCAGCCCCAGAAAACTTGGGCGGCTTCAGCTTCATGAATTGCTCCACCAGTTGATGCATAGGCCGGTTACCAGTCCCGGGCCTAGCTACAAGAGCAGCTGCAGCAGCAGCAATAGCGGCTTGAGTCTGAGCTTGCTGACCTATCAGAGCCTCAATGGCATGCATGATCCCATCCATCCTCGGATCTTCCGGTGCTACCTCTCTAGCACCGGTCGGCACTTGTGCCGTCCTCTTCCTATGACTCCTCTGACTTGGGGTCCTCAAACTAGGGGTACTCGGATCTAGATTGCTCATTTTGCAGGACTCTCCTAACCTGCGTTCCAATTGCCCCCACATGGAATTAGAAAATGAGACAACCCTACAACAAAGGACCACGAAGGATCCTGCAGTCAATCACATGCAAGCAAAGAAATTGTCTTTCCTACTAACTATCCCCACGCACCAACGCAAGACTCATCGCACCTTATCAATCCATCAGCCAACCAGGTTCTGATACCAAAATCGACGGGGTTGTCACGCCCCGACTCTCGGGCTCGCGGCAACCCTATTTCACTTGAGGTCTATTTGTACAACGTCCCAGGTACTGTCGTCGACCAATTTATTTTATCTTGTAATTAAGCACATGCGGAAACGAACAACTCCCAAACCAAATAACAGGGATAGCAACAACAGAAGTAGAGGAAAGACAACCAGTATTTTATATATCTGAAGGTTAGCCAGCATACCAGAAAATACATACACGCCTTACTATAGGCGACAAGCTAAGGCCTACTCAAAAAGGGATCGGCCTAGCTAACCTAACCCTGTACAAGTGGGGGAAGGCTCGTCAAAAAGAAAATAGGCTACAGCTGCCTACTCACGGGCCTTAGAGGGATCGCTCTCTTCGATCATCGATGCTTGCATCATCTAGGGCCTGAAAAGTTTAACCACGACGGGTTGAGATAAACTCGACAAGTTAAAGTCCTAAGCCTCGGTTAGGAACTTCGCTCGCCTCGGGAGTTTAACATACAACCTAATCCAACAGGCAACACAATGCAAAGAGAAACAAAAGCATATGACAGTTCAATAAGCAAACACAACCACAGGCGATCCTACCTGACCTTAGCACACGTGACCTGCAAAAACTGTCATTTAATTCATCACGACAATAAGAGCATGCGAATAATCAGAGCATCTCACACAGCTTTCTCATGTCTCACACTCATACATGCTCCGATTATTACGACCCCTTCTCCTGGGCCACGGCACAACCTTATGGTTGGCGGTTCTGGCTAAACCAGCTTCGTCCTCTTTACCTCGAGGCATGGCGACGTCAAGGGCTCACCCCCAAGACGGCATTCCCGAATGAACACAGGACTCACCCACTACCGCAGCCCCACTACTGACAGAAGCCCGGGACCCGCCCCCATACCGCGATCCCACATAGAACCCCTCCCTGTCAGGCATCCGACCGAAGTCAGGCGACCCACTGGCCACGGCACAACCCCATAAGGATTGGCAGTCTTCCGGCAACGCCGCGTTCTCCTCTTAATGTGACCATGCAACACATCATCAATCAATTCGTTCTTTTCTTTGCTCTGTCATGAATGCACATCGCTCATGCTCATGCTCATGCGACATGCCAATTCTGATAACCCATGCAATATGTCATGCAATTTCACTCGATAATTCCAAAATCCAATTTCTAATCAGCATTCGATCACGCGTTTCATCAATATTCACAAGTTTAATTGACAATCGGCACTTCATTAAATCATAACAACCAAGAACACATCAAAATAAGCCAAAAATTAGCTTCTACATGAACAGTGCCGTGAACAGTAATCCGTGAACAGTAAATTCGTCCAAAATTAAATAAATAAATAAATAAAAATAAATAAACTTAACCATGGTTAACAAATTAACCTAACCATGGTCAAGTTAACCTAACCATAGTTAAATTCTAACCTTGGTTACTTTAAAACTAACCTTAGTTACTTTAATACTAACTATGGTCAATTAACTAACCCTAGTCAGAATTAATTAACTAGACTAATTAACCAATCAACTTTAATTAATCACAAACACACAAATACACTAATTAACCCCTAAGCAAGATTAACCCCTAAACAAGGATTAGGAAGTTAACTTACTTGGATCGGAAATCCAGCTACACCGGCGCATAGAGGGGGATGAGGGCTACGAGGGGTAAGCTCGGGGACGGCAACGGATGACAAACGATGGCCGAAACGGGCCAAAAATATTGATGGTTACTGTTCACGCGGAACTAACCAGCAGTGCAGAAAAAGCCGAAATAGGAGGTCCGGGGCAACCAGGGGATGACCGGGGGTGTGCAGCTGGCTTCCTAACTTCTAGGACTACACTATGGGCGGTGGTGGCGGCTCCGGTGACGGCGGCAAGGCTGTTTTCCGACTGGAAAACAGTAAAGACAGCAAGGGACACCATAAATGGAAGAGAAAAGGAAGAGAAAAAGGGAGAGAGAGTGTGGCTGGGCTGGTGCACAAATTTTGGGGGAGAAAGAGGAGAGAGAAGAGGCTGAAAACTTGAAGGAGAAGCCAAGGCAAGTGGGCTTGCCACTTGCTTGAAGGACCAATCAAAAACAAGCAATAAACAAGCAAAAACAATGCCCACTTGGGCACAAAAGCAAAAGGCCTAAGAGAGAAGCCCATGGGCTGGAAAGGGAGGGGAACTTGGGCCAACTTGGGCCCCTCTTGGGCTGGGCTGAATGGGTGCAAGGCCCATTGGGCCGCCGGTCTTGGGCCGGTCCACCCGCGGGCTCGAAACCCGGTCCAATTTTCCTTTTTCCGACACTTCCGTGTCCAACGGAAAATCCCAAAATATATGAGGCGATGTCCACGTATTTAGTCCTGATATCATCGAGAAATCGGTTCCAAAATCGGATTAAAAATTGGGCTAAATTGAGTCAATTTTCAGGATGTTACAGAATATACTACCCGCTCTCAAACATGACTTAGAAACTTGCATAGATTGTTGTAAGGGAAAGCTAACTAAGATAAAGAAGAAAACTACAGTCCGTAGTTCTAACCTGTTAGAAGTCATTCACACTGATATTAATGGACTGTACATAGCAACCTTGTGTAAAAATTATTATTTTATCACGTTCATTGATAATTATTCTAGATATGATTATCTGTATTTGATTAAGGAAAAGTTTGAGTCTCTTGACAAGTTTAAAATTTTTCGGATTGAAGTTGAAAGGTAATTGGGAAAGGTTATAAAGGTTGTTAAGTCTTATTGTAGTGGTGAGAATTTTGGTAGGTATGGTGATGTAGGACAAATTAAAGGACCATTTGCCAAATATTTGGAGGATTTTGGGATAGCGGCTCAGTTTATTATGCCTGGAAGTCTTGAACAGAATGGTGTGGCCAAAAGGCGTAATCACACATTTATGAATATGGTGAGATGTATGATTAGTAGGACTAAATTACGAGCTTTTCTATGGGATGAAGTTTTAAAATTTTCCCTTTATATACTAAATCATGTACCTACTAAAGTTGTTCCATTGACTCCTTTTGAGTTATGGACTGAATGTAAACCTAGTTTGAACCATCTTAAAGTTTGGGGGTGTCTTGCAAAAGTGAGATTACACAATCTTGCATTAGGTAAGTTGGACTCAAGAACCACTTGATGTTTTTTCGTATCTTACCCTAATCATTTGAAGGGATATCAATTTTATAATCCCAATGGAGGTCCAAGAATTGTGGAGTGACAAACTACGAAGTTTCTGGAGTTTGATATGGCCAAAAAGGAAGCTGCTCACAAACTATTGAGGATAATAATATGGTGGGGCCTAAAATTTTCTTTTCTCTACCTAATTAGACAATTACGGAATCTACTACGCCACAAACTAAACTTGTTGGAGCACAAGATCATGTTATAGAAATAGTTCCTAATGAAGTACCTTAGGTTCCTCAGATTCATAATGAGATTATAGTAGCTCCACTTATGAGGTCCACTAGAGAGAGGCATTCAGCCATTTCACCTGACTACATTGTCATTTAATCTATTTGGGAAAGTATGACTATGATTTCAGCTGCATTAAAGATCTAGTAACTTATATAGATGTTGTTTCTTGTCCTCAATCAGATTTGTGGTTGGATCAATGAAAGATGAGATGCAGTCTATGAAACATAATAGTGTCTAGGAGCTTGTTGGGGTTTATATGACTAAAAGGGACTCCGAAGGAAATATTGAGAAATTTAAGGCCAGACTAATAGCTAAGGGCTTCACTCTAACTCTTTCTCTAGTTTCTTCTAAAGATTCCTTTAGAGTGATCATGGCATTAGTAGCTCATTTTGATATGAAGTTACACCAAATGGATGTTAAAATTGCTTTCCTAAATAGAGACCTTGATGAGGAAGTCTATATGGTGCAACTTGGAGGTTTTGTAGTAGGCGATCTAGCTAAGCTTGTATGCAAATTGAAAAAGGCTATTTATGGTCTAAAACAAGCTTCTAGGCAATGGTATTTGAAGTTCCATAATGTTATTACTTCTTTCGATTTTGCTGAAAATAAAGTAGATCAGTGCATATACTATAATGTTAGTGGGAAGAAATTTATTTTTCTCATACTTTATGTAAATGACATTTTGCTTGCGAGTAGTGATATAGGATTACTGCATAAGACAAAGCAAATATTGTCAAAGAATTTCGACATGAGAGATCTTGGTGAGGCATCTTTTATTCTTGGCATTCAGATCCATAGGGATCATTTTCGCAATATGTTGGGTTTATCTCAAAGGGCACATGTTGATTGTATTTTAGAAAGATTCAATATGCAGCATTGCAAGCCAGGAGTTACTCCTGTCGTTAAGGGTGATAAATTGAATATGTTACAATGTCCTTAGTCAAATGTTGAGAAAGCCCAAATGAAAGATATAACTTTATTTGTGACTGGACTTCTAAGTAGATATCAGTAAAATCCTAATCACGATCACTGGGTTGCTACCAAGAAGGTTTCAAGGTATTTAAGAGAACAAATGACTATATGCTGACTTACAGATATGTTCAGAATATGCAGTTAGTTGGGTATTCGGATGTAGATTTTGCTAGCTGTCAAGATGATAGAAAGTCGACAATTGGATATATCTTTATGTTAGGAGGCAGTGCCATGTCTTGAAAAAGTGAGAAACACAAATCCATATCGTCATCTACCATGCAAGCGAAATTTATAGCATGTTTTTTGATAGCTACTCAAGCTATTTGGCTCCAGAATCTCATTACGAAGTTGGCCATATTTAACTTTGTGGATAGACCCATATAATTATATTGTGATGATAACTTTGTTGTGTTGTTCATCAACAACATAAGTCTTAAAGGGTCTAAGCATATGGAGGTCGAGTTTTTGAACATAAAAGAAATAGTACAGAAAGGTGACATTATGCTAACGCATATTCCCACAAATGATATGATAGTAGATCCACTAACGAAAGGGCTTCATTCTTGTGTATTTTAGTGACATGTCATGAACATGGGCTTGGAAGCATCTTTCGATGCTGTCGTTTAGTGGCAATTGATTGTGGTTTGCTCTAACAAAGTGTACATTTGTGGTTTTGTTACATTTGGTAATATGTTGATATATGTCAACTCATTTTGCATGCACTATTGTCGAGTTGAATACATATATCTGATGAAAATCTCAAGGTATTATGTAAGCCTTGAGTGAAGGCTAGGGGCATTTGGTTATTAGTCTTATACATATGTCTTGATTACATATAAAAGAGTAGAATGGTTAGCCATGGAGATAAGACATATGTGGGTTCATTGGAACCATATTGCATTCTCTAGTGTATATCAGATATGATAACACTTGAAAGAATGGGTGACCAACAAATGGGATAACACATATAGAATTACTCTTTATGAGGTGTTATCCATTTGCCACATAACTATATTGAATCCATGTCAGTAGAGTTGAAAGCACTTGTGACCATGGAAGGCTCTGCGTAATTAAATGCAGTTACCACCATAATTCGGTGTTTGAGACTCTGTGGGATCAGATTGGCTATTAAGAATTATCTCATAACCAACTTAAAGGTGCGCACTTGTAGTACAGTTTCAATTAATATAGCCAAGTGGGAGAATGTAAGAGTTTTCCTAATGTGGGCTACATTAATTGATATTGTAATTTGCCATTTTACGGGGTTGGTCTATTAAAATCACATATAAGATTTTTCTTAATAGGTCAATATGTGCCTGACTTGTGTGGGCCGAGTTGAGCTCGGCCTGTGATGAGAGAGCCCGGCTAGAAACTCTATAAATAGCACTAAAGGTCCCTCTTCTAGCCCTAGTTTTGTAACGTATTGTAATCCTCATCTAAGGGATTCGTGAGGGGCGATTAAGGGTAGTCTCATTCTGAAGGTAATAGAGGAGAAGATCGATAACATTCAAGGATCCATTCGACATCATTCTGCATCAAAATGAATGGATTCGAAAATGGGTACGCAAATATTCTTCTTTCTTGGTTGTCATGCTCGAGTTTCTGGCTAGGTCAATCCTGAAATGCCGTTAAAACGGCTGACATTAACAACCGCAATTACAAAAGTATCGATCCTTTTTTCGTGGTTGTTATTGAGGATAACATGAAGCTGGCTTGTTCAGTTCAATCGTCAACTTGTCTCCGCCTTGACAGATTTCACAGTTATGCCACGTTCAAATTGGTGCTTTACCTGCTCTTTTTCCGCTCAACCTGCACTTGATCCTACAAAAATTAAAAGCATCTCCCTCAATTTACAAAGCTAAGAGATATGCCTGCTGATCTTTGGACACCACATGCAATGGAAAAAGTGATCTACCTCTACAATAAAATCTTTCTGGTTCAAATATCCAGTAAAACAGGAATCTTAAAGCGAATTCAGTAAACTCTTTGAGACTATGGTGATGGTCGCAATTTTTGGCGCTAATCTCCATTACAAGCTCCACCATTTCGACTGCCCATCTGTGGTAATAATCGCGACCATCACCTCCCCACCTTCCATGGTGACCAATGTAGTGATTATGCCCCTCAAACCCCTGAAAGTCCTTTTCACTCGAATCTGAAGTCTTTGGACAAACAGGACGTCTCATTACTTTGGACCACCAGAAGTAGATTCATCTAATGATTGGCCACTGGCTCAATTTTTCAGCGGCAACAATTCTTTGTCCCCGCCGTGGTTTCACCCCTCGCGTAGGACACCAAGTCAGCTTGCAATGGCATCCCACCAACTGGCTGCTCCATGTTCTGTTGACATGGCGAGATGGCTGCTCCATGTTCTGTCGAGATGCTCGCCATTCAGAGCCTGGGCCCTCGATCTTTGTCAATGAGGCAATTTTCGCCATTGTCTTTGTTACCAGACAACACGTTCCCACAGTGTTGCATATTCTAATATCTACTAATGCAGTATAGATGAAAAGAGTGAGTCACAACTCTCGTCCACACGCCTGCCCAAAGAGTATATGCACAAAGGGCCTACAGAGAAATCTCTTGATGCCAAGACAGTGGTGATGATAGTGACTTTGCTGTTGGTTGCAGGCAATCAAGGTAGGTAAGAAGCGGCAGTGATACACAGTGGTGGTGATGGTGATTTTGTTGTTGGTTGCCGGCAATCGGAGAAGCTAAGAAGCGGTGGTGCATTGGACAAGCTGCAGAAGGACGCAATGGTGGTCGTGATGGTGGTTTTGTTGTTGGTTACGTGGTAAGAAGCGAGATGAGGGGTCGAACGCACACATGCACAATAAACACAAATGAAATGCCTGACTGTCTTATCCTCCTGCTCGTGTCAAATTTTGTACTGCCTGCTTGGTGTAACCTATAGATGGTGATAGCAGGCACCCCAATTATTATACGACTAGCCCGAGTTTTGTCAGTAATCAAGATTGAAGACGCCTAGTGCTTTATTGAAGTATCAAATTAGAAGTCTTTGAAGTGATTCCCTCAGATTAATTAATAATCACTGAAAATAAGCGTATTACGTGACTTGACAAATTACACACGACTAAGCTCGATATATGTTAGAGATATCTTTACAATGATAGATTCATGATTGAAAATCCAAGATAAAAAAAGAAAGCAATAAACTGAAACACTACTTAGAATTGCCACGAAATAGAAGATTGGAAGTGAAAAAGATAATACATAGATCCAAACAACGTTAGTTTTGCTTTCATCATCTTGTCTTTAAAAGCCACCTTTCAAGTGACTTACCACCAAATAGAAGGTTGTATGTAAAAACGATAGAATTGGGAATAACTAATAAGTGGTCAAGCTCAATCGTAAATTAAGAAATGCATGGAAACTTGCGTTCTTTTTACGGGACTCATAATGAATCTTTTTTTTTTCGGTAAGGGTAAGTAATATAAAATCATTCAAACAACTTTACAAGGATGTGAAACCTGGCACCAACCCACACTCAACGGGACAACATGTCACTGGAGTGGGGGTGCCAAATTCACAAGGAAAGTCTACCAAAACAGACCATACAAAAGAGCCGGAACAACTAGTTCCGCCACTATCATGTCTCCTAACAAAAAAATTGAGGGTCAAATCCCCAGCAACACTGTAGTCTTCTATCTCGGGAAGAGGCTACGATAGAATTAAAAGATGGTGCTTGTCCTTGACCGCTTTGATTAGGTGAAGCTTCATGGACAGCACATATAAGTTGGTAGTCCGAAATATAATATCATTCTTGGTCTTCCAAATCACATAGCAGAGGGCGGCAAAGGAATACCGAATCATATCAATATATAAACCATTACCATCAAAGGTATGTATAGCCCAATGAAGGTTTTTAGACCAAGTACGATTCCTCCACGGAAGATTACATTTCGCAGCCCAAAAAGCAGCAAGGGAATTTGAGACGTGACAGTCAAAAAAGAAATGATCAATAGAGTTAGGTCATGATCTGCAAAAGGCACATTACACAGAAGGGATTCTGCCATGAGACATTAGAAAACCTGAGTGGGAAGCCTATTCCATAGGATCAGCCAGAGAAGAAATTGGTGTCTCAGGACAATAACTTTGTTCCAAACAAAAGAAGCCCAAGTGACCCTAGAAGCTTGTTTCCGGATAATTGACCATGTTGACGTAATGGAAAATGAGCTTGAATGGTGAGGCACCCAAGTGAAAGAGTTCGGTGTATGGCTAAAAGAGGGGGTAGGAAACTGCCATGCTTGTTGCTCCTAGAGGAAGGCTTGCCCATTCAATGTCCATAAGTCTGCAACCTTTGCATCTCTCGTAAGACCCGATTGGTAAATATCAGAGTCAAAGAAGACTAGGTTGAGGGGAACCATATCCAACCACAGGTCAAACCACGGGGAAGTTGATTCACCATTTCCTATATTCTATTTGAAGAGACCTATGACAGTGTCCCTCAATGAAAGGATTTTTCTCTAGGCCCAAGAGCAGTATGTCGGAGTGGAGGCTATCCAAAATGTAATAAAAAAGAATCTTTCTCCAGACTCATAATGAATCTTTCTCTCTCTAAAATGTGACTTGTTACGACTAACATGGAAGCATGAACGAAAACACACACAAAAAAGACTTGAGTAAGAAAAAAATTGTAATAATAACTCAAATATAATATATTTATGTGGTTCATTGATGTGCCTACTATATGGGGAGAGATTGATAAGATGGTTACATTACAATCAGTAAAAAAGATATTAGAATCGTTCAATCACACTCATTCATATATGTTTTCCAATTCTAGATTAAACGCAAACTAGTTTTATTACACTGTCCCTCTTTTGGATGAAGGTTCTCAATGCTCTCTATATCTCTTGCAAATTTTCATACATGTTAAGTCAATATGCACCTGGAACCAAACCCAACATCAAAATTATTTATACGCAAAATAACCATAAGCTCTTCTCCGATGTCAACATGGGCTTCATCTTCAATTAAGAAAAAAAGTCTCGTGAAAAATCAATTTCCTTTTATGGATCACTGACCACCGTGTTGGCAAGAGTCCAATAATATGACCTAAGTTTCCTTGTGATTCAATTATAGATCTAATTTCAAAACAATCATAATTAACTTTGAGCCATGATAAATGAATCTCCACCTAGGCAAGTGAAGGTGGCTAACAAGAATCACCTAGAGGGGGATTGAATAGGTGATACGATAAATTATTACAGAATAAAACAATTCAAAATTAAAGTCTAAATATCAGCAAATGTAAAAACAGTAATCGGAAATATTCAAGGTTGATCCAGAAATCTGAACAGTAATCATATTCTAGAACAAAGTTCAAAATCTGCTATGCGGAAGAACAGACTTTACAAGCACCCATCAAGTGTACAATAGATAATAACAATATATCAACACATTTAAAAAGTTAGAATAACCAAAAAAGAAGTACCGAGAATATAACAAAAGATTAGATAAACCTAAAAAATCAACTAAATTATATGGTATCTTCCAAAAAAATAAATAAAATATATCAACTCATTTTAAAAGTTAAAAATAAAGTCATATTTTATATACTAAGTGGATATCCTAAACGAACTTAATTAAAGAAGGAAATGTCATACTCCAGCATCCTACATACATCAAATATAAGACATAAATCCAAATTTAAGGCATCTCCTATTATTTTCCCTTTATTAGAAAAAAAAGCTCCACATTGAGTTTTGGAAATGTTAGGTTATCTAATAAAGTATATATGCTAAAATCCTTCTGGAATTTGGAACCATATCTGCAGAATCAATCTAAATTCCTTGCTTTTAAGAAAATCCCAACCAAACTGCAAGATGGATCCATCAATTAAATTTTTTTAATTGATCCACATGCTATCTCTATTTCAATTCATAATTAAAGGCTTTTCAGATCTGGGCTTTATTGCTGTGTGGTCTTCTCTCCCCCCCCCCAAATGGACGAGCAAAAAGTCAAAACTAAAATCCCTTCAAAACAAACTCTAGATCTATCCACTGTTTTAATTCCATTTGTGCGAAATCTTCAACTTGCACCATGATGGCCCCTCTCTTGAACTGTAGCTGCTTTTGCAACTAATCTAATCATAGGCAAAATAATAACAAAGTCGAGAAAGTCACGACCTTCGAACATTTTGTCTAACATTGAAAAAAAAGAACAGAAAATTACATGGCATGATTCATAAAATTGTGCAATTTTGCGCAAAATGATGATTCATATATGAGGTCAACCTATTTAATCTAAATAGACATATATAACACAAAGCAAAGTTAAGTTTGTAAAGACATTTAGACATGCATTTGTGTATTACAAGGTAGTATTTTGCACAGAATAGAATCTGAATAGGCATATGACACAACCATTGTAAGCGTTGTTGAATGCATGAGACACCTATCTTGCCACCAATGTGCTTGTGCAGAAGACATCATGTGATGCAGTGGACATTTAAGGTAGCATTTAGGTAAAATCGCGGGTATAGTTCCAACACTCCGAAAAAGTTGGTGTCGGAGTAGCACAAAATGCACTACTCGGCCCAAATGAGCCAACCCTTTTGGACCCACACCAATTAGGGAGCACCTTAGTTGTGTTCTTGACACACGATTGGCAAACATACTTGGAACATCACCCCAGCAAACGAAAAGACCAAAGATCCCATTGGAGCCCTTCTTGTAGAAGCTCTAAAGGGCTGCTTTGGATTATAAAATCTAAAAACCTGAGAACATTTGAAAGAAATATCCAATTTGTCGTGTCATTTAATAAATACATGTAGTTGCAGTAATGTAGGTAGTAGGTTGGGTAGTAGGTCGGTTGCGGTTGGCCGGTGATATCTTTGAAGTTGAAGTTGATGAGTGCAAGAAGGACAACAATATAAGGCTTCAAAATCATATTGGAATAAGGGGAAGTTTGAAGCTTAGAAGTAGAATTATATGTATTTTTCTCTCATTAACCGAAAATTGCCCCTGGCCTCTATCCACGTGATAGTGCAGCAAGGGAAGATTCCCTTGCTAGCATCATGTTGTTGACATCGTGGACACGGCATCACTATCCGAACGATGTCGTCGACTGCCGTGTGTGTGCCTTGCGTGCATTGTGTGCATACATGTGTGAGGCATGTCTGAGGAAAGGATGAAGAGAAAAGAATAATGGTGATGGGCTAAAAAAGTAAAAGAATAGGCTTGACTATGCTAGCCCACTCGACAAATTTTCATTTTTATTTTTTTCAAATTTTTTTTTTATCTTTTCTATAAATTTATACACAAGTGGCACATTTAGTACTATTTATGTCCTTACTACACCGTGCAAGTCTATATCTTCTATTTGAGTCATTGGCGATGGCGAGTTCTCCAACTCCATACATGGTCCCAGTGTATGGAACTTTGGTCACAAGATTATCTATCAAAGCAACTGGGTGGATATCCACAGACCATGTGTCAATTTTATGTGTATCATTTAAGGTAGCATATAGGTACAACTGTGGGTATAGTTCCAACACTCCGAAAAAGTTGGTGTCGGAGTAGCGCAAAATGCACTCCTCAATCCAAATGAGCCAATCCCTTTTGGACCCACACCAATTATGGAGCGCCTTAGTTGTGTTCTTGACACACGATTGGCAAGAGATACTTGGAACATTGCCTTAGCAAACGAAAAGACCAAAGATCCCGTTGGATCCCTTCTTGTAGAAGCTCTTAGGGGCTGCTTTGGATTATAAAATCTAAAAACCTAGGAAAATTGGAAAGGAATATCGAGTTTGCCGTGTCATTTAACCGATACATGTAGTTGCAGTAATGTAGGCAGTAGGTTGGGTAGTAGGTCGGTTGGGGTTGGCCGGTGATAGCTTTGAAGTTGAAGTTGATGAGTGCAAGAAGGACAACAATAGAAGGCTTCAAAATTATATTAGAATAAGGGGAAGTTTGAAGCTTAAAAGTAGAATTGTATGCGTTTTCCTCTCCTTAACCGAAAATCGCCCTCGGCCTCTCTCTGCGTGATAGCGCAGCAAGGGAAGATTACCTTGCTAGCGCCACGTTGCTAACGTCGTGGCCATAGCATCATTGTCCGAATGATGTCGTCGACTATCGTGTATGTGCCTTGCATGCGTTGTGTGCATACGTGGGTGAGGTGTGCGTGAGGCACGCGTGAGGCGTGCATGCAGCAAGCGTGCGACGTGTGTGAGGAAAGGATGAAGAGAAAAGAAGAATGGTGATGGGTTACAAGAGTAAAAGAATGGGCTTGACTATGCCAGCCCACTCGACAAATTTTTATTTTTATTTTTTTTCAAATTTTCGAAAAAAGATTTCCAATTTTTTTGTCAAATTTTTTTTATCTTTTCTATAAATTTATACACAAGTCGCACATTTAGTACTATTTATGTCCTTATTACACTGTGCAAGTCTAAATCTTCTATTTGAGTCATTGGCGACAGCGAGTTCTCCAACTCCATACATGGTGGCAGTGTATGGAACTTTGGTCACAAGATTATACATCAAAGCAAGCGGGTAGATATCCACGGACCATGTGTCATTTTTATGTGTATCATTTAATGGTAGCATTTAGGCACAATCACGGGTATAGTTCCAACACTCCGAAAAAGTTGGCGTTGGAGTAGCGCAAAATGCACTCCTCGGTCCAAATGAGCCAATCCCTTTTGGACACACACCAATTAGGGAGTGCCTTAGTTGTGTTCTTGACATACAATTGGCAAGAGATACTTGGAACATCGCCCCAGCAAACGAAAAGACCAAAGGTCCCATTGAATCCCTTCATGTAGAAGCTTTTTGGGGCTGCTTTGGATTATAAAATCTAAAAACCTAGAAAGATTTGAAAGGAATATCGAATTTGCCATGTCATTTAACAGATACATGTAGTTGTAGTAATATAGGTAGTAGGTTGGGTAGTAGGTTGGTTGGGGTTGGACGGTGATAGCTTTGAAGTTGAAGTTGATAAGTGCAAAAGGGACAGCAATATAGGGCTCCAAAATCATATTGGAATAAGGGGAAGTTTGAAGCTTAGCCCCGGCCTCTCTCCGCATGATAGTGCAGCAAGGGAAGATTCCCTTACTAGCATCACATTGTTGACGTCGTGGCCACGGCGTCACTGTCCAAACAATGTCATCGACTGCCGTGTGTGTGCCTTGCGTGCATTGTATGCATACATGGGGGAGGCATGCGTGAGGCGTGCGTGAGGGGTGTCTGAGGAAAGGATGAAGATAAAAAAAAGAATGGCGATGGGCTAAAAGAGTAAAAGAATGGGCTTGACTATGCCAGCCCACTCGACAAATTTTTTTTGAAAAAAACTTTCGAATTTTTTTTTTCAAATGTTATTTTATGTTTTTAATATATTTATACCCAAGTCGCACATTTAGTACTATTTATGTCCTTACTACACTGTGAAAGTCTATTAGAGTCATTGGCGACGGCGAGTTCTCCAACTCCATACATGGAGGCAGTGTATGGAACTTTGGTCACAAGATTATACATCAAATCAAGCGCGTGGATATCCACCAACCATGTGGCCATGGCATTACTATCCGAATGATGTCGTCGACTGTCATGTGTGTGCCTTGAGTGCGTTGTGTGCATACGTGGGTGAGGCATGCGTGAGGCGTCCCTACGGCGTCCGTGCGGCATGTGTGAGGAAAGGATGAAAAGAAAAGAAAATTGGTGATGGGCTAAAAGAGTAAAAGAATGGGCTTGATTATGCCAGCCCACTCGACAAATTTTTATTTTTATTTTTTTTCAAATTTCTAAAAAAAAATTCGAATTTCTTTTTTTGATTTTTTTATCTTTTCTATAAATTTTTACACAAGTGGCACATTTAGTATTATATATGTCCTTACTACACTATACAAGTCTATATATTCTATTTGAGTCATTGGCGACGGCAAGTTCTCCAACTCCATACATGGTGGCAATGTAGGGAACTTTGGTCACAAGATTACACATCAAAGCAAGCGGGTGGATATCCACCGACCATGTGTCATTTTTATGTGTATCATTTAAGGTAGCATTTAGGTACAACCACGGGTATAGTTCCAACATGCCGAAAAAGTTGGTGCCGGAGTAGCGCAAAATGCACTTCTCGGACCAAATGAGCCAATCCCTTTTGGACACACACCAATTAGGCAACGCCTTAGTTGTGTTCTTGACACACGATTGGCAAGAGATACTTAGAACATCGCCCTAGAAAATGAAAAGATCAAAGATCCCATTGGATCCCTTCATGTAGAAGCTCTTAGGGGCTGTTTTGGATTATAAAATCTAAAAACCTGGAAAGATTTCAAAGGAATATCGAGTTTGCCGTGTCATTTAACAGATACATGTAGGTGCAGTAATGTAGTTAGTAGGTTGGGTACTAGGTCGGTTGGGGTTGGCCGGTGATAGCTTTGAAGTTGAAGTTGAGGAGTGGATGACGGACAGCAATATGGGGCTTCAAAATCATATTGGAATAAGGGGAAGTTTGACACTTAGAAGTACAATTATATGCATTTTCATGTCCTTAACCAAAAATCACCCCCAGCCTCTCTCTGCGTGATAGCGCAGCAAGGGAAGATTCCCTTGCTAACATCACGTTGTTGACGTCGTGGCGACAGCATCACTGTCCGAACGATGTCGTCGACTGCCATGTGTGTGCCTTGCGTGCGTTGTGTGCATATGTGGGTGAGGCGTGTGTCACGCGTGCCTAGGGAGTGCGTGCAGCGTGCGTGAGGCGTGTGTGAGGAAAGTATGAAGAGAAAAGAAGAATGGTGATGGCCTAAAAGTGTAAAAGAATTGGCTTGACTATTCCAGCCCATTGGACAAATTTTTATTTTTATTTTATTTCAAATTTTTGAAAAAAACTTTCGAATTTTTTTTCAATTTTTTTTTATCTTTTCTATAAATTTATACACAAGTGGCACATTTAGTACTATTTATGTCCTTACTACACTGTTTAAGTCTATATCTTCTATTTGAGTCATTGGCGACGGCGAGTTCTCCAACCCCATACATGGTGGCAGTGTACGGAACTTTGGTCACAAGATTATGCATCAAAGCAAGCGGGTGGATATCCATGGACCATGTGTCACTTTTATGTGTATCATTTAAGGTAGCATTTAGGTACAACCGTGGGTATAGTTCCAACACCCCGAAAAAATTGGTGTCGGAGTAGCATAAAATGCACTCCTCGGCCCAAATGAGCCCATCCCTTTTGGACACACACCAATTAGGGAGCGCCATAGCTGTGTTCTTAACACACGATTGGCAAGAGATGCTTGGAACATCACCCCAGCAAACTTAAAGACCAAAGATCCTGTTGGATCCCTTCTTGTAGAAGCTCTTAGGGGCTACTTTGGATTATAAAATCTAAAAACCTGGGAAGATTTGAAAGGAATATCGAGTTTGCCGTGTCATTTAACAGATACATGTAGTTGCAGTAATATAGGTAGTAGGTTGGGTAGTAGGTCGGTTGGGGTTGGCCAGTGATAGCTTTGAAGTTGAAGTTGATGAGTGCAAGAAGGATAGTAATATAGGGCTTCAAAATCATATTGGAATAAGGGGAAGTTTGAAGCTTGGAAGTAGAATTATATGCGTTTTCCTCTCCCTAATAGAAAATCACCCTCGGCCACTCTCCATGTGATAGCATAGCAAGGGAAGATTCCCTTGCTAGCATAACATTGCTGGCGTCGTGGCCACGGCGTCACTATCCAAACGATGTCATCAACTGCTGTGTGCGTGCGTTGTGTGCATACGTAGGTGAGGCGTGCATCAGGCGTGCGTGAGGCGTGTGTGTGGCGTGCGTGCGTGCGGTGTGTGTGAAGAGAGGATGAAGAGAAAAGAAGAATGGTGATGGGTTAAAAGAGTAAAAGAATAGGCTTGACTATGTTAGCCCACTCGACAAATTTTTATTTTAATTTTTTTTCAAATTCTCGAAAAAAACTTTGGAATTTTTTTCTTTCAATTTTTTTTTATCTTTTCCATAAATTTATATGCAAGTGGCACATTTAGTAGTATTTATGTCCTTACTATACTGTGCAAGTCTATATCTTCTATTTGAGTCATTGGCGACGGCGAGTTCTCCAACTCCACACATGGTGGCAGTGTATGGAACTTTGGTCACAAGATTATACATCAAAGGAAGTGGGTGGATATCCACTGACCATTTGTCATTTTTATGTGTATCATTTAAGGTAGCATTTAGGTACAACCGCGGGTATAGTTCCAACACTCTGAAAAAGTTGGTGTCGGAGTAGCGTAAAATGCACTCCTCAGCCCAAATGAGCCAATCCCTTTTGGACACACACCAATTAAGGAGTGCCTTACTTGTGTTCTAGACACACGATTGGCAAGAGATATTCGGAACATCGCCCCAGCAAACAAAAAGACCAAAGATCTTGGAGCCCTTCTTGTAGAAGCTCTTAGGGGCTACTTTGGATTATAAAATGTAAAAACCTAGGAAGATTTGAAAGGAATATCGAGCTTCCCGTGTCATTTAACAGATACATGTAGTTGTAGTAATGTAGTTAGTAGGTTGGGTAGTAGGTCGGTTGGGGTTGGTTGGTGATAGCTTTGAAGTTGAAGTTGATGAGTGTAAGAAGAACAGCAATATAGGGCTTCAAAATCATATTGGAATGAGGGGAAGTTTGATGCTTAGAAGTAGAATTATATGCCTTTTCCTCTCCTCAACCGATAATTGCCCTCAGCCTCTCTCCACGTAATAGCGCAACAAGGGAAGATTCCCTTGCTAGTATCATGTTGCTGACGACGTGGCCACGGCGTCACTGTCCAAACGATGTCGTCGACTGTCGTGTGTGTGCCTTGCATTCGTTGTGTGCATACGTGGGTGTGGCGTACGTGCAGTGTGCAAGAGGCGTTCGTATGCGTGCAGGAGACACATGTGTGGAAAGGATGAAGAGAAAAAAAATGGCGATGGGCTAAAAGAGTAAAAGAATGGCTTGACTATTCCAGCCCACTCGACAAATTTTTATTTTTATTTTTTTCAAATTTTCGAAAAAACTTTCGAATTTTTTTTTTCAAATTTTTTTGATCTTTTCTATAAATTTATACACAAGTCGCACCTTTAGTACTATTTATGTCCTTACTACACTGTGCAAGTCTATATCTTCTATTTGAGTCATTGGCGACAGTGAGTTCTCTATCTCCATACATGGTCACAGTGTATGGAACTTTGGTCACAAGATTATACATCAAAGCAAGCGAGTGGATATCCATGGACCATGTGTCATTTTTATTTCTATCATTTAAGATAGCATTTAGGTACAACCGCAGGTATAGTTCAACACTTCCGAAAAAGTTGGTGTCGGGGTAGCGCAAAATGCACTCCTTGGTCCAAATGAGCCAATCCCGTTTGGACTCACACAAATTAGGGAACGTCTTAATTGTGCTCTTCACACATGATTGGTAAGAGATACTTGAAACATCGCCCCAGCAAACGAAAAGACCAAAGATCCCGTTAGAGCCCTTCTTGTAGAAGCTCTTAGGGGCTGCTTCGGATTATAAAATCTAAAAACCTAGGGAAGATTTGAAAGGAATATCGAGTTTGTTGTGTTATTTAACAGATACATGTAGTTGCAGTAATGTAGGTAATAGGTTGGGTAGTAGGTCGGTTGGGGTTGGCCGGTGATAGTTTTGAAGTTGAAGTTGATGAGTGCAAGAAAGACAGCAATATAGATCTTCAAAATCACATTCGAATAAAGGGAAGTTTGAAGCTTAGGAATAGAATTATATGCGTTTTCGTCTCCTTAATCGAAAATCACCCCAGGCCTCTCTCCGCGTGATACCGCAGCACGGAAAGATTCCCTTGCTAGTGTCACGTTGTTGACATTGTGCCCACGGTGTCACTATCCGAACCATGTCGTCGATTGCCATGTGTGTGGCTTGCGTGTGTTGTGTGCGTACATGGGTGAGGCGTGCGTGAGGCGTGCGTGAGGCGTGCGTGCGGCGTGCATGAGGCGTGTGAGGAAAGGATGAAGAGAAAGGAAGAATGGTGATGGGCTAAAAGAGTAAACGAATCGAATTACTATGCCAGCCCACTCAACGAATTTTTATTTTTATTTTTTTTTGAAATTTTCGAGAAAACTTTCGAATTTTTTTTCAAATTTTTTTATCTTTTCTATAAATTTATACACAAGTGTCACATGTAATACTATTTATGGCCTTATTACACTGTGCAAGTCTATATCTTCTATTTGAGTCATTGGCGATGATGAGTTCTCCAGCTCCATACATGGTGGCAGTGCACGGAACTTTGGTCACAAGATTATACATCAAAGGAAGCGGCTGGATATCCACGAACCATGTGTCATTTCTATGTGTATCATTTAAAGTAGCATTTAGGTACAACTGCGGTATTATTCCAACCTTCCGAAAAAGTTAGTGTCGGAGTAGTGCAAAATGCACTCTTCGGCCAAAATGAGCCAATCCCTTTTGGACACACACCAATTAGGGAGCGCCTTAGTTTTGTTCTTGACACACGATTGGCAAAAGATACTTGGAACATTGCCCCCAACAAACGAAAAGAGCAAAGATCCCATTGGAGCCCTTCTTGTAGAAGCTCATAGGTGCTTTGTATTATAAAATCTAAAAACCTAGGAAGATTTGAAAGGAATATTGAGTTTGCCGTGTCATTTAACAGATACATGTAGTTGCAGTAACTTAGGTAGTCGGTTGGGTAGTAGATCAGTTGGGGTTGGCCAAAGATAACTTTGAAGTTGAAGTTGATGAGTGCAAGAAAGACAGTGATATAGGGCTTTAAAATTATATTGGAATAAGGGGAAGTTTGAAGCTTAGAAGTAGAATTATATGCGCTTTCCTCTCCTTAATCGAAAAATCTCCCCCGGCCTCTCTCTACGTGTGTCACATTGCTGACATCATGGCCACAACGTCACTGTCCGAACGATGTCGTCAATAGTCGTGTGTGTGCCTTGCGTGCGTTGTGTGCATACGTGGGTGAGGCATGCGTGAGGCGTGCCTGTGGCGTGCGTGCGGCGTGCGTGAGGCGTGTGTGAGGAAAGGATGAAGAGAAAAGAAGAATGGTGATGGGGTAAAAGAGTAAAAGAATGGGCTTGACTATGACAGCCCACTTGACAAATTTTTATTTTATTTTTATTTTCGAAAAAAACTTTCAAATTTTTTTTAACTTTTCTATAAATTTATACACAAGTGGCACATTTAGTACTATTTATGTCCTTACTATGCTTTGCATGTCTATATCTTCTATTTGAGTCATTAGCGACGATGAGTTCTTCAACTCCAGAAATGGTGGCAATGTACGGAACTTTGGTCACAAGATTATACATCAAAGCAAGCGGGTGGATATCCACGGACCATGTGTCATTTAAGGTAGCATTTAGGTACAACTGCGGGTATAGTTCCAACACCCTGAAAACGTTGGTGTCGGAGTAGCGCAAAATGCACTCCTCGGTTCAAATGAGCCAACCCCTTTTGGACACACACTAATTAGGGAGTGCCTTAGTTGTGTTCTTCACACACGATTGGCAAGAGATACATGGAACATCGCCCAAGCAAACAAAAAGACTAAAGATCCCATTGGAGCCCTTCTTGTAGAAGCTCTGAGGGGCTGCTTTGGATTATAAAATCTAAAAACCCGGGAAGATTTGAAAGGAATATCAAGTTTGACGTGTCATTTAATAGATACATGTAGTTGTAGTAATGTAGGTAGTAGGTCGGTTAGTGTTAGCCGGTGATAGCTTTGAAGTTGAAGTTGATGAGTGCAAGAAGGACAACAATATAGGGCTTCAAAATCATATTGGAATAATGGGAAGTTTGAAGCTTAGAAGTAGAATTATATGTTTTTTCCTCTCCTTAACCAAAAATTGCCCCCGGCCTCTCTCCACGTGATAGCGCAACAAGGGAAGATTCCTTTGCTAGCGTCACGTTGCTGAACGTCATGGCCACGGCGTCATTGTGCGAACGATGTGGTCGACTGCCATGTGCTTTCCTTGCGTGCATTATGTGCATACGTGGGTGAGGTGTGCGTGAGGCGTGCATGAGGCGTGCGTGAGGCGTGTGTGAGGAAAGGATGAAGAGAAAAGAAGAATGGTGATGGGCTAAAAAAGTAAAAGAATGGGCTTGACTATGCCAGCCCATTCGAAGAATTTTTATTTTTATTTTTTTTCAAATTTTCAAAGAGAACTTTCGAATTTTTTTTTTCAAATTTTTTTATCTTTTCTAAAAATTTATACACGAGTGGCACATTTAGTACTATTTATGTCCTTACTACACTGCACAAGTCTATATCTTCTAGTTGATTCATTGGCGACGGCGAGTTCTCCAACTCCATACATGGTGGCAGTGTACGGAACTTTGGTCACAAGATTATACATCAAAGCAAGCAGGTGGATATCCATGGACCATGTGTCATTTTTATGTGTATCATTTAAGGTAGCAATTTGGTACAACTGCAGGTATAGTTCCAACACTCCGAAAAAGTTGGTGTCGGAGTAGCGCAAAATGCACTCCTCGGTCCAAATGAGCCAATCCCTTTTGGACACACACCAATTAGGGAGCGCCTTAGTTGTGTTCTTGACACATGATTAGCAAGAGATACTTGGAACATCGCTCCAGCAAACGAAAGGACCAAAGATCCCATTGGAACCCTTCTTGTAGAAGCTCTTAGGGGCTGCTATGGATTATAAAATCTAAAAACCTGTGATGATTTGAAAGAATTATCAAGTTTTCCGTGTCATTTAATAGATACATGTAGGTAGTAGGTTGGGTAGTAGGTCGGTTGGGGTTGGCCGGTGATAGCTTTGAAATCGAAGTTGATGAGTGCAAGACAGACAGCAATATAGGGCTTCAAAATCATATTGGAATAAGGTGAAGTTTGAAGCTTAGAAGTAGAATTATATGTGTTTTCGTCTCCTTAACCGAAAATTGCCCCAGGCCTCACTCCGTGCGATAGCGCAGCAAGGGAAGATTCCCTTGCTTATGTCACGTTGTCGACATCGTGGCCATGGTGTCACTGTTCGAACCATGTCATCGACTGCCGTGTGTGTGCCTTGCGTGCGTTGTGTGCATACGTGGGTGAGGCATGTGTGAAGCTTGTGTGAGGAAAGGATGAAGTGAAAAGAAGAATGGTGATGGGCTAAGAGAGTAAGAGAATGGGGTTGACTATGCCAGCCCAATTGAGAAATTTTTATTTTTATTTTTTTTCAAATTTTTGAAAATAACATTCGAATTTTTTTGTTCAATTTTTTTTTATCTTTTCTATTAATTTATACACAAGTGGCACATTTAATACTATTTTTGTCCTTACTACACTGTGGAAGTCTATATCTTCTATTTGAATCATTGGCGATGGTGAGTTCTCCAACTCCATACATGGTGGCAGTGCACGGAACTTTGGTCACTAGATTATACATCAAAGCAAGCCGGTGGATATCCACGGACCATGTGTCATTTTTATGTGTATCATTTAAGTTAGCATTTAGGTACAACCGCGTGTACACTCCGAAAAAGTTTGTCTCGGAGTAGCGCAAAATGCACTTCTCGGTCCAAATGAGCCAATCCCTTTTTGACTCACACCAATTAGGGGGCGCCTTTGTTGTGTTCTTGACACACGATTGGCAAGAGATACTTAGAACATCACCCCAGCATATGAAAAGTCCGAAGATCCCATTGGAGCCCTTCTTGTAGAATCTCTTAGGGGCTGGTTTGGATTATAAAATCTAAAAACCTAGGAAGATTTGAAAGGAATATCAAGTTTGCCGTGTCATTTAACAGATACATGTAGTTGCAGTAATGTAGGTAGTAGGTTGGGTAGTAGGTCGGTTGGGGTTGACCGGTGATAGCTTTGAAGTTGAAGTTGATGAGTGCAAGAAGGACAGCAATATAGGGCTTCAAAATCATATTGGAATAAGGGGAAGTTTGAAGCTTAGAAAAAGAATTATTAGCGTTTTCCTCTCCTTAACCGAAAATCACCCCCAGTCTCTCTCTACATGATAGCACAGCAAGGGAAGATCCCCTTGCTAGCGTCACGTTGCTGACATTGTGGCCATGGCGTCACTATCCAAACGATGTCGCCGAACTGCCGTGTGTGTGCCTTGTGTGCGTTGTGTGCATATGTGGGTGAGGTGTGCATGAGGCATGTGTGAGGCGTGCGTGAGGAAAGGATGAAGAGGAAAGAAGAATGGTGATGGGCAAAAAGAGTAAAATAATGGGCTTGACTATGCTACCCACTCGTCAAATTTTTTTATTATTTTTTTCTAATTTCGAAAAAAAAATTTCGAATTTTTTTTTCAATTTTTTTTCTTTTCTATAAATTTAAACATAAGTGACACATTGAATACTATTTATGTCCTTACTACACTGTGCAAGTCCATATTATCTATTTGAGTCATTGGTGATGGCAAGTTCTCCAACTCCACACATGGTGGCAGTGTACGGAGCTTTGGTCACAAGATTATACATCAAAGCAAGTAGGTGGATATCCATGGACCATGTGTCATTTTTATGTGTATCATTTAAGGTAGCATTTAGGTACAACCGCGGGTATAGTTCCAACACTCCGAAAAAGTTGGTGTCGGAGTAGCGCAAAATGCACTCCTCGGTCCAAATGAGCCAATTGCTTTTGGACCCACACCAATTGGGAAGCACCTTATACTAATCCATAAAAGATGGTAGGTGAATGCGTTTTGGTGAATCTTTGAGGGCTTAAGAAAATATGAGATGAATGACTTTCTCAGTTGGTCATGGAGGGAATGAGCTCTCTTTTGGACCGACCACAATCTTTCACCATAAACATTAACCGATGGCCCAAAAATTAAAACTAGGCATGTTCATGTGTGGCCCAACTGAGTCAATTCAAGAATAGTCGGCCACGTTATCCCCCATGTCACATGTGATAGTTGAAAAATAAAGATAAGCCTCAGTTAGAGAACCCCCAAGGACTCAATGAAGAATTTGATCATCCGGATTCAGCCAAGTTTTGGTGATAACATAAGATATTCACATTGATTGCATGTGAACATCAAATTTTACTAGTGCAAGAATTTTATATGGGCTTGAATAAAATTGGTTTGGGCTCAAAATATGGAGAAAGGAGCTTGAAAATGCTAAATGGGCCTACTTGGGCAGCTTTGGCCCACCTTGTGACCACCCACCTTTGGTGTGAGGCCCAATGGGCCTTTGCCTAGCCCACTTCCTTGTGAGCTCTAATTTTCGGCCTGTTAAATCATTTTTCGATAGTTTTTGAGATTATTGATAAATTTGAAAATAAATGAGGTGGCATCCATTACTTTAGTCTCGATATTCTTGAAAGTTCGATACCCAAAATCGAACTGAAATTTGTGGTTCAAATTGACCAATGGCAACTTTAGTACAACTTAACTATTGGGTAACATCTAGAGGTTTTTGCTCATTTAACCCGTAGTTGATAGCTTTTCAATCCACGATCATGCCTCTTCAAATTAGGGCGATACTCGATTGTCATATAATCATGAGGGGTTGATTGCTCACCCTAAATACAAAGCTAAAAGGAAAATGGTTTAACGTCATTCGCAATTAGTATTGAAATTGTGCAGAATCACCTGCAATCCAACATCATATCTCTGCCGAATTGATTTATTTCCTTTTGCTAATTTTCCTGTAATGGCGTGGTACCATCCCTTTTTGATTCTTATGGTCGAGCGGCATATCCCTAATTGGATTGACTAGTCATATGCATATCAATCTTTAATTACCTTTCCAAATAGTTTGTTAACTCATGAGTAGCTAGTTAGAATAAACGTAATTAACAGCACATTGATAAAATAACCATTTCATATATAACAAAAGAGGTCAAAATTCAAGACATCACACTTTCCCCTCATCTATCCCCGTTGACAGCCCTTTCACTCACCTTTTCTTCTCATTTTCATCTTGGTTTTTCCTCTTTGGGCTAGCCCTTTGCTATCCAAATCTCCACCGCCTGCTGTTTAAGCCATCGAACGTAGCTTGCCAACCCTCCTTGGCTGCTCATTCCCCGTTTGAGCCGCTCCACGTCCGCCTCTCTCTCTCTCTCTCTTCTTAATGTTCTCACCGAACTGGACCAGCCACCATATGCCAAGACCCATTTCTGGGGCACCATTTCTCATCATTCCAGTGGTAGCTGCGCATAGTCCTTGTCGCCACCGTCACGCTCATGTCCTCGGAATCATTGTCGGGTGAGTTTATGTTTTAATCCCTTGATTAGTCCTTTAAACTTGTTTGGGGTTAGTTTAGATTATAGTTAATCTTGATTAGAAGGTTAGTTAGGATTAACTATGGTTAAAGTATGATTAGTTAAATTAACCATGATTGATAGGTAATTAGTTAATTAACCATTGTCGATAGGCGGTTAGATTAATTAACTATAGTTAATGAGACTTAGTTAATTAACCATGGCTATTATGTAGTTAAGTTTAGTTAACCATGCTTAAGGTTAATTAATTTTATTAATCTTGATTAATTATATTTTTTATTAATCTTGATTAATTATAATTAATTATATTTTAGGTTAATTAATTATAATCAAGGTGAAAAGCTATCGCGATAAGCTATTGGAATGGGTGACAAGCCATCGTCGAAAGGATGACAAGTTATCAAGGAATTAAGTGATAAGCTATCACTAAAAGGGTAATAAGCTATTAAGAATTTGATAATAAGCTATCATCAAATGGGTGATAAGCTACAAAGAATTTGATGATAAGCTATTGTCAAATAGGTGATAAGTTATCAGGAAATAATTGATAGGCTATCACCATGGGACGATAAATACTGCTTGTTATGTAACTTTAGCCTAAGTTTTATGATGTTTTCCTGCACATGCTATGTAGTTTGATGCTTGCTTTGCATTGAAAAATATTTGCCTTATGTGAAACTCAGAGTAATAATTTTTATAAGGGTTTATAAGGGTTTATATGGACATATAAAGGGAAAGCCCCAATGTGTTGAGCTTATATGTCAAGTTTTATATTTTACATGAGGCCAATATGTTTAAAAAGTAAGGCATACAAAATTTGACGGGTTTTCAACAAATATGTAACAACATATAATTATTTTCCTACATTTTTACATGAAAAATATGCAATGCTTTATTATGTTACCATGTTTGCATTGGCTAATACATGGAAATGAATTAAAATTGAATGATATGGTATGCTCATGTGATCACATAAAGTAACTCGTCACCCTAGAAGGAGTTTAGGGGACAATAAATTCCCAATAGAGGTCTGGATGCTGTGTCATTGTAGAGGCCGGACCGATGCTCCTTTATAGAATGCCGTCTAGGGAAGGGTTCCAAATGTTGCAATGCTCAACTAGGTAGGACAATGCCTGGTTAAGCCAAAAGATATCAACAAAGTTCGATTGTGGCCCTTGTGTGGGCATAATAATCGGAACACACGTGAATGCAAGATACATGGAAAATATATTATTGTGTGTTATGATTATGAAATGCATGTTTGCACTGATTATGGCATATATGAGTTATACTGTGTAGGATATATCTATGGCAAGGTAAGGTTACCTATAGTCAATTCAACTATTGGCTGGTTGTTATAAAAATGAGAATGCTTGTTTGCATAAATTATGCCACGTGTGAGTTTACTATGTAGGGTATGTGTGGCAATAAAGTAAGAATGCTTGCAAATCGAATCAATTGTTGAGTGTGTGTGGTGAGGTTTGTTATGAGGTTTACTAGTCAGGTCACGTTTATAGTTAGGGCATAGCAGGAATTGTTTTATTGTGATTACATGTTTAGGAACCCCGAGGTAACTTGATATCCTAACCAAGGCCTAGGACTATAACTCATGAGATATATAACTCATTTGTTGCTGTTGACTATTTTCCAAGCCCATAGTAATGGCATCCCTTTCGCCATGGATATGGTAGTGATGGAGCACGTCATTGAGGGGAGTAGGATCATGTGTTTAATGGTTGAAGGAAGTAGATTAATCCTACCTAGTATGTTTTGATGACTATTGAGAATGTTTCCTGATTGAAAGGTTTGTATATAAACTTCCTAGGGTTAATCATTACAAAAATAAAATTGATGTTATTATTATTGTTATTGATCTTTCTACTATCCCCGTTATGATTGTTTTGACTAGGTGATGTTGATTTGCTTCCGCATGCATATAACTAAAAGATAAAAAGATTGGCTAGCAACATATCTTGGGACGTCACATTCATTTGACCAAAGTAAACATGAATTATCACAAGCTTGAGAGTTGGGACCATTATGTTTACACAATAAATTTATTGGGTTATCAAAATGGATAGGCACGTGACTAGAGTGTAGGTTATTACTAAGCAAGTGATCCATCGACAGTGACCATAAGGATTAATATTGATATTAATGTACATCAATGACCACTGATTAGTTGTTGATATATGATAGTTTATGATTAGTGATAATTAACAAATGTACCGATTTAAAGGGGCGACGGATTACCAATTGAGAAATCAAGAAAACTTGGATACTTAAAACGTGTTGGGATGCAATTATGAGTTTCCAAATTCGAAATCACTAGTGAGTGAGGCAACGAAGTCCAAGAAGTCGTGGAGTAACCAAAACATGATTTTAAGGGAGAAACTATTTGAAGACAAGATCATGGCATTGTAGGAGCTTGGACACAAGATTTTCGAAGATGAGGGAACATGGCCACAACTGTCGCGACCTCCTTCTCGTGTCCCGAAGGCTAATGGCTTAGCTAATGCTTTAGGGCTTAACTAAATCCACTAATTTACAACTTATGGTTTAAATTTTTAATTTACAATTAATTTCATTTAAAAAGGAATCGTCACTAATTAATTTGAGGTGGGTTGATTAGAAATCCAAATAATATATTAGGAAAAATAATTGTCTCCTATAAAATGAGAGAAACTAGGATTGGGGATTTCATTATACTAGTTAATCAACTAATATTGTTTCGGTAATTAGTCTTTGTTTAAACATTGAGATTTATTTTTTATTTTTTATTTTTTGCTTTCTCTGAGATTTTCCATGCATTTGTGGAGAAAATAGATCAAAAATCATTTTTTAGACTTCTTTCTGATTTTTTGGAAAATGTAAACTATTTTTGGATTTTTTATTTTTTCGATTTTTTATAATATAATATTGTAAAATACTATAGCCGACCGAACCCGGGTCGGGACCGGCTCGGGTCAGATGACCGGAGCCGGTGGAACCTCTACTGGGCTGGGCCTGCAGTGCGGCCCAGCCCGGTCTTCCCTCCCCGAAACAGAGAAAAGAAACAAAAAAACAAGGCCCAGATCAAACAACACAATAAGCCTCTTATGCTTAGTTCAGCCCAGCCCGTGGACAGCCCAAACCCAGTTGGCCCGAAAAACTGGAAAAGAAAAGAGACTTGAAGCCCACTCATCCGAACAAACCCAATTAAGTCCAACACACAAATTTCTTTTGGTGAGGATAAAGCCCAGATTTACCAAACTCAAGTTTCTCGTTTGCTCGCTCCTTTTTACGCCATGCCCTACGCCCCCTTGGAAGAGCAGAAGATGAACTTCTGTAAAAACTGAAGCACCCCGAACCAGCATACCGGCGAACAAAGCGACGAAACAAAGGCGCACGAGGTGACGGCAGGGGTTCACCTAAGCACATCTAACACGCAACGGGCACCGACGATGGGCTGAAAAGCAAAAGCCAACGGCACAAGTCTTCGTCAGGCATTTCATCGAACACACAGGGTGCATCAGCCGCAGGGGAAAACGTCAGTTCATTCGGGACCGGATTAGCACTCGGGTTTGCAAGACCCGTCGCGGCAAAAATCGCGTGCGCCGGGCCGCGACGAATCTCGGTCCGGCGAGACCGAGACGGGATGAAACAGAAGAAGGAAAGGGGATGGGGTCCGAGACAGTAAGTGTTCGGTCGTGGTCCCTACCGGGCTCGACGGCGTCGGACGGCGGACGTAGCCCGATCGGCGGACGAGCTCGACAGATCGGGCTACGTCCGCTCGCCGCCTCGCACATCCACGAGCTCGGATCCCTTGGGAAATCGATCCAAACCAACACCAAATCCGGATAAACCCGAACGGGGGACGACCTGGTCTAACCGTGTACTCGCTCGCGGGGAAAGGAGAATCGCCGGCCACCTTCTTACCCGAAACCTCTCTCTCTCTCACTCACCAGGTCTCTCTCCTCGCTTCTCTGAGTCCTCTCTCAGATCTCACTCTCTCCCCTACTCTCTCGATTTTCCTCTCTCTACAGAAAACCTCTCTCCGATCACATGGCCTCGACTCGGAGTCGCCTCGAGCTCCTGAGCGCATTGAAGGCGCCTGCCCTACCGTCCCATCCGTCCGGGTGTCCCGCCGGTCTTGGCGCTGCTCCACATTCTTGCGGACGTCGTCGTCTTCTGTCCCTCTCTCTCTCCGTCGCGCGCGTGAAGCGCAGTAAGGAGGAAGAAGATGGCTGGGCCGGGCCGGAGGAAAGAAAACGAAAGGAGCCGGGCCCTGGGCCCAGGCGGAGAAGAAGAAGAAGAAGAAGAAGAAGAAGAAGGGGGCTGGGCGTCATTAATATTAATAGTTAGGTGATGCGAAAATCCTTTTTGTTAGGGCCACATTGGTCCCTAATTTTCCATGAAATTAAATCTAAATATTTAGTCAAATTTTAGGTGTCAATAATAATCGTAGGAGAACTGCTCCAAGATGGTTATGGCATAATCACGATAACTACCAACATTAGCCTACTGGAGTCCCCCTAGTGCACAAACAAACAAATACATTGTCTTTTAGTTTTCTTTACTATTCTACATTGTAGTTTTTAGTTTCCAGACTTGTGACGTTGATTAAATTCTAAAATGTTTTATAACTATAGTTTAAAAATCCGTATTGTTGATTAAATTCTGGCATATATCTTTATCTTAAGTGTCACGTGATTAATTAAATTTAGATGTCGCATTTTTGTGTTCTTAAGTTTTGTTGTCAATTAAATTTCGGCATAGTTTTGTTTACATTCAGTACCATTATAGTTGTTGTATTTTCCAAGCTTTATGGTCAATTAATCCGGCACAGTTTGTATATGTAGAGTTATGTTCGAATTAAAGTAATCAATTTTTTTTGTCTAATAGTAAAATTTTCTATCCGGGATTACCTTAGAACTCGTCTCTTTTAGTAAAAACTAAATAATAATTTTTTATGAAAGATATTTTGTTGCCGAATCTAATTCACACGAAACACGAGTATCCAAAGTGCCTTTCATCTCCAAGAATTGTCCTTATTCTCTCTTTTTTTCCCGACAAAGAATAGAATAAAGACATGATAATACAAACGTTAAATATGTGATAGCAAATTTACCACTTTGCTTTTTGGTCTTCCAAATAATCATCGCAATTTCAACTTCTAGGAAAAAGTGAGACATTATTCTTCTTTTTACAAAATGGCGTTTGATCATTTACTTGTTTAGCCATCAACATATTATTTACTGATATTTATTTGTACTTCCATGATTACTAATTGTTTTCATAATAAAAAATCAATATTAATTTGTATAGCTTACCCACATGATAAGGTGCTAACTTTCATTCAAAATTACCAATCTTAATTTAAGAGACTTGTCCATTTTTCTTCCATTAACTAATTTTAGCTTAACAACTATTGTTTGAGTCGCTTGTTCACTTTTCTTTGATTGTTTCGAAATTACCAATTGTTGCAATAATTAACCAACATTTATTAGAGCAGCTCACCAACTGATAATGCTACAAACTATTATATGAAATTATTAATTCTTATTTGAGTCCATTACCAGCATTTTTTATTGTTTAAAACGAACCAACTATTCCTATAATTTACTAACATCTTTTTGTGGAGGAGCTTATCAATTAGTTATAATTAGCAAACACTTTTCAAAATAATCGAGGCTTTAAATAACAAGTAAGGCGTGAATGCTTTTCTATTACAGGAGAAAGATTCGATGGGCTAAGGTAGGGAAGTGGCACTTTTGCTTCTTCTTCTTATTTTTTCCTTTATTCATTTTGTTTGGAGCTTTATTCGCTCTTCATTTTATTCCTATGAAATCATGCTAAGAATAATTTGGCTTTAAAAATGAATAAGCATCACATTCCCTCATTTCACAAGAATTGCTTATATTCTAGCAAACTGTAAGATATGCACCATATCATAAATAGTGTTACATGAGATAGCCAACATGTGTCAAACTCATCCTATGCTCATGTCAAGAAGACCTTACGATTATGGTTTGCTAGTGATGAGGTACCAAAATCATATCTGCTATTGTTAAGTCTTGAAAATCACTTTGCTCTAATTAAATCTTGAAAAACACGTAAGTTGCAATTAGGCGGCAAAAGGTCCGTACACATCTACGTTGACTACAAGCATCAAATTGAAACCACAATACAATATGCCATATATATCACCACTATAATTAACATTCCATCCAAAATGTTTACAGACAAAATTCATCTGACTGGTTAAGATATGTTGGGCCTTGCCATTGGGCTCACCTGTACACTAGTTGACTCCCCTAATTAAATATTCGTTGACCATGGCACTATAAATATGATTTTGCAAGTTCGCTCTTTCCATCGATCAGCACTGAGCAAACCCCCTCTCCTCCTACATTTCTCTTGTCAAATAATGGACGAGAGTCACTCGAAGAAAGAAGAGAAAAAGGCTAGGGAGTCTCGGCTTCAACTAGCAATAGCAAATGATGATGTTGATGAGCTACATAACTTAATTGTGGAGGATCGAGAGCTCTTAGATCGTGTATCAAAGCACCCCTTCCCAACCACTCCTCTCCACATTGCTGCAGCCGCTGGAAAAACCCAAGTGGCCATGGAGATGGCCATCTTGAAGCCATTGTTCGCTCGGAAGTTGAATCCGGAGGGTTATAGCCCCATGCACTTGGCTTTGCAACATGAGCATTATAATGTTGTGAGGGCACTGATGAACCATGACCCAAAGTTGATCCGAGTCCCAGGACGATGTGGGATGACCCCTTTGCATTATGTCGCGGGGAAAGAAGGAGACCAAGAGCTGCATCTCCTGGCCAACTTCCTACGCATTTGCAAATCATCCATCGAAGACTTGACGAGCCGTTGTGAGACAGCAGTTCACAGTGCTGTCAAGAACCACAACTTCAAAGCATTCAAGGTTTTGTTTGGATGGCTTAGGCGAGTCTATCTAACACAAATCTTGCATTGGAAAGATGAAGATGGTAACACTGTCTTACATATTGCTGTGGCTGAAGCGCAACCCGAGGTATGGTTGTATGGCTCATCAATTTTTTGTTTGTTTGTGCTTTCATTGTTCAATGCTTGAATTTGGCATAATCTTAGGAACAAATGTTATTATAACAAAATAGTGGAGGTTGAAAATACATGGATTTAGAAACAATAAGAGAGGAGATTTGATAGGGTTTCACTTGTTTGTTTGTTTGTTTGTTTCTTATGGAGAAAAGAACAGGGATTAGGAGGGATGGGCATCACGAGAGGGGAGGCTCCACTCTCATAATGAATACAGTTTTCACAGGTTGATCCATTCTTTCACATTAGTTTGTTTACATTGGCTACTCTATTCATTTTATTTCTCTCTAGATCACTCCATCCATATGGATAATAAAAAAATTTATGCCATTCAGATGGGTTGGAAATAATTAGGTCAACAAGCAGTTTTTGTAAAAGTCAAATACTCAGATTAAAATAGTGATAATATGAGTATGTAGATTGTTTTTGATTTTTTTTTTAAAATTTGATAGACACATATGGGCCTCCATGAAAACCCAAGTAAGATTTGGAAATTAAAATTTTAACACTGAATGATATTAAACTTGAAAGATAATCCTAATTAGTATTTGACTTAAAAGACTCAATATAGTCTAGTAATCCGTGTAGTGAATAGTAATTAGAATCTTCCCAATTATTTTGTTAAAACCTATAAGTAATAGTCGCATTTCCATGTAAGGCAAGAAATTTATGATATTCGGTGATGTACTTTTTTGAAGTTTTATCAAACATTCTTTTACTTCTATTTTCAACGCCTAAGATTACCTTTGCTAGCGCTTATTTTTCAGATTATTAAAGAAGCCCATAGTTTCATTTCAAAAGCTGTTAGCAGGAAAAATATTTTAAGCTCTTGATGCAACTAATTTGCGTTCATTTTGATTGGCCTAACCCTATTTTGGCCGAAGAATATAGAGAAATTGGAAGGGAAACAAAGGAGGGAAAATTTATCAAAATAGTCATAAACCTATTGCAATTTTTCCAATTTAGTCATAAACCTTTTTTTTGCCAATTTAGTCATAAATTTTATCTTTTTGCCAATTTAATCATAAATATCTTGCAATTGTGCCAATTTAGTTCATTCAGCCAAATTTAGCTAATTAACATTAACGTAGATGCGTTGTCCAAAGCCCATCCATCTAATTGATGCTGATGTATTTTTTTATTAATATTTTTTTTTTCTAAATTTTTATTTTTTCTATTTTCCTTTTTTCTTCTTCTTCTGATCGGTCGACCAACTAGCAAGGTTGACCTCACTAGCCATTGGCAAGGCCGTGCCATCACGGGTGAGCTTGCCCTTATCGTCACAATGCTAGGCAAGGTTTCACCCTTGCCTAGATTTAGTGAGGGTGAGCCTCCCCATTGTGGCGCAAGGGGAGCTTGCCCTCACTATCACGGCTTTAAGCCAGCTTGCCCTCACCATCATGGAGCTTGGCGAGTTAGCCCTTGCCTCGAGCGACGTTGAGGGTGAGCTCACCTAGTATTGCGAGGGCGAGGGTGAGGGCAAGATCGCCACGATGGTGAGGCCTCACCAATGGCTAGTGAAGTTGACCTTGCTAGCCAAAAGTAAAAGAAAAAAGAACGGGATAGAGAGAGAGATAAAAAATGAAAAAAAGAAAGAGAAAAATTAACAAAAACATCAATAAAATATTATTAAAAAATTACCACATTAGCATTGATTGGATAGCCGGCACTAATCAACGTCCACATTGGCATCGGCAACCAAATTTGGTCGGATGTATTAAATTGACACAATTGCAAAATGCATATGATTGAATTGACTAAAAAAAAGTTTGTGACTGAAATGAAAAAAATTATAATAGGTTTAGAACTGTTTTGGTAATATTTCCAATAAAGGAGTGATATAAAGATCATCTTGCTAACAGTTTATTTATTGGCAAGAAAATGAATGATTAAAATTGTTTCCCTCCGAAACCCCTAGTGAGCTTTAGATCTCTCTAAGTTGGATGGTTTTGGATGAGTACTTCTCTTCCAACTCTTTCCATCGTAATACAATCCTACCTCACACAACAGTAACTTAATTCATCCTTTTTTAATATTTCATTTTTCCTATTAATTAGCAAAATCTCATTCCTCCTTTTGAAATCAATCCATTCAAACTTATTGTATAAGCTGGAAGCTATGAAATGGAAGCTAACAACAACAATCTGAACCAACCATAAATTAATTAATTTGTGGATAAGAATTACTCCCAAATTAGTTGAATCGTATGCATAAAGGATACAAACACATATGTCTAAGGTAGTTTTTCTCTTCATAGCAAAAGGACTTGTCTACAAAATGAAATTTATATCTAAATCTTTTAGCTGACTTGATCAAGTTCTAAACTTTATGAAGAATCATAGTCATTCATGTCAATAGTTTTGTGAATTTTACTATGTAACAAATCATACAAGCAATTTCTAGCTATCACATAAAAATATTAGCTAAGATGACTAAATTGCATTTTTTGAAAACATTTGGGACTTCATTACATGGGTTAAAATGATTGCATTTGATAAATGAGGTTTAGAAAATTTGTTCCCATTGTACATTGGCCGTTGCATTACTAATGTTACTCAAACTTAGGAAAATAATATCACAAGTGCCATAACTTTTGTATATTGCTCATTTGAGGGTGCAGTTTTTTTTCAATCACTTAAGTTCCATTACTTTCATATGGCACTTACCTAAGTGACATAACTTTTATTTTTCGATCACCTGAGTGCTATATGACTTTTTAATCAATCATTCAGTACCATAACATTTTTTAAATGGTTTATCTTAAGTACCATGTCACTTTAGTAAACATTTTACAAAAGATAAGGTACTTGAGTAATTGATGGAAAGTTATGGCACTTAAATAAACGTTTTTTTTACAAGTTTTTTTTTTGCTAAAGTGATGGAAAAAAATTTATGGCACTCAAGTGAGTGTCATAAGAAAAATTATCATTTGTAGTGTCCTTATTCCCTCAAACTTAAATGGCATGAGCTGACTTAGCACACAATAGTAAAGCTAGTGAGAAAGTGGTAATAAAAATTCAAAGGATATTTACTTCGTTTTGTGCCCTTTGCATTTCTTCCAGATCATCAAGTTGTTGATTGGGTATGTCAAAATAGATGAGAAGAACTTCCAGGGTAAGACGGCTCTAGATATCTTCCAAGAGAAGCCTAGTGGCGATGAAGATCTTGGAAAGAGGTTACGCTGTAGAGGACGTATAGTTAGACTTCTTCCTCCCAACCGCTCTCTATCAGAGTTTTTGAGCATGGAACTAACTGTCTTTGAGAAGATCACATCTTGGTTCGGCCTCCAAAATGAATCTGCTCGCACCATAATCCTTTTATCGGCTACCTTAATTACGACAGCCGCTTACCAAGCCGCACTCACTCCTCCAGGAGGTTACTGGCAGGAAAACTCTTGTAATCCCCGACCCAATTCCACCGCCAACATTGCTGTCGAAAAGCCACATAAAGCTGGAAACATTATCCTGGACGGCTCGAAACTATATCAGTTCACGGCCCTCAATAGTATGGTTTTCATGGCTTCCATCGTGACAATCTGGATCACCGCTATTCCCCTATTGCCCCACACTCTGCCGGTTTACATGCTAATGTTGATTCTCAGTGGTGCCTTCTTTGCTACCGCTACAATCGAATTCCCAAAACCGGATGAGGTCACAGGAATTATCATCACGGTAATTAATATATACTTGATGCTTGTCGGGTTGGTGCTCCCCATGTACTTGTGGGTAAACTACAACCGATTCCTACGAGGAATCGATGCCGCAAAGAGACGAGTCGCCAATTTCCTAGTATTGAAGGATCGGAAATAGTTTGCAAGTATTATTTACTTTTAAGTATTCTTCTCGCGTATGCAATATAATCTACGTTTCTAATAAGGAGGTTTGTAAATACTAGACTCTTCTTATTAGTTGCATGTAATGGACTTATTCTATTAATTATTTAATCCCTATTGACCTTTAATCTCGCTTAAGATTCGAGATCTTGAATAGCTTTTTTCCTAATTCAACTTCATAATTCGACGCATTGGAAGCAGAAAGCATTGAGTTGCAACTAGCAAGTAGGAATGCTCCAAGTGTACATGCACTAAACACAGAGCAAAATTTCTCAAGTTTTTTTTTTCTTAATTTCCGAAAAGAGTTAAAACTGCGTGATCTGATAAAAGAAAGCAACAAATAAACATGATCGTGACACACTATTTAGACATTATGGATTCAATCAAATAACAGAAAAATAAATATTAAGGATATAACAAAAGGCTAGCTAAAAAAAAACAACTAGATCCAATGGTGTCTTCCAATTAAAAATAGATATCTTAACTTGTTTAGGAAGTTAAAATAATAAATAAAATATTCAAACATGCTATATTAAGTGATTATCGTAAACTAAATTAATTAAACGAGGCTCAACAACAACCTTATCAACGGCAATTATAAAAGTATTGGTCGTTTTCTTCTTCTTCTTGTCGAGGATGACTTGAAGCTGGCTTGTTCAGCTCCATCGGCAATCCATCGCCATCTTTGACAGATTTCAAAGTGATGCCTCGTTCAAATTGGCGCTTTGCCTGCTCTTTTTCTGCTCAACCGGCATTCAATCCCGCAAAAGTTAGAAGCATCTCCCTTCAACCTACAAAGCTAAGAGATATGCTTATCGATATTTGGATACCACATGCAATGGAAAAGGTGATCTACCTCTACAATAAAATCTTTCAGGTTCAAATATCCAGTAATACAGGAATCTTGAAGCTAAATTCAATAAACTCTTTGAGACTGGTGATGGTCGCAATTCTTGGTGGTAATCTCATGACAAGCTCCACCATGTCGACTGTCCATCTGTGGTAATAATCGCGACCATCACCTCCTCGCCTTCTGTGGTGACCAGCATAGTGATTACACCCCTCTAACCCCTGGAAATCCTTTTCACTCGAATCTGAAGTCTTTGGATAAACAGGAAGGCGCATTACTTTGGACCACCAGAAGTAGGTTCATCTAATGATTGGTCACTGGCTCAATTTTTCGGCGGCAACACTTCTTTGTCCCCACCGTGGTTTCTTTCCAGGCGTAGGACACCAAGTCAGCTTGCAATGCATCCCACCAAATGGCTGCTCCATGTTCTGTTGAGATGCTAACCGTTCAGAGCCTGGGCCCCCGATCTTTGGCAACGAACGAGATCTTTGTCAATGAGGCAATTTTCGCCATTGTCTTTGTTACCAGATATCACGTTCTCAGAGTGTTCCATATTCTAATATCGACTAATGCAGTGGAGATGAAAAGAATGGGTCACAACTCTAGCGCGCACACCTGCCCAAAGAGTATATGCACGAAGGGCCTAGAGAGAAATTGCTTGATGCCAACACAGTGGTGGTGATGGTGATTTTTCTGTTAGTTGCAGGCAATCGAGGAAGGTAAGCAGCAGCGGCAGTGATACGCAGCGGAGGCGATGGTGATTTTGTTGTTGGTTGCAGGCAATCGGAGAAGCTAAGAAGCGGTGGCACATTGGACAAGCTGCTGAAGGACACAAGCTGCGTTTGGTTCAACTTTAAAACCAGTTTTCAGTTTTCAACTAACCTTCAAAATGCTGAAAGCTCAAAACTAGTCCTTACTAGCTTTGGGCTTTCAACATTCCGCCGAATGCTGAAATTATTTTTTCCCTTCCAAAACTACCTTCACTAATTCTTTATATTTTCAATTTTGCCCCTGATTATTTTTTTTAATTGAAAAAGGAGGTAACTTTTCGCCAGTTCGGCGAGGCGAAAGGCTAAGGCCGCCGGCAAGCCAGATCTGGCGCCGGTGGCCGTCGGCTGAGGTCGCCCGACTTCGGGCGACCCTCGGCGAGGGTTGCTCAACCCAGAGGCCCCGCAACCTAGGTGAGGGCTGCAAGACCCAGGCGACGGTCACCTGGGTCGCGCAGCCCTTGAGTTGAGTGACCCTCGCCAACAGCTGTAGCCCTTTGTTGATATGGCGAAGGGTTTAGTTCAATTTTAAAAAAAGAATAAGAAGATATATATGTACATATATTATACCCATCCAAGCCCATTGCGAATTTTTTTTTTACTAAACACACATTCAACTCAAAGTTCATTTGCAAATTTGTACTAAACACAATTGTATTTCCCCAAATAACTTTGGGCTTTCAGCATTTGTATTAGACTCAAAGCCCCTTACAAATACTGAACCAAACGCAGCCGCAATGGTGGTCGTGATGGTGGTTTTGCTGTTGGTCACGTGGTAAGAAGCGAGATGAGGGATCGAATGCGTACATGCACAATAAACACAAATGAAATGCCCCACTCTGTCTTAGCCTCCTGCTCGCGTCAAATTTCGTGGTGTCTGCTTCGATATATGCTAGTGATATCTTTACAACCATAGTGTCATAATTGAAAATCCAAGATAAAAAGAAAGCAATCCACTGAAATACTATAAAGAATTGCCACGAAATAGAAGATTGAACGTGAAAAAGATAATACGTAAATCCAACAACATCAGTTTTGCTTTCAACATCTTGTTTTTAAAAGCCACCTTTCAAGTGAGCACCAAACCGGCGATGGCTCACGGTGATTGATCATGACGGTGCTCATGATGTTCGATAGTCATCGGATGGGTTCCACAAGACCTGCAAAACAGAAATTTCCAAGCTAGGCAAGGGACAGCAACAACAGAGAACTCTTAGTTCTTTCCTCTACTCCTTCAGTAGCAAATCCATTCTCCACCAATTGCACTCGGTTTTGTTCCTGCAAACCTGCAAAGACAAATCGCCCCCGACCGAGAGAGAACAAGATGGATTGGATTATCTCTTTCTCCGGTCAAGCACTTCTCCGTCATGCATTGCTCTTTCGACCACCGCTTAACTCTTCACGTACGGCGGATGGAAGACTAGTCGAGCCAATATGATATGGACGATGGACCGCAGAGAACGGGCGAAGACACCATCGAGCTTGAGCTTGTAATTGAGGACTCCTCGATCAGCAAGAGGAGGCGTTGCGGTTCGTGGTGCGCCAACAGATCAGCAGCAGGGTCAGCATCGTCATTCCTCGTAAATAAACTTTCGGCCATCAAAGAATAGCAGGCTTGGGCAAATTCTTTTGGACCTCGGGTTTAGTCCAACTCGCTATATTAAAATTCACAACCATCAATTCAAATCTATTTGTCACTAGTCCAATGCAAATGCAAAATATAAATTAAATAATAAATACTTCTAAAACTATATGATATGTATTAATTTTAATATTTTTGTTTAGGGGACAAAAAAAATTTCTAATTTTTTATGTAATAAATGAACGGCTGGATCAGTAAAATTTAAGTATCAACAAAGAATTTGGGTTGGGCTTTAGTTTAAGACTTAGGGGAGCTAGTCTAAAAAATAAGCAAAATGGAAATTGGGCCTGGGGTTTAATTTGAATTGGGCTCTTGATAGAGCCCAGTCTGACATAACTCAAATTGAGGGCCCAGATTGGTGGGCCCTGTCAGTACGGGTCGGGCCGAGCCCGATCGTGCTTGATAGCTCGACGCGGATCCTTAATATAATAACATATATTATTATTTTAATTTTTAAAAATATTTTTAAAAATTAAAATATAGAAAAATCCGAAAAATTATATGTTTTCAAAAAAATTCAGGAAAAAAAAATCCTGGAAATGGTCTATGAATAAATGGTTGTTCTTTAAAAGGGTCAATTAAAAAAACCCTAAACTTTAAGTCCAATCTCAAATCTACCCCGAACTTTTTTTAATCTATTAAAAAACCCAAACTTTAGATTCAGTCTCAAATTTATCATGAACTTTTCTTTGTTTATGAAAAAACCCCAAACTAAAGGTTTAGTCCCAAATCTATCCCAAACTTTTCTTTTGTCTCAGAAAAAACCCTAAATTCTAGGTCATATCCCAAATCTATTCCAATTTTTTTTTGTTAGAAAGGAAATCATCAAATTTTACTCTAGTCCTAAATTTTCCTTTGTTAGCCTCTGTCCAAAGGCCATATTAGTAATCCCTAATTTTTTTATATCCTAAAACGGTTTTATTTTGAAAATTATTTTTTATGACATCTTCTGATGTATATTTATTATCTATGTGGAAATGCCATGTTAAGTTGGGACTAAACCATGTGGTATATTTGAGAACAAATAAAAAATTGGTGATTTTTGTAGTACAAATGGAGGGTAAAATCTCAAATTGGTATATTTGTTAATTGCCATGTGTTACTAATTTAGCAATTTGACAATAAAATTTAGTAGAAACTAATGGATGATAATTTTTTTTGTGATCAAAAATTAATTTTGGGTAAATTTGTCATATGTGTATCAGTTTGGGATTTTTCATGGTATTGACTTTTTTTTAAGAAAAAACAAAATTCGGGGTAGATTTGGGATTGAAATTAAAATTTAGGGTTTTTCCCGAGACAAAAAAAAAGTTCGGGATAGATTTGAGACTAAACTTAAAGTATGGAATTTTCTTGAGACAAAAAAAAGTTCAAATTAGATTTGGGATTGGACCTAAAGTTTTGGTTTTTTTTTAATTGACCCTTCTTTAAAATATATGAAAATATTTACAAACATTTGGTAGATTGTTGTTTGCACATGCTCTTATGATGCATGAATTACTATTTTCTCATGCTAGTTAGGAAATGAATCTTGGGACTTGTGATTGGTATAAAATGCTCCATAAAGGCTTTACCTAATGTTTAAACAAAATTAGATATCGAAAGAGCAATAATTGATTAACTAGTGTTATCAAAGTCTCCAATCTTAATTTCTTTGATTGTGTAGGAGAAAAAATTTTCTCACAATATTTTATATGCTCTTAATTTACATGAAGAAATAAAAAAAGGAATAAAGGGAATTGGCAAGGGAGAGAGAACTCCATGTCACTGTTCTTATGGAATCAAGCTAAGAATAATGTTGCTTTAGAAACAAGTAGCATCGCATTCACTCATTTCACAAACATTGTAAATATTATAAACAATGTAATATAGTATAGGCAACATATGTCAAACTCATCCTATGCTCATGTCAAGAAGACCTTAAGGATATGCTTTGCCTAGTGATGAGGAAAAAAACTATATCCGTTATGGTTAAGTCCCAAGAATCACTTTGTTTTGATTAAGTCTCAAAAAAACATGTTAGTTGCAATTAAGCCTGAAACAAAATTGGTCTGTACACATGTACATTATGTCGTGTCTTAGTATGTAGGTTCATTACGAAATTCGAATTGAAACCATAAGACAACATGCTGACATATATATACATCACCAATATGAATAACATTTCATTTAAAATATTTTTAGGAAAAATTTATTCTAGGCCCCAAAGCATTAAATGCTTAATCCAACTTTTAGAAAGAGCATACTATCAATACTTTATAGTTTAATTTCAACATACAATCCGGTACAAGTTCGAGGTTTTGTTGGAATGGCTTAGCCTTATAAGTGGACTTGTTTTGAATAAACAAGGAAGGGGGTCTAGAGCTATTAACTCCTCAAATGTATGATTTAGGAGTGATCGGTTTCCAGTTCGGTCCGGTTCTAAGGTGGCAAAGGTGGAATCGGGAATCGAACCGAGAGGATTGGTTCCCAAATTCTTGAACTGTGGACCAAACCGGCTGGTCTTGGAACCGGGAACCAGTAATTTTCTTTTTCGGGAGAAAAATTGTTAATATTACAGTATATTCTCAAAGATAATCAATTTTGTTTATACATTGCTTTATTGATTTGTTCTTTTAATATGTATGTAATTGTATTTTCCTAATACTTTGAAGAATTTTCTTTTCTTTTTTCGAATTCTTGAGAAACTTTAAAATATTTATATTAAAAACTATCGGTCCGGTTCCCACCTTGGAATCGGGAACCGGACCACTGGCTATGGGAACCACCCAAAACCGGTTGGTCCGATCCGGTTTGGGCGATTCCCGTTACACACCCTTGATATGATTACATTCTGAAAATTATCTTCTTTAGTTTGGGATTATCAATAACAAGTAAAATGTGGCTATTTCTCTTACATTGGAAAGATTCGATGGGTTAATGGGAAGGAAGTAGCACTTTTGTTTTTTTTCCTTATTTATTTTGCTTTTAGCTTTATTCGCTCCTTATTTATATGAAGAAATAAAAAGGAGGAAAAAAGAGAATTGACAGGGGAGAGAGAACTCCCTGTCATTGTTGCTACGGGATCAAGCAAAGAATATTGTTGCTTTAGATATGAGTAAGCATCGCATTCATTCATTTTGCAAACATTGCAGATATCCCAACAAATCATATGCACCATATCATAAATAATGTAATATAGTATAGGCAACATATGTCAAACTCATCATATGCTCATGTCAAGAAGACCTTAAGGTCATGCTTTGCCCAATGATGAGGCACAAAAACTATATCCACTATGGTTAAGTCTCGAAAATCACTTCGCTTTGATTAAGTCTCAAAAAATGCATTAGCCGCAATTAAGCTTGAAATAGAATTGGTTCGTACACATGTACATCATGTCATGTCTCATTTTATAGTTTGACTATGAAAATTAAATTGAAACCATAATACAACATGCCGACACACACACACACATATATATATATATATATCACTAATATGAATAAAATTCCATTTAAAATATTTCCAAATAAAATTTATCTGAGGCCCCAAAGTATTAAATGCTTGATTCAATTTTTAGAAAGAGCATTTCATACGGTACTTTACAGTTCGACTTCAACATAGATAAATCATGTCATCCAATTCTTGCAAGACATAAAGGTGGTAGAAGTTCACTTACCTAGATAAAACCGCTCTTTATTCTCATAACAAGAAGCGAAAGAGCAACAGTCTGACGATTTCCTGAGGTTCTGACCAGTACGCTACAAACCGGTCTAAGATGTGTTGGGCCCCACTCACCCCCGAGCTGCCCACCGGTTCACTTGAGGACTCCCCTAATCAAATATTCGTTGATGGTGGCACTATATAATATACGATTTTGCAAGTTCCCTACTTCCATCGATCATATTAACGAGCAAAAGCCCCTCCTCTGCTCCTACATTTCCTTCCTCAAACAATGACCCTTCAAGACGCAATAGCAGCTGATGATGTTAACGAGCTATACAGATTAACTGAGCAGGACGATTATCTCTTAGATAATGAATCTACCGGGGGCCCCTTCCCAAATACGCCACTCCACGATGCCGCTAACCAGGGGAAAACTAAAATGGCCATGGAGATAGCAATCTTAAAGCCATCATTCACTCGAAAGTTGAATCGAGGGGGTCACAGCCCCATGCACTTGGCTTTGCAAAAGAAGCATTACCACACTGCAAGAGTACTGATGACCTTCAACCCTAAGTTGATCCGAGTCCGAGGACGAGGTGGGATCACCCCCTTGCATTTCGTAGCTGGAGAAAAAGGAAACAATGAGCAAGAGAACATGGAGCTCTTGGAACTCTTGGAGAAATTCCTATGCGCTTGCAGATCATCCATTGAAGACTTGACGAGCCAATGTGAGACTGCGGTTCACATTGCCGTCAAGAACAATAATCATAAAGCACTTAAGATTTTGTTTGGATGGCTTAAGCGAGTTCATATGACAGAAATCTTAAATTGGAAAGATGAAGATGGTCACACTGTTTTACAAATTGCTAGATTGAAAGAGCAGCAACTTGAGCAGCAATTGGAGCTTGAGCAGCAATTTCAGCAGATATTGGAGCACTCCGAGGTATAGTTCATCGATTTCACGGTTGTTTGATCCTTGAATTCGGCATTCACTAGTCCACGAACATATGATAAGAAATACCAGGAGTTGAAAATACATGATGCTAAAAATATTCAGAGAAGGAGATTTGTACGGGATCACCTTGTTTGTTTGTTTTTTATGGAGAGGGGAGGCAACCCTCTCATATTGAGTACGGTTTTCACAGGTTGATCCATTCTTTCATCTTCTTTGCTTAATTAGTGATTACTCTTATTATTTTATTTCTCTCCAAATCACTCCATCCAAATGTATAATAAATTTTTTTATGCCATTCAGATGGGTTGGAAAAATTAGGCGAACAAGTAGTTTTTTTTATACAAAAAATTCAAATACCCTTGTTAAGATAGTGATGATATGAGTACATGGATTATTTTTAATTGTTTTGTTTAATTTAACAGAGACATATGGGCATCTATGAAAACCCAATTAATCGTTGGAAATTTAAAATTTTAACACTGAATTATATTAAACTTGTAGGATAATCCTAATTAGTATTTGACTTAAAAGACCCAATTAAACTCAAAACATTCACTTAATCTAGTGACCAGTATAATTGATAGTAATCAAAATCTTCCTCCTTAATTGGTATAAACCTATCAATAGTAATCGCAGTTATATTTGGTAAGAAATTAATAATATTCAATAACGTGTTTGCAAAAGACTTTTTATTTCTTTTTCAGCACTTTAGATTATTAATGCTAAGGGCTATTTTTCAGTTTTATAAATAAATAAAAAAACTCCACAGTTTCATTTCAAAAAATGCTAGTGGCAAAATTATATGAAGGTCGTGGTGCTTCTAAATCGAGTTCAACAATGTTTTGATTGGAGTTGTTTAGAGTTTATTTAGTGGAGAGAAAAGGTATGATGAATATTGTTTCCCATCAAACTTTTGTAAAACTTGATATATAGGATGTGTTTGGTAATCATTCTGTTCCCAGAAATAATTTTTACTTAGAAATGATTCTTTTTTATTTTGTTCTCGAGTTTTGAACATTTGAATGCGTTTTGTAACTATCTAAAATATATATTCTTGAAATAGAAATGCATTTGGTAGGATCCTTAAAATTTCTAAACCAAATCATTTTCTTTTAATTTTTAAATAATTTTATTACATTTTTCCTTTTTTTCTTTTCTTTTTCCTTTTCATCTTCTCCTTACTCTAGTCATCGGCCATGGTCGGCAACAGGCCAAACAAGTGTTGATGACCTCACTAGAGCGTCGCCGGCCCCTAGCGACATCAAGCCATAGTGAGGCTCATCAACCCGAGCCTTGTTGTGGCTAGGCAAAGCTTGGCCTCGCCTTGCCACTGGTGACGCTTGACCTCACCAAGCCACTACTAGGTCGGTGTGCCCCAACCAAAGGGAGGCCGATATGGTGATGGCCCAACAAGGCTAAGCCTTGCCTTGGCTGGGCGAGGTCATCGAGCTCACCCAACCACCGGTAACGCTCGGCCTTGGTGGGCCATTGCTAGGTTGGCCTTGCCTTGGTTGGGTAACGTAGAATTGGCGCCTCATTTAGTCCATGAGGCTCGGGCCGATGAGCCTCGCCATGGCCCTAGCAATGCTTTGGTGAGGAAGAATAAGAAAAAGGAAAGAGGAGAAGACGAGGAAAAAAGAAAGATTTGAGCTTGATTCTTGAATTGTTTGGAACAAAGAAACAACTTTTTTTTCTTGATTATGGTCCAATCTATTCCTATGAAATAAAAAAGTTACCAAATTGATTGTTATTCTTTTTTCATTCCTAGGAACAAAAGAATTGGCCACTGTTTGGCCCTTAGTGAGCTATAAATCTAAGTTGGCCGGTTTTGGAAGAATAATTTCCTTTTAACTATTTCCATCACAGTCATTCCTGCCTAACACATTCTTTTCCCTTCTTTTATTTTCCTATTGATTAGTAAAATTCCTTTTCAAATCAGTCCACTTGACCATAAAAAAATCACTTTGTGGATAGGATAAATGTACCTATCTAAGATAGTCTTTCTCTTCATAACCAAAAAAAAAGTGACATACAAAAAGTAATTTAAGTCTAAACATTTTAGTTGACATGATTTAGTTCTAAACTTTTATAAGAAATCATAGTTACTAGGGTCATTATTGATGTGGATTTGCCTATGTTATAACTTATTTGGGCAATTTCTAGCTATCAGGTAAATAATTTCAGGTGTCTACACTAAATAATAGTTTTTGAAAAGATTTTGGACTTCATTAATTAGTTTCAATGATTGCATTTGATAAATAAATTTATTGAACATTTTCCCTTGTATATTGGGTGTTGCATTGCCACCGTCATTCAAACTTAGATGGCATGAGTTTATTTTGTGTACAATAGTAAAGTTTGTGCCAAAGCAGAGAATGAAATTGAAGGAACACATACTTCATTTTGTAACCTTTGCAGCTCTCTCAGACCATCCACCACTTGACTGAGTACAAGTACGTAGATATCGAGGAGAGCTTAAGCCGTCAAGAACATCGAGCATATTTACCAGAGTTTCTTAGCCGGGAATTAACTATCTTTGAGAAGTGTGCAACAAATGCCTCTGAGAAGTGCGCAAATTTTTTCAGAGTCCAAAATGAAGCCACTTACAAAGTGATCCTTGTAGTGTCTACCCTAATTATGGCCGCCACTTACCAAGCTACTCTCACTCCTCCAGTAGGATACTGGCAGGATTCCTCTTCACGTCCCTCGGTCAATTCCACTGTCGCTACCGCCAATTTCAGCAGCATTGCTCTTGAAAAACCACATCAAGCCGGAGACCCTATCCTGATCGGTTGGACACTATATTTGTACTTCATCTGCAATAGCATGGCTTTTTTCAACTCGGTTGCCACAATCTTTGCCACCACTCTTCCACTAGAAGCCGCTTCCATCGTTTGCATCTCAATTCCCTTTCTCTGCACTGCTTACTTTATTTCTTTATCAATCCAAATCTCGACATCCAATGCGGCGGCTGTAATTTCCGTAGGGCTACTTTTTGAAATCTCTTTGCTCCCCGTGTTGTGTCTTCTCTTGTACATGAAGATAAAGCTCACAGGAGCTCAAGCAATCGACACCACAGGGAGACGCATCCCAATTTCCTAGGATCAAAGGATTGAAAGTAATTCACAAGTATTATTTGCTTTTAACATTTCTTGTCATGTGTGTATTAGATCTATGTTTCTTATCTTAAGGTTTGCAAGAAGCAGATTCTATTTATTTGTTGCATGTAACAGACACATCTATCAATTTCTCTAATCTTGCTTGAATTTGCGACTCTGAGTAGCTTTTTCCTAATTTAACTTTATCAATGGGAGTTCATTAAAGAGTCAATGTTTTTTTTTTTTCGAATGTTGTTATTGAGGATAACATGAAACTGGCTCGTTGGCACATCAGCACGATTATCAATCCAAGAAAATCGCTGCCTTAACATTTTTCAATTTTTATACCATGATCAAACCAGCGCGTTACCTGCTCGTTTAGGCTCAATTTGCACTTGATCCCACAAGAAAATAATAAAATAAAAGCATCTTCCTCCAATCTACAAGCTAAGAGATTTGCTCGTCGATATTTGAATACGTACATGCACTGGGAGATTCTTCATCAAGCTAAAAATCCTGCAAATCCTCCGGTTCTTTAAAAGGGAATACAAAAACTTCCACTTCTCGCTACTGAGGCTCTACAACAACCTTATCAACCGCAATTATAAACGTACCAATCAATTTTTTGGTTGTTATATAGGACAACATGAAGCTGGCTTGTTCAGCTCGATTGTCAATCCGTCTCCGCCTTGATAGATTTCATGGATATGCCACGTCAAATTGGCACTTTGCCTGCTCTTTTCCGCTGAATTTGCACTTGATCCGACAAAATTTAAAAGCATCTCCCTTCAATCTACAAAGCAAAGAGATTTGCTTGTTGATATTTGGATAATGGAAGACGTGATTTACCTCTACAATAAAATCTCAGTTGGAATATCCATTAGTACTGGAATCTTGCAGCGAACTCATGAAAAAGTCCGACACTATGGTAATGGTCAGGATTATTGGCAGTAATCTCCATGACAAGCTCCACCATGTCGAATGCTTGTCTGTCATCATCTCCTCACCTTGCATGGTGACTAGTGTAGTGATTACACTCCTCAAACTCTTAGAAATCCTTTTCACTTGAAATTGAAGTCTTTAGATAAATAGGATGTCGCATTACTTTGGACCAATAGGTTCATCTAATGTTTGGCTCCAGGCTCAAATTTTCCATGGCACCACTTCTTTGTCCCCAACTAGGTTTCTCTCCAGCCTAAGGACACCGAGTTGGTTTCCATGGGACAGGAAAATCTAGGAAAATCTGAATCCACATAACTTGTTGTATCCAAATTTAATTTGATAACTTGCATCTTCTCAATAGGTTACTTAGAACATCTATGGTGCATTGCACCTATTAGAATAAAAAATGCACCTCTTGGAATAAAATTCTTCCTCTTTGGTTCCTTGCATTTTTTCACGCGACATAAACATCATTTCACTTCACTGGTTAACTGGGTCAACGATCAATATTTGATCAACCTATTTTCGTCCTTTCTTTTTCTTTCTCCTTCAAAATAAAATCTGTAAACAAACACACAAGCACAGACATACACAACGCACAGAGTTCCATGGCGAAGGAGGCGACAAGTGGTGGTGGCTCGAACATAGGGTGCACAGAGAGAGAGAGAGAGAGAGAGAGAGAGAGAGAGAGAGAGAGAGAGAGAGGCAGTAACGGGAAGGGAATAGGAAAGAAATGAACAACGAAGGAAAAGGAAAAAACTAGAAAAGGGACGACAAATTGAGACAGCTATTAGCACATGTAGTAAAGAATTCATGTCTTAAGAAGATAGACATAGGTGGTCACTTTCGCTCATAATTTTAGAGGATCTCGATTGATGGATTAAATAACAATTCATGAACCTTTTTCGATCATAACGAAGAATTACTTCCACTTTTGAGAAGGTGCTCTTTCCAATTTGCGTATGAACTATTGGTCTTCTTTATTTTCTTTTGTGTGGTAGGCCAGACAATAGGCTGAACCTTTAATATATGAATTGATGGTTCAACTAGTGATTAACTTAGTCTCTGCTGAGCAAATGGATGATTTGAGCAGATTCAGGTTATTTGGCTTGTGCCAAAGTCATCATAAGAAATAAAGAAACATTTTTAATGAGGCTGGAGCCTAAGGCATTAATGACATGAGGGTACAAACATTATATTATACAATATCTTTGCCTAAAGCCTTTATGTTGTCTTTTGTTAGCTATCAACAATTAAGCCTTTACATTGACAGTAATCTAGATTGAAGATGCTATTAATTAGTCCAGTTTGCAAAGTACTTTTCACTCCAAGAATCTCCTTTTTCTCTTTTTTTTTCCCAACAAAGAATGGAATAAAGGCATATAATAGTACAAATGTTTTACATGTGATAGCAAAGTGAAAATACAAAAAGACTTGACATATAGCAAGACAAATGTGCAAACTCAAGCCCTCCCACCGGCATCGAGAGGCTAATGGCTTTTTAATCCTAGGCTTAGTATAGATTCTCCCAAACTCACAAATTTGTGATTTATGGTTCAAGTTTTGTTAACCTATAAGACAATTTCATTTAGAAATCATCACTAATTAGTTTGGGAAGGGCCGATTATAAACTCAAGAAAAGTATTGAGAGAAATATCTTATTCCTATGTAACCAAAGAAACTTTGATCAAGTTACTGAGGGTCTATTTATTAAATGGTCAAATGGTACCTGATTATATGCTATTGCTCTCAAGAACAAATTTGTTCTCGAAATATAGTCAATAAGTAGAAAAAAAATTGCCTCCATATTTCTAGAAACAATTCCAAAATCAAGCCTATTTGCTTCTTCTTTTTTCCTTCTCTCTTTTCTTTTTCTTTTCTTTCTATTCCTTTTCTTCTTCTTCTTTGACAGTTCAAGAACTACAAGCCCTTGTGGCTTTGCACCGGCCCGCTATGATTTTTTGATGGAAACCAAGAACTAAGAGCCTGCACTTCAAAGGATTAAAAGAAGATTGAACTTCCCATACTGTGAAGTTGTCAACCTGAGGGGAACAGTTGGAGGTTTGGCCATTTTTTGGATGATTGAGTGGACCTTGTACAAAAATCACACTCGGACCATTACATGCACCTCACATGCAAGAACCGGGAAGATAGTAAAGTTATGCAAATCACTTTCCTTCATGCCCCCTATAACCCGAGTCGAAGACTCGAATTTGGGATGAACTTCGACATATCAGCTCCTCATCAAGGCTACCTTGGGTTTGTTTGGGGATTTCAATGAAGTTTTGTTCCACTGGGAAAAAAAGGGAACTTGCTTTGTTGATAGAGCCCGTATGACAACCTTCAAAGACTTATTGAATGATTGCTCCCTCATGGACATGGAAAGCAAGGGATGTGCATTCACATGGTCTAATAACAAAGAAGGGCCAGCTAACATAAAAGAGCGCTTAGATAGGGCTTTATGCACTGTGGATTGGTGAGTTCTGTATCCGGAAGCTGAAGCTATTGCCCTACCTGCATCAGGTTCTGATCACAGCCCCTTAATGTTGTCACTACAAGCTGACAGGGTGAGAAGGAAGAAATTTTTAAGTTTAAATCCTTTTGGCTTGAGAAGGCCGAATGCATGGAGATCATTAAGGCTGCATGGGAGTCAATCCCAACACAGGATAGAATTCTTCCCCTCAAATTACGCGTTGTGACATTGGAGTCAATCCTAGCACAAGAAAGAATTCTTCCCCTCAAATTACACGATGTGACTAAGGTTCTAATGGCATGGAGTAGGAGAACATTCCGTAATAGGCATCGGAGGATCTCTCTACTAAAATAGGAGCTACAAGCCCTTATCAATAGCGACCACTACCCCCAAGAAAGACCCAAAGTTCAAGCCATTAAAGGTGAGATAGAAGATCTTTGGAGGCATGAGGAGATGTACTGGGGGCTGAGGTCGAGGATCCAGTGGCTCAAATGGGGCGACATGAATACAAAGTTCTTCCATGCCACCACGGTCCAAAGACGACAAAGAAATAGGATTACCCATCTCAAGACTACGGGAGAAAGCTGGGTCTCCTATCCAAACCAAATCAAACACACCGTCGAGGACTACTATCGAGAGCTCAATCTAACGGAAGGAGAGTGAGAGTTTTCGCCGGTTATCGAACAGTGCCCCAGAACAGTCACCGATCAGATGAACTTGATACTGTTGGTTGAGCTCTCTGAAGAGGAAATCAAATTAGCTACTTTTCAAATGGGCGCCGAAAAAGCCCTCGGGCCCAATGGCCTAAATGGTTTGTTCTACTAGAAGAATTGGGAAGTCCTAAAGGAAGACATTGTTTCAAAAGTCAAGGAATTTTTTAAAACGAGCTATATGCTTCCAGAGCTTAACCAAACCAGCCTTGTACTTATCCCAAAAACTCAGAACCCTGAGTCTTTAGACCAGTACCGTCCCATTAGTCTTTGCAACTTCAGGTATAAAATTATTGCCAAAGTGCTAGCTAATAGACTCAAACCTTTGCTCCCCCAGCTTATTGCAGAAGAACAAAGTGCTTTTGTAGGGGGTCGATGCATTCAAGATAATATTTTTATGGTCCAAGAGGTCCTACATCAAATCCGAACTAGGAAGAGAAGATGTAAATTTTAAGCCATCCTCAAGCTAGACATGAAAAAAGCCTATGACCGGATTGAATGGGACTTTCTAGAAGCTTGCCTAGTCAAGATGAGCTTTCATGCAAGGTGGGTGAAGTGGGTTATGCAATGTGTCACAACTGTCTCCCTTAGTGTCAAAGTAATTGGTGAGCCTCTACCCTTCTTTTGCCCGTCCCGTGGAATCAGACAAGGGGATCCTTTGTCCCCTTATTTGTTCATTCTAGTGGCTAATGTGTTGTCAAATCTCATTGGGAAAGCGTTGGAGGATCGAAGTCTAAAGGGCATCAAGCTAAATAGGTCGTGCCCCACTTTATCCCTTTGCTGATGACTCGATCTTTTTCCTAGATGGAACGATCCTAGAGTGCCAAAATTTGGCCCTAGTGCTAAACTAGTACTACACGGCCTCCGGATAACAGATAAACTTGAACAAATCGGGAATCCATTTTAGTCAGGATTGCCCCCAATCTCTAATGAGTAACATGGCACAAGTATTGAGGGTGCCCATCCTACCTCACACTGGCAAGTACTTAGGAATTCCCTCAAACTGGGGAGCCTCAAAGAAACACATGTTTGCATGGGTTATGGGGAGAGTTAATATGAAGTTGGTAGGATGGAAGGAAAAATTAATTTCCCGAGTAGGCAAGGAAGTTCTCCTAAAATTAGTGGTCCAAGCTATTCCTCAATACACCATGTCGGTTTTCAAAATCCCAACATCTATATGCAAGGCTATTGAATAGAAAATTGCAAAGTTCTATTGGAAAACAAGCGAACAAAGAATCGGCATTCATTGGAAATGGTAGGAGGTGCTGAAGACTAGAAAGGATGAAGGGGGTCTTGGCTTTTGAGAGTTGATGGATTTCAACACAGCCCTACTAGCTAAACAAGCCTGGCAACTAAGTTTAAGTCCGAACTCTCTATGGGGCCGCCTATGCAAGGGACTATACTTTCTCCGTCAGGACCTTTGGCATGTAGGGAAATGTCAGAAAAACTCATGGGGATGACTCAGCATCCTAGCCGGCTGAGACGCTATTTCCCTTGCTATGCGCTAGAATGTTGGGAATGGAACCACCATCAAGACTAGGGAGGACAGGTGGCTCCCAAAGGGACTTCTATATGGACCGACAAAACAACACGAACCTCTACTAGTGGCGGACTTCATATCCCCCATAGAAAGAACTTGGCAATTACCACTCCTACAACATGTTCAACGACTAGACAGTCCAGGAGATTCTAGCAATTCCCCTAAACCCATAGTTGGGACAAGACTCCCTAATATGGCTGGGCACACTTGCGGGCCACTACACCATTCAAAGCGGCTACAACTTCCTACAATAGGCTAAAGTAGCATAACAATCAACAATAGCAGCCTCATCATCATATAATCACCCCAGCAGACTATGGAGGAACATTTGGCGCACCACCACCCCACCAAAAATTCGCCATTTCCTATGGATGCTATGCCAAAATACCCTATCGACCAATGAAAACCTATTTTGGTGTAAAATTGTACCTAACCCACTATGCCCATTGTGTCGAAATTGCGTCGAATCTGTTGAACACATGTGCTTCCAATGCCCCTGAACAGAATCTATGTGGGGTCAGCATAATAGCCGAATATAGCTCCCTAGCCCCGGCCCCAACATAATCGAAGACTAGGTCATGCAATTTATAGAGCAGGAGGGCTTACCGGCTATTGCGCAATCCGCGTCGATCCTTTGGGAGATTTGGAAGGCAAGGAATGCGGCTGTATTCCAGCGACGAATGCCATGCGCAGAAGCGGTGTTGGAGACAACTTCATCCACGATCCACTGCTTCAATGCCTAGATGGACAAAATTAGCAAACCCAAAAACAACATCAGTCAATCGCTCAAATGGAAACCCCCACCGGCGCATGCGCTCAAGATTAACACAAATGGGTCTTACCTCCCGGGCGACACCGTGGGCTCGACGGCGTGGATTTGCCGCGATTATACTGGCCCGCTGCTACATGGAGGCGTGCGATCAGTCCCGACTTCCTCCTCGCTGCTAGTTGAGGCATGGGCTTTGTCCGATGCCCTAACTTTTGTTTCTGCTTGACAGATTCCCCCCTCAACTGAGGGTCGCACATCCTTCTTTCTCCCGTGCAACGTCATCTTGCTGGAAACAGATAGTCAACAACTTGCTGAAGACCTCATCCAACAACAGCAGTCTACTGGGAGGCGCAGGCCCCAGTCTAACAATGCAAGAATTTTCTATTGCATTTGCCAAATACTCAGGTTATTTTTTCTCCACGCAAGACTCACATCAGTGCCGACTGGGTTGCGAAAAACCATCAGAGAAACTGTTTACCTTTGAACTGGGTACAATCCCTCCCTCCCCCTAGCCTGTCTCTGGCACTTGCTCTATACTGATGCCCATATCTTGGGCTCCCCGGATTTCGGTTGATTTCAATGAAAGCGTTCTATTTCGACCAAAAAAATCCATGTATCGTAAGGATATAATTGAAGAAGGAGAATAAGCCAATATATGGTTCCAAGAATTTAAGCATGATTCTTTTTAATGATTTTCTTTTAAGGATTTTCACACATTTTAAGAAAAAACCACTCAAAGACTCTTTTTAAGCTTCTTCTGACTTTTTGGGAAAAAAATATATTTTTGGGTTTTTTTTATTTCCTCTTCGATTTAAAAAAAATTAAAAAGAGGATAATAATATAATAAACTCACCCGGGTCGGTCAGACCCCGTTGCTGGCCGATTCAGATCTAGCCCAACCAATCTGGGTCGCTCTCCCATTTTTCTTCTTTTCTTTTTTCCTCTCCTTCTCTCCCTTTTATTTTCTTTTTATCTTTTCCCTATTTTGTCGTTTACTCCTCCCCCCATCTGCACGCGCAAGAGGAGCGGAATAGAGAGAGACTCCCTTTCCTACCGATGGACTGAGGCCGTTTGCTGGTTCTAGCGACTAAAAGAATCCTAGCTTGAACAAGATAGCTCGGGCACCAAGTGAACCGTGCCAAGCCACCGCGCGCACGGCTATCATTTCGCAGCTACAAATGCCACCACCCTTCAACTTAGCCGGCCAGGAACTGGTCACCCGAAAGCACTACGCACACACAAGAAATGCCGAAACAATAATATACGAAACGAAGGGTGGATGCAGGGCGCTATCAAACATAGGTGAAGCGCGGCAGAGGGAGTTATAGGCCCGCACGAGACTCGAACTCGTACTGGAATCCACAAGGAATGAAACGACGAGGCTCATCTTCAGCACACGTAGCGAGCCATGAGCATAAACGAAAATCACCTGTCACGCATATCACTTTCGCATTTCATCAAACAAGCGGCGCACATCGCCCGATGGGAGAGAAACGCGAACAACTGAGCTCGAGTTCAAGCTGAAATCCGCAGCAATCGACACATTAGGCTCCAAGATCATAGTGCACATAGAAATAAAGTCGGAAACTTGCACGAACCAAGCAATGGCAGCTTGGTCCAGTGAGCCCAAAACAGGACAAAACAGAGCAAGGAAAGAAGGGAGTCGGCTGGGGTCCTTACTCGGCTTGTTGGCGTTGGACGTCGGACAGCTTGATAGATCAGGCTTTGATAAAAATAAACTTAGTTGATGCAAATACTATTAGTGCCTATACAATGTAAAAATCCTTTTTTTGTAAGGACCGAATTGATTCCTTATTTTCTATGCAATTTAATTTTAAGTACTTAGCAACCCCTAGGGTTTGCCCCAATAGTCATCTTTTCCACATGGAAAGAGGGAAGTGGGGGATTCAAATTCCCAACTTTTCGGGAGATTATAATTTGAATGATTTAGTTTCAGGTGTGGGTTTCGACTTTCATACTCTATAAGAAGGCAAAGCAAAAGCTTGTAAGAATAAAACTAGGAGTAGAGTAATACTGATAAAAGAAAAAAGCTCTAAGTACTTAGCCAAGATTTAAGTGTTAAAAAAAAAAAAAAAAAAGACAATAAAAGATGGTTTTTGGGTAAAAGGCAGGGCATTTCCATTTGTAGGTACATGTACTCTATATACAGTATATGGAGAAATTTGTATTAAAAATATGATTACAATAAACTACATTTTATTTTCTATAAATGCTTATAATATGTTGTCATAAGGATTACCAACTCAAATTCATGTGTTTTGATCGGATTTCATAATCATGTTAAGTTACGTAATTCAAAAACATTCTACTTTTATTGACTCTGCTATGAAATTCAGATATAATAAATTTGTGTCAAATTTTGGCTTGCAATTGGAAATCACGCTATCCCTTTCGAATATGTGAGTCCAACCCCATTAGTCAAATTCCGGCTTGCATGTGAGAGGGGTTGATGAACATCGTCCCATATTAGTTTAAGTTCTTGAGTTGGACTTTTTAGCGTATCCTTCCAAAATTAGTAAAGGTATTAACTTTCATTCAAAATTACCAACCTTACCATTTTTCTTCTATTAAGTCACCAACTAATTTTAGCTTAATGTTTGAGTCACTTGTTTGCTTTTTATTTGATTGTTTCAAAATTACCAATTGTTGCAATAATTTACCAGCATTTATTTGGGCTGCTTACCGAATGATAAGGTTACTACCTACTATATGAAAATACCATTTCTTATTTGAGTCCACTTACTGACATTTATTAATAGCGACAAAAATACCAGCCGTTCCAATAGTTCGCAACATGTTTTTCCAATCATTGGGTAAATTTTACTAATTCTTATACAATATTACCAATGTACTTCAAATTTACTAGTTCTCTTAATTACTTACTAACATTTATTTGTGGAGCTTAAATTATAAACACTTATAATAAATTACCAAATTTATTTCAATCAATTGTCAATTTTTATTTAATTTTCTTTGAAAAATTGTCAACTTTTCCAAAGGATATACGTTTGCAGTTCTAAAAAATGTGTCAAAATCGTTCATTCTTATATAAAATTAGCAAAACTCATTTGAGTTCACTAACCAAAGTTTATTTGATTGTTTCAAAGGTACAAACTATTCCCAATATTTTTTTGGTCGAAAATTATTCCTACAATTTTCCAACATCTTTTCTGAGGATCTTATCAACTAGTTATAGTTACCAAACACTTCTCAAAATGATCAACTCTTCAAATAATTTGTCAATATTCATTGGTGAAGCTCAAGTAACCAACACTAGAAAAAAGTTATGATCTCGTTTGAATTGGTTATCATCATTTCTATGGTTATTTCGAAATTCCAATTAAAGGTTGACTTTTGATAGTCATAGAATATGAGATATTTAAGTCTAGATATCTAACTCCTCTCCGAAATAAACTAGTAGCTATGTAAACTAATTTTGCAATGCAGTTTGGTAATATGTAGTCATAATTCACAAGAGCATTCTTGAAGCTTTTGGGTTCAAAGTTTTGATATTAAAAACCCAATTGAACAATTAATAGCAGTTATTTGATTTATGACCATGGAAAGCTCGACTGCCAATTACATTAAAGAGAAGCAAGCGATGAAGAATTGAGTGACTTACCAATAAACTATTATATAACGATTTGAGAACACACCTCCATGTGTTGAATTGAATTGAATTGAATTGAATTGAATTGAATTGAAGAACCAATATGATGAGCTTAAGAAGATAATCGTGTGCTTAGAGTTATAAGTCAACTTCTTTTAAAAAACAGGAGGAAGTAGGTTTGGTGCTATTAAGTATTCAAATATATCATTAAATTCTGCAAATTATCTTCTTTAGCTTGGGATTAGCAATAACAAGTAAGGCACAAATGCTTTTCTATTACCAAAGAAAGATTCGATGGGTTAATTGTAGGGATGTGGCACTTTTGACCAGGGGTGTACCTTGAATCTTTGGTTATAAACCTCTTATCAGGGAATACCCCTGTATTTTTAAGTCTCAAAGTTCAAACGAACTAGTTTAAGGTCATACTTAAGACTAATTTTTACAAGGAGACTCCCAACCACTATTTTTATTGAGGCATGAGAGTTGCCTTTACTTCCTACTGTTTTAAAGTCCCTAGAGTATTGGGACCTAGCCCTCGGCTAACTTACCTCACCATGGGGAAAGCCCCATCATTGAATTGGATGCCTTTTAAGAACATGTTTAGGTTCGAAATGCTTTTCTATTCCCTGAGAAAGATTCCATGGGTTAATTATAGGTAAGTGGCTTTTTTGCTTTCTTTTTCTCCTTTATTTATTTTGCTTTCAGCTTTATTCACTCTTTATTTTACATGGAGAAAAGAAGAGAAAAAGACATAATTGATAGGGAAGAGTGAACTCCCTTGTGGGCAAAATCATTATTCCTATAGGATCAAGCAAGGAATAATGCAGCTTTAAAAATGAGCACGTATCGCCTTCACTCATTTCACAAACATTGCAAATATTCAAACAAATCATAAGATATGCACCATATCATAAAGAAGGTAATATAATATAGCCAGTATATGTCAAACTCATCCTATGCTCATGTCACAAAGACCTTATAGTTATGCTTTGCCATGCACTGATTTGCCAGGCAATGAGGCATAAAAATCATATTCACTATTGTTAAGCCCCTGGAATTACTTTGCTTTGATTAAGTCTCAAAAAGCAAGTTAGTCACAATTAAGCCCTGAAACAGAATTGGTCTGTACACATGTACATCCTGTCATGTCTCACTATGTAGGTTGACTACAAGCATCAAATTGAAACCATAATACAAAATGCCATATCATCAATATAAATAACATTCCATCCAAAAAATTTCCAGACAAGACTTATCCGACGCTAGAGTATGCTTGATCCATTTTTTAGAAAGACGTATGACACGGTACTTCACAGTTCGACTTCAACATACGGGCCATGACACAGTATAGTTTTTCCCTCTTCATTAAGCATGTCACGCAATTCTTGCTAAACATAAAAACCGACATGTCATTTCCTGAGAATCTGAACAGTAAGCACCGGTCTAAGGTGTGTTGGGTCCCACTCACCCCAACCCGCCATTGGGTCCATTAGTACTCACCGAGCAAAGCCCCTCTTCTGCTCCTACATATCCCTCCTCAAAACAATGGGCAAGTGGCTGGCCTAAAGGAAGAAACAAAAGGCTAGGATGTCTCGGCCTCGACTAGCGATAGGAAATGATGATGTTGATGAGGGACTTAATTGTGGAGAGTCAGATATCTTACATTGTGTATCTAAGCACCCTTTTCCCAAATACTTCGCTACACATTGCCGTGGTTGCCGAAGATAAATTGAGATGGCCATCTTGAAGCCGTCGTTTGTTTGGAAGTTGAATCCAGAGGATTATTGCCCCATGCACTTGGCTTTGCAACACGAGCATTAGCACACTATGAATGCACTGATGATCCTTGACCCAAAGTGGATCCAAGTCCAAGAATGAGGCGAAATCACCCCTTTGCATTTTGTAGCAAGGGAAAAAGGAGACAGAGAGCAAGAGAACGTGGATCTCCTGGAATGCCTCTCCGAATTCCTACCTACTTGCAAATTGTCTATTGGAGACTTGACAATCCAATACGAGATTGCAATTCACGTTACCATCGGACGTTGCCGTGAAGAACCACAGCCTCAAAGCATTTAAGGTTTTGCTTAAATGGCTTAAGTGAGTCTATTTGACAAAAATCTTCAAGCTAGAGGTATGATCCATTGATTTTGTGATTGTTCTTGCTTTTATTGTTTGATCCTTGAATTTGACGTTATCTAATCCAAAAACAAATGTCTATCAAATGATTGACATTTGAAGTTGTATAGCATAGTATTGTAAATTGTAGAAGTGTCCGTAATTTACTTGCTTAGAGTGATCCATTGGAAACACAAGAAATGACCAACAAAAATGATTGATCAAGGAATAAGACATATTGTAAATGAATATTGTGATAGTTAGATCGTACTCAAGTTTTCACAAGAAAAAATCTAACACATTTATAAATAAGTTGTGATCACTCTTCAGCTATCTCTATATTAAAAAATAAATCTATTAGATATTTCCACCTCAATCTTTTACCACTTAACTTGGTGAAAAACCCAAATGCTAAATGTATTGTCATATTGTAATATTTATTAACAGAAATTTTTTTAACTGTTGGATTATTATTATTATTATTATTATTGTATACTCTTGTCAAAGTTCGATTATTGTATTGAAAAGTTGACAGGTTGTCGATTTGATATCTCTCTCGTCTTGTCGACTCCTCATCGAGTCCTTTCAAAATCATTATATTGATCTATACAGGTCAGTCTCTCCTATCGAACTTCCCACCATCCCATAAAAATATTAAAAAATGCTTCATGCGAGACATGAACTTGACCTCTCTCTCTCTATGCATATATAGTGATGGAGTTCTGTTTAATTAAAGGAAATACAAGTTTGATTTATCTATTCCCTCGACTCCCATATGCTTGTTACGTAAGAGATACGGAATGAAAATAAATTCATCAACGTAAAAATAAGTTTTGTCTATAAAGTATAGAGTTTGGCTCAAATAAATCAAGAGAGATCATACAATTTGCAATTAATTACAGATATTATCTTGAATTCCACAAATTTCAATCGATTCGAAATTCGAAAAAAAAAAAAGTCGATTAAGAATTCTAGGAAGGCTTGAAGATTGCAAGGCTAAATGTTTCCAAATATATTTCCTAGATTTGGACCTATCTACAAGGGATTTTCATGAGAAATAGTCATAATTTAATATAACTTGAGATATATCATGGTATCTTTAATATATAAGGATCATTATGAAAGATTTATTAGTTAGTTTCAAATCTGATCATATTTTTAGGGTGTAATTCTTTTACTATTAGGATTAGGAAAGTGGAGATATGATGATTTATTTATTTCAGCATTGTACCTTGTACTCGTAAGATACGTTTAAATAAGAAATCGTCTCTCTCTCACCCGTGGATGTAGGCGGATTTCGCCGAACCATGTAAATTTCCATGTTCTTGATTATTCTTGTTTTCTTTCTCATCTAGTTAGAGTGTTAGGTTGCTCATGGTAACTATTCTATTTCTATTTCTGGAATAGAAATTCGTTTGGTAAAATAATTTCATTTTTCTATTTATGGAATAGATTTTTATTCTAGAAATATGTTTAGAATAGAAATCAAAAACAAAAAATTTTTACTTTTCTATTTCTGGAATAGAAATCAGAAATTGTTTCTCTTTTCTTATTTCTCACCCAAAAAAATTTCTTGCCATCCGCAATTCACCACCACCACCACCACCCCTGCCGGCTGTTGGTTGCCGCCACTGCCGGTCTTTGCCACCACCACCGCTGCCGCCACTACTGCCGATCCCCGGTCGCCGACCATCACCCCTCCCATTGCCGCCGCCACTCTCATTACCGCCGCCACTCAAGAAAGTGAAATTTTATTGATTATCATACAGATTTCTATTCCAAGTCTAGAAATTTTATGTTGTTATCAAACTCATTTTTTAGCTAAGAAATTCATCCATAAATAGAAATAGAAAAATCTATTATTTCTTCCATAAATCAATTTCTGGCCATAAATGTTATCATTCGCGCCCTTAGTATCAAAGCAATCCAGGTTCTCCGTTCCTGTATTGCGACTTCTGATTAGATGGCTAGAAAAGGTTCAACAATCCGATTTGATATAGACCGATTCACTAGGAAGAATAATTTTACACTATGGCAGAGAAGGATGAATGATCTATTGATTCAACAAGATTTATCAAAGGTTCTTCTGGGAAGATCGAACAAGTCGACCACTATCACTGACGATGACTGGGCTGACATGGAGGAGAGGGCATGCATCGCAATCCGATTGAACCTATTGGATGAGGCCCTTCAATATGTAGTAGAGATCGAATCCACTTCGAAGGTATGGTTCAAACTCGAAAGCATTTATATGATGAAATCTCTTACAAACAAATTGTTCTTGAGGAAGAGATTGTATTCACTTCAGATGAGTGAAGGAGGAGATCTGTTGGAACACCTCAACATGTTCAATCAGATGATTAGTGAACTTACAAGCTTGGAGGTAAGGTTCGAGGATGAAGACATAGCACTTCTACTACTAGCATTGTTGCCGAATTTGTTTGACCACTTGGTGACTATGTTCATTTATAGCAAGGAAATCTTGGAGATCGGAGAAGTGACTGCTGTCCTAATTTCAAACGACACCCGGAAAATGGCAAGTAGTTCAAAATCTTCAAGAGAGGGACTCTTTGCAAAGGAGAAAAGAAATCAAGGAAGAGGAAGATCATCAGATCGATGATCAAGTAGTAGGGGTCGATCAAAATCCAAGGGAAAGTTTAAAGGAAGATGCTATGGATGCAATTAGGAAGGGCATACCAAGAGATTCTGTCCAAAATAAGAATGAGAAAAAGAAAAAGAGCTCATATAAGGTAAGTGTAGCCAACAACACTAGACCAACAATAGGGACGTCTTGTCCATATCATCAGGGAAGGACACTTTTGAAAATTCATGGATCTTGGACTCCGAATGCACTTATCACATGTGTCCTCATCAAGAAGCCTTCGATGAGTACAAGGCATATGATGGTGGTTCAGTTCTCATGGGGAATGACACTTCATACAAGACTAGGAGTTGGAACTATGAAAATCAAGATGTTTGATGGCATGATTAGAACCTTGGTGGATGTGCGCTATGTGTTGGGTCTAAAGAAGAATTTGATCTCATTGGGAGCACTTGAATCCAATGGATGCAAGTACGTGGCTCAAGGTAGAGTATTGAAGGTGATTAAGGGAGCTCTGGTTATTCTAAAGAGACAGAGGCATGAGAACCTATAACGACATATAGGAACCACAGTGCAAGGTGGAGTATTTGTGTTCACAGATACTATTGCAGAGATAGATAACACCTATCTATGGCATATGTGTCTCGGGCATATGAGAGAAAGAGGATTGATGGAGCTTTACAAGAGAAATGCATTCCAAGGTATGAAAACATGCAAATTAGATTTTTGCAAATTTCGTGTGTTTGGAAAACAATGCAAAGTATGATTCAATGCTGCAACTCATACAAGCAAGGGTGTGCTCGAATATGTACACACAAATGTATTGGGTTCTTCATTAGTAAAGTCAAAAGGTGGGAAGGAATACTTTGTGACATTCATTGATGATTTCTCTCGCAAAGTTTGGGTTTACTTCATGCGACACAAAAGTGAAGTCTTTGACAAGCTCAAAGAATGGAAAGCTGAAGTTGAGACTTCAACGGGGAAGAAACTTAAGTGCTTGAGATCGGACAATGGAGGAGAGTATTGATCAACACCATTCATAAAGTGTTGCAAGATTGAAGGGATTAAACGTCACTTCACAGTTTTAGATATGCCCCAACAAAAGGGTGTAGCGGAAAGGATGAACTGGACCTTATTAGAGAGAGCTCAAAGCATGAGGCTACATGCAGGACTAAGCAAGGAGTTTTGGGCAGAAGTTGTTTGCATGGCATGTTATCTTGTGAATCGGTCTCCATCAACTACATTTAAATGCAAAATTCTCGAAAAGGTATGGACTAGTAAAATTGTCAATTATTCTAATTTAAGAATATTCAATTGTCTTGCTTTTGTACATGTGCAGTTCAAAGCGCTCAAAGTTGGCTCCAAAATCAAAACAATGCATATTTCTTAGTTACAAGAAAGAAGTGAAAGGCTACAAATTATAGGATCCAAGTGAAAAGAAAGTTTTGACGAGCAGGGATGTTATGTTCAATGAATCTACAATGTTGAAGTCAAGCTGCGTGCCACACGCGGCTACTAAAGAGGAGAGTGATAAATCTATCGTTAAGGTGGAGCTTGAAACTAGAAAATCTGCAAAGAATGGCGAGTCATTTGATGAAGCTCTGGAAATTAAAGAAACAGTAGAAGTTCCTCGTACCATTGCAACGGGATGAGCAAGGCGCACTCTCAAAGTACCGGAGAGGTATGGTTTTGAGGATATAGTTGCTTACGCTCTTACTATAGGCTTTAGCAATCCAAGCTCCTATCCTTGAAGCTTTGAAAAGTGATCGCAAAGAAAAGTGGATGATTGCAATGATGAAGGAGATGGAGTCATTACAAAAGAATGAGATATGAGAACTTGTGAAAAAGCCCAAGGATCAGAATGCCATTGGCTACAAATGGGTTCTTTGAAGAAAGGAAGTAGCAATGGAGAAAGAGCAAGAGAGAAATAAGGCCTGACTTGTTACTAAGAGCTATGCATAGGAGGGGATTGATTATGACGAGATATTTTCCCCAATTGTAAAACACACATCAATTCGTGTTTTACTAGCTTTGGTGGCCATGTATGACTTGGAGCTCGAGCAGCTAGAAGTAAAGACGGCATTCCTTCATGGTGACTTGGAGGAGAAAATTTATATGGAGTAGCCCAAAAGTTTCAAGATGGAAGGGAAAGAGAATCATGTTTGTTTGCTCAAGAGATCACTTTATAGTTTGAAGCAATTTCTGAGGCAATGGAATAAAATGTTTGATTCTTTTATGATTCGTATTGGCTACATGAGGAGCATGCATGATTCTTGTGCCTACTAAAAAGTTTTGGATGATAAGTCGCTTATTCTATTGATGCTCTATGTTGATTGATGCAAGAAAAATTAGAGGCATCATTTCCCTAAAGTCTCACTTAAGCAATGAGTTTGACATGAAGGATCTTGGTGCTGCAAAGAGGATCATTGGCATGGAAATCTTTCGAGATAGACATGTAAATAAGTTTTGGGTAAATTGGATAAAGTATGTTGAGAAGGTCTTGGAGTGGTTCAACATAGGTAAAGCTAAACCGGTTAGTACACTCTTAGCAAATCACTCCAAATTATCCAAGAAACAATACCCTAGTTCACATGAGGAGGTTATGAAGATGTCTCGAGTACCTTATGCTAGTGCAATAGGAAGCACCATGTATGCTATGGTTTGTAGCATACCGAATTTGGCTCATACGGTTTGTCTCGTTAGCCAATACATGAGCAATCTGGGTAAGGAGCATTGGGAAGTTGTTAAGTGGATCTCTCGTTATTTGGTTGGAACCATCGAAATGGGTTTGATGTTTAGTTCAAAGGAAGGATCAATCAATTTAGCAAGTTATGTTGATTCAGACTTCGCTGGTGATTTGGACAAGCGAAGGTCCATCACGGGATATGTTTTTACTCTTGGCGATGGAGCTATTTCATGGAGGGCAATGCTTCAACCTATTGTAGCATTGTCTGCAATCGAAGTTGAGTATATGGTACTAACTAAGGCTACGAAGGAGGGAATATGGCCGACTGGTTTGATCACGGAGTTGGGTATAAAGCAGAAAGTGCTATACTATATTGCGATAAGTAAAACGTACTATGTCTCGTGAAGAATCAAGTGTTTCTTTCATAACGAAACACATTGAAGTTCGGTACCATAAATTTCGAAAATTTGTGGAGAATGGTAGCATTGCTTTGAAAAAAATCCATACTAAAGATAATCCCGCAGATATGCTCACAAAAACGGTTACTACGGAGAAGTTCAAGTCCTGCAGGGACTTGATTTCTCTCACTCATATTGAAGTTGATAGAGACCGCACCGATCCAAGTGTGGACGTACTTTTGTGAAGGTATGATGGAGGGAAAGATATATTCATTTTGTTGGTTCGAGTGGAGGCTTGTGGTTTATTCAAGCCAAAGGTGGAGATTTGCTGATGTTATCTTGAATTCCACAAATTTCGATTGATTGGAATTTGAAAAGAAAAAGTCGATCGAAAAATCTAGTGAAGATTGTAGGCTATACGTTTCCAAATATATTTATTAGATTTGGACCTATCTACAAAAGATTTTCATGAGAAATAGTTTGATTCGATAGAACTATGATATATCATGATATCTCTAATATATAAGGATAATCACTAAAGATTTGTTAGCTAGTTTCAAATCTGATAATATTTTTAGGGTGGAATTCCTTTCTTATTAGGATTAAGAAAGTGAGGATTTAATAATTTATTTATTTCAGCATTGTACCTTGTACTCATAAGATACGTTCAAATAAGAAATCGTCTCTCTCTCATGGACGTAGCAGATTTTCACCAAACCACGTAAATCTCTGTGTTCTTAATAATTCTTGTTTTCTTTCTCATCTAGTTAAGAGTGTTCTTCTGCACAACATTAATGACATGCATGAACACTTAAGTAGTTAATTAATTGCATTTATTGCAAGCATTCTATTTATAATAAAGCCCACATATATTGCATTTAATTTAGATTGTTTTAAGTAGGGAGGCCTGCAAACTTAATTAAATTATCTGAAATAAGTCTACAAAGCATGAAATTTGGTCAAGCCCATTGAATACTTTTTAGCGCCGAAAATTGCTTGTGCTTAGCATGTGTGGGCATGCCAAACTAATAAAGATTGCATTATCTAATTAAATTTGGGAAAATAAATATATTATCGTTGAAAATTTTAATTATGTGAAGATAATTACAAGGTGATATAAAAATTCCTAACTTGAGGAAGTCGAATATATCTATTTAGTTAAAAATAGGAAAGTGATGCATTGATTGGTATCTTCAGATATCCCTAGTCCTATGCCTATATAAGCCCCCTCTCCTCTCAAAATTGAGGGGGAGACAATATATATAGGCACAAATACAAAAACTAAACGTTAATATTCGGAAAAAGAAAAAGGCGAACCTGCTTTCTTGGCAACAGAACAATTCTAGCGTAAAATTTCATGAAATCAACACATTGTTCTTGATGTTGTTTGGTGAAATTGATGAGAAAATATCTGAAAGTATGTCCTTAACCCAGAAATCCTAATCGGTCGAGCTGCTAGATCAAAAGATGAAAGCAACTCGCATTCTCACAAAAATGGTGAGTACATGTTCATTTTAGGTTGGAATGCATTGAAATATAATGAAGATCGCTATGACACCTATTTCTTCAACCGTACCAAAGGAATTGAGGATCAAAGATTCAGAGACCTATGGATTCGACCAAAACCTACCAATTCTCATTATGTGTTATCCTTAGTTGTGATTTAGCAACTCCGACGTTTGTCATTAGAGTTGAAGTCCCAACAAGGTAGTTTCCTGAATTATATTTGATCTGAACATTCGACTACCTAATTTGAGATATCATGATTCTAACACGATTTGTTTTAAAGTGTTAGGCATTTCCTGCATATGTAGTTTTTTTTTTTTTGGTAAGGTAAGATAATATATTATAATAACGACCAACATTTACAACAAACGTGAGGTGGGGTACCATCAAACACTCGGCTAGACAGCTAGTCATTGGAGTGACAGGGTACCTCGGTCACAAGTGAATACAAGAGAATACAAAACATGTACAACAGAAGAACATAAAAGGGTTAAAGGGTCCGATATAATCTAAGCCTCAAAAATTCGAGCATCTAAACCCCAACACCGCTGCATCCTCCTATTCCTTGGGTTGTCCTCGACCCTTTTAAAGGTTAGAGCCTTATCCTTTACCACCTTATCAAGCTGTAGCTTCAAGGCTGGAGTGTATAGATTACGTCCACGGAAGATAATATCATTCCTGGTTTTCCAAATGATATAGCATAATGCTCCAAAGGAGAATCGAGTTAGTTCTTTGTAGAACCCCTTGCCAGTAAGGATATTATTAGCCCAGAGGAGGTTGTCTAGCCAATTTGAATTGATCCAAGGAATATTGCATTTGGCGGCCCAATAATTGGCAAGGGAGTGAGGAACTCAGCATTCAAAAAATAAGTGATTGATTGAGTCGCCCGGACTTACGTAAAAGCACACACCGTGGAAGGTATTCTCCCATAGTGCATGAGAAATACCTGTGTTGGGAGACGGTTTTTGGAGATGAGCCACATAAGGAATTGGTGTCTAGGTGCGAGGGCCTTATCCCGGATGAAGGAAGACCGAGGTACTTGGGTTGGCTTTGCGGCGAATGGTAGCCCACGCCGAAGCTGTCGTGAAAATCCCAGGAATTTTCCACCCACCTAAAGATGTCCCGGCCTTGCGAGCGTGGGGGAATCGTGATTTGCCATAGTGACAAGTCTTGGATAAGTTGGAGCCCATCTGAAGTGTATATGTCCTTAACCTTAGCTTCCCTGAGAAGGTCCGATTGGTTGATATAATTATCAGAGAACAACAAATATAGCGGGCCACACTCTAGCCAAGGGTCAAACCACAGTGAAGTATGTTCGCCATCACCTACCTTCCATCTAAAATGCGGTCAGAAGGTTTCTCTTAACGCAAGAATTTTCCGCCAAGCCCAAGAGCAGAGTGTTGGAGTAGGAGAGGTCCAAAAGAATTTTCTTTTGAGATATGTGGCATGTATCCATTTGCACCAAAGTGATTCTTTGTTAGTGAATAGCAGCCATATATGTTTGGCCATGGCTGCCTTATTGCTGTCTCTGATTTTCCTCAAGCCAAGGCCACCTTCAGGAGTGGGAAGGCAGACATCAGCCCAAGACACTTTTGCACCTCCCGGTCCCATGGTAGGGCCCTTCCAAAGGAACTGCCTGCAAACTTGCTCTATTTTGTCTACAACCGAAGCAGGAAGCCAAAAGATGGAAGCCCAATAGGCTTGTATAGCATGCAGTACCGACTTAATAAGTTGTAAGCGACCCGCAAACGAAAGAAAACGGTGTGTCCAGGATTGGACTTTGGCAGTAAGATGACTTACCAGTGTATTGCAATCTACTTTGTTCAGCCGGGAAGTAATGATAGGCACCCCTAGGTAACGAACTAGAAAATAACCCAGCGTGAAGCCCAGTGATTGTAAAATCTGGTCCCTAAGTGCAACTGAGCCTCCAGAAATGAATATCTCACTCTTGCTAGCATTTGGATTCAACCCGCTCCATGAAGAGAACTGCGTGAGTCCGTCCTTGATACAGGATATAGAAGCAAGGCTCGCTTGAGTAAAAATAAGGACATCATCTGCAAAGAATAGGTGAGATAATCGCGTGGTCGTACATCGCCAATAGTATCGGTACCCCGGGAGCCGGGTGTGGGCATCAATGATACCCGTGAAAACCTCCATTGCCAATGTGAATAAGTAAGGAGACATAGGGTCTCCTTGACGTATGCCTCTACCACTGGAGAAGAAGCCATGGAGTTCGCCATTGATAGAAATGGAAAATTTAGGGGTGCGGACACATACCATGATCGGCCTTGTAAGATGATTGGGAAAGCCAAATGCCAGGAGGGTGGTCTCGAGGAAGTCCCAGTTCAGTGTGTCATAAGCTTTCCTGAAATCTACCTTGATGGCACATTTTGGAATATGAGGCTTGTTATGAAAACCACTGAATAATTCTTGGGCAAGGAGAATATTGTCACTTATTCGCCTTCCTTTCACAAATGCTGTTTGAACCGGACTGATGAGTTCAGGGAGAACTGCCGCAATTCTAGAGGAGAGAATCTTGGTAATACACTTATATATCGTATTGCAGCAAGCAATAGGTCTGTAATCTGATACCGCTGAAGCATTAGGAACTTTGAGCACCAAGGCAATGATGGTATTATTGACTTCTTTAAGTAGACAGCCTGACTCAAGGAAGTCCATAACAGCTTCAGTGACGGAGGGACCCACCTTCTCCCGCTTCTTCTTGAAGAAATCTGCATTGTAGCCATCCGGACCCGGGCTTTATTCCCGGCAATAGAGAACATAGCAACACGGACTTCGAAGGATGGAAAGGGCGAGAAAGAAAATTGACCTGGTCATTTGTGAGAGGAGTGTGTATGACGTCAACGATCTCCTGGATATTTGGTCTCAGAGATACCTCAGTCGGGGCTAGTAAGTCCTGGAAATAAGAGACAAAAACTCTCTGAACTTCTACTTGTTTAGTAACCATTTGACCAGAATTATCCTTGACTGAAAGGATTCTGTTTCGGAGGTGGTGATGATTCATCGAATGATGGAAAAACTTATTATTGTGGTCACCTTCTTTTAGCGAGCGAATCCTCGATTTCTGTCTAAAGAAAGACTCTTCCAGGGACCGGAGCTCGTAATATTCTTTGATTTGGGAATGTTCAACATCCGCCAGGTGAGTATCTTGAGGATCATGGAGAAGTGCTTCTTGGGTGACTGATAACAGCCTTTTAGCTGTAGAAACTCTCATGGAAATGTCCGAGAAAGCTTCTCTGTTTAGACATTTGAGGCGACCCTTCAAGATCTTCAGTCGACCGTATAGTTTAAACATAGAAGAGCCTTGGACTTGAGTGTCCCAAGCTTGCGTAACAATCATGGAGAAGTCTGGATGGCTCATCCATAGGTTATAAAACTTGAATGGAATCCGGCGGTGAACAGGCGGTAGGACTTTCACAACCATCGGTGTATGATCCGATATGCCTGGAGCCAAAAAAGAAGCCTCTGAAAAGGAATAAGACAAACACCAGCAGTTATTAACCAATACACGATCAATCTTTCTTTGTTTTCTAGTAGCACCTGAGGAAGTCGACCAAGTGAAGCGGAATCCCACATATCGTAGGTCTATTAGTTCAGCTTCGTCCATACATTCCTTGAAGTCATCGAAGGCGGGGATCCAAACATCTGGACTCCCTATACGATCTGAGAGGTCCCGGATGGCATTGAAGTCTCCTGTAACAATCCAGGGGCTGTCCTTAAGGCCTTGGCTCAAACTAATAATGTCTTGCCAGAGGGGTCTACGGGAAACAAAAGTGTGTTCTCCATACACCACAGAAAAGGTGATGACTGTGTCTGAACTCAAAATTTTTGTCTCTCCATGGATAAGCTGGCTGGTACCAAGAAGGAGTTTGAAGTCCACTAGAAGCGGGTTCCATCCTACCCATATTCGCCCCCGGGGGGAGTGTTCATAGTTAGTCAACCACAGCCATCTAGGCAGCAATCCAGACGAGATAACATCAAACTTGTCAGTAGGGACTTTAGTTTCCAAAATACCAATACAACATATACTGTTTTGGCGCACAAAAAGTCTGACTTCCGCTTGTTTAATGGGGTTCATGAGACCCCTTATGTTCCAAAGATCCAAAAACATAATATAGTATAATAAGAAGGCCAAGAGTTACCTTCTTTTAGTGCGCCGCTTGCTGGTTGAAGGCTTAAGTTTAGAAAGGGGGAACCGGATGAGGCCACCCGCACGCCGGCCGCCTTAGGGCTTTTTCCAGCACCCATCCGAGTGGGAGAGTCATTGCAGCCATCTTATTCTTCAGCTTTTGTATTGTAGGGTCGAACTGGAGGTGTAGCCGGCCGAGGGGAGGAAGGAGCCGCTTCCCGGTCGTTCTCTCCGTAGCCGCAAGCGTAGCAACCTCCAGGCGGAGCAGCCACCGCCGTGAGAGGTCATTAAAGCCAGCACTCCTCCTTCTGCTCCATTCTTTCTGTTTGCACTAGCTCATAACTCGAGCTTGCAGTCAAATCTACCTCCAAAGACTACCTGGTCTTGACTCCCGTAACGCAAAGAAACAGCCGTCCAAAAAGTGAGCAGGGAGTTGAGTCATCTTCTCGGACAGCACGGGGCGAGAAGGTCTCGGGATCGCCAAAGAGGACATCTGCTTGGCAGGAGATGCCGGAGAGGTCAGCTGGTTGAGAGCCGGATCCTGTTCAAGTCTATCCCCGCAAGAAGCCGAAGGTCTACTTGGGATAGGTGTGGGGGCTTCCAAAGGCCGAGAGGAGTCCAGCTGAGTGTGCTGTCCAGAAGCTGCAGCAGTGTCTTGCGGGACATGATCCTCTTGTTGGTTCTCTTGCATTGGCCGGTTATTTCCAGTATTAGTGGCAGAACATTTGTGGCCAAACACGCCACAAGATTGGCATGAAATAGGCTTCCATTCGTACTCTACTTCTACCACACGAACTTCACCATTTATAAATACATTTATGGTATCATAGCATGCTTTGGAGGCTTCAAGTTCAATACAGATTCGCGCAAAGGAGATCATTTTTAGTTGTTCCGTGCGCTGATCAACATACAAGGGAGTACCCAAGGTACTAGCAACTTTACTAATACCTCGGGCTGACCACAATCCATATGGTAGGTTCTTCAGCCGAATCCAAACAGGAACCGAGGTGTGCTCACCTTTTTTCAGCTCTAGCATAGGCTGCCATTGCTGAAGCATGAGAGGGACCCTTGCCACCGTCAATGGACCCCCTTCAATGACTTTCCTTCTAAACTCCAGGTCCGGAATATGGAAGAAAAAGAACCCTTGATCATTAGCTTTCACCTCCATTAGGCGATGCCCCCACAAGTGTTTAAGGGCTGTCTCCACTAGCTTGAATGGGAGTTTTTTCCCAACGAAATACCCCACCAAACATTGTTTCCAGAATGGATCAGCGGCGTCTAAGTCCTCATCATAGCAGTTCACAGCATTACTTACGCCTAAATTAGGACGATAAAAGGTGAGGGAGTACCCTTGCACCGCTGCTTTAGCCACATTTGCCCAAGAGCGGGTTGTTGTGGACTGCTTCTCAGATTGTTGTTGCAACAGAGGGGTTTTAGGTCCATTCGCAGCAGCCGGTTGGCTTCTGGAAACTCCTTCAAAGATCGATTCAGCAGAAGATCTATCCCTAAGCCATCAGAATTTTGCATTCTACCAGCAGGACTAAGCCTAACTACATCAGCATTACTAATTCGATTACGCTCAGCTAGTTTCCCCCCAACTACAGAACCAGTTGCAGCAGCATTTTCATTGCGCACTTGGTCGCGCGAGGAGTTACGCCCTACCGGAGCCCTACTCCGGCTCCGGTGTCAACCCCCACCCAGGTCGAACTTGGTCTTAGGGGCAGTTGGTTCCTTCTCCATTGTAGGACTAGGGGAAGTCAAGCTACCATCTCAGCAAACAGGGCAACCCTAACCCACATAACAAAATCAGAGAAATCAGCTCTTACCAGAGCAGGAGAAGAAGGGGGTTCTGGTGGCCTGCCCAAGGGCTGCTCCTCTCTATGTAGAACGGCCTTCAATCGACGCCGGAACCGACCTCCCGAGCCGGGGCGAGCCGGGCGCTACAGTGTTTCGAGTTCTCAGTGTTGAGAGAAAAGGATGAACAGTGTTTCATCAAAGAGGTCGTTTTTTCCTGCATATGTAGTTTCTCTCTTTGATATCTATGACTAAAATTCGGACCCTCAATTAAATTTGTTTTGTTATTTGGACATATAATAATATTTCATATAATCAATCATGTAGAGTGCTACGTTTTATACTTTTTTAGATTAGGGCATGCATCACATAAAAATAAAAATACACAAAGATTGCACTACATTCAGTTTAGATTGCATTCATGCATGTTTCCTAATTTAGAAAAACATATCCTAGATGCATTAGGAATCACGTAGTACTTTAGGAAAGTATAAACTTTATTAGTGCATGTTTAAGATTTTATACATATTTTTTCTTTTTTGGTCAAAGTCATCATGTATATATATGTAGTTTCCTATTTTAACTCATAAAGAAAATCTTAAAATAATTGCATCCATATCTCGTATAGACTACATTTAATTGTATAATGAATTCATTAATTCTATAATATTCACATGGCATGTTTTATGTCGTCTAGAGATCCACATGTCTTAATGTCAATGTTTTAATAATCATGCTGTGTAGATAGGGTTAATTAGTAATGGCATTTCATGCATTATTCATATTGTACACAATAAAAAGAAAATCTAAAATTTTTTAATTGACACTGCATTTAAATATGATATTTAGGTCATGCATAAATTGTTTGGTCTCAAGTTAATATTTTGTAGAACACTTTCTGTGTTAGACATAATGGAGCTTTACTATTGCTTGGTACATCAAGTTTTTCTTGTTTCCCTAAATAATTTATATATTACTTTGATTATTGAGTGTTAAATTACTGTCTGTGTACTTGTTTGATTATCCCTCACATGTTAGTGGTATAGAATTAAAATTGACCAAGACTGCTTGCAAACTATATTTTTAAATAAATAGAAAATGTACGGAAAGAGTGTTGTATTTATCTAGTGTAATTAAGTTTTTGTATCCATGTGATCTTTAGTTTGCAAACTAAGATGTTTTTCCACATTTTACTTGGAATTCTAATAGATCCATAATAGATTAGTTACAACTCCAAAATGAAATGATTTACCTTTTTAATTAATTAAATTAAAAAACACCAAAGTTACAATTGTTATGGATTTGGAAGAGTCCGTGCAACGTATTTACTTAGTAATCTATTAATTTATTTTTTTGTGGTTCACTTTAGGAAGATCAGATGTTTATGGGAGAGGAGAGAGGGGGGAGAGAAAAGAGAGGGAGTAGGCGAGGGGCAATAATGGGAAGGGAAAAGGAAAAGAAACAAAAATGGAAGGAAAGGATCAAAAGGAAAAAAATGAAAATGGATACCAATTTGAACAGCCAACAGCACATGCAGTACAGTATTAATTTCTTAAGAAGATAGATATATGTTTTGACTTTATATCGTAATTTTAAAGGATATCAATCCATCTATTAGATAATTGGGTGTGAACTATTGGCCTTCTTTGTTTCCTTTTGTACGATAGGTTGAATCATTAATATATGCATTGATGGTCCGACAATTTAGCGCCTGCTGAACACATGGATGACTTGAGCAGATCTGGATTACTTGCCCTGGGCGAACGTTATCATAAGAAATAAAGAAACACTTTTATAAGGCTGGAGCCTAACACAATACTTGCCCTGTGCCAACGTTATCATAAGAAATAAAGAAACACTTTTATAAGGCTAGAGCCTAACACAATAATCGAGATTGAAGATGCAAAGTACTTTTTTGTCTCCAATAATTCTCCAAGAATTCTCCCTTTTTCCCGATAAAGAACGGAATAAAGACATGAACGTACAGACGTGTTACATGTGATAGTAAATTTAGCAATTTCCTTTTTTTTTCATCGATCAATTGCTTTTCGGTCTATTGCGTATTCATTACAATTTTGACTTTTACAAAATAAAGGGGGACGCTATTCTTCGTTTCACAAATGAATTTTGATCGTTGATACGTATGGTTATTTAGCCATTTAAAATTGTTAAGTTACTGATGGTTTTTTGAAAGTACTAATATTTATTTGTACTTCCAAGATTACCAATTGTTTTCATTATTAATCAATATTAATTTAAGTGACTTGCCCATTTTTCTTCCATTAAATCACCAGCTGATTTTAGCTTAATAACTACTGTTGGAGTCACTTGTTCACTTTTATTTGATTGTTTCGGAATAACCAATTGTTGTAGTAATTTACCAACATTTATTTTCATAGTTTACCAACTGATAATGCTATTACCTACCATATGAAAATACCAATTCTTATTTGAATCCACTCACGACATTTATCTAATTGCCACAAAAATACCAACTATTCCAATAGTTCACAACATCTATTTTAGAAGATATCAATGGGTTAAAGTTGCCGATCCTTACACAAAATTATCAACTTATTTTAAAATTATTGGTTCTGTTAATAACTTACTAACATTTATTTGCAGAGCTTAAATTATAAACTCTTACATGAAATTACCAACTATAATTTAATCAGTCATGAATTTTTTATTATTTTTAAAAAATTACCAATTGTTCCCATAATTTAAGGACATTTTTTCAGGCCTTTAAATTTTTTTTTAATCACTCATACTTATACAAAATTAGCAACTTTTATTTGGGTTCACTTACCAAAGTTTATTTCATTGTTTCGACAGAACAAATTATTCCAATAATTTAAAAATATATATTTATAGAGCTTACTAATGGGCTAAAGTTACCAACAATTTTAAACCGTACCCAACTTTTTCAAAAGCTTAACAAATTTATTTGCGAAGCCTGATTTACCAACTCTTATTTATATTATACCAATGAACATTTGATTATTTCAAAATTATTAACTGTTCCAATAATTTACCCGGATTCATTTGTAGAGTTGACTGACAAATTAAGGTCATCAACTCTTGTACAAAATTACCAATACTTATTTAAATCCACTTAATTTTTTATAGTTTCAAAAGTTTAAACTATTGATATTACTTACCGACATCAATTTTTAGGAGCTTATCAAATAATTACAGCTAGAAACCACTTTTCAAAATAATTGACGCTCTGTGACACTTGAGTAACCAAATGTAGAACAATGTTACAATCTTACTTGAGTTGGTTATCATCATTTATATGGTTTTCCCGAAATTCCAACTAATGGTCGACTTTTGATAGTCACATGATATGAGATTTGAGTTTAAATAACTAACTCCTCCCCAAAGTAAGCTAGTAGCTATCTAAACTAATATCGCATTATGGTTTTGCAACACGTAGTTATAATTCAAGAGAGCATTCCCAAAACTTACGGTTTAAAAACTTTGAGATTAAACAACAAGTGAACTATTATTAGCAGCCATTTGAATCATGACTATGGAAAGCTCAACTACCAATTACATTAAAGAGGAGCAACCAACGAAAAGCCCCTTAATGACTCACTAGTTTATAAGTAAATTGTCAAATTTGTCGGGCACCCATGATTTAAAGAGCTTTTTCGATCTAATTCATTTAGCAACGGATAGAGAACTTGCCTCCCTGTATTGAATCGAATAAGAGAATCAATGCGAGGCATGAGCTTGAGGAGATAATCATGTACTTAGGTTTATAGATGGACTCGTTTCGAATGGAGGAGGAAGCAAGTTTGGTGCTATTCACCCTCAAATGCATTATTAAATTCTGCAAATTATCTTCTTTAGTTTGGGATTAGTAATAACAAGTAATGCGTGAATCCTTTTCGATTTCCTCAAATTCAATGAGTCACTGGTAGGGAAGTGGCACTTTTGCTTCTTCTTTTTTTCCTTTATTTATTTTGCTTTCAGCTTTATTCGCTTTATATTTTACATGGAGAAATAAAAAGAGGAAAAGGGCATCGACAGGGTAGAAAGAAAAGCACTGTCTAAGCCCCACTCACCTAACCTGGCATTGGACCCACCTGTACACCAGATGTCTCTCCTAATTGAATTTTCGTTGACCGTGGCTCTATTTATGATTTTGCAAGTTCGGGCGCTACTCGAACTTCCATCGACCATCAACGATCAAATCCCCTCTGCTCCTACATTTCCCTAGAAACACGATGGCCAGGGGTCTGGCTGAAAAAGAAGAAAAAGAAGAAAAAGAAGAAAAAGAGGCTAGGGAATCTCGGCTTCAGCAAGCCATAGCGAATGATGACGTTGATGAGCTACATAACTTAATTGGGGAGGAGCGACGCCTCTTAGATCGTCTATCTAAGGACCCCTTCCCAAATACTCCTCTGCATCTTGCGGCAGCCGCCGGAAAAACCCAAGTGACCATGGAGATGACCATTTTGAAGCCATCACTCGCTCGCAAGCTGAATTTAGAGGGTTATAGCCCCATGCACTTGGCTTTGCAACACGGTAGTTATCACACTGCGAGGGCCCTTAAGACCTTCGATCCTAAGTTGATCCGAGTCCAAGGACGATGTGGCATCACCCCTTTGCATTATATCACCACGAAATTAGGAGAAGATGAGCTGGAGCTCCTGGCCGAATTCCTATTTGCTTGTAGACCGTCTATCAAAGATTTGACAAGCCAAGGTCAAACAGCGGTTCATGTTGCCATCAAGTGCCATAACGACCCAGCTTTTGAGGTTTTGTTTGGGTGGCTTAAGCGAGTGAATCTAACACTTATCTTGAAATGGAAAGACAACGATGGTAACAATGCCTTGCATATTGCCGTGTCCGAAAAGCAGCCTAAGGTATAGTTCATTCCAGTACAGTTCATTAATTTCGTGGTTGTTCATGCTTTTAATGTTTGATCCTTGATTTAGTCGTAATCTAATCTTGGAAACAATGTTACGATAATGAAACGCAAGGTGTTGAAAATACATGTTTTTTAAAAACATTCAAATAGAGGAGATTAGAACGGGATCAACTTATTTAGTATTTTTTTGTTAATAGGCCTAACGATTTTTTGATTGAGGCATAAAGGAGTGATGTAGAGGTCACCTTGTCTTCAGTTTATATAGTGGAGAGTAAACGTATGCTTGAAATTGTTAACCTTGGAAACCCATTAAAATTCAGTTTTTAGTGAGCTCAAAATCTCAAATTATACCTAATAACTTAATTCATCATTGTCTATTCATTGTTTTTACTATTGATTAGCAAAATCTCTTTCCTTCTTTCAAAATCAGTCCATCCGAACATATTGCTCGAGATAGAAACTAATGCAATGAAAGCAAAAATGGAATCCCACACGATCATGAAATAATCACTTTGTGGACGAAAAAATTACTACCTGACCAGTTGACTGTTATGCATAAGGGCTATAAATATACCAAAGGCACTCTTCCTCTTCATAGCATACAAAATATATATATATATATATATATATATATATATATAGATAGATAGATAAAAGATTTAGGATTCAATTACAATTAGTATGTATATACACACATACAAGTTGTAATTATATTATAAATCTTTTAGTTGATGTAATTAAGTTCTAAACTTTTATGAATAGTCATAGTCATTCAACCATCACTTATGTGGATTTACCTATGTTGTAACTCACATGAGCAATTCCTAGCTATCATGTGAATAATTTTAGGTGAAATGACTAAATTACACATTTTGAAAAGATTTGGGACTTTGCTACATTGGTTGAAATGATTGCATTTGATAAATAAGGTCTAGTAAACTTTTTTCCTCTGTACATCAATTGTTGAATCGCTAGCATTATTCAAACTTATGACATGAGCTCACTTGGTGCACAATGATAAAGCTTGTGACAAAGCAGCGATTCAAATTGAAGGTATACATACTTCATTTTGTTACCTTCATATTTCTTCCAGATCATCAAGCTGTTGATTAAATATTCGGATGTAAATGCGAAGAACTCTCAAGATAAGACGGCTCTAAATATCTTTGAAGAGAATGGTTGCAACGATCAAGATATTAAGAAGAGGCTAAGCCCTAAAATATGTTCTCCTCAGACCGCCCTCTCTCTATCAGTGTTTTTTAAGAGGGAACTAACTGGCCTCGAGAAGTACGAATTTTTCTTTGGCTTCGGAGACGAAACGGCTCGCGACATAATCCTTTTAGTGTCAACCTTGATTGCGACTGCCACTTACCAAGCCGCTCTTAGTCCTCCAGGAGGATACTGGCAAGATTCCTCTCCCCCTTCAAATTCATCGGCTGCCAATTCCAACGGCACTGGTACTGAAACCCCACATCAAGCCGGAGACATTATCATGAACGGCTGGAGTCTATATTTCTTCTCGATTGTCAACAGCATGGCTTTTTTCACCTCAATCGGCACAATCTGGGCCACTGCTCTCCCACTATTGCCTCGCACTAACATGGTTTGCATCGCTATGGTCATTCTTGGCACTGCCTTCTCTTACAGTCTTGTATCCCAATTCCCCAAATCTGAGGAGGGCCCAGCAAATTTGCTAAGGGGATTCTATGTGTCGTTGGTGGTTGCCGGATTGGTGGTCCCTGTGGTTGTTTGGAGAAAGCACGCCCGAATCGTAAACCGAATCGATGCCACAGGTAGACCCATCGACACCTTCCTAGAGTCGAAAAGTCAAAATTGCAAGCCTTGATTCTTTTAGCCATCTTTGTTGCGTATGCATGTAATCTGTGTCTAGTCTTGGGGTTTGCAAGAACTAGATTCTTTTCATCAGTTGCAGGTTGGAGTCGTGTATTAATTCCTCAATTCCTAGAGACCTTTAATCTTGCTTGAAGTCCGGACTTCAAATAGCTTTTTTTCTGCTGCAATGAAATCGAAGAGCACTGAGTCGAAGCTCGCAAAAACAAACGCCCAAAGCTTACACGCACAAAGCATGTAGAGCAAAATTTCTTAATTTTTTTGTACTTCTTGGAAGAGGCAAACCGCAATTGTCCAATAAAACACAACAAATAAGCATGGATCCGATCTTTTTATTATTTTAGAAATTCTTTCTCAATAATAACAGGAAAAGAAATACTGATGCTATAACAAAAACCTAGCTAGACCTGAAAAACAACTAGATTTTATTGTATTATTAAGTTAAAATAATAAAAACTATAAATTCAATGTTCTATACTAAGTGAGTATCCTAAACTAACTTAGTTAAAGAAGGAAATATCAAATTCCAAAGCCCTACCAATTTGATGGATGCTTGTTTAAATTATTCGTAGTCATTTTCTTTTTTAATTATAAATATTCATCAGAAAAAAGATGTAAATCCAAACTTAAGGTGCCCCATCATTCTCCCTTTATTAGAAGGAAAGCTCAAATTCAAATTTATAAATTGTCGGGGTTATCTTATAAAGCATATTTGCTACAATTCCCCTGGAATTTTGAACCGAATCTGCAAAATCACAAAAATTTCTTGCTTTGGGAAAACATCCCAATCAAATCTTCAAGATTGATCTATCAGTTGATTCTTTAAATTTCCTGATATAATGTTGTTATTCTTTCCACTTTCTTTCCCTTCAACTTCCTCCACGGGGATCTTATCTGCATCCGAGTTCAGATCAACATGAGGGGGACTTTTCTCCAAAATCATCTCTTCTTTGTCATCCAGAACATGCTCACCCTGAGATTCTTCATCAAGCTCAGAATCCTCCAACTCCTCTGGTTCTTGAAAAGGGATAAAAAACTTGGACTTCTTGCTCTTGAAGGCGCAACGACAACCTTATCAACGGGAATTATAAAAGTTTCGAACTGTAGCTGTTTACGCAACTATTTAATAAAAGCCAAAAGAACAAAATAAATCGAGAAGTTACAACTGTCAAATATTATATATGACACCGCAACGAAAAAATTGAGATGGAATGAGTCTAAAAATTGTGCAACCTTGCAGTAAATGATGAATCATATTGGAGTTCAACCCCTAAATTGTAAATTGACTCATAAAGCACAGATCAAGCTAAAGATTGTAGATATTTTTCGACATTTATTTACGTATTATATGGTAATATTTTGCACAAGATCGACCCTACTAGGCCAATGATACATCCATCTTAGAAGATAACAGCAAGGCCCATTGGGCCTATATGTAAAGAGAAGTAAAACCATATTTTGTGGGACTATCATTTATATACTCGATTTGATAATCGGTTGGATCCAATTTTTCATGTGCAAATTCCAAGTGAAATCAATGATCGTTTTTTTCTCTCTGCAAGTTCATTAAGGGCCAAAGATGAGTGAATGAATACGATGTGTTGACAGTATCCTATGGAACAAAAATTTACATACCATCCTTGGTGTTTTAGAAATTAGATGTCCTAGTTGATTAGTTTATCTATTGGATTTGAAACTCTAATAAGATAGGTCAAACATATGCTTACAATTGAACTATGATTGACCCTACTAGGATTTTACAAACGTATATTACATGTTTAATGTGTAGAAATGTGTTCAAATGTGTATTGATGAGTTTAAATATATCTAAAATCATACTGACCTGACCAATATGTCAACCTATTCAATGAAACGGGTTTAAGCATGTCATAAATGGGTTGAAAGTCACCAACGATTTGTTTGTGATTTGTGTATTTAGTTGGGTTGGCCTGGTTGTGTCCATGGACATTATTGAGCTCGGACTAAGCTACCATAATGAAGTACATGAGATGTAAACTAGTTTGCCTCTAGATTAATGTATTTGTTGAATTTAGTTTTCTAACTTTTCTCTTATGTAATGAAGTCCTTTAACTAGAGCATCAGTGCAATCAAATATATTTTCATCTCTAACATTATTAATCCACCGTTGTGTCAGTTTTTATGTGATATAAAACGGATTGGGTCTTTGTGAATATATTTGGACATGAGAAGATGAAAAGTATTAGAGAAAAACAAAACAAGGAATGAAGAAGATGAACATGAGAGATTGAAGTGTCGGAACCTATGCCCACGAGGAAAGTTAGCAAATAATCCGCTATAAAAATGGAGAATCACAGAGTTACAATCACTTACATTCAAGCGTTTTCCAACCCTATGATTTACACTTGAAATCCAAGTTGTTTAATTGAACTCAAAATACTCAAAATAATATTAAATTTATCTAGTCTAATCAAATATCTATATCCATGAAAGCTCTAGTTTGCAAATTAAGATGTTTTTACAAATTTTACTTGGATTTCTAATAGATCCATAATATATTAGTGGTGACTCTAAAATGACTTGATTTACCTATTTAATTAATAAAGTTAGAAACCCTAAAGTTGTGATTGGCATGGAATTGGGAGAATACACACTAAGTATTTATTTATAATCTATTAGAATTTTCTTGGTGGTTCACTTTTAGGAAGGTCACAAAAAGGATTGTTTCATGTGTGAGAGAGAGAGGGGGAGGGGAGATGGGTGAGGGGTGAAGGGTGGAATTGGGAAAGGTAAAGGAGAAGGGAAAAAATTTACCTCATAATTTTGAAGATTGGGGGAGGGAGGGGGGAAGGGTGAGGGGCAGTACCGGGAAAGGAAAAGGAAAAGGAGAAAAAAAGAAGGAAAGGTTCAAAAGCATCTCATAATTTTGAAGATTGATCGATTAAATAATAATTCATGAACATTTTTCGAACATAAAAGAAGAATTGCTTCCCCTTTCGAGAATGTGCTCTCTCCAAATTGGCTGTGACTATTGATCTTTTTTCTTTTCTCGTGTATTAGGGCAGACAATGGGTTGAGGATTTAATATCTGAATTGATAGTCCGCTGGTGATTAATTTAGTCACTGCTGAGCACATTGATGACTTGAGCAAATTTGGATTACTTTCCCTGCGCCAACGTCATCATAAGGAACAAAGAAACACTTTTAATGAGGCTGGAGCTTAACACATTAGCGAAATGATAGTATAGACATTATATTATATGATAGCCTTGTCTGAGGCCTTTGTGTTGTCTTTTGTTAACTATCAGCAACACACCCTTTATGTCCCCAGTAATCAAGATTGAAGATGCTATTAGCTAGTCAAGTCCGTAAACTACTTTTCATCTCCAAGAATTCTCCTTTTTCTCCTTTTTTTTCCTTGACAAGAACAGAATGAAGACATGATAATACAAACATTTTACACGGGATAGCAAATTTAGCACTTTGCCTGTTTTCATCCGTTACCAACACTTTGCTTTTTGTTCGTTGACGTGGTCATCACACTTTCGACTATTAGAAAACGAAGTGAGACATTATTGTTCTTTTCACAAATGGTGTTTGATCATTGATATGTACACTTATTTAGCCATTAATATATTATTAAGTTACTGACCTTTTTCTGAAAGTATCAATATTTCTTGGTACTTCCAAAATTATTAATTATTTTCACAAATTAATCAATATTAATTCGTGTAACTTAGCAACATGACAAGGTGCTAACTTTTATTCATAATTATCAACCTTACTCCAGTGACTTGCCCATTTTTCTTCCATTAAGTCGGCAACTAGTTTTAGCTTAACTACTATTGTGACGTCCTGAAATTCGAGCCCTTTGAGGGAGGAATGAAAGTTAATTTCACCAGTACATTGTTGGTTGATCTTACTCGGACCCAATCATTTCCGAGATACTGACCTTGAGGGGAAAGGCTACTGAGGACAGAACTCGTGCGACTAAAGAACTTGACCTAAGAAAAATGACTCGACCGTGAGACTTGCGTAAGGACGATCCTGTAGTCATGTAGGCTGATTTCAGGGACGAATAGAAGTCGATTCGCTGACAGAAATAATGGAACGACGGGTGATTCCGTCTACTGTTATTGAACCCGCGAACGACCCTATGTCGATCCTTAATAATCGTGTACTTTGAAATCAGAATCTATCCTTCGCAATTTCATGTCGTCAAGGACGTCCATGTGTTGAGAAGTCTTGAACGTGATTTGGCACGAGTCGGTTACGCGTGAATCCTCGAAGCCGCCTGTTAGTCTGAATTATACCAAAATGACATTTGGGCGAAATTGACAAGGCATGAGAATCCAAAATTGGACTTCGAATTTTAGAGAACGTCCGGGATGGACTTTTGGACGATGCTTCCTTGACAGTCGACAGTGTCGGTTGAGCCGAGTTTTTGGGAAAAGGATTTTGGACCGAGAAACCGAGCCTACGAGGACGTGGGCCGAGGAAGAGTAGTGTGGGCCACACGCCCAAGGTGGGATGGCCACCATGGAAGACCGAGACAAGCAAACGAGCCCGTTGGACCAAACCGAGCATTTACCCTTCCGAGCCCGTTGTCCAAACCTGAGCCAATTCGAGCCCAACAAATTCCCGAGCCCATTTCTATTCATTTTCTGGCCCGTTTCCTAGGCCCGCTCTTCATTTTCAGCCCAAGGGCACATTGGGAAATATGCAAGGTGGAAATGACCAAAATGCCCTTGGATATTTTGGAGAAAAGTCAAAAAGGAAGAGAGAGAAGATGATGTCATTTGGTTGGGATTTGAAGCAAGCATTTATGGCATTGATGAGGCCTATCTCCAGCCCTCACTTCACTCTCTCTCTCTCCTCTTCATTTTCTCCAAAATCGCAGCCCTCTCTCCCCTTGCTTCCATGGCCTTCCTGCAATTTCAGTTTCTGACCTTCCACCGAAAATCGAGTTGTTCATGGCCTTCCCGTGTGAATCTCGGCCCGTGCCACCCACCGTTGCGTTCGAAGACAAAAAAAAATGGCCGCGGGAAGCCGGTTGTTCGCCGACCGTCTACTGTTCAGATAGCGTCGGCCGATCATTTTTGACGACCCACTAGGAGTCTCCCCTCAACGATCCGTATGGCCACCAGCCGGAAGCCGGCTGTTCGCCGACCGCCTACTTTTCACGCGCAGGTTGCGTGGGAAACAGAGGTTGTTGCTGCTGTTTCAACCTTGGGACCACCTTGGATCGCTGTGGTGGAAGTCCCCGGGTGTCGTCGGTTCGTCGCCGCCGCCGCGTCGCATTTTGGCCTGTTTTCCTCCATTAGCTTAATCTTGTTTAATTATGCTTAAATGGTGTGTTATGTGCTAATTAAGCATGCTTTGCTTGATTAAATTGATTAATTATTTTAATTAATTAATTTATTTAATTCCTGCATTTATTGATTAAATTATGTGATTTCTGAATTAAATTATTTAATTATTAAATTCGAATTCACTGTTCATATGCACCGCTTCACGATATCGCTCACATTCACATTCACTGTTCACGGCACTGTTCATCCGGAAGTGAAATTGTGCATAATTTCATATGCCTTGATCATATGAAGTGAATTGGATGTGGCATTGCATAAGCATCCGCTTGAATTGTGTGATTTTCACAAAAGAAAGAAAATGGTTTGTCCGAGGGACACCGGAAATGGACCGCCTTTATGAGAAAGAAAGTGATTTGTCCAAGGGACACTGGAAATGGACCGCTTTTATGAGAAAGGTGGGAAAAATGGTTTGTCCAAGGGACACCGGAAATTGACCGCTTTTGTGAGAAATGATTTGAGGTTTCATATGCAAGCATGTGTGCATTGGCTAATGTTGAAAGATAATAAGTGGGTCGTGATGGTTTGCTTGTGTGATCACTAAATTGAAACCGCCGTCTCGGGAGAGTATCCCTTGACGTTCTTTGGGCATGCCGTCTTGGGAGAGTATCCCTTGACGTTTTGTGGGCATGCGGTCTTGGGAGAGTATCCCTTGACATCCTTTGGGCATGCAGTCTCATATCCCTTGACGTTTGTTGGGCATGCGGTCTCGGGAGAGTATCCCTTGACGTTTGTTGGGCATGCGGTCTCGGGAGAGTATCCCTTGACGTTTGTTGGGCATGCGGTCTTAGGAGAGTATCCCTTGACGTCTTTTGGGCACGGAAGGGCATGGTTGCGCCTCTGCGGAGGAAGGGCGCCGTAGCGCCGTTGCACCTTGGTTGTAGCCCTGTGGGGCAGTAATAATCGGAACACGTGTGGATGCGAGAGTGCATGAGAAAACACTGCATCATTGGTTCCGATTATGCATGAGATGATCACATCATTTATGGCATGCACGCATGAATTGATAACGTGCAGGGTGTGGCAATGGCTAGGTGAGATCACTTGTGATGCGACTCGCAGGTGATTGATGAATTGCATCATCTAACGGCCATGCGCATTGCATGTATTGTGCTGACTTATAACGTGCAGGGTATGGCATACCGGGTAAGGTTGCATGCGAACTGACTATTCAATTGTTGGTTGCATTGCTTGCATTGAATGAGGTTTAACATGCAGGGTATGGCATACCGGGTAAGGTTGCATGCGAACCGACTTTTGTTTGTTTGTTGACCCCGTCTCGTGGTTTGATTGCTGATTGCTGGTTGTTTGTGGTTGGGTTGAGTGAGGGGTGGTTCTGGAGAGATACCCCGGGTTGAGTTGGTGTACTAACCGGGGCTTAGGGGAAGAACTCGCTGAGATTTTATCTCAACCCGTCGTGATTAACCATTTTCAGGTCCCTAGAATGGCGCACCCGCAGTGGAGAATCCTGCCCCCGCTTCTCCAATGATCGACCTGACGGAGTCAAGTCTGATGGGTTCGAGTGACCGTGGTGCTGAACCCGATGGTTCATTTTGTACAGCTAGATTAGCCCAGCCTAGTTCCTTTTTGGTTTGGCTTAGAGGATGGATCGGCCCCTGTTGTCGGGCTTGTAAATCGAAAAATGATCCTCCATTGGTTAATCTAGTACTTTGTATAAATGAGTAGCTGAGGTTTCTGCTGTTCATCCCTCTATCCCTGATTGATTGCTTGATTGTCTGTTTGGACTGGGGATGGTTCGTCTTCCGCTTGCGCATAACAAAAGATTAAAATGAATGGTCATCGACGAGTCCTGGGACGTTGCTTTCAATCGACCAAGAGAAGGGGTTGTCGCGTGCTCAGGGTTCGGGGCGTGACAACTACTGTTCAAGTCACTTGTCCACTTTTATTTGATTGTTTTGGAATTACCGTTTATTATATTAATTTACCAACATTTATTTGAGCAGTTTACCAACTATAATGCCTCTAAATATCATTTGAAATTACTCTTAGTCGAGTCCACTCACCAATGTTTATTTGATTGCCACAAAATTACCAACTGTTCTATTAGTTCACAACATTTTTCTTAGAAGTTATCATTGAGTTAAATTTACCAATTCTTACACAAAATTACCAACTTATTTCAATATTACTTGTTCTCTTAATAGCTTACTAAACTTATTTATGGAGCTTAAGTTACCAACTCTTATTTAAGTTATACCAACAAATATTTGGTTATTTCGAAATTATTAACTATTATAATAATTTGTTGAATTCATTTGTAGAGCTACTAACATGTTAAGGTCATCAACTCCTATACGAAATTACCAATCCTTATTTAAGTCCACTTACCAGTTTTTTTTTTTTTTTATTGTTTCAAATGTATCAACTATTCCTATAATTTATTGACATCTTTTTTTTTTAGGAGCTTATCCATTAGTTATAGCTGGCAAACACTTTTCAAATTAATCGGCACTAAGGTCGAGTAACCAAATTTTGAACAAAGTTATGATTTTACTCTAGTCAGTTATTGTTTACACCTAAAAATGTCTGATTTTTAGGAGATTTTATCAAGGCTCAAGTACGTATAAATAATGGAGATCGTGGAAAGTAGTTGGGATTTTATCAAGATTTGAGCACTTGCAAATAAGGGACATCGTGGAAAATTGAGATCGAGGTGCTATTTTAAAGGAGCAATTGCTTGAAGAAAATACTCATCAACATGGGAATATTGAGGCTGAATTTTATGAAGTGTGGAAGCACATTTACAAACAAGAGAAAATTGTCTCAAACGTTATGATAGAAAGCCTATAAATATTAAGTTCTCATTAATTGGAAAAGATCCCCTTGACAGTGAAAATATAATCTTTTATTATCTTTACTTTCTTGCACTTTGTTTTTCCTTAGTTGTAGCTTTTCAATTTGTGACATCGATTAAATTTCGACGCATATATCTATCCTTATGTTTTGTTATCAATTAAATTTCGGTATGCATCTCTATCATGGGTGTTGCGCCGTCAATTAAATTCCGGTGTTACATCTTTGCACGTTCTCAAGTTTTGTTGTCGATTAAATTTCAACATAGTTTGTGTGCATGCATTGCTGTGGAAGTGGTTGTGTTTTCAAGCTTTGTTGTGGATTGAATTCTGGCACAGTTTGTATATATAGTTTGGTTTGAAATTCAAAATAAAAATTTGTAGTTATTTCTTGTCCGCCTGGATATTTCCTGTCCGGAGTTGCTATGGAACTCATCTCCTCTCATCAAAAGCCGAAGAATGACTTTCGGAAAGATGCTTTTTCATCAATTAAATTTTGACGAAATAGTTGTCATCATTTATATAGTTGTTCCTAATTTCCAAATAATTTAAGTTTAAATAACTAACTCCTCCCCAAAGTAAGCTAGTAGCTATATAAATTAATTTCGCATTATGGTTTTGTAATACGTAGTTGTAATTCACGATAGCATTCCTAAAAATTTTGGGTTGAAAGCTTTGAGATTAGAAAGCAAGTGAAGCATTATTAGCGGTCATTTGATTTATGACTATGGAAAGCTCAACTGCCAATTACGTTAAAGATGAGTAAGCAATAGAAATCTACTGGGGGTTCACCAGTTTATAAATAAATTGTCAAATCTATATCGCATCCATAATTTACCGATAAATTCGAGAATCAATAAAGCAATGTCCAATATTTTAGTCTCGACATCCTTGAAAGTTCGATATTCAAAACCGGATTGAAATTCATGGTTAAAAATTGATCAATCATGACTTAAGTACAACCTAACTTTTGGGCAGTGTTTAGGGGTTCTTACGTGTTTGACCCGTGGTTGATAGCTTTTCAATCCACGATTGTGCCTATTCAAATCAGGGCGATCCTTGATTGTCATATAATCATGAGGGGTTAATTGCTCATGCTGAGTACAAGGCCAAAAAGGAAATCAATTTAATGTCATTTGCAGTCAATATCGAAGTCATGTGGAATTATCTGCAATCCAACCTCATATTTCTACCGAATCGATTTATTTCCATTCGCTAATTGGCCTGAAATAGTGTGGTATCATCCCTATTTGATCCTTGTAGTCGAGCAGCTTATCCATGATTGAATTCACTAGTCGTATGCGTATCAATCCTTAATTGCCTTTTCGAATAGTTAGTTAATTCATGAAGGGCTAACTCAGAGTAAACGTAACTAATAACGCATTGATAAAATAACCGTTTCATATATCCCGGAATGAGTCAAAATTCAGGATGTTACAAAGTGAGCTAGAGATACATGTGCGATGGCGGCAATGAGGACTATGCACGGGAATCTCTGAAATGTCGTTAAAAGGCGGCTTGGGGACGAAAATAGCGGCTACAAGTGATGTTCGCCTTTGTTTTGTTGAAACCGAGAGAGAGGTGGGGGGACCGGCGACTAGTTGGGCTGATCGACGCTCCGACGAACTGCTGGCCAAGGTCTGGCAACTTTGGGGGATTGAGGGTGAGGCAGTAGTGGTTGGCTTGGGCGGCAGTGAAGCAACAATAGCGATGACTGGATGCTTCCAGCAAAGAATAGCCAAGGAAGAGACGGACGACAAGCTACTGGACTGAACGGTTCAGCGGGCGGTCCAACAACCTGGACTAATGAATGACAATGATGGAGAGTACGGATGGGGCTCCCTAGTCACTGCTGTGGTTGAATAGTGGGGGGAAAAGGAAGAAAGAAAAGGGGAAAATGAAGACAACCGAAGGAGAAGAGAGGGGGGTCGGCTAGGAAAAAAGGAGAGAGAAGAGGAAGATGAAGACTTTGGCTTTCCTTTCATTAATTCCCCTCTTCAATGCACATCACTTCTCTTCATTTCCCATGCAAAGGCCATGATCACCTTAGACTTTCTCTTCCTCTTTTGTTTCTTATCCATTAATACCAAAAAGGACATTTTGGTCTTTTCACCTTGGGCTCAATTTACCAAATTATCCTTAGGCTAAAGACAAGAAGCGGGCCTAGGAAACATGCTAGAAATTAATAGGAATTGGGCTCTGCAAGTCGCTAGGCTCGAATTGGGCTCAAAAGCGATAATGGGCTAGATAGGAGGTAAGTGGGCTAAATGGGCTAAATGGGCTAAACGGGCCCACTTGGGTGGATTGGGCCCACCATGGTGGCCACCCACCTTGGGCATGAGGCCCACTAGGGCCTTACCCAGCCTACTTCTTTGTGAGCTCAATTTCCGGCCCGATAAACCATTTTTCATTCATTTCGGGTTCACTAATACTTTGGAGGATTACAAAGGCATCGTCCAATGATTTGTCCTTAACATCCTTGAAAGTTTGACATCCAAAATCGAATTACCAATCACAACCAATCTCGCTCAATTGTAGTTTTAGTATGTCTCAACTAACGGGTGGTTTCGAGAAATTACACAATATCGACTCATAGTTGATTTAACCTCAAACCATGTTCAAGTTTTCTCAACACTTGGACGACTTTGATTATCATGAAATTGTGAATGATTGATTCTTATTTCAAAGTACATGATTACTTGGAATCGACTTAGGGTCATTCGCAGTCTTGATAATGGTAAATGGAAACACCCATTATCCCGTTATATCTTGTCTATGAATCGACTTACAATCATTCATTGAATCATCCTGTATAACCATAGGATCATCTTTATGCAAGTCTCATGGTCAAATCGTTATTCCAGGTCAAGTTCGTTAGTCATACGTACTCATATCCTCATTAGCCTTTCACTCGGGGTTAGTATTTTGAGAGTTATTAATTTCGAGTAAGATTAGCTAAGAATACATTGATGAAATTTATAGTCATTATATTCCACAATGGCTTGAAATTCAGAACGTCATAGAGAGTTAACTAATAATCCTTTATAAAATTAGAGAATCACAGAGTTACAATCACTTACACTTAAGTGCTTTCCAAACCTATGATTTACACCCAAAATTCATGGTGTTAAATCTAACTCAAAACTCTCAAAAGAGCATTAAAATTATCTAGTGTAATCAAGTCTCTATATCCATGAAATCTCTAATTCACAAGGTAAGATATTTTCACACATTTTACTTGGATTTCTAATAGATCCATAACATATTAGTGGTGATTCTAAAACAATTGATTTACCTATTTAATTTATAAAATTAGAAACACTGAAGTTGCAATTGATATAGGCTTGGGAGAGTATACGTTAAGTATTTGCTTAGTAATCCATTAGGTTTTTCTGGTTGGTTCACTTCTAGGATGTTTGTGATAGGGGATTGTTGAGGGTGGGGAGTGGGCGAGGGGCAGTAACGGGAAAAGGAAAAAAACGGAAGGAAAGGATATCTTATAATTTTTAATGATTGATCGATTAAAGAACAATTCATAAACGTCTTTCTTTCGAATATAAAAGCAGATTGGCCGCCACTTTTGAGAATGTGTTCTCTCTAAATTGGGTTTGGACTATTGGTCTTCTTTTCTTTCTTTTGTGTGGTAGGGCAGATAATAGCTTGAACCTTTAATATATGAATTAATGGTCCAACTAATGATTAATTTAATCTCAGCTGATCACATAAATGACTTGAGCAGATTTGGATTACTTGCCCTGTGCCAAAGTCATCATAAGAAACAAAGAAACACTTTAAATGATGCCGGAGCCTAACACAATAATCAATATTGAAGATGCCATTAACTAGCCAAGTCTACAAAGTACTTTTCGTCTCCCAGAATTTTCTTTTTTCTCCTTTTTTTTTCCCCGGCAAGAACGGAAGGAAGACATGGCAATACAAACGTTTTACACGTGATAGCAAATTTAGCACTTTCCTTTTTTTCATCAATTACCAGCACTATGCTTTTTGTTCCTTCACGTAGTCATCACACTTTCGGCTTTTAGAAAACAAAGTGAGATATTATTATTTTTTCCACAAATGGTGTTTGATCGTTGATATGTAAACTCATTTACCCATTGACATATTATTAAGTTACCGACCGTTTTTTTAAAGTACCAATATTTGTTGGTACTTCCGAGATTACTAATCGTTTTCATAATTAATCAATATTAATTTGTATAACTTGTCAACATGATAAGGTGCTAGCTTTTATTCAAAATTATCAATCTTAATCTAGTGACTTGCCCATTTTTCTTCCATTAAGCCACCAACTAATTTTAGCTTAACTACTACTGTTTGAGTCACTTGTTCGTTTTTATTTGATTGTTTCAGAATTACCAATTGTTGTAATAATTTATCAACATGTATATGCGCAATTTACCAACTGATAATGCCACTAACTATCATAGGAAATTATAAATTCTTAGTTGAGTCCACTCACCAACATCTATTTGATTGCCACAAAATTACCAACTATTCTAATAATTCACAACATTTTTATCAGAAGTTATCATTTGGTTAATGTTACCAATTCTTACACGAAATTGCCAACTTATTTCAAAATTACTTGTTCTCTTAATAAATTACTAGCCTTTATTTGTGGAGCTTAAGTTACCAACTCTTATTTAAGTTATACCAACAAACATTTGGTTATCTCAAAATTATTAACCGTTCCAATAATTTACACGAATTCATTTGTAGAGCTACTAACGTGTTAAGGTCATCAACTCCTATATGAAATTACCAATCCTTATTTAGGTCCACTTACCATTATTTTTTTGATTGTTTCAAATGTATCAATTATTCGTATAATTTACTGACATATTTTTTTAGGAGTTTATCTATTAGTTATAGCTAGCAAACACTATTCTAAATAATCGACTCTTTGTGAATCTCGAGTAAACAAATCTAGAGCAAACTTACGATCTTACTTTAGTCAGTTATCATCATTTATGCGGTTGTTCTGAAATTCAAAATAATTTAAGTTTCGATAACTAACTCCTCCCCAAAGTAAGCCAGTAGCTATCTAAACTAATTTTGCATTTTGGTTTTGCAATACGTAGTTATAATTGACGGTAGAATTCCTAAAACTTTTGGGTTAAAAGCTTTGAAATTAAAAAGCAAGTGAGCTATTATTAGTAGCCATTGGATTTACGACTGTGGAAACCTCAGCTTCCAATTACATTAAAGAAGAGCAAGAGATGAAAAACCCCTCAACGACTCACCGTGTTATAAATAAATTGTCAAATATATCGCCATCCATGATTTAAAGAGCCTTATTTTTTGAGCTAATTCGATGCTAAACTCAAAACTCAAAATCTTCATTGAATAGACCATTATAGTTAACAAGTAGAGAACTCGCCTCCACATATTGAATCAAGTCAAAGAACCGATATGAGGTCATGAGCTCTAGGCTATAATCATGTGTTTAGGTTTACAAGTGGACTCATTTCGAATAAAGGAGGAAGCAGGTCTAGTGCTATTAACCCTCAAATGTATCATTAAATTCTGCAAATTATCTTCTTTAGTTTGGGATTAGCAATAACAAATAAGACCTGGATGCTTTTCTATCACCCGAGAAACGTTCTATGGGTTAATGGAAGGGAAGTGGCACTTTTGCTTTTTCTTTTCCTTTTCCTTTACTTATTTTGCTTTCAGCTTTATTCGCTCTTTATTTTACATGGAATAATAAAAAGAGGAGAAAAGGAATTGACAGGATAGAGAGAAAAGCTTTGTCTAAGCCCCTCTCCCCCAGCCTGGCATTGGACCCACCTGTACACCAGATAACACACCTAATTGAATTTTCATTGACCGTGGCTCTATTTATGATTTCGCAAGCACTCGAATTTCCATCGACCATCAACGAGCAAATCCCCTCTTCTGCTCCTAAATTTCCCTAGAAACCCGATGGCCAAGGGTCTAGCCAAAGAACAACAAAAAAAGGATAGGGAGTCTCGACTTCAACAAGCAATAGCAAATGATGATGTTGCTGAGCTACATAACTTAATCGGGGAGGAGCGACAACTCTTAGATCGTCTGTCTAAGGACCCCTTCCCAAATACTCCATTACACCTTGCCGCTGCCGCCGGAAAAACTGGCGTGGCCATCGAAATGGCCATTTTGAAGCCGTCATTCACTCGAAAGCTGAATTCAGAGGGTTATAGTCCCATGCACTTGGCTTTGCAACACCAACAGTATGACACTGCAAGGGCACTTAAGACCTTTGACCCTAAGTTGATCCGAGTCCGAGGACGATGCGGTATCACCCCTTTGCATTATATCGTCGAGAAAGAAGACAAAGATTTGGATCTCTTGGCCGAATTCCTATTTGCTTGCGGATCATCCATCAAAGACTTGACAAGCCGAGGAGAGACTGCAGCTCATCTTGCTGTTAAGAATCACAACCTTGAAGCATTCCAGGTTTTGCTTGGATGGCTTAAGCGAGTCTCTTTGACAGAAATTCTAAACTGGAAAGATGGAGATGGTAACAATGTCTTACACATTGTTGTGTCCAAAAAGCAATTCGAGGTATAGTATATGCTGGTATAATTCATTGATTTTGTGGTTGTTTGTACTTTTATTGTTCGATCCTTGAATACCACGTAATCTAGGAAACAATGTTATGATAATGAAACAGAAGGTGTTGAAAATACATGGTTCTTAAAAACATTCAGAGAGAGGAAATTTGAACGGCATCAATTTGTTTGTTTTCTTTTGATGGAGAGAAGAAAAGGAATTAGGAGGGATTGCATATGACTTCTTCCCTCCCAATCTTCTACTTCCGACTCTCTTCTTGACAACTTTCCCGTGCACAAGATCACAGGTTGATCCATTCTTATATCTTCATTTGTTTTCTTAGCGATTACTCTAATCATTTTATTTATCTCCAAAATACTCCATCCAAACAACCGACTTTGCATGCCATTCAGATGGATTGTAAAAATTAGGTCAACAAGTGTGTATTTCTTTTTTGGGGTATAAAACGTAAGTAACAAGTAGTGTATTTTTTAATAAAAAAATTTTAATACTCATATTAAGGTAGTGATAATATGAGCATGTAGATTTTTTTTTTTGTTTTTTTTTTTTTTTTCGTTTCATTTAATAATTACATATGAGCCTGTTTGAAAATTCAATTAAGTGTTGGAAATTAGATTAAACTTGTATGATAATCCATGTTGGTATTTGACTTGAAAAACTCAATTAAGTCAAAACATTCACTTAATCTAGTAATCAGTACAATGGAGAATAATTAGCCTCTCCCCAGTTATATCGGTACAAACTATAAATGGAAATCGCAGTTTCATGTTTGGTAAGAAATTAATTGTATTCCATGATTTTTTATATTATTGTTTAGGGAATTTTTTTATTTTAAGCATTTAAAATTATTGACATGAGCGCTTCTTTTTTAATATTATCAAAATGAGCTCATAGTTTCATTTTGAAAATTGCTATTGGGAAAATTATTTTAGGCTCGTGATGCTTCTAATTTGAGGTCATTTAAATAGGCCTAATAATTTTTGGGTTGGAGGATAAAGGAGTGATACAGAGCGATCATCTTGTCAACAGTATATTTAGTGGAGAGTAAAGGTATGATCGAAATTGTTTCCCTTCGAACCCCAATAAACTCAGCTTTTAGTGAGCTCTAAATTTTATTTTTACTATTAATTAGCAAAATCTCTTTCCTTCTTTCGAAATAAGTCAATCTGAACATATTGTACGAGATAGAAAGTAGTGAAATGGAAGTTAACGAAGATAATCCCGTGCAACCATAAAATAATCACTTTCTAGACAGGAAAATTAATCCCTGACTAGTTGAATATTATGCATCAAGGCTATAAATATACCTGTCTAAGGTAGTCTTCCTCTTCACAGCAAAATATATACTCACACAAAAATTGTAATTGAAGCCTAAACCTTTCAGATTATGTGATTAAGTCTTAAACTTTTAATCATAGTCATTCAAGTCATCGCTTATGCCGATCCACCTATGTTAAAACTCACATGGTCTCCTAGCTATCATGTGAATAATTTTAGGTGAAAGGTCTGAATTACACTTTTTAAAAAGATTTGGGGTTTTGTTACATTGGTTAAAGTGATTGTGTTCGATAAATAAGGTCTGGTCAACTTTATTCGTTTGTTGCATCACCAGCATTATTCAAACTTATGGCATGAGCTCACTTTGTGCACAATAAAAAAGCTTATGATGAAGCAATAATTCAAATTGAAGGTATATGTACTTCATTTTGTTCCCTTTCTATTTCTTTCAGATCATCAAGTTGGTGATTAAATATACAGATGTAAATGCGAAAAACTCTCAGGGTAAGACGGCTTTGGACATATTTAAAGATAATCATTGCAGCAATCAAGATATTGAGAAGAGGCTACACCCTAAAAGATGTTCTTCTAGTCGTACCCCCATCTCTTTATCAAAGTTTTTTCGCATGGAACTGACCGGCCTAGAGAAGTACGAATTTTTCTTTGGCTTCGAAGATGAAAGGGCTCGCGACATAATCCTTGTAGTGGCAACCTTAATTGCGACCGCCACTTACCAAGCTGCTCTCAGTCCACCAGGAGGATACTGGCAGGATTCCTATCCCCCTCCAAATCCCTCGGCCGATTCTGCCATTGCTATCGCCGCCAATTCCAACAACACTGGTACTGGAACCCCACATCAAGCCGGAGACATTATCATGAACGGCTGGAGTCTATATTTCTTCTCGGTTGTCAACAGCATGGCTTTTTTCACCTCTATCGGCACAATCTGGGCCTCCGCTATTCCACTATTGCCTCGCACTAACATGGTTTGCATCGCTATGGTCATTCTCGGCACTGCCTTCTCTTATAGTCTTGTATCCCAGTTCCCAAAATCTGAGGCGCTCCCAGCAAATATATTAGGGGGATTTTATGTGTCGTTGGTGGTCGCCGGGTTGGTGGTCCCCGTAATTGTTTGGAAAAGGCACGCCCAAATCATAAACCGGGTCGATGCCATGGGTAGACGCATCGACACCTTCCTAGGGTCAAAAACTCAAAAATGCTAGACTTGATTACCTTTAACTATCTTTATCGCGTATGCATGTAATCTGTGTGTCTAGTCTTGAAGTTGGCAAGAACTAGACTCTTCTCGTTAGTCGCGTGTAATGGACTATTGTGTTAATTCCTCAATTTCTAGACACCTTTAATCTTGCTTGAAGTCGGGACTCCAAATAGCTTTTTTCTGCGGCAATGAAATCCAAGAGCACAGGTGGAGCTCGTAAACGCGAACACCCAAAGCTTACACGCACAAAACATGTACAGGGAAATTTCTTAATTGTTTGTACTTCTAAAAAGAGGCAAACCACTATGATCCAATAAAGCACAACAAATAAGCATGGTTCCAACCTTTTTTTTTTTTTCTAGGAATTGTTTCTCAATAATAACAGAAAAAGAAATACCGATAATATAACGAAAACCTAGCTAAACCTAAAAGAAAAACTAGATTTTATTGTATTATTAAGTTAAAACAATAAAAACAATAAGTTCAATGTTCTATACTAAGTGAATATCCTAAACTAACTTAATTAAAGAAGGAAATTCCAAAATCTTACTAATTTTTAAGTATGTTCATTTATATTTCTTGTAGTTATTTTATTTGTTTATTTATATATATTTATCAAATAGAAGACGTAAATCCAAACTTAAGGTGCTCCCATCATTCTCCCATTATGAGAAAGAAAGCTCGACCTTAAGTTTTAAAATGTCGGGCTACCTAACAAAGCACTTTTGCTACAATTCTCGTGGAATTTTGAACCATATACTGTAAAATCACACAAATTTCTTGCTTTAGAAAAAAACATCCCAATCAAAACTTCAAGATCAACCTACAAGTTCAGATCACACAAATTTCATTTCCGTCAATTTCCTCTGCCGGGATCTCATCTGCATCTACTTTTAGATCAACATGGGAGGGGCTTTTCTCCAAAGTCATCTCCCCATCGTCATAAACAACATGCTCACCCTGAGACTCTTCGTCAAGCTCAAAATCCCCCAAATCCTCTGATTCTTGAAAAGGAGTTAAAAACTTAGACTTCTTGCTCTTGAGGCTTAACGATGACCTTACCAACGGGAATTATAAAAGTCTCGAACTGTACCTGTTTCTACAATTGTTTAATCAAAGCCAAAAGAAAAAAAAAATCGAGAAGTTACAACTATCAAATAGCATATATGATACTGCAACAAAAAATTTGAGATGGCATAAGTCTAAAAATTGCACAATCTTGTGGTAAATGATGAGTCATATTTGACTTCAACATATATATTTTAAATTGACTTATATAACATAGATCAAGCTAAAGATTGTAAATATTTTTTCAACATTTATTTGTGTATTACAAAGTAATATTTTACTAGAGATCAAACCTACTAGACTTATGACGCATCTAATGTAGAAGATAATAGTAAGCCCATTGGGCCCGATACATAAAGAGAATTAAAACCATATTTTATGGAACCATCAGTTTTACACTGAAACTTGGTAAACGGTCGGATCCAATGTTTCATGTGCAAATTCGAAGTGGAATCAATGATTATTTATTTCTCTATGCAAGTTCATTAAGGGAAAACAACGAGGATGAATGTATACTATGTGTTGACGATGCCCAATGGGATAATAACTTAGATACCATACTTGGTGTTTTAGAAATTGGATGTCCTGGCTGATTAGTTCATCTATTGGATTCGAAACTCTATTAAGATAGGTTTAACATATGCTTACAATTGAACTATATTCATGTGTTTCATGTATGAAAATGTGGTTGAACATATGTTGATGTGTTTTAATATATTTAAATTCGTACAGACTTAATCAATATGTTGCCTTGTTCAATGAAACGGGTCTAAGCATGTCATAAATGGGTCACGAATGATATATTTATTGTTTGTTATTTAGTTGGGTTGACCTGGTCATGACTCATGTCCATGGATATAATTAAGCTCTGACTGAGCACCATAATTAATTAAGTGACACGTAAACAAATTTACCTCCAAAATAATGTTTTTTTCAATTCAGTTTTCTAACTTCTTTCTTATGCAATGATGTCACTTAATTAGCACATTTGTGCAATAAATATTTTTCATTACTAACATCATTAAATGCAGTTGTATTAGTTTCTATGTGACATAAAACGGATTGGGTCTTTGCGAATATATTGGGACACAAGAAAAGGAAAATTGTTAAAGAAAAATAAAATGAGGAATAATAAAGATAAACATGATAAATTTATGTGTCGAAACATATGCCCACGAGAAAAGCTAACAAATAATTCACTATAAAATTGGAGAATTATAAAATTACAATCTCTCATGCTCAAGTTTTTTCCAGCCCTATAATTTACACCCAAACTTCACAGTGTTTAATCTAACTCAAAACACTCAAAATGGATGTAAAAATTATGCACAGAAGACACTGTTCAGAGCACCTGTTCATCTCCTTCTTCGTGCTCTCACTTAGCTTGTTTAAGAGCTGACGAAGGAGTTCTATACTTACACACAAGGAGAGGCCCCTTCTACATTGATGGTGACTCCGCGAAAGCCTCCATCGTGCTCCTTCAATTAATGTGCGTGGGAGCTTCACCTGTCCTTTCCTCCTGTCGGCAGCAACCGAAGGAAAGAAAAAAAGAAATTAACGAAAGAAGACAAAACAAGCCCACAACTTCTTTTTTTATCTAAAAGAACTTCCATTTCTTTTTAGTAGGGAATACACGGCGCCACCCACATGGGTATTAATACATAAAATATCCAAAAGTAATTTAAGGGTAGGAAATCCAGTTTTGGGGCAGGGAACCGCGGAGTTGAGCTTTCGCAATCCGATTCGCTATATTATTTTGGGTCCTAAAATAGTGGGACAGACTAAAGAGAGATATAGTAGAAAATGCTGGCCAAACCCACAACTTTTACTTTGCCAAAATGTGGCCTACATAATTAATTTTACATCGGATATTGTTTGACAGTTCAAATTGGAGACAAAATTTAATGCTACTGTTAAGGAAAAAGGAATAGAAAAGAAAAATGCTAATTTCTCTTTAATTATTGAGGTCTAATGCAATCTTGTTCGCGTCATCCATCCCAAGCATTTCATTGGGGGAAGAAACTCGCCAAAAGTAGGAATTTGTCACAATCTACTCTGTTCGGCTTTCGTAAAACCATTTACATCGACTTAATTACATCATGAAAACCGAAAGGGGCCCAAAAAAATCCAAAGAAAGGTTTATTTATGGATGAAAAACATTCATCAACATTGAATCGAGACTTATAATGTAATAATATTCACAATTGAGATTGCAAAAGAGAAGTATCAAACGTATCCACTCAGTTTTCCAATCATTCGTATTTGACATCAGCCCACTCGGGTCACACCTCTCCTGTCTACAGACCAAGAGATTCCATGTGAATGTGGGCCTTGAAGGGTAAGTCACGGACGGGGATATGAATGAACTCAAGGAAGAAGACAAAGCTTGCAAAATTGATTTCCGAAAGAGGAGCCTTTGAAAATTCTTCTCGATTTCCCATTTAACAGCAACTTAAAGAGGCCCCAGAAAATCAGATTACCAACGTTCTCTCCTTGGACTGTACTCCGAGTCTGGGAGTGATCCAGCATGAGCGGCTGTGCGTGGTAGAGACAACTGAGAATAAAAGGCCTAGCTCCACCCGACATGTCGTGCCAAGATGACAACCTTAAACCGTACCTAACCAATAAGCTTCCTGCTGGCAGATGCTATAAGAGACTCTGATCTTTTAGGGGTGTTAGCCCTTCTTTACAAAGTGATACCAGCTGTCAGTGATCACGAATGGAGCAACCCAGAATGACGCTGGAGTTTTATTCTCTTCTCAGCCCAAGAAGCTTGAACCTGACAGTCACAACCTCGAAAATTCCGGTGAATGATTCTTTCTTTAGTGAACTTTTGATGTTGGGTTTTGAGATAAAGCAACTTCTTTTGATTATATGATTTTACTGTTAAATTATGTTTCCGAATTTTTTTGCACTCTGCTGAATAAAGGTGTCTGATCTGTACATGAGTATCACAGTGAGTTTTAACCGCAACGCCAATTGAAGAAGTGCAACTCAACTGTTAACTTGGTTAATAGTATAATTTTTGCTGCGAGTCGGTAAACTTAGAGCTTGGAGAAAGTGCCCTGCTTAGAAATCAACTTGCTATTTGCGTCTGCATCGGTCGAAACATGACCAAGCCTCTGTGTCAGTGTGCGTGTAAACCCAATGGCCTTTGATAACTGAGCAAAAGCATGTCTCAGAACCGGTTGTAATAAGTAGTTTTGAAGGTGATGGGGTTCGTTCCTTCGGTCTGATGAATGGCATGAGCAGTATTCCACAACCCATCTTTCACTAAAACTTTTATAAACTATTGCTGAGTTGCTTTCAACAATCATTCACTAGTGGATGATGAATTATCTGCAGATGAAGTGAATGACTCTCCAATTGAGGAAGTGAGATTGACTGTTTCGATTAAGGACAATCCGACCTTGCCCTGCTTGACATTTCGAACGTGGTTTCTGGGAATCACGGCATGCGCAACTCTGGCTTTTTTAAATCAGTTCTTCGGCTTCCGCCAAAACTCGCTCTCTTTGACATCGGTTTCTGCTCAGATTGCGGTACTTCCTCTGGGAAAATTTATGGCGGCGGTTTTACCAAAGAAAGTGGTTCGCCTGCCAGGGACGAAATGGTCATTCTCATTGAATCCAGGTCCCTTCAACTTGAAGGAACATGTCCTGATAACCATATTTGCCAACGCGGGCTCGAGCGGCGTGTATGCCATCGACATCATCACCATTATCATGGCCTTTTATCACCGTCATATTCATCCTCTAGCAGCCATGTTGTTGACACTAACTACCCAGGTATATTCATTAGTAATCACTGTTGGCCTGGGCTTTGACAATCAATAGTGCAGATGTTTTCTTGCCCTGTCTACAGGCTACAGTGATTATTGACCTTCCATGGTGGAAAAATGTACGAAAAATTGCAGTTGCTTGGATATGGATGGGCGGGGATTTTCCGGAAATTCCTTGTTGATTCACCATACATGTGGTGGCCAGCAAACCTGGTTCAGGTCTCTCTCTTCAGGTATGCCTCGAAGACAACTTCTTTATTTTTCTTCTCTCTCTGCAGTTACTTCTTTCGTTGTCATTCCACTTTCGTTGGACTTTCAGGGCACTGCATGAGGAGGAGGTCAGGCCCAAAAGAGGATTGACGAGACTGCAGTTCTTCCTCGTAGTCCTCATATCGAGTTTTGCATACTATGTCGTTCCAAACTATCTTTTTCCATCCATAACTGCCCTATCCTTTGTATGTTGGATATGGAAGGACTCGGTCACAGCACAAATAATTGGCTCCGGACGTAGTGGTCTCGGTATTGGCTCCTTTGCCCTAGATTGGGCTACTGTTGCTTCCTTCAATGGATCTCCATTAGCCTACCCAGGATTTGCAATTATAAACGTAACCGTTGGTTTCTTCCTCACACTCTATGCGTTAATCCCTATTACCTACTGGACCAACACATTTGAAGCCAAGCGGTTCCCCATTATCTCGTCGCACATATTTGATGCTAATGGAAACAAATACAATGTCGGATTGGTCCTGAACGAGAAAAACTTCGAATTCAATCAGCAAGGATATGATGACTACAGTAAAGTTCACCTGAGTATCTTCTTTGCTTTTGTTTATGGATTGAGCTTTGCGACCTTAGCAGCTACAGTATCTCATGTCGCTCTCTTCTATGGCAGGTAAAGTGCTTTTAACTCTTTGTACTGGTCATCGAGTATCACTAGATGGATTGAGAACTACCTCTATGCTTTCTGTTTTTCACCTGCAAAATAAATCAAGAAATCCTACTAAACTTTTGCAGTAAAACAGAATAGTTTTGAGTAATTGACTGATAAAAACCGTTCGGTTGACAAAACTGGTGGCACACAAACTTGCTGACCAGTGAGGATGAATCATCTCAAAAGTGGATTCTAACATTCCATTTACAGGATTATTTGGCAACAAACAAAGACAGCTTTTCGAGATAAGTTTGATGATGTCCATACTAGACTGATGAAGAAGAACTATGAAGCTGTCCCACAATGGTGGTTTTATTTACTGATGCTGATAATGACTGGACTCGCCGTGGTTGCTTGCGAAGGATTTGGTGGACAGCTTCAACTTCCGTACTGGGGAGTCATCCTAGCAATTGGTCTAGTACTATTCTTTCTGTTGCCGATTGGAGTACTCACAGCCACTACAAACCAGGTATAGTCAATATAGGCCGTTGTTAAGCTTCAGTGAAAATTTCCTCTTGCTATTGTTGAGACACGGCCTTTCATGTCCAGCAACCCGGATTGAATGTCATCTCAGAGCTGATAATTGGTTATATGTATCCCGGAAGGCCTCTGGCGAATGTGGTATTCAAGACATATAGTTATGTAAACTTGGTGCAGGCAATAAATTTTCTCTCCGACTTTAAGTTGGGCCACTACATGAAAATCCCACCAAAGTCCATGTTCATTGTTCAGGTAGTTTCCGAGTTTCAATACTTATCATTACCATTTCTCATCTCATGTTTATTGCTGTTGTCAGATAATTATACACATTCAAATAGTAGGGACTGACATTGACTAATTTCTCCTGAATGAAGCTTGTGGGAACGGTAGTTGCATCTTCAGTATACTTTGGCACGGCCTGGTGGCTCCTCACATCAGTGGATAACATCTGCGATCCGTCCAAATTGCCAGTGGGAAGCCAGTGGACGTGCCCTGGGTACGACGTGTTTTACCATGCGTCCATCATTTGGGGTGTGGTCGGACCACTCAGGATGTTCGGCCGCCTGGGGCTATATGCCAAGATGAACTATTTCTTTCTCATTGGAATTCTCGCTCCAGTCCCGGTCTGGATCCTCTCTCGAGTGTTTCCCGAGAAGAAATGGATAAGCCTCATCAACATGCCTATCATCATAAGTGGCGCGGGGAACATGCTACAGGCCACGGCGGTAAACTACATATGTTGGATAACAGTCGGCGTTTTTTTCAACATATATGTGTACAGGAGGTACAAAAGTTGGTGGGCAAGGCACAACTACATTTTGTCAGCCGGGCTCGATGCCGGCGTCGCCTTCATGGCCATACTTTGCTATTTCACGTTGCAGATTAGGGACATCAATGGGATGAGGTGGTGGGGCCTGGAATTGGACGATCACTGCCCTCTCGCTCGTTGTCCTACCGCTCCAGGCATTCAGGTTAAAGATTGCCCCGTTTTTCGTTGATCGGACGACATCCTGAATTCTTCGCAGACGTACAATGTCAAGGGAAATAAGATCTGTACTATGCATATCACGCTCACTTTATGGCGATACTTTATAGTGTCAAAAAAGAAGAATACGACATAGATCTTGTGGTACCAAGCAAGGGGGGTCATTTTCATGGTCTCTCTCTCGAACTGTGTTTGTTTATGCACCTTTTCAATCAAAGCCAAAAGAATAATAAAGTAGAAAAGTTACAACTGTCAAACATTATATATAACATTGCAACGATAAAGTGACGTGGCACAAGTCTTTAAATTGTGTAATTTTGCGATAACTAATGATTTGCATTTGAGTTCAACCTATTTATTCTGAACTGACTTATATAACGCACATCAAACTAGAAATTGCAAAGATTTTTAGACATGTAGCAGTGTACTACAAGCTAGTTTTTTGCTCAAGATAGAACCTTGTAGGCTCATGGCACGTTCATCGTAAGTACCAACCGAGAAGATAAGAGCAAGGCCTATTGGGCCCTGTATGTTGAGAAGTAAACCATATTTTGTGTAACCACCAATTACATAAGACTTCCAATTTCTGACAATATCATGGCTTTTTCTAAAAAGAAAAAAGAAACATTGATGCAATTTCCCATTATTACATTAGTCGGATCCGACGTTTCACGTGAACATTTGAAGTGAAATCAATGACCATTAATTTCTATCTACAAGTTTATTAATGGAAAAATAAAATAAAATGTGTTGACAGTCTCCAATTGAGCAAAAATTTAGTACTATCCTTGGTTTTTAGAACTAGATATCCCAGTTGAGTTGTTTATCTATTGGATTAGAAGTTCTAATAAGAGAGGTCTAACATAAGCATAGGTTTGAAATATTATTGACCCTATTGGGAATTAATTGACCCGCTCATGACATGAACATAATAAAGCTCAAATCGAGCACCCTTTATTATTGCATGACATGTATTTAAGTCATGTAAAGAATTGCTAATTTTAGGCGCTGCATTTAAAAATGTATCATCAAATGCACAAATTTCAACACTTTACCATAAAAACTATCGCACAACAATCCATAGTCACAATACCACCAGTCCATTTCACTAATTTGACTTTCACCTCCGAGAGAACGTCGTTTGTTCAATTCAGTTTTCTAATGTTTCTTTTATGCAGTGAAGTCCCTTAAGTTTCATATTTGTGCATTCAATTTTTTTTGTTAAGTAACACTGTCAATGAGCAGTTGTATCAAATTGTACTATCATAAAATAATAGAAAAAGAGAATGTTGTTTGTTCAAAGGAGGAAGGAACTTGCCAAAAGCAAGAATGGGTTACAGAGCTACTATCTTTTGTGCTTGGACTTTCGTAAAATCATTCACATTAACTTTTTTTTTTAAAGTATGACATTTTCATTAACTTCACTACATCATGAATAGGAAGGGCATCAAAAAGTGACAAGGTTGTTGATATGGATGGACAAGTGACTATTGTGTCGAATATTATCAACCATGTGACCCATTGTCGACAACCACAAGGGTTCGAATCGATATTGGCACACGTCGGTGATTACTACTTGTTAGTGTTGATATACAATGACATATGGTTTAACGATGGTCAATGAACAATTGTTGCGAATCAATTGTGTACACAATTGATGGTATTTATTAGTTAAGATAATTGAAAGATTTTGCTATTTGTTCGTGGGGGGCTTTTTCAAGTACACAATTGATGGTATTGATGGTATTTATCTTGCACACATGATAAATATCATCAATTGTGTACTAGAAAAGCCCCCAACGAACAAATAGAATATGATCTTTCAATTATCTTAACTTTCAAGTATCTATTGTCGCGACCTCCCTTTTGAAGTCTGGAGGTTAATGGCTTTGCTATGCTTATTAGGACTTAGCTTGAGCTCTCCCAAGCTTACCAATTCACGACTTATGGTTCAAATTTTTTTACTTGAGGAGTCACCACTAATTAGTTTGGAATAAGTCGATTAAAAACCCAAGTATAATTTTACTTTTGCACAGCCATAGAAGCAACTAGAGAAATTAGAATCGGATACTTGATTACAATAGTTAATAAACATATCCTCTTGATACCTAATTTTGTTTAAATCTTAAATTTTGATTTTTTTGTATTTTAAGGATTTTCAAACAATTGTGGAGAAAATAGATCAAAAACTATATTTTTACTTACTTTTTTTTTTTTTGATCTTATGTTTTTTTTTTAACGATTATGACGTTACAAAAAGGGACCCAAATTGGGACCTCGGATTAGAACCTACCCCGGTTGATAAAGCCGTGGCTGGACTTGGCTTGATACACAAGCCCAATCCAATTTTCCTCCAAAATGAAGCCTATCCACAAAGCAAAAGGGGGCCCAGCCCAACTATATTAAACTAAACCAGCCCAAAATCTTTCTTTCCCTCTAAAGCCCACAATAGCTAGGCTCTCATTGAACCCAAAAGCAACCAAAACAAAACGAGACCCACATTTTATTGAGCCCAACAGATTCCTATTAACTATCAAGCCCACTTTATTCAAGCCCACGTCTTCTCCCCTCACGGCTTCACAAAAGCATTTCCTTGCTGGTTTTGCACTTCCCAAGGACCAAGAACAATGGCTGATGTTGACAACTAAAAGGGCTCAAAGTTTAGGTAAAATAAAAAGTCCAAGCACTGCGAGGCCACATCCAACCACCACGAGGCTGTCATTTGACCTTAATCACTATCAACCCTCATCTTTACAGGTCGAGAACTGGTCACCCACGGAAACACTATCCGCACAAAAAAATGAAACGGGGATGTACAAAGTGAAGGATGGTGATGGGAATTTATCAAAACATAGATAGCAAGCAACGAGCGCCTACTATGAACAAAAAAGCTAAAAGTAGCTTGAATCCTACTCAGGCCTTTTACCGAACACATGTAAGGCAACAATTGAGAGGGTTTTATTCTTACCCGACAAGCAAACTCGGATGGAAATTAGCAAACAACGGCCAGCAAACTCTACGTCAACATGGGGATGGCTCAATCACGCTTGACATGAATATGAAAGTCAACAATCTTCAGCCATGACAAAGAACATAAACAACTCAACCCGCCACTGAAACGGAATCAAAACCGAACAACACTCAGAAAAGGGATGCGTGGACGAGCATATTCATACTATGGCAACTGAGAAGGGTTTGCCGATGCTCGAAACTGAATGCAAGAGTGCGTCGGCGAGCCTTGGCCCCGGTTGGTCAAGACAAAGGCAAACATGATAGATAAAAAAGGGCATCAGCTGTGGCTCCCTACCCATCTCGACGACGGTGACCAAAAGATGAGGTCGAAATGAGTTGGGTTATGGCCAGCCGCCTTTGTGTTGTCGAAGCCAGGGTCCCCGGGAAAGGCGGACTTGGACCAAGGCAAAAAAGGGGAAACCCATTGGAGGCTTGGCGTTGGAGGGAACAGGAACCGCAAGATTAAGGGCACCAACCAAGACTCGTCGCTCCTAAACTCTCTCTCTATTCTTTCTTTCCAGAAAAACTCTCCTCCTCTCCCTCTTTTTTGCTCAACCCCCCTTCCGTTTTTTTGGCTCAAGACCTTCCCTATTTATAGTCCAAGGAGGTCGGCCGACGGAGGAGCTTCGATTGCTGGTCCTTGGCGCTCCGACTAGTGTCCATTTCGCTTGAGCCGGGGTTGCCTCTTGCCTCGAGTGTGTCCTTCGCAATAGATTTGACCCAGCTTCAGCTAGGCTTGGTCGGCATTGAAGGCATCTAGATCCCTCGCTAGATCTCGCGCTGCTCTACTTGGCAGCATTAATGGTGCCCGCAAGGTGTCCCATCCGTCACTAACCACCCTAGCCCCATTCATTTTGCTCTGCTATGCTATTTCTCACGTGCAGGGAAGAAGAAGAAGAAGAAGAAGAAGAAAGAGAGGGCTAGGCTATGAGCTAGGGGTGAGACGGGCCTTAGGCCCGCAGAGAGAAGGAAAAAAAAGGGAATGGGGCTGGGGTGAAAGCCCAAAAAATGGGGTAAAATAAGGGAAAATAAAAAAGAAAATAAATCAATATATCCACATAATATTAGTACCTAAATGATGCAAAAATATTTGTTGTTAGGGCGAAATTGATCCATAATTTTCTATGCAATACTTAATCAAAATTTAGGTGTCAACATCTATTAAATTCCAGTGTATTTTTTAGCTGTAGATTCCAGATCCACATCATCAATTAAATTTCAACATTGACCTTTATCCTAAGTGTTGTAGTCGTCTATTAAATTTCAATGTTACAACTTGACATTTTCAAGCTTTATAGTCAATTGAAGTCCAACATGATTTGTTTACATTTTGTTCTATTGAAGTGGCTATATTTCCTTAAACTTTGTCGTCAATTAAATTCAAGCACAATTGGTGTTTGTACAATTCCATCTGAAGTGAAGTTGATTTTCTTATTTACCTATGTTATTTCCTATCTAGAGTTTCCATAAAACCCTATTGTTCTAATTAAAAACTGAAGAATGACTTTTATTGAAAGATACTTCATTGCAAAATCAATTCCGACAAAATTATCTTTTTGGCACACCAATGGAACCATTGTGGTTGATTTGAGGAGATATGAAGGTAAGAACAAAGGCCATCTTGATCCTAACAATATTGGTGGTAATAACTTGCCATCATAACTTACTAATGACAGAGTAGAATGTCTTGAGTCATCAAATACACAGCTTGATGGTAGAAGAACAATAAGGTGGAAATATTGAAATCCCAAAATAAGTTACCGTTGAGCTGAGAAGCTAGTGGGAACCAAATTGTGTGCTCTTGGCTACTACGAGAACAATTCCTAACAAACACCATAATGAAACAACTAATCATGTGATAAACTACCTTATTGATGTGGTCAAGCTAATGATCCGTCAATACCTTCCATAAAGTCATGCACGAGTCCAAAGCATCAAGCTATTCAATTCAAATGAAGACAAATCCAATAAATCTTGTTCCATGTTCCTCCATCTACTACTGCTCAAGTTACATTTTCTACTATAAGACAAATTGTACCACCCTAATCACTTTTTAGGATTTTACAAAGGGCTGAAATTGTTGTTATGACTAAAGTAGTGGGGGGACACCTATTAGTGGAGATAATCTACTTATCCTATCCAAGCTATCTATAATGGTAGCGCTAATAGTGGTTTGATAAATCAAAATGGTCAACTAATTATGTTATTGCCAAATGTGGAGAATATACAGTCAATCGGCCTAGTACCTCTTATTGATAATGTAAGGCTAATTGTCTTATCCTAACATAGCACCTAACCCATATAGGTCCAATGTTGCTATCAATAATCAAGGTAGAGCATCATCTCCACTTGATAGTCAACGACCTATAGTAGAAGCAATAGTAACCCCAATCTAATATGCTTCCTAAAGGCCAAATCTAGTTGTTGATAACCAAATTGGACTACCACTTTTACTTGGGGGATAGCCCGCTCAAGTGATCCCTAGTTAAGATCCCAAAATTGCCCAACTGATACTAAACCAAGCAATGTAATGTTTAGAGTATGATTTAAGGAATATCACACTAGCAAATAGAAAATCATATCCAGAGTGGATGGATACAATGTCATATCTAAAAGGTTTTAAGATACCCGATTTTAGCTTCTATAGCGAATATGATCAATCAACATTAGAATATGGAGGGAGGGGCGCATCTCTTGTCTCACATCGCCTAGGGGCGAAGTCCTAGGCTAGTTGATAAGGCTTGGGTTCTGTATCCCGTATAACGTGTTTTTGGGCGAAGCCTAGAGAATAAAGCCATGTGAGCCTCGGCCCAAAGCGAATAATATTATACAGTGATAGGCCTAGATCCTTACAGAGCTAGAGCTCCTAGTGGAATTCCTGTTCATTTGCAAATTGTCCATTGAATACTTGACGAATCTCATTGCAAATTGTCCATTGAATACTTGATGAATCGATGTGAGACTGTGCTTCACGTTGCCATCAAGAACCATAACCTCAGAGGATTCAAGTTGTTGTTTAGATGGCTTAGGTGGGTTTGTCTGATAGAAATCTTGGATTGGAAAGACAAAGATGGTAACATTATCTTACATGTTGCTACATAGGAAGTGTAACATCTTGGGTTCGCCATTGTACACATATTATCCGCTTTGAGCCGAGACCCGCATGGTTTTGTTCCTCTAGGCTTCACCCAGAAAACGTATATGTACAAATAGATAACCCATATGCTTATAAGCTAGTCTAGGACTCCCTCCCTAGGCGATGTGGGACAAGAGACACGTCTCCCCTCCCTTGCGCACGTTTGAGGACCGAGGCGCGGACGCACCGCCATCCCTCCTCCTCGCGCATCGTCGCCTGGGCAATCACATTCTCCCCCCTTCGAGCATAGTGTCCTTGTCGTGGCCTCACATGCGGTCGGGAGTCAGCTTTGATACTACTTGTAACATCTCGGGTTTGCTACTGTACACATATTATTTGTTTTGGGCCGAGGCCCTCACGATTTTGTTCCTCTAGGCTTCACCTAGAAAATGCGTATGTACAAGTAGAGAACCTATATGCTCATAAGCTAATCCAAGACTCCCTCCTTAGGCGATATGGAACAAGAGAAATGTCTCCTCCTCCTTTGCGCACGTCCGAGGACCAAGGCGCGGACGCATTGCCATCCCTCCTCCCCGCACAACATCGCTTGGGCTGTCACATTCTCTCCACCTTTGGGCACATCGTCCTCGTTGTGGCCCCACACGCAATCGAGAATCGGCTCGATAGAAACACTTGTAAATCTGGGGCCTCGCCCAAAGCTATACACATATGTGTATAGCGGCGAACGCTCCGCCCAGAAAACGTGTAACCTGTAACATCCTAGGTTCGTCACTGTACATATATTGTCCACTTTGGGTCGAGGCCCACATGGTTTTGTTCCTCTAAGCTTCACCCACAAAATGTGCATGCACAAATAGAGAACCCATATGCTTATAAGCTAGTCCATGACTCCCTCCCTAGGCGATGTGGGATAAGAGACATGTTCCCCCTCCCTTGCATACACCCAAGGACCGAGGCGCGGATGCACCGCCATCCCTCCTTGCGCACCGTCGCCTGGGTTGTCACATTCTCCTCCCCTTTGAGCACATCGTCCTCGCTATGGCCCTACACGTGGTTGGGAGTCGGCTCTGATACCACCTGTAACATCTTGGGTTTGCCACTATACATATATTGTTCATTTTGAGCCAAGACCTGCATGTTTTGTTCCTCTGGGCTTCATTCAGAAAATGCGTATGTATAAATAGAGAACCCATATGCTTATAAGCTCCGTTCGGGTCTCGGCCTAAAGCAAATGATATGTGCATAGTAGCGAACCCAAGATGTTACAGGATGCGTGTTTTATGGGCGAAACCTAAAGGAACAAAACCGTGCGGGTCTCAACCCAAAGCAGACAATATGTGTACAGTGGCAAACCCAGGACGTTACAGGTGGTATCAGAGCCGACTCCCGACTGTGTGTGGGGCCACAGCGAGGACGCTGTGCCAGAAGGGGGGAGAATGTGATGGCCCAAGCGACAATGCGCGAGAAGGAGGGATGGTGGTGCGTCTACGCCTCGATCCTCGGACATGCGCAAGGGAGAGGGGGACATGTCTCTTGTCCCACATCGCTTAGGGAGGAAGTCCTGGACTAACTTATAAGTATATGGTTTATCTACTTGTACATACGCATTTTCTGGGTAAAGCCTAGAGGAACAAAACCGTGCAAGCCTTGGCCTAAAGCGGACAATATGTGCATAGTGACGAACCCAAGATGTTACAAGATATACATTTTTTGGGTGAAACCCAAAGAAACAAAACCGTGCAAGCGTTGGCTCAAAGCGGACAATATGTGTATAGTGGCAAACCCCAAATGTTACAGGAAGAGCAACCTGAGGTATGCTTATCAATTTTTGTGATTGTTCTTGCTTTTTTTTTCAATCCTTTAATTTGACATAATCTTATCTAGGATTAAATGATATGACAATGAAATACCGGGGTCTAAAAATCATGATTTTAGAAACATTCAGAAATAGGAGATTTGAATGGGATCGCCTTGTTTGGTTTCTTTTGATTTAGAGAATAAAAGGAATTAGGAGGAATGGATATCATTTCTTCCCTCCCATTTTTCTACTTGTAATTCTCATTTTGATCCTTTTCCCCTGTGCACAAGGTCACGGGAGGCTAGGCTCGACCCTTATATCAAATACACTTTTTATAGGTGGTTGTCTTCTTTTTATCTTCATTTGTTTCCTTAGTGATTACTTTAATCTCTTCATTTCTGTCCAAATCACTTTAGATGGGTAGTGAAAATTAGGTCAATAGGTAGTTTACTTTTAGAGAAAAGTCAAATGCTCACATTATTCACAGTTTGGTGGAGAGAGAAAAAGATATAATTGAAATTGTTTGCTATGAAACCCTTATCATAAAACTCAGTTTTTAATGAGATCTAAGTCTCTCTAAGTTAGATGGCTTTAGATGAATTATTTCCTTCCAACTCTTTCCATCATAATCACTGCTACCTAATAAATAAATAAATTCTATTCTATTCTTTTAGTTTTCCTATTAATTAACAAATTCTCTCTCCTCCTTTCGAAATTAGTCCATTTGAACATATTCTACAAGACAGAAGCTAATGAAACAAAAGATAACAAGGACAATCCCACATAACCATAACATATCACTTAGCGAATGAGAAAATTACTTCTTGATCAATTGAATCTTATGGGTAAAGGATAGTAGACTGTCTAAGGTAGTCTTTATTTTCATAGCAAAATTCCTCATTCCCAAAATATAATTAAATCATAAATCTTTCAATTGCATAATTAAGTACTTACCTTTTATGCTATATTAAAGTATTTGAGTCATGACTTATGTGTATTCACTTATGTTGTGACTCACACGGGCAATTCCTAGCTATCATATAAATAATTTTGGGTCATAGGATTAAATCGCACTTTTTGAAAAAAAATAAAAATAAAATCCAAGGCTTCATTACATTAGTTGAAATGATAGCATTTGATAATAAGATTTAGTAACAAGGGCCGTTGCATCACTAGCATCACAGCATGAGCTCATCTTGTGCGTGATATTAAGTCTTGTGACAAAACAATGATTGAAATTGAAGGATACAAACTTCATTTTGTTCCCTTTTGCATTTTTCCCGGATTATCAAGTTGTTGATTGGGTATATTGATGTAAGTGCGAAGAACTTCTAGGATAAGACGGCTCTAGAAATCGTCCAAATGAATCCCAGAGGTGATCAAGATGTTGCAAAGAGGCTATGTTGGTACGGAGGTCTAGCAATGGAGTTTGGTTCAGCATTTCCAATGGGCTATCAGGCTTGAAAGCCCATTGGGGAAATGCTGAATCGTTTGATTTAACTTTGAATCTAGCTTTTAACTTTCAAATAGCCTTCAAAATGCTAAAATTATTCCCTTCCAAAACTACCCTCACTAATTCTTCATATTTTCAATTTTGCCCCTAATTATTTTTTTTTAATTGAAAATGAGTCAGCCCTTCATCAGTTCGGCGAAAGGCTATGGCCACCGACGAGCCAGATTTGGCGCCGTTGGCTGAGGTCACCCAACCTCAAGCGACCCCTAGCGAGGGTCACGTGACCCAGCCGAGGGCTACCGGAGGTCACCCGACCTCGGGGCCGCACGACCCAAGTGACTGCTGCTTGGGTCTCACGGCCACAGGCGGCCCTTGCCTGGGTCTCACAAGGGTTACGCAATGGCGGCCGATGGTCGCAAGACCTAGGCAGCGGTCACCTGGGTCATGCGGCCCCTAGGTCGAGCAATCCTCACCGAGGGTCGCCTGAGGTCGAGCGACCTCCAGTGGCCCTCAACTGGGGTTGCGTGACCCTTGGCTATGGCTATGCGACGCTCACCGAGGGTCGCTTGAGATCGGGTGACCTCCGACAGCCCTCGGCTGGGGCCGCGTGACCCTTGTTGGAGGTTGCCCGACCTCAATCGACCTCAGTGATGGCCGCTAGAGCCAGATTTGGCTCGCCAGCGGCCGTAGCTCTTCGCCGGACCAACGAAGGACTTAGTCCAATTTTCCAAAAAAAAAGATATATATACCTATAATACTCATTAAAGCCCATTGCGAAATTTTTTTACCAAACGCACATTCAACTCAAAGTCCATTTACAAAAAAATTTTACCAAATATAATTGCATTTCCCCAAGTAGCTTTGAGCTTTCAGCATTTGCATTAGACTCAAAGTCTCTTACAAATGCTGAACCAAACGCACTCTAACTCCAACCGTCTCTCTACTAGAAATTTTTAGCTTTGAACAAAGTGTCCTTGAGAAGTTCGCAATTGCTTTCCACGTCCAAGATGAATCTGCTCGGAACATAATCCTTATAGTGGCTAACTTAATCGCAACCGCCACTTACCAAGCCGCTCTCAGTCCTCCGTGAGGATATTGGCAGGATTCCTCTCCAAATTCCTGGCCAATTCCACTGCCATTACCACCAATCCTGGTGACAGTGCTAATGGAAAACCACATCAAACCGGAAACATGATCCTCAACGGTTCAGCTCTATATATTTTCATAATCTGGGCCACCGTTTTTCCACTATTGCCCCAAACTTTCATCGTCTACTGGTCTTTTTCATTCTCGCTTCTGCCTACTTTTTATCACTTATGACCGAATTCCCGAAATTCAACGAGGTTGGAGGATAATTCCTAGGGGACTTCTATATGCTTGCAATGGTCCTCATTTTTTTGCTCTCCTTATCCATGTGGATAAAGCACTTCATTGTTCAAAAAAGAATAGATGCCACATGGAGACGCCTCAGCAGAAGATCAAAGTATCAGTAATAATTCACAAATATCATTTTTTTTCTGGCTATTCTTGGTCACGTATGATGTGATGTATGTTTCTAGTCCTGAGGTTTGCAAGAACTATATTCTTTCGTATTAGTTGCATGTAATAGACTCGTTTATTAATTCATTAATCCCGAAAGGCCTTTAATCTTTGCTTGAACTCGAGACTTCAAATAGCATTTTCCCTAATTCAACTTCGATGCAGTGGAAACGAAAAAGACCAAGTTCGGTGGCTAGCAACTTGTAAACACGAGCCCGAAGCATATATGCACAAAATCCATAGACGGAGATCCCTTCAATTTTTTAATTTCTTAAAAGAGGCGAACTACATGATCTTATCAAACAAAACAAATATACACAGATGCAACCTTTTTTCTACAAATTACTGCTAGATCCTATGGTTATTTCCAATAAAAAAATATAACATCTTAATGCATATAAAAGGCAAAGATTAATGACTTGATTATTAATACCATCTTCGATCTTTTATTTGACGAATTTAGGATATTGAAATTTGATATGTCCTTCTTTAATCAAGCTGGTTTAGGATATTCACTTAGCATATAATATCTAAATTTATTGTAGAGAGATAGTCATTAATCTCTGCCTTTTTAATTACATAAAAGTGATATTTAGTTTATATCTGTTAATATATATATATATATAGATATAGATATATAATGCTTAATTTTTTACATTAATATTGTTTAAATGGATGGAGCTCATATTAAAAGCAGCTTCACTAATGAAAGTCGTATTATAGATGAAGACAAGATAAACATAAAACTTGTATTACATCGCTAATGACATTAACGATTTCTTTGTAGTGATAATATTTTTCTACTTGTATAATCTATATGGCGGTATTTAATTTTTTTTATATATTTTTGAATCCTCTAATCCTAAATTAAGCCAAGAGAAAAAAAAAGAGAGGAAACGATGGAAGTGAAAAAGATACAAAACCTGTCAAAGTAGTCTCCTAGTTTCCTCCGTTTAAAGTTGTAGTTGGTATTAGCTCTAACGAATCTCCGGACTGGAACATCCAGTGGAACATCTAATTGAGCATCTGGTTTAGGAATAATATTTTCCGTTTCAACATGTTCAGGAACATGTGCATTATCTGGAACATTGACTTCCTGCTGCTCTTCATCAACCTGTGTAGGAATATTTGAAAGAGGAACTGGATTCAAATCATCACTAACCTGTGGTGCAGAAATTGTCTCTACTTTTTCAATATCCTCTATTGTTTGATCTTCCACAAACACAACATCTCTGCTTCTTACAATTTTCTTTTCAACCGGATCATAAAATTTGTAGCCAAGCATACCTTGTCCATAACCAATGAATATGCATTGTCGTGTTTTCACATCAAGTTTAGACCTCTCATCTTTGGGAATATGCACAAATGCTTTGCACCCAAAGACACGCAAATAATCATAAGAAACATCTTTGCCTGTCCAAACTCTATTGGGAACATCAAACTTTAAAGGAATGCATGGAGTAAGATTCAATACATATGCAACTGTACTTAAAGCCTCACCTCAAAAGGATCCAGGTAGCTTTGACTGTGAAAGTAAGCATCTTACCCTTTCAACCAGTGTTCTGTTCATTCTCTCAGCTAAACCATTTAACCGAGGCGTCTTGGGAGGCGTCTTTTGATGTCGAATACCCTGCTGTCTGCAATATTCATCAAAAGGTCCAATATACTCTCCCCCGTTATCAGTTTTGATGCATTTTAATTTCTTTCCAGTCTGTCTCTCAACTGAAGCTTGAAATTGCTTAAAAGCATCTAATACTTGATTTTTAGCTTTCAAGGTATAAATCCAAATTTTCCTTGAAAAATCATCTATGAAGGTAACAAAATAAAGAGACCCACCAAGTGATTTTGTTTTCATAGGACCGCAAACATCAGAATGCACTAAATCCAATATACATGACTTTCTTGAAGGAGGGGAGTTTTTAAATGCAACTATGTTCTGTTTTCCTGCATCTTCGCTGTCTACTGCATTAATTTTTCATGTGAACAACTTTGCCTGCATAAGGTACAACGAAGAATATTTTTCACCTCTAGCCACAATAAGAGAACCTTTGGTGAGCTTCCATTGACCATTACTGAAGGTGCTGCAATGCGCTCATCATCCAACTTGCCTGTGGAAATCAAATTTAAGCGGATACCAGGTATATGTTTAACATTATTCAATACTAACCTCGTGCCATTGCTGGTTTCTAGGCACACATCACCGATGCCTACAACTTGAGCCAGTCCATTGTTTCCCATCTTCACAGATCCGAAGTCACCTGACCTGTATGATATAAAGAAATCCCTACGAGATGTAGCATGAATAGATGCACCACTATCAATTACCCAACTGGTCTCATGAAATACAAAATTCACCGCATCACTATCAAAAATAATGAGAAAGTCTTCTTTAAGTGCAGTAACACAATTGTCATCACTGTCACTATCACTTTTCTTCTCTTTACCTTTCTCCTTTTGTTTCTCCATTTTCAACTGACGACAAAACCTCTGAATATGTCCTTTCTGATGACAATAATGACACTCAACATTAGCAAATTTATTATACTTACCTCTGCTTTTATCTCTACTATTGTCTCTGTTTCTCGGACCTCGAAACTTACTTCTTCCCCTTTTCTCAACAACCAAGGCATCAAAATGTGAAGAGGACGATCCTTGTGTCTTCCTTCTCATCTCTTCATTCAAAATACTACTCTTGGCCAAATCCATGGTAATCGTACCATCCGGGCGAGAATTAGACAAAGATGTTCAAACGTCTCCCATGAGTCCGGCAAAGTACCAAGCAACCATAGTGCTTGTATCTCATCATCAAACTTGATTCCCATCGCAGCCAACTGATTTATAATTCCTTGAAAAGAATTTAAATGATCAATCAAACGAGTACCATCTTGATATCTCAGAGCCATCATCTATTTTATCGAAATAACTTATTATTCCCATCTTTCGAGCATATAACTGTTCGAGCTTATTCCATAAACCGCGTGCATATGTTTCCTCAATAATATGGTTCAAAACATTATCATCTACCCACTGCCTAATATAACCACACACTTGACGATGAAATATAGACCATTCAGCATCGGTTTTATTCTCCGGTTTCTCCTCGGCAAATACGGGCAAATAAAAATCTTTCACATATAAAAGATCTTCCATCTTCCCTTTCCAAATATGATAATTCGAACCATTCAGTGTAACCATTCTACTTGTATTCGTTTTCATTGTTTAACACAAGGCAGAAAAATCAAGCAACAACCTGAAGCTCTGATACCACTCTGTTGGGAGAACGGTAACAATTCGAATAATATCGAATTAACGCAGCGGAATAAAATAATCTCCCCTCTTGTGTAAACCTAATAGGAACCGATATAGTAGAGCAAAATAAATACCAAGCACGCAAACACAAGACTAATTATTTTACGTGGAAAACCCCCTCAGTGTGAGGAGATCAAAAACCACGGGACCGGAGTCCACCCGAAAATCTTCACTATCAACAAAATTGGGTGAACAATGTTCTTCTCTAGCAAATACTAGAGGTACATAGCAGCAAAGAACTCAAGAACATAATTCTTGGCAATACACATAAACTTCACAAGAGATCAACGATAAATATAACCAAAAACGCAGGTTTTGATCAATCCACGAAAACCTGATGTAGGGAGCTTCAAACGAAAATCAAACCGTTCAGATTCGAGGAGATTGCACCACGAACACGCTGACAAAATTTTAGCTCAACCGGACCTCGAATCAACCTCCGATGCCAACTTGATGTAAATCGCTTTGCCAAACCCCGCATTTTCTGCTTTCTCTTTTCTCTTGTAGTTTCCGCCGTTTAAAGTTGTAGTTGGTATTAGACGGTCAGAAAACTGAAATTACGGTACCGTCATGCTAGCCAAGCCCAATTTTAGGTGTTGCAGTGAGTTATGTAGCATCGAATCCACAATTTATATCACTTCACACTATAACTATAGCTCAACAAAGCATAGTTACAACACAACCAATAGATTACACGGAATGTTTACCTCCGAAGTAATGTTTATACCATTTACTTTTCCAACTTTTCTTTTACGGAGTGAAGTCTCTTAGCTTGCAGATTAATGCAATCAAATTTTTCTGTCACAAACGTCGTGTTAGTCAACTGATGTGTCACTTTCAATTATTAGGGAAAAGAATAGAAAAAGAGAATGCCCTTTGTTGGTAAAGATATTGAGGTCTAATGCAATCTTGTTGGTTTCCTTGTTTTACTCCTCATCAGCTTCAAGTCGGACATAAATGGCGACGTAGAGGGTCATCCATCCCAGCATTTTTCATAGGGGAAGGAACTTGCCAAAAGCAGGAATGGGTCACAAAGCTACTCTCTTTGTGCTTGGCACTTTCATAAAGCCATTCATATCGACTAACTACATAGTGAAAGCCGAAGGGACGAAAAATCCGAAAAAAGGTTCAGACGAATGAGAAACATTGACAAACATTGAAAAATAGAATACAGTACTGTTCATGATTGAGATTGCAAAAGAAAAGTAGTAAACGTATACGGTCATTTGACATCGATCCACTTGGGCCACACCTCTCCAGTGTACAGACGAGATCAATGTGAATGCGCGCCATGAAAGGAACTAGGGGGACCGGGATCGTAATGAACACATGGAAGAAGACAAAGCTTGCGCAGCAAAATCAATGCTAGCAGATATGGCCGTTCAGATTTTTTGTCTCTTAACTTCACATGACTTGTTTGACTTCCAAGAGGAATCTTTGCAGATTCAGCTCAATACCCATTCCACAGCAACTTAGAGAGGTCCCAAAAGAATCTGATCACCAACATTCTTTACTTGGACTGTACTGGAGCCTGAGAATGATCCATCATGACCAGCTGTATGGTAGAGACCACTGAAAATGAAAGCATAATCCATGCAAGTCGACAACGTAACTTATTTGTCCAAATTTCTCGTGCCAGCAGATGCTATAAGAGACACTAGGATCTCTATGGCGTCTTGAGCCCTTCTTGTTTAGAGAGTGAAAAACAAAATTGTCACGTATCAAGAATGGAGAAAACGGATGATTATTCTGGAGTTTCACTTTCTTATCAGCCCAAGAAGCTTGAAATTGATGGTCACAACCTTGACAATTCTGGTGAATGAATCTTTCTTTAGTGAACTTTTGATGTTGGGTTTCGAGATGAAGCAACTTCTTTTCATTGTATGATGTTTGTGTTGAATTATGTTTTTGGATTTTTCATTGCACACTGCTGAATAAAAGGTGTCTGGTCTGTACTTGAATACCACAATTGAGTGTCTACGGCAACACTGACTGAAGGAGAAGTGCAATTCGACTGCGAATTTGGTTATAAGTATAATTTTTTCTTTGAATCAGTCATCGGGGTTTAAATTTCAGAGAAATCCCCTGCTTAGAACTCAACTTACTATTTGCTTCTGCACTTGTTGAAACATGACCAAGCCTCTGAATTAGTGTGCCTGTTAACATAATGGCCTTTGATAACTGAGCAAAAGCATGTCTCAGAACCGGTTGTAGCAAGCAGTTTCAAAGGCGAAGGGGTTCATTCGCCCTGTCTGATGAATGGCATGAGCAATATTACATAACCCATCTTTCATTGGAAATTTTATAAACTATTGCTGAGTTGCTTTCAATAATCATTCACTGGTGGATGATGAATTATGTGCAGATGAAGTAAATGATTCTCCAATTGAGGAAGTGAGATTGACCGTTTCGATTAAGGATGATCCAACCTTGCCCTGCTTGACATTTCGGACATGGTTTCTGGGAATCACCTCATGCGCAACTCTGGCCTTTTTGAATCAGTTCTTTGGCTTCCGCCAAAACTCACTCTTTTTGACATCAGTTTCCGCTCAGATTGCAGTCCTTCCTCTGGGAAAATTGATGGCAGCAGTTCTACCGAAGGAAGTGATTCATGTCCCAGGAACAAAATGGTCATTCTCATTGAATCCGGGACCCTTCAACTTGAAGGAACATGTCCTCATAACCATATTTGCCAACGCGGGCTCAAGCGGCGTGTATGCTATCAACATCATCACCATTGTCATGGCCTTTTATCACCGTCATATTCATCCTCTGGCAGCTATGATGCTGACACTTACTACGCAGGTATATTTATTTGTATTCACTCCTGGCCTGGGGTTTGACATTCATTATTGTCGATGTTTTCTTGCTCTGTCCACAAGCTACTGTGATTATCAACCTTCCATGATGGAACAAAATGTACAAAATTGCAGATGCTCGGTTATGGATGGGCAGGGATTTTCCGGAAGTTCCTTGTTGATTCGCCATACATGTGGTGGCCAGCAAACCTGGTTCAGGTCTCACTCTTCAGGTATGCCTCTAAGCCCACTTCTTTATTTGCTTCTTTCTTCTCAGTTACTTCATTCGTTGTCACGAGTCCTCTTTTGTTGGATTTTCAGGGCACTGCACGAGGAAGAGGTCAGGCCCAAAAGGGGATTGACGAGACTGCAGTTCTTCCTCATAGTCCTTATATCGAGTTTTGCATACTACGTTGTTCCAAACTACCTGTTTCCTTCCATAACTGCCCTATCCTTTGTATGTTGGATATGGAAGCGCTCGGTCACAGCACAACAAATCGGTTCTGGGCGTCATGGTCTCGGTATTGGCTCCTTTGCCCTGGATTGGGCTACTGTTGCTGCCTGGAATGGATCTCCATTAGCCTACCCAGGGTCTGCAATTATAAACATAAGCATCGGTTTCTTCCTCACGCTCTACGTGTTAATCCCAATTGCTTACGGGACCAACGCATTTGAAGCCAAGCGTTTCCCCATTATCTCATCACACGTGTTTGATGCTAGTGGAAGCAAATACAATGTTGGATTAGTCCTGAACGAGACAAACTTCCAATTCAATCAGCAGGGATATGATGATTACAGTAAAGTTCACCTGAGTATCTTCTTCGCTTTTGCTTATGGATTGAGCTTTGCGACCTTGGCATCTACAATATCTCATGTCGCTCTCTTCCATGGCAGGTAAATGCTTTTTACTCTTGTGCTGATCATTAGTATCACTAGATGGATAGATAATTATATCTATTCTTTCTTTTAATCACCTGCAGAATAAATCAAGATATCCTACAAAACTTTTGCAGCAAAACAGAATAGTATTTATTAATTGAATGATAAAGACCACGAGGTTTACAAAGTAGGTGGTGCACAAATTTGCAGTGAGGATGAATTATCTAAAAAAACGGATTCTAACATTCCATCTACAGGACTATTTGGCAACAAACAAGGGCAACTTTTCGGGACAAGTTCGATGATGTGCATACTAGACTGATGAAGAAGAACTATGATGCTGTCCCACAATGGTGGTTCTATTCACTGATGCTGATAATGACCGGACTCGCCATGGTTGCTTGTGAAGGATTTGGCAGACAGCTTCAACTTCCGTACTGGGGAGTCCTCCTAGCACTCGGATTAGCTGTATTCTTCCTGCTGCCAATTGGAGTAATCTCGGCCACCACAAACCAGGTATAGTCAAATATATTGCTTTGGACCTTCTATGAAAATCTACTCTTATTATTGATGAGACATGGACTTTCGTGTTCAGCAACCTGGATTGAATGTCATCACCGAGCTGATAATCGGTTTCATGTATCCTGGAAGGCCTCTGGCGAATGTGGCATTCAAGACATATGGTTACATAAGCATGGTGCAGGCGATAACTTTTCTCTCAGACTTTAAGTTGGGCCATTACATGAAAATCCCACCAAAGTCCATGTTCATCGTTCAGGTAATTTCCGAGTTTCAATACTTAACAATACCATGTCTCATCTAATGTTTAGTACTGTTGTCAGATAATTATAGACATTCAAAAAGTAGGAACTAACATTGACTTATTTCTCCTGAATGAAGCTGGTGGGAACGGTAGTTGCATCTTCAGTCTGCTTTGGCACGGCCTGGTGGCTCCTCACATCTGTGGATAACATCTGTGACCTGTCCAAATTGCCCGTGGGAAGCCCGTGGACGTGCCCTGGGTACGATGTATTTTACTATGCCTCCATCATTTGGGGCGTGGTCGGACCACTCAGGATGTTCGGCCACCTTGGGATATATTCCAAGATGAACTATTTCTTTCTCTTTGGAATTCTCGCTCCGGTGCCAGTCTGGATCCTCTCTCGAATGTTTCCTGAGAAGAAATGGATAAGGTTCATCAATGTGCCTATCATCATAAGTGGCGCGGGGAATATGCTACCAGCAACGTCGGTGAATTACATATGTTGGATAACCGTTGGAGTTTTCTTCAACATATTTGTGTACAGGAGGTACAAAAGTTGGTGGGCAAGGCACAACTATATTTTGTCAGCTGGGCTTGATGCCGGTGTCGCCTTCATGGCCATACTTTGCTATTTCACATTGCAGATTAAGGACATCAACGGGGTGAATTGGTGGGGCCTGGAATTGGACGATCACTGCCCTCTTGCTAGTTGTCCTACTGCTCCGGGCATTCAGGTTGAAGATTGCCCAGTTTTTCACTGATCAGAGGACATCCTGCGTTGTTCTTCGCTGATATGCAATGTAAAGGGGAACAAAATCTGTACTACTCACTTCAAGCTCAATTGCTAGGAACATGAAAACTGCCCAAATCTTCTAGTGGAAATGAAGAAAACGAAATAGATCTTGTAGTGCGGATAGATCTTTTGGCCTTATTTTTCACTACAACAATTAATTTGACAAATCAATCAGCATCATAAGTTAATAACCATGGTGAAGAGAATAAGAGGTGTAGAAGCCAAACCAGAAAGAGAGCACACATGCTTCTGCCGACATTATCCTATTATCAGTGACCTTAACAATCTACATCATGCTAATCTTGCTATAATTTTTGCCAGCAACTAAGCATTAGTTGGTTTGACAGACTTTCCTTTCTAATTTGAACCTGGAGAGCTAAAATGCTGTTCTGATAATTTCAATGGAGCAAAACCGTGCTAAACGAGAGATGCGTACATGTGCAAGATACTTAATGGCTGAATTTGAGAATGGGAAGCAGACAAAGATGGAGAGGCCTAATGTTTCTAGATCTTCATTTTATAAACCGTCATAATTTTATTCCTTCTACGATGGGTAATCAGCTCATATTCATTTATTTCTGAAGCATTCTACACAATCGTTTTTTTCTTGTGATGATGCATATTTTTTTATTGACCTTTCAATATCATTTGTTTATCAAATGAGATTGATCTTTCAATATTATTATTTTTCCAATATGAGCCCAATTTGAGATGATCTTTTAATATTATTATTTGTCAACGATGAGTCAAATATGAGATTGGTATCCCTATATGGCGAAACTCTTTCAAAATCTTGCAGGAACAATTATTTTTAAAGATATATATGTAGAATCTACATATGCATAAACCATTGAATTTGAAATTTTATTACTAAGACATCTATATTTTTATTATTTCTTGTACATTGTTTAGAGATTTATTATATGAGAACTAGGGATCTATTCGAGCGATTATCAAAAGCAAATTATTGAGTAAAGCTCGCACATAAGCGTAACATATGATTCAACCTTGCGGTTCAAAGTATAGGACAATATGATGATTTGACACCCAACCACTTGGCCGGGCCTCTCTCTCTCTCACACAAAAGAGTACAGACTGCACAATGCATGTGAATGTGTGCCTTGAAGGGAAAGATAGGGATGGGGAAACTAACGAATTCATGGAAGAAGACAAGGCCTGTGATGCAAAATTTCACAGGTGAAAAAGCCCATTCCAACTAGCGGATATGGCCGTTCAGATGTTTTGTCTTTTAACACCACATGACTTTGTTGACATCCAAAGAGGAATCTTTGCCGATTCTTCTCAATTCTATTCAACAGCAACTTGAGAAGTCCCAAAAGAATCGGGCACCAACCTTCTCTCCTTACCTTCGTCTCGTACTCTTGAGTCTGAGAGTGGCCCATCATGAGCAGCCGTGTGTGGGGGAGACAACCAAAAAATGACAGCATAACTCAACCTGACGTGCCAATGTAATCCATGCAAAGATGACAAACTTGAAAGTACCTTAACCGATATTATTCTTGCCGGCAGATGCTATAAGAGACTATGATTTTTATGGCCTGTTAAGCCCTTCTTCTTGAGAAAGTGAACAACAAAATTGGCACTGGTCAAGAATGGGGCAACTGGATAATGGCTATGGAGTATCACTCCCTTATCAGCCCAAGAAGCTTGAACCTGATGGTTACAACCTCGAAAATTCTGGTGAATGAATCTTTCTTATGTAAACTTCTGACGTCGGTTTCAAGAAAAAGGAACTTTTTTTCATTGTGTGATGTTCGTGTTGAATTATGTTCCTGCATTTTTCTTTGCACTCTGCTGAACGAAAGGTGCCTGATCTATATATGAATACCACAGTGAGTTTCAACCCGCAATACCAAATGAAGTGCAAGTCAACTGCAAACTTGGATATTACTATTGTTTCCACAGCGGGTCGTGCAAGTTTATGGGCATAAAAACAACGGGAGTGCCAAAACTTGACACGGAGGGACATTTAAAGTGCCAAAACTTACAAACGGTACACTTAAGTGCCAAATCGGAGTAAAATGGATCACTTAAGTGCCAAATCAGAGCAAAATGAATCACTTAAGCAACGCCGACAATTTTTCGGTGATATAGGGTTGAAATGGCGTCGTTTTTGTGGCTGACGTGGCGAAGTAAACCCAAAATGGCATCATTTTAACTAATATTAATAAAATATTAGTTAAATAATATTAAAATAGCAAAAAAAAAAATTTTAAAAAAGGGAAGGGGGAGAGTAGCTTGTCACCGCTGCCCCATCTCCGGTGGGGTGGCATTGACGGATGGCGAGGGTCGACGACCCTCGCTAGATGCCAGGAGAGGGCGGTGACCCTCTCCCGGATTTGGGCGAGGGTCGGCCGCCCTCACCCCCCTCGCCCGCTTAGGCGAGGGTCGTCGCCGCCGAGGCGCCAAGGGTGACCCTCACCCAAGGGTGACCGGGGGGGCCGGGCGACCGACCCTCGCCGGATCTGGAGAGGGTCGCCACCCTCTCTTGGCGTCTAGTGAGGGCCGTCCGACCCTTACCAACCCACGCCCAGGCATTGACAACCCTAGCTGTTTGTCGTCGCCGCCCCACCAGCTATGGATCGGCGGCGATAGGCTGCTCCCCCTTCCCTTTTTTTTTTAAATTTTTTTCTCTTTTAATATTATTTAACTAATATTTACTAATATTAGTCAAAATGGCATTGTTTTGGGTGCTGTGGCCACATCAGCACCCAAAATGATGCTGTTTTGGGTTTACTTCGCCACGTCAACCACAAAAACGCGCCATTTCGACCAGAAAAATGCCCGTCAGCATTTTGGCTAGATTTTCCGTTAATACTTAAGTGATCCATTTTGCTCCGATTTTGGCACTTAAGTGTACCGTTTATAAGTTTTGGCACTTAAGTGTCCCCGTGCCAAGTTTTGGCACTCCCGGGGTCAATACCTCCAAGTTTATGTTTACAGGAGGTACAAAAGTTGGTGGGCAAGGCACAACTACATTTTGTCTGTTGGACTCGATGCCGGCGTCGCCTTCATGGCCATACTTTGCTATTACACATTGCAGATTAGGGACATTAATGGAATGAGTTGGTGGGGCCTGGATTTGGATGATTACTTCCCTCTTGCAAGTTGTCCTACCGCTCTGGCCGTTGAAGTTGGAGATTGCTCTGTCTTTCATTGATCAGAGGGCATCCTGATTTCATTGCCGCTATGGAATGTCAAAGGGGAAAAAAAAAACGTACTACTATGTGCTCAATTTCTAGAGTCTGACATAGCGTCAAATCTTAGTTTAAATTTGACAAGCCAATCAGCATCATAAGTTTATAACCATGGTGAAGAGAATGAGAGTGTAGAAGTCGAACCAAAAGGAGAAGACACATGCTTCTGCTGACATTATCCTTTTATCAGTGAGCTTATCAATCTACATTATGAATCCTTTACATCATGCCAATCTTGCTGTAGTTTTGGCAAGTCAGTAAACATTGGTTGGTTTTGACAGACGTCCCTATCTAATTTGATTCTTGATTTAGCTAAAATGCTGTTCTGATCACTTCAATGGAGCAAAACTGTGCCAAACGAGAGTTGCTTATATATGCATTATAGTTAATGACTGAATTTGAGAGCAGGATGCAGACAAAGATGGAGAGGCCTAATGTTCCTTGATCTTCACGTTGTAAACCATTAGATCATGGCAACAAGCAATTAAAACTCTTAACCGTTTAATGTCCTTCAGCTGTGTAGATTCATTTCATGACAAATACTTTGCGGTACAGTTTAGCGGAGGCAATTCTTTTCCCAACGAAAAGAACATCATCCCAGCTTGGCATCACGCATCCGTTGGTATTAAAAGGCATACTTTGTGTGAGATGCCTGAAAATAACCCTTTTGTTTATTGGCGTTAAAGAGAGAGAATCAGCTTTTCAGTCTGTAAAGTATAACATCATTTGGTAACTAAAAGTGCTGTCTAGGACTATAAGGACAAATAAACTGCAAGCAGTTTTCTTCATTGGCCTACAAATATGTCTTATGTGCTAAACAAAAGTAACAAGTACGATGGTGATTATGGATTCATTCTTAATGCTCATCTGAAAGAAAGAAAAAAAACCAGCCTACAGTAAAAAAGGACCAACCGAACTATATAGTGATTTCTATATAGATATTCTTGCGGCGGTGTACTTTGGATCCACCAATTGACAATGGATTCACTGGCTGGAACTAGTTTATAGACATCCTTCAGCAAGATAGGGTGGACAAGGAACAAGTAATTGACAAAAAGAGCGGCAAGGAGAGGCAGAAGATGCCTTTGAGTATGATCGGGATGCGAAACGGTCAGGTCAGTGACTGTGCTAAGAAAATTGGAGCCTGGGGAAGGGAAAGAAAGAGCAGAATCTCTGTCGGCAAATGGCCGTCCTGACGGATGTGGCACCAGTTGAGACAAATCCATGTCTCGTGAGTTAGACCTTGGCTTTCAACTGCATAATCAATCCCAAGGCACTCGGACAAAAGTTTCAAGAGATTGTCAGTTCTGTCTGAAACATCCATACTCTGTTCCCCTCTCCGTGCAGAGCTCGCGGCCCATGTTCATGGAGGTCACGATCACCGGACGTTACGTCACACGGCCATAGATCTCTGTGGTTGCTTGGGGCAGGGCACTTCCATGGCTGCGGTGTCGGGGCTTGGCTTAGTCGGCTCGGTCGATGTTTGGCCGTGAGTAAGGGGAGCTGGAGAACCGTGAACGGGGTTAATATTTTTGCATTCATCGTTTTTTTTTTAAAAAAATATATATATTTTCTTGCAGTGATAATTTGTCTATAATTTGTTTGTTACTGTCATCACTTTCTGTAATGAGTATTTATCATTTCATGATAATTCTAAAGATATGGTAGAAAATTAATTATCTCATTTTGGGTAATTATCATAACAAAAACGTTAGTTTTCTTTCGCTTCAGGTTCCTCTTCTTGGTTAAACAAATAACATGTATGAATAAAACCAAATGTCTAATAACGAACCCCGTAAACTGTGCTTAACCAAATTTGGTATCTATTCACCTTGAAGCATAATTGAGATATTCTTTTACTTATTATATTCAGATGAATAAAATGGTAAATTAGATCAAGAGATAGTGAAAATAGGAACCTCTCTATAAATTAGAAAATTTTCAAAATGGCAACTTAGATCAAGAGATTCTAAACATAGGAACCTCTAAGAGATTATTATTATTAGTATTAGTATTAGTATTGAATAGATTCATATGTTCAATATAGAAAGAAGATGTTGCACTGAAAAATATCTTGAGTCGTTACAAAAATGATGTTATTGACAAGATTAGAAACACTAGAATTATGTTAGTTGATGCTTTATAATTAACATTTATGCTGAATAGATGTTTTGTGTAACATATTAGAAAATTTTCATCAGTATCTTCTACGTAGATGATATAGCCAAGAGGCATAAAATATCAAGCCAATTTTTTTTTCCCATTTTCGTTCTATATGCAGATGTGTTTTCAATATTATAGAGTAACGTTCTTTACACATGACTATGTTTACAAAATGCATTTTAATTTTCTTCTGCAAGCACTGTGAGTTAAAATAAGACCCAGCGCATTTGCAACGCACGTGACTCTCTACCAGTCTTTAAAAAGAGACAAATTCCTAGGACTTCTAATAACCATTGATAACTCAGGAGATAGAAGCAAATGAGCATGTCATGTGTATTCAACCTCGTGCCACTTTTATATGGTAGATATACCCCTTTTTTAAAGACTAGCATTACAAGTTAATTTGATACCAACCCACTTGGCCCCCATGACCATTTACTAGTCTTTAAAAAGAGCCAATAATTATCCGGGAGTTCTAATAATCATTGACAACTTGATAGATAAAAACACGTGAGCCATGTCACATTGTTCAACTTTACGCAACTTTTATATAGTAGATATACCCCTTTTTAAAGACTAGCACAATAAGTTAATTTGACACCAACCCCTTGGCCCCCGGTGACCGTCTACTTGTCTTTAAAAAGAGCCCATAAATATCCGGGAGTTCTAGTTCTAATAACCATGTGAGCATGTAACATGGTTTAATTTCGCGTGCCTTCTATATAGTAAATATGCCCCTAGACTAGCTTCTATGATGATTACTTAATTTGACAACAGGCTACAGAAGAATACATGTGGATGTGTGCCTTGAAGGGAAGGATGGGGATGCGGAAATTAATGAACACATGGAAGAAGACAAAGCTGGTGATGCATCATTTTACAAAAATAACCCCGCCACCGCTTGCGGATGTGACCGTTCATCAGATCACTCGTTCACATCCAGAGGAGGACTCTCTGCAGATTCCTTCTCAATCACATTCGGCAGCAACTTGAGAGGGTCCCGAAAGAATCAGATCACCAACAATCTCTCCTTGGACTGTACCTCTGTCTAGTGCTCTCTAGTCTGAGAGTGATCTGTCATAAGCAGCTGTGTGCAGTAGACAAACTTAAATGTACTTTAACCAATATTCTTCTTGCCGGCAGATGCTCTATTAGAGACGATAATCTTTATGGGGTGGTATGCCCGTTTTCTTTAGAAAGTGACGAGAAATTTTTCACTATCAAGAATGGAGCAACCGGATGACGACCATGGAGTATCACCCTCTTACCAATCCAAGAAGCTTCAACCCGATGATCACAATTTTGACAGCACTGGTGAATGAATCTTTCTTTAGTGAGCTTTTGATGTCGGGTTTGGCGATAAAGCAACTTCTTTTCAATTTATGATGTTCGTGCTGTATTATGTTCCTGCATTTTCTTTGCACTCCGCTAATTAAAAGGACTGATCTACATATGAACACCACATTAAGTTTCAACAGTAAACTCGGTTATCAATATTATTTCTGCAGCGAGTCAGCCATGGTAATATGAAATTTTGGAGAAAGTTCCCTGCCAAGAACTCAACTTCACCATTTGCTTCGGTATCTGTTGAAACATGACGGAGTCCTCGAGTCAGTGTGCGTGTTGACATAGTCGCCTTTTGGTAATTGAGCAAAAGCATGTCTCAGAGCCGGCTGTAAAAAGCGTCTCAATTGCTTAATGGCATGAGCAATAATGCAGAAGCCATCTTTCGTTGGAACTTTCTAATGCTACTGCCGAGTGGCTTTCAACAATTATTCACTAATGGATGATGAATTATCTGCAGATGAAGTGAATGATTCTCCAATCGAGGAAGTGAGATTGACTGTTTCGATTAAGGATGATCCAACCTTGCCCTGCTTGACATTTCGAACATGGATTCTGGGAATCACTGCATGCGCAACTCTGGCCTTTTTAAATCAGTTCTTCAGCTACCGCCAAAATGCACTCTCTTTGACATCAGTTTCTGCTCAGATTGTGGTACTTCCTCTGGGAAAATTTATGGCGGCAGTTCTGCCAAAAAAAGTCGTTCGTGTCCCAGGAACAAAATGGTCCTTCTCATTGAATCCAGGACCCTTCAACTTGAAGGAACATGTCCTGGTAACCATATTCGCCAGCACAGGCTCGAGCAATGTGTATGCCGTGGACATCATCACCATAGTCATGGCATTTTATCACCGTCATATTCATCCTCTAGCAGCTATCTTGTTGACACTAACTACACAGGTAAATTTATTAGTAACCACTCTTGACCTGGGGTTTGACAATCATTAGCGTTCATGTTTTCTTGCCCTGTCTACACATTACTATGATTATGGACCACTGATGGAACAAAATGTATGAAAAATTGCAGATGCTTGGATATGGATGGGCAGGGATTTTCCGGAAGTTCCTTGTTGATTCCCCATACATGTGGTGGCCAGCGAACCTGGTTCAGGTCTCTCTCTTCAGGTATGCCTCTGAGGCTTTCATATTTCCTTCTTTCTTTTCAGTTATTTCTTTGTGGTCGCAATTCCACTTTAGTTGAACTTTCAGGGCACTGCATGAGGAGGAGGTCAGGCCCAAAGGAGGATTGACGAGGTTGCAGTTCTTCCTTGTAGTCCTCATATCGAGTTTCGCATACTATGTTGTTCCAAACTATCTGTTTCCATCCATAACTGCCCTATCCTTTGTATGTTGGATATGGAAGGACTCAGTCACAGCCCAACAAATCGGTTCTGGACGTCGTGGTCTTGGTATTGGTTCCTTTGCCCTAGATTGGGCTACTGTTGCTGCCTTCATTGGATCTCCTTTAGCCACCCCGGGGTTTGCAATTATAAATATAAGCATCGGTTTCTTCCTCACGCTCTACGTGTTAATCCCGATTGCCTACTGGACCAATGCATTTGAAGCCAAGCGGTTCCCCATTATCTCGACACATGTGTTTGATGCTAACGGAGGCAAATACAATGTTGGATTAGTCCTGAACGAGACAGACTTCCAATTCAATCAACAAAGATATGATGACTACAGCAAGGTTCACCTGAGTATCTTCTTCGCTTTTGCTTATGGATCGAGCTTTGCAACCTTGGCAGCTACAGTATCTCATGTCGCTCTCTTCCATGGCAGGTGAAGGTGTTTTACTCTTTGTACTTATCGCTGAGTATTGCTATACAGATAAAGAACTACCTCTATTCTTTCTTTTAATCAGCTGCAGAATATATCAAGAAATCCTACAAAACTTTTGCAGTGAAACAGAATTGCATTCCGTAATTGAAATATAAAAACCATGTCGTTTTACAAAGTTGGTGGGGCAGAAAGTTGCGGAGCTGTGAGGATTAATCATGTCAAAAAAAGATTCTGACATTCCATTTACAGGATTATTTGGCAACAAACACAGGCAGCTTTTCGAGACAAGTTTGATGATGTACACACTAGACTGATGAAGAAGAATTATGATGCTGTCCCACAATGGTGGTTTTATTCACTGTCACTGATAATGATCGGACTTGCCATGGTTGCTTGTGAAGGATTTGGTGGACAGCTTCAACTTCCGTACTGGGGAGTCATCTTAGCAATCGGTATGGTACTATTCTTCATGTTGCCGATTGGAGTAATTACGGCCACCACAAACCAGGTATTGTCAATATAAGTCGTTAATCTTCAATAAAAATTTCCTCTTGCTATTGTTGAGACGAAGCCTTTCATGTTCAGCAACCCGGATTGAACGTCATCTCGGAGCTGATAATTGGTTATGTGTATCCTGGAAGGCCTCTGGCGAATGTGGTGTTCAAGACATATGGTTATGTAAGCATGGTGCAGGCAATAACTTTTCTCTCAGACTTTAAGTTGGGCCATTACATGAAAATCCCACCAAAGTCCATGTTCATTATTCAGGTAATTTCCGAGTTTCAATACTTAACATCACCATGTCTCATCTTATGTTTAGTACTGTTGTCAGATCATTATACCCATTCAATTAGTAGGAACTAAAATCACTTATTTCTCCTGAATGAAGCTGGTGGGAACGGTAGTTGCATCTTCAGTCTACTTTGGCACGGCCTGGTGGCTCCTCACATCTGTGGATAACATCTGCGATCCATCCAAATTGCCCGTGGGAAGCCCATGGACGTGCCCTGGGTACGATGTATTTTACAATGCCTCCATCATTTGGGGCGTGGTTGGACCACTCAGGATGTTTGGCCGCCTTGGGGCATATGCCAAGATGAACTATTTCTTTCTCATAGGAATTCTGGCTCCTGTCCCAGTCTGGATCCTCTCTCGGATGTTTCCCGAGAAGACATGGATAAGGCTCATCAACATGCCTATCATCATAAGTGGCCCGCCATCTATGCCACCAGGAGCGGCAGTAAACAACATCTGTTGGCTAACCGTCGGAGTTTTCTTCAACATATATGTGTACAGGAGGTACAAAAGTTGGTGGGCAAGGCACAACTACATTTTGTCTGCTGGACTCGATGCCGGCGTCGCCTTCATGGCCATACTTTGCTATTACACATTGCAGATTAGGGACATTAATGGGATGAGGTGGTGGGGCCTGGATTTGGATGATCACTGTCCTCTCGCTAGTTGTCCAACCGCTCCAGGCATTAAGGTTGGAGATTGCCCTGTCTTTCATTGATCGAAGGTCATCCTAAGTTCTTCAGAGATTTGCATTGTCAAGGAAAAATAGACCTGTACTACTCAGTACATGCTCAAATTATAGGGATAGAAATAGTGTCACATCTTTAAGTGGACAAAAAGAAAATGAAGTAGAACTTGGAGCGTGGATAGAGCTTTTGCTACTACAACCATCAATTTGATGAACCAATCAGCATCGTGAGTTAATAACAAGTTGAACCAAAATGAGAAGACACTTCTGCTGACATCATCCTCATATCAATGAGTTCAATTATAGAACCTTTACATCCTGTCAATCTTGCTGTAATTTTGGCTGGCAACTAAACATCGGTTGGTTTTGACAGACTTCCCTTTCTAATTTTGAACCTTGATTTAGCTAAAATGATGTTCTAATCAATTTAATGGAGCAAAACCGTGCTAAACGAGAGTTGTGGATATATGCACTGTAGTTAACGACTGAATTTGAGAATGGAATGCTGACAAGGATGGAGAGGCCTAATGTTCCCAGATCTTCGCATTCTAAACCATTAGATCATCTCAACACGCTATTAAAAGTCTTAACTGTATAACGTAATTGATTTTCATCAACTCATTTATCAACAAACTTTGTGGTGCACTTTAGCCTACATGGCAAATTTTTTCCAACAGAAAAGAACATCATCCCTGGTCGATATCATTCATATGTTGGTGTTCGAAGGTTAACTTTGTGTTAGATGCCTAACAATGAACCTTTTTTATTTTTATTTTTATTGGCACTCAAGAGAGAGATGCAGCTTTTAAGTTTGCAAAGTAGTACGTCGTTTGGTAACTAAAATTGATTTCAGGACTATAAGGACAAGTGATCTTCAAGCAGTTTTCTTCATTGGCCTGTAAAAGTCTTGTGTGCTCTGTGCATGTAATTAGTGTGATAGTGATTATTCTTTGGTAAGGTTATTCTCTAGAGACAAGAATCTGAATGTTCATCTGAACGAAAAGGGATGGTCATGTACAGCTTTGGAACTTTTATCAATAAAAACTAGCTTACGGTGAAAATGGACCAACTCAACTGTATTGACATCAATATTGAATTGAGGCTTAAGAGCAGACAAGAGTTGTATAAGATTTCGAACTATTTGAAATCCAATTCTTGTCTCGATGTACTGTGGATCCACCAATTGACAATGAATTCACCGACCGGAACTACTTTACAGAAATCCTTCAGCAAGATGTGGCAGACAAGGAACAAGTAATTGACAAAGAACCGCAAGTAGAGGCAGAAGATGTATTGATGGGAATGCCAAACCGATCAGGGATGATGATGAGGAAATGAGAGCAAGGGGAAGAGAAGGAAAGAGTAGCAATTTTTTGGGAGATGGCAGTTCTGCGGTTCTGCAGTAGGTGGCACCGAGGGTTATGCGGTCGGACCAAAAGTGGTCCTAGTAAGCCTTGGGGCGCAAGAAAACGATATCGAAAGGGTTCTTTCAAAGATGTGTAAAGGCTGGAGCTAACAAATATCAAGAACAGAATTGCTGCTGCTCGTGCTTTCGACAAACAGAAGGTAATGGTTTGACTTTGACAACCCAAAGCACAGAAGCAGAAATAGCAAAAGTTAGAGACTTGCTGCAGACAATTGCGACATGGCTAGAATTTGGGTCTTCAAAGATATCAAAAGCAGTGCATTCAAGCCACTAAATGTGACATGTTACCTCGTAAAAAATACCGTACCAGGAAAAGTTTAAATGTTCGGTATATTCTCTTTTCAGATGTATGTACAATTTTTTCCATATAATATCCATATTTTCATTCCATTAATTGATAATTCGTAGTAAATCACGATAAAGGGAATTTACAAGATCTCTTGAATGTCGGGCTTTTTACTTACAAGCAATGCGTGTGCATTTTTGCTAGTGACTCTAATATAAAACCATCCTTTTATATCTTTCGAGCAAATGAGATAAATTATATTATTAAGAGCCCAACCAACTGTACGATAAAGCAGATGAGGAGAACGACAGTACAATAGACCATATCCCAAGTTCATTATGTTTTTCCATAGAAAATCTTGGTTATTAAATGCAAAACTGTGTGATGATTGTGTTATGAAATTAAATTTGTACAAATTGGTAATTACTTATAAATTAGGATTACCCGAAAGTAACTAGTGGACTTCCTTGATTGAACAAGATCTAGGTTCCAGAAGCTCCTCAATAATGCATAATTTGATTGCTCCCGCTATGTTACGGCAATATATTGTAGTGCACCAATTTTAGTGCAAGCATAATTTGATTGATCAACGATGCATATTACTCACCGCGAGCATTAGTCGAATCCAAAAGAACTTGAATTATATCTAACGATTGCATCTTGGTGAAAAATATTTAGGAAATAACACCTATGAGTTTAATGTTCACCATAAACTTCCGACGTTGATCAAGGAGTTTGGGGGAGAAAATAGATGATATCTGAAAATATGCAGGCCCAGAATCAAAGTGGTCCAGAAAAGGACCTCCTCAAGGATCTAAACCCACCAACTTCACTTGGGCCCGGCCCATGCTGTGAGAAAAATAAGATGAACAGGCTATGATCAGTTCTCATATATGTGATGGCATTATGGAAAGGGAGAATATGACCTAACAAAATTACAATTCATAATCAAGAATATATGAAGCCTCCGATAATTGATAGAATGAGTTCTTTATATTAATTTCTTCATTGTGTCTGTTGTTTCTCCTTCTCCTAATCTAAAGTGTTTCAAAAATATCTATATAGTCAAAGATTTTTGTTCTCGTACCAGCTCGAATCATTCCTGTCCAACTATGCTAGCAGTATTTGAAGACTGGTCAAAACTAAATCCGTCCAACACCGCCTTGTGATGATTGGGTTTGGCTACAAGGTAGGCAAATCATGTGTAAAAGGGGGTGCTTCTTTGGATCCAATGATGACTCGACTCGTTACTTTGAATGCCCCGCTTACTCATCCTTGGTTCTAAAACTCGGTCTTTAATCGCCGAATTTGGCCAATCTAACTTAACTGGGCATTTCAATTACTAATAATCTTGGAAGAAGAAAATGCCAGTGAGCAATGTCGGATGAATTATAAGTACGTGAATTCCATTAATGACCATCTCTTCTCTTCTTAAAGTGCAGATTTGTAGAAAAATCTATCATAGCTTCAGAGGACCTAATTCGTTCTATATTAAAGACGTGGATCGGATTCAGGAAGACAATGAATAAGAGAGAGAGGAGAGAATTTAAACATGATTACCGCCAACAGCTTTCTGCGATTATCGTTTTGCCTGCGCATCCTTGTGGCCTTTCGCTCCAATTCGAGGATGTGATTCTGATCAATTAGTGGATCGACAAATTCAGAATGTCATTAGGAGAAATATTTTCAACGAAATTCCAGTTTATCAAACAAAATTTGGTGTGAGTACTTGTGATCAGGCCTTACCGACTGAGATTACAGCCATTTTCATTTGACTTAATTTATCATAGGCATAGGGAACTTTTACCTGAACTTTCTCGAAAGAACGAGCAGCAGCTATTCTGCTCTTAATCCTGTTGAGCTCTCGCCTTTGAGCATATTCCAAAGTGCCCCTATTGAACCTTTTCCTTTTGGGCCATTTGTTTCCACTTTCCGTGGCATCTTCATGAAGGATCTGCATAGACCGGTCATATTCAGTGCGATCCCCTATTTCATGTTTCATGTTTCATGCAAATCAATTACTAATGAAGACTGCTAAATCAACAAACGAAATGCATGAGGAATAATTGTACTATAAAGCAAGCGAATAATTCTAACTGCTATTAGGCCAGAAAAATCATTGGGCATGTCACATAAAGTTTGCCTTACAAGACACGAACATATGGATGAAATTGTCGTTTGGTCACCATGCGTCCTTCAATTCCCTGTAGACTAGTTACTAACATGCAAAGAAGGAAAAAAGAAACATGAACAATGAAAACCATTTTCTTGAACAATAAAAGAAAATTTATAAAGATATTACTGTGGAAATTTGTATTCTCCTTTTAACAAGCAGAAGTTAGCGATACGTTTAGAATGGATCACCCTGTCCAAAATCAATCTCATCAAAGCATGTCTAGGTATTTCAAACTCAACCCTCTAACTCGGTAGCAGCTAGTAAGGAAAAAAAATGTGCACACTTCAAACAAAATGAGCATCTTGCTCAATAAGATTCACGGTTTAGTGTAATTTACAAGCATCAAAAGCTAGGACTCCTTTTTTGTTGACCATGAGGAAAAATTCTCACCCAAAATGGCTCATGTCAAAATGATCATTTTGACTCAAGTCCTTGCTCACAGTGCATATTCTATTTGCTGCCAGTTCATTAGAGATTACTTACCGGGGGTTTGAATCCGGAGTTATTACCTTCCTTTTCTCGGTGGTTCCATCTACAGCAATTCCATACTTCATATTGTTCGGCTCGTGCTGCTGAGCATATTCCGGCAAACCCTTCTTACACCTTCCCGCGACATGTTCAGGTTCGTCGTGTTCCTCAAGGATTCTCATGAAGAGGTCATATTTAATGCAGTCATTAGAGTCATATAGGGGATGATCATCAACAGTGGGATCATACGAACCCAAGCAGTGGTTCTCAACAGGCTCGGATTCACGTAAAAGCTTGATCTGCTCCGACGGGCTTTTTCTCTGATAAAGTTCGGGAATCCATGATTGCTTTGTGAGGCTAAAATGCTCAAGAGTTTCCTCGAGCCGTGTTTCACTAACGGTGAAGTGTGAAAGGTTTGTAGGATCTCACTATACACACTATCACACTTCTTCCCTGCATTAGGCACTCATTTGATGCATTCGGCGCATCACTTGTGAATGGGATGCTGAACCAACAAAGAAAAGTGCATGGAGAATGATGGTACCAGTCCTGCAAAGCAGCTTTTCTCTTCTTTCTGTTTTTTCTGGAGGTGCCAAAACGTGTTTTGATTTCAAGTGAAATATAATTCTGTGTCCTTTGTGAAACAAAGAAAATCATTCTCGGGCAGGTCACGCTTAGATTGCCATCAAGACACCAACACATACATTAACATGTCCTTGATCACTATTCTCTTCGAACCTCAGATGGCAATGTACGTAGCGGCTTATATGAAAACAATTGCAAAGAACTTTACTTGAACTTTTATGTATTGTGATTAATGAACACTTCCATTAGTATTAAGAAAAAAATAGTAGTGTTCTTGATTTGATCATACTATGTTTTCAGCGTTCAAGTCAGCTTCAGCTCAACTCAAGCTAATTAGACAAATTAAGATCCACTAAGCCCCAAGTTATGCATAATCAAGGCGAGTCGAGTTAGAATATTAAGTCACGTAGACTCGACTTGATCGCACTCACACTATTAAAACTCCATTGGGCTGCGGAAGCAATTTTTTTCCTTAGAAAATTTGTCATCCCTTGATTTTATGGATGCAAGCTTCCGGCATCTTGTGAAATTTCTTATGAAAGCACTTTATGATGCACATAACTCCCAATTTGTAAACAACCATTACCAACATCTCAGGCAAGTCTTTTATTGGTGATGATATGGCAAGTGAGGTTGAAAACTCAGCCAGCGAGTGAAGTAAGTGATGATTTCCATTAGAAGCTAAAGCTTCCATTTAGTCCAAAGATTCCTTGGAAAGTGGACGGACAATGTACAGGAGAACGAATATTTTGCTTTCCTGTGCATAGACATGACCTGCGATCCATTCAGCTTGATTCCTAATAGGACTGGGGAGCAAAATTGGGTACTGAGGCTGACCAATGCGGTGGCACCAACTAAGACCTGACTGCCCATTAGCGGAACAACAGCTTCTCTTTTGGACTATCTAAGATTAGTAGGCCCATTCCATAGAGTGGAGATTGACTACGCGCAATTGAAAAAGGCTAGGGGTTACTTTCAAGGAATTTTATTAGGTTCGTTACCTATAATGTCAAGTTTACGTGATTACTACTGCAAACATGATACATATCATATATATGTGAGGATCACTAATGGACAACTCATCCAGCGAAACATAATGGGTCACCTATCAAATGTTTATAGTGTAATTTGTTTTTTGCTGTGTTATCTATCATCCGAGATTGGAGAAAATTTCCCTTCCCCTGGAGATGATTTCTGGAATAAGATAATAGCACAAATGATCCCTGAATTTTGGTCTAACGTATAGTATCGAATCTAAATTTTTAATTTTTGCAATGTCATCATTGGACTTTGATCCAATGTACAGTCTTGTCCATAAAGTGTTAATTTGTTCAATATATACCTTGAACTATTAGTAAATATTCTATGGAATCCCTAGATTATAAAAAAAAATGTTATCAAGTTCATGGACCACATTAAATATTGAATTGAAATTCAAGGATCAAACTAAATAAATTAAAAATTCAAGAGCGATATTACATATTTGACCAAACTTTATAGATCATATATCATTTTCTTTTTAGATTAGTGTAAAATGTCATATGTGTAGGTGATTTATCATTGCTTGTCCCATAAACAGAACCCTAACAAAAACATTCTCTCCCTCTCTTCAACCTGCCATAGCAACACCCCCTCAGCCACTTGGCCACAACCCACTTCAAGCTTCATCACGGCGGTGTCAACCCCATTGCCGTCGACGGACCACGCATTGCCTAACTCGACCGTCTCCCTTGACCTAGGTGAAGACTATCACTAATCGAAGGCGGCAGCCGTTGGTTGATGATGATCATTACACACGTGCACACTCGCGCCCACATGCACACTCGCGGGCATGGAGAGAGAGAGGAATCAAAGTGTTGCGGACCCCTATTTCTTTATACTGTTAAGAAGGTCCCCAAGTTCCTGTTTTAGTGCCACTCCTTGTCTTCTATAAGGCTAAAAAACTTTATGTTGCCTATCAGCTATGCTCACATATTGGCATGCTATAATTATTTCCGTGATACATCTCCTCCATGTCTCTATAGCTGCAATGTGCCCTTTTTCTTCTAACCAGTAAGTCTGCACGACACGATATCTTGCTGTAGTTTCTTTTAAGGACTTCATGGTCACGTCGAAGTGTGTTGTGGCCTATATAGAGCCCTAAGTAACTCTAGCTTCAATCATGCCCACTAGTCAGCAAATGGTGCTAAATCAATCAAGACCAAGTAGAAAAGAGAGAGAATAAGCTAGAGTCTAAAAGATCCTGCCCTTTGGAAGAGGAAGAGGCTAAGAGCGGCAAGATCAGTAGCTCTCTTGACAATTGTGCCTCAATCATTCTGACTGAAATTGTACAAGCTCATCGAGCAAATGTTAGGAGTTAATCTTGATTTCATAAAATCCTATCATAATAAAGATTGCAAGTGAAGAAAGGGTACATTCAATTCTTTTTAAAAACGTAATTCTTGGTATTGAGAGCAACTATCATTGATTTGAAAGAAAATCCCGTTCCATCTTTAGCCTCGCGGGCTTATCCAACCCACATGATGCCTCCCTTTTTCCCCTATAAATAACTATATACAAAAGTTAGTTGATAAAAAAAATGAATGTTCATGAGAACAGAAGATGGCAACTGCTAACCGACTATCCCTTTTAACAAGCGACATAGATATATAGACATCGGCGGCACATTTGTTTAATACGCACATGCAACTACCACGACATGATTTGCCCTGAATTTCGCGAACTCTTGATCAGACGAATAAAAAATCTGTGGATACCACATAATTTGGGGTGATCAGGTAGTACTCATTAGTCATGCCTTGGACGCAAAACCCAACATTGACTAGGAATCTCACGCAGCATACGAACGAAGAGGTCGGGCGGTGCTACGTTTATTAAACTCTTCCATTGGGGACCATTTCATTAAAATATAGTTTGGACATTTGCTTTATCGGATGGTCCGCCTTCGACCATGAAATTTATACTGATGTATAGTCATAGTCCCCATTAGCTCCCAGCTAGTAAAATATGCCTTGGTTGTTTGAACTAGTAAACCCAAATGTAATAAAAATGAGCACATCCAAATTCTTTCAAGTTGCAATTAGGAGGTACTTAATGTCCGTCTTTGCTTACAGCACATCTCCCATGTGCTATCAAAGGGCAAGTGGGTCCTGTCAAAATTAGGGGATTAGTGTACTAAAGAGGTTGGTTGATTAAGGGTGCATCTAGTAACCATTATAGTTTCATTAATAATTTTTACTCATAAATGATTTTTTTTATTCCATTCTCTGAACGAGTTTTTGAATATTTAAATGCGTTTGGCAACTGCCTAAAATTTCTATTTCCAAAATAGAAATGCATTTGGTACGACCCTTCAATTTTTTTCTTTTTGTGACTCAGAACTTCCTTTTAATTTTTTTTTAAATTCCTTTTAATTTTGTTTAAAATTTGGGCAAATACCACCAAAAACCCAAAACCATATCACTTGTGACAATTTTACCCTAGACTTTTTTATTGTGACACTAAAAATCTAAGCTATACTATTTGTGACAATTTTACTCTGAATTTGTTTTGTACCATAAAAAATCTCAAACTATGCCACTTGTGACAATTTTATCCTAAACTTTTTTTTGTGCCATCAAAAACTCAAACTATACCACTTGGAACAAATTTACCCGAAACTTTTTAGGCTGAAGGGCATTTTCGTCATTTTTCATTTTTTTTCCTTCTCCTCCTCTCTTCTCTCTGCTAACCATGGTAGAGGGAAGCTAGTGAGGGCCACCCTCTCTGATGTTGGAGTTGAGCGAGGGCTACCCTTGCCAACATCGGAGTCGGGAGAGGGTTGCACTCGCTTGACATTGATGAGGTTTGACCTCGTTGGATCTGGCTTGGGCAGGCCCCACCCTAAGTCGAGCAAGGTGAGGATAGCCCTCACCGGTGTCAGGCGAGGGCAGCCCTTGCCTTGGGGGGATCTGGCTTGGGTGACCCTCGCCTGCCCAAGGCAAGGGTGGCCCTCACCCGACATTGGCGAGGGACTCAAGCAAGGGCCGCCCAAGGCAAATCCGGCCATGGTGGCCCTCACTTGCTTCCCTTTGCCAGTCATGGTAGAGAGAAGAGAGGAGAACATAAAAAGACAAAAAAAAAATGAAAAAAGACGAAAATACCCTTCAACCAAAAATTTTGGGATAAATTTGTCCCAATGGCATAGTTTGGGGTTTTTTATAGCACAAAAAAAGTTTATGTTAAAATTATTGTAAGTGGCATAGTTTGGGATTTTTTTATGGCACAAAAAAAAATTCAAGGTAAAATTATTAGAAATGGCATAGTTTGGGGTTTTTGGTGATATTTGCCCTAAAAAATTCATTATATTTTTATTTTTTATTTTTCTCTTCTTCTTACTCCAACTAGTCGCTAGCCATGGCGACTAATGCTAACTAGTTAGATGAGAGCCAACGAGGTCACTAGCCTTGAGGGAGCCTCGTCCAATTGACGCAAGATCAGCCTTACCTTGCCTTGGTGAGGTCGAGCCTCATGCGACTTGTCGAGGCTTAACCTCCCTTAGATATGGCACAACCGACCCTCACCCAGCTGACACAAGACTTGGCCTCACCTTGGCTCGGCGAGGCTTTGGTGAGGTCACTAGACCTTGTCTAACTACTCGTTGGCCATTACCGTAGCCAGCTATCGATTAGAGGAAGAAGAAAAGAATAGGAAAGGAAAGGAAAGGAAGAAAAGAAAAGATAAAAAAAAAAGAAAATGGTTCGGTTTGATTTTCGAGTTATTTCTAGAAACAAAAAAAGTAATTTTTTTTACTTATTGATTTTGTTCTAAATCTACTCTCGAGAATAAAAAAGTTACTAAATAGATATTTATTATTTTTTATAGAAATAAAAGAATAAAACAAAACATTATTTAACACGTTACCAAATAGATCCTAACAATAAAATCTTATACAATTCTTACAACTTCTTGAAGCGCAAAACCCCCGTTTCCATCTGGTTGAGTACGTAGCAATTTTGGCCTGTCTTTTCTCGACTATAATTTCCACTTGGGATGCTATTATTATTACGAGTAATCAACATGTTCAGTAGCAGTTCCTTTCGGTAATGAAGTGTCAGTTTGCAACAATGAGTATGCATGATATGCAATTAATGCATGAAGTGGCAGTTCTCGAAACCTTTCTAAGGCACATGGCCGGCATTCGTCCGACAGATGGTAATGTTAACATGCAAATTTCTAGGATTTAAAGGTTCATTTGCATTAAAAGGTGGGGCATGTTGTTGATCAGTGCAATTCATCATGACAGTCATCATCCTCCTCCTAATCACATCACTTTATCCGATATGGGGCCAAACTGAAAAATAAAAGAAAAAAAGAAAAGGAAAGAAAAAACGAATATTGATTTTTAACTTTTGAGTGGGGAATAAAGTTTATAAGCAATAAATATAAATCGACCCCTCTTTGTTTATAAGGTGCTGATTGAAATTAAATTATAAAATCTCTCTGTGTCACGTGATATCCAACGATTGTTGAATTAATGTTGACTTTGGGAGAACCTAATAAAAATAATTTTTTGCATGATATAAAATCATCTTATTCTCTCTCTAACCGAAAAACCGAAATAGGTCCGTCTTTACGATTGAGATATTAACCAGCGATGGGCAAAAGTATAATGACATCAGCATATACTAGACATGAGACAAATTCCTAAGCTCTTCAAGGCATGAAGATCTCGTAATATCCAAAGATGTAGATCATATACATCTCTTATAATCAAAATCAGTCTTAAGACAACATCCATATCCGTAAGTTCCAATGTTGAGGAAGAAGTGAGATAGACTGCTTCCAAAAATATAAAATTTTAGATGAGATGAGACCATCTATATATATTGGGCTTGACAAAATTAATATTAGGCCAATTGAAACTTCATGTTAAAAAGTAACATTTTAACATATCCTCTCGCATGTAAATTAGATTATATTGAAGTCATTTAGAGAACGCTGGTAGAAATGAAGTATCGGGGACAACACTCGAAACAAACCTAAAGATGATTTTTTTTTTTTTTTTTTTTTTTCAAATTGTCGCAATTGAAGCAATTGGGTAGCATTTTGATCATTAAAGGATAGATTGTAATCCCCACATGTTAGTATTAAAATTTTTTGGGATAATCTTATGCTTTTGGTTTTTCTTAATGCTATACCATCACGACAAAATTAGGCTATGCTCATGAAAGCTCTCAATCTCTCTTTAATCCAAACGAGAGATTAATTGTAGTAAGAGTACTCTTCAATGGCGTAACTTAACAGTCATATTTTGCTTACTTTACTTTTAAGTGATTGAATGTTCAATTCAATTAAATATATGCAATCATTTTTCAAATAGAGGTGAGTGATCTCTCTTTCCCTATCTTCTCTCAAAGGAGAACACCACTCTTGCGCCGGTCAACCCTCAGGCATTTAGTATGAGGCCGTTGTTGGCACCGACAATTACTTGGTGAAAGCAATCATAATCCATTAAAACCAAACACCTAGTTAGATAGAATGTTTCTACTCGCTGTAATATCTCGCTATGACTAAATAAAATGTAGTACGTTTATGAGAAACCCTATTTCATTCCATCCTTGTCTTATCACATTCGGTTCTGTTTATCTTAACGACAAAACACAGATTGTAAGTCCACGCCCCCCCGAAAGACGAAAGGTCCGAGGGCCCTTCCTCCCATGAACGCATTATCACATGTGGATCCCGAGACGAGCGCATCAAATCACCAAAGCAATGATGCGCCATGAAGACTTGCGCACGCACGGGCACATCACTAGCTGCTCCGATGCTACAAACAAGCACACGATGACACCGGGCGAACCCTTTGTCTGCGTTCGGCCTCCGAAACCACCAACAAAGCAAGCGATTCCATTACAATCCAAGTCAAGAAGGCCCCAGGCGAAGAAAGAGGGAGGGAGAGAGGACCAAAGACCCATCAAGTCAAGAGATGATAGCTTCCCAGACAGCTGAACCGACGGAACACACGCGACACGTGGCCGACATGCAAATCAAAGAACCAAACCCTTTCGCCAAATGGGGCCGTTTAGAAGGAGAATATACTCAAAGATAGTGGGGAGAAGCATGATGATGATCCCGAAGATGGAAGAACAGAAACGTTTGACGTAACTCGCGGATCGATGCTAAGATCCCCGGACTAAATTGACTTACAAAGTGACCCGATATATATATGTTAAACGAAGCCGGAACCATCACTCTGTGAATCGATTTGGTACGCAACCCTCGTGAAGTCTCGCAATATTTCTGGCGATGGGTCCCGTTCGGAGCCCACGGTTTCACGAGAAGCACTTAAGCTAGAGAGAGGTCAGTCCACTTGCGATTGCATGCTTTTTGAGAATTCAATCATAGAGCCACAGTGTTTCTCAGTATGTGGGGGAGACAGATCAAAGAAATTGAGGGATTGCTTTTTTTACTTTCCTTGCTACTGGTTTAATTATTGTATATGCGTCTCTCTCTCTCTCTCTCTCTCTCTCTCTCCTTGGTTCAGTCTCGGTTTTATGACAGCATCCTTTTGTACATTAACATATGTTGACTAATCCTGACCAACCACCTCTTCTCCTTTTCTTTTCCCCTTTTTTGATAAAAAAAACAGGTCTCCTCCTCCCAATTTTCTTGGTAGAGCATCAACAGATACTCCCGTCTTTCTTTTTCTCAGCCAATTGCTTCATACCCTTGAAACTTCTGCGTCTTTGTTCTTCCATAACGGCTCAGCTCTTCCAGAGATAGACTAGCTTGCATGAAGGAGCAGAAGAAGTCATCTCTTTTGCTTCGCTGCTGATATAGGTTTCTTGATGTTTCTTGGATTCATGTTCAAACTGGAGTCTGTAAACAACACACTGGCATCAATCTTGTGTAGTCACTCTAGAAGGTTGAAAGCTAATTCTGTCGAAGTTTTACAACTGCCTAGTTAGTCCTTTGTGACTTCGCAGGGATCGAAGAAATTCCCAGGTATGTTTTTTCTTACCTCTTTCAGGTTATTCTCATGAATCCCTCCGTAAGCTTACTTGCTGCTTTTGTCATTCAGTAATTAGTGTTATCCACAAGAACATTATTTTGCAAAATCTGCTCGGTGTCTGAAAAGATGTAGATGTCTCGAGAAAATCTCCTGTAGGGTTACCAATTAGGAAAATCCAAATAGGATGTGGACGAGAGAAAATTATTTTTGACATTTTCTCTATGACATTAAGCAACAAATAAAACTTTTTCAAGTGGGCACACTTCGGCAGTGTCTTTCCCAACTTTAAAAAGAGAACCTAACTCAACAGGCTAGATGACACATAGAGGAGATCAGATTTTCCCAGAAATGAGAGCCTGAGATTCTGCAATTTTTACGCCTAAAAAGGTGACTGAAGCAAAGATACAATTTTTCTGATTCTTCACATAAGCATTGGGCCTGACCTGAGGCTGAGGGTGAAGGATAAAGCTAACTTTCTGAAAGGTGGGTTCTGAGGTTTCTGCAATTTTCTATGACTTTATTTGTTTAACCAATTGAAAGAAGAACCTCAAGGGCTTTTTTCCTTTTCAGTTTTTTGTTACATGGCAAGTACTTGCTGTGAATGAGCCTAGCCTACATGTGCATTGTCACTCAGCTGCTTTCTTTTATCTCCATTACTCTCTTTTCTGGAAAAAAGAAAAAAGAAAGAAAGAAGAAAACTTGGTCCTAGACAAGATTTTAGAAGATCATTGATGATAAAGACAATCCCAAGCGCTATAATTGTACAATAGGACCACTAGCACACAACAAAGTTGGAAGTGGGGGCAATTCTCATTTACTTTTTTAAGGGATTGAAGGAAATGTCTATGTCCGGACAGAGGTTTGAGCAAAATGTATATCATGCAATTGCTGGTCTCACACTCACCAACCATGTCATCTGCAGCTAGTTTTTCAGATAGCGAAAATTACATAAAATAATTGTTAAGAAAGAGAGTCTCAGTTAAGAGAAGCCATCCTTTCTGACGTCTAAATCCAATATCAAGATTTTGCAGAAAGAAATTTCAAAGTGTGATTGTTATAAGGTAAAGTAGTGGCTTTTTATTTTATGCATCCGCATTACATATGAGCGGCTAGAAATTGCAAAAATTAGTTACTCAGCATTCTCAAATTCAACTTCTATTATGACTGGTCCAAAAGAATTGTGTTATTAGTGCATCAATATCATAGTAGATGTGGAGCCGCCAAAAGATTTTGGATTTTGGGTCAGGCGCTCAATATTTCTCAATTTTGGAAAGAAATTCCATAAATAAAGATTCAGCAATGTTAGCACGAGATAGCTACAACACATCTGCTTTGCTAATATGAGTGGGTGATACCTACTGATCTTGTTTCAAAAGGGGGAAACAGATGCCAAATTATGCCAGAATGTTTGTGCATTCGTCATGACTACTCTTGGCAGAGTTTGGTTAAAACCTGAATTAATAGGTTTTTATCTCAAGCAAGACATGTTATTAAAGAAGGATTTAAATCTGATTCCCATTCTTAGCCTGCATGTGTAAGAGGAAAACTGGGCAAGTTTGCATTCGTAAGATAAATTATTTATTAGCATGTTTTAATATTACCTTAGCATTTTCAGAAATTTATTAGCTTAGGCTCTTTGGGAACCAAACTACAATGCAAATTGTGCTGAAAAAAGTTGAAGCATCATTACATTTAATTACGATATATTTCTCGAGATTCAAAACATTTTAAACAATTTTTCAGCAAATAAGGAAACTAAAATCTGATGCTGCAAAACTAGAAAGAACATAACCTGTTAGACATAACTTCTTAAAAATAAATGCACTCTCCATAATTCTTCCTCTTTAAATTCCCGAAAGCAGTACCGCCTTCTCCTGGTGTCAGATTTTATCATTTTCAAAATCAGATTTCCCATAACTCCACAGTAATTGAGGTGCCAATTTTGTTCACGAGTAAAAGGTGGGTCCATGCTGGTGCTGTAATGTATGGCTTCCTTATAGTGTCTATGAAATGAACAATAAATGACGCAATAAAGGTAGTATTTATATGGTAAAGAGCGAGATAGCAATTCAGTCAATGCACGTAAGTGCTGACCTCATCTTTTTGAAAACCAGAAGTCTCATCAAATTAGGTGTCTTTTTGCTACAACTCAGGATTTGTCAAAAAGAGTAGAAAATCCTAAGACTTTTCTTGAAATCGAATCTGATTTCTTATTGTCATACTTAAATCGACCAGTTGCTTTATGAAAGTTTTTGTCGCATACCATGAACAACAGAGGCAAGTCTGCACGACTTTAGGCAGTGTTCTCCTAAGAGTTGGAGCCTCTTTCATATCTCGATATTTCTTCAGGGAAGTGTTTGTGCGGTTTATGTCTATAGGGAATCAAGCCATTTCTGTTGGAAGCATTAATGAAAAGGTGAAGCTGCTTGGTTTTCTGTTCTATTCTTTGTTTTCTCGTTCTCCTCCTTTCTGTGTTCTCCATCAAATTTGAACTGCATTCCCCTTTTTCTGAATAAGGATTTGTGATCTTGCCTTCTCTTTCTCTTCCTTTTTCTTTTTCAATTTGTTCCTCAATGGTTCATTAGCAGATAGTTTTTGGGTTTCGCTGTTTCTCTTCCATTTTTTGGTTCAATTATCTTGGCTATCCCTTTTCCACCATTTGCTGTTCAGTTTTTACCTGATCGACCTCAGTCTCTATTGATGTCTGTCTTTCAATATTGAGTTTGAAACTGCTGCTGATCCTCAATTTGCGTTTGGATTTGTTGATCATTTTTTTTGTTAGAATCTGCCGGTACCGATTGAAATTCGTGCTTCAACTAATTGATGCATTGCCTTTGTAAGGAATAGAATTTGGGTGTTTCAAATCATCCTTTTTCGATCTATTTTGCTCCTCTTTTGGGCATGAACAGCATACAGCATCATTTGATTGCTTTGCTTTTGATGACTTCCTTCTTACATTTGTGCAGGAAGCTCCCGTTTGTTATTGATCCATTCTTAGCTACACTTTGCTTGGAAACTCTTCCAAAGTTTCTCGATCAAACATCTTAAAATGGATAGACCATAATTGTCTGAACCCTTGGTAGTTCAAAGTGCATTTGCTGGAAAGTTGAGGCTATCGAGACTTGGAATCTGGTCATGAGCCCTGGAATTTGGATAGAAAGAAAAAGGAACCGTGAAGATGAAGTTTATGAAACTTGGGACAAGGCCAGACACATTTTACACAGAAGCAGCAACAAGGTAAAGATAGTGAACAAAGGTGGAGACCTTTTTTTCCCACAAATACTGATGATACTTGTGATTAACATTAGTTTTGGACAAACATTTGCAGAACTGTGACTTCAGACACACCGCCAGACCTAATTTTACGAATCAACAACATCAATTATTTTCTCCATAAGGTACAGGTTCAGAAAGCCCTACTCAACATAAATATTAGGACAACTCAATCCTGCTAATATTAGTTTGAATTATGGAGTGGAAATAAATCTACGTGAGCTTAAATCAAATAGCAGATGATGAAACTTCTTGAGATTCTTAAGCACAATCTCATCTTCAGATAGAAAAAGGATAAACTCATAAGTTTACGGAACTTTTTATGTTACTTTAGTTGTTTGCGATGATTTATTTAAGCCTCGTTAACATAGAGCCTTTAGTTGCAGTTCTCTCTGCTACCGAAATGTGGTCTCTTACAACAGCTGTGCCCAACGGATGATGGTGAAATCACCATAGATCTCCATGACATTCCTGGAGGTGAAGAGGCTTTCGAGTTGTGTGCTAAATATTGCTATGGAATTACCATCAACTTCAGTGCTTATAACTTTCTACCTGCGTTTTGCGCTGCCAAGTTCCTCCGGATGACCGAAGCGGTGGAAAAGGGAAATTTTGTGCTGAAGCTTGAGGCTTTTTTCCATTCGTGCATTCTTGAGGGCTGGAAGGACTCCATCATCACGCTTAAGAGTACATCCAAATTACCTGAATGGTCTGAATCTCTTGAAATTGCTAGGAGGTGCATCGACTCCATTGTGCAGAAAATTCTCACCCCTCCACCGAAGGTTAAGGCATTTCTTGTTTTCTACTTTTGCTTCATTTAGACAAATTTTCAGTAAAAAGAAGGCCTTAAAAAATTGTAACATATATGCAGGTCGCATGGTCTTATACTTATACAAGACCAGGATATGACAAGAAACATCGGCAATCAGTACCTCGTGATTGGTGGACAGAAGATATTTCTGATCTAGACATAGACCAGTTCCGATTTATTATCGTTGCTTTACGAAATATGCTTCCTTCACAGCTTATTGGTGAAGCTTTGCATGTCTATGCCTCTCGCTGGCTACCAGACCTGACTAGGACTAAGACTATCGGAAGTACAGCATCACCACCAGAAGAAATCACAGTGAAGAACCGGAGAATCCTAGAGGCTATTGTGAGCATGATCCCAGCTGAACGAGGTTCTCTTTCAATTAATTTCCTGCTAAGGCTACTAAGTCTCGGAAACTATCTAGGGTCATCTCCATTATCCAAGACTGAACTTGTCCGGAGGTCCAGTCAACAGTTGGACGAGGCAACGGTGAGTGATTTGCTGTTCCCTTCTTATTCCGCATCAGACCAACACTTATACGATGTGGAATTGGTACGGTCCGTGTTGGAAAGTTTTTGGGTACTGTGGAGAAGGCAACCTCCTGGATCTTCAGAGAAGGGAGAATCTATGAGATCAGTTAGGAAGGTTGGGAAGCTCATTGATTCTTATCTTCAAGTGATATCCAAGGACGTCAACATGCCTGTGTCGAAAGTAGTATGTCTTGCCGAATGCTTGCCTGATATTACCAGGCCACTTCATGATGACCTCTACAAAGCTATTAACATCTACCTGAAGGTAATATATTTAAATCATTAACACACAGAAAAAATCAGCGAAATAGAGTAGATGTTCTTATTCTTGACTTTCAAAGGTACTCGTCTGTTTATTGGATGGCTTAACAATTGGCTTCATGCTACTTCATATGCTAGCAGGAGCATCCTGATTTGTCCAAAGCCGACAAAAAGTCCCTCTGTCGGATTTTAGATTGCCAGAAGCTGTCTCCAGAGGTACGAGCGCATGCTGTGAAGAATGAGCGCCTGCCCTTACGAACTGTGGTTCAAGTCCTCTTCTTCGACCAAGAGAAAACTGGCAAGGGAGCAACAACACCTCATACCACAAATAGGGGAAAGGAGGCACTCGCTGCAAGAGAAGATCAAGGCAAGCAAAAGCTAAGCCCAGAAATTGGATTTCCAGGAGCAGATGACAGGACAATATCCGTACCCGAAACCAGCACAATGGATCATCCTGGGATAATGCAACCAGACATGAAGCTACCGCGAGAATTGGAGAGGAAGTTGGTGATGAGGGAGATGGAGGAAGGAGTAGAGTCATCAGAGAAGGCAAAGGATGTCACCGCAGAGGAAAGATCGCAAAGAAGCATGCTGGACCCCCATAAGATCGGGAAAAGAACCGGCAAACTGGATCGTGGCCATACTAAAGGGCGATAGAGATAGCGAATTGGCTGATGGTCGTTGATATCAGCAAGAAGGTGTTGTATTACACTTCAGGATCTGTAACTTTTCCTATGCCCATCAATTAGTTTGTTTCTGAGTCATTATTTGCGATGTAATCTGCAATTTGTGAGTAGACATAGCTTCTATAAGATGAGAACCTGCATAAAGCAAAGAAGAAATTCTTCACAAACTAATCCTATACCATTCATTACCAATATACCAGCAACATGGGCTGCTGTATGTACCTCTTATACTCCTTTCATCTAAAGACAAGAATTTTTTTTTGTCAGACTTCTTACCGATGATGTTTGATGCGGACCTAGAGAGTCAAACTGAGATAAAATTTGAGAAGATAAGCTGTTGGGCATGGAATGAGTTTCTCCTTGCCAAAATAAAATTTGATTTTACTAAATCAAGGATCATAAATCTATCTATCAAATAGAATCATTATTTAAGGTTAATTTTATTGTAAACACGTTCTTATCATAGTAAATGTACTTCGAAGAGCGTTGTTAACATCCGAATTTTGTTTGTGTTTTAATTGCCCATTTATTTTTTCATAAATAAATATAAAGAAATTTACAGAAAAAAAAAATTTCAAAAAAATTATTAAATTTTGAGTCGAGTGGGCTGGCCCAGATCTGAGAAAAATAGAGAGAGAGAGAGAAAAACGAGAGGAAGAGGGAGGCTGTTGCTGGGTTTTCGAGAACGGAGAGGTGAGGAACGAAAAAGAGAGAAAGAAAAGAGAAAGAAGAACACTGGGACAGCGAGATCCCAGAGAGGGAGAACCAGAAGGAAGAGAGAGACTGAAAGAAAGGGTGAGCAGCAAAAAGAGAGAACGCAGAAGAAGGGAGGTGGCTTTTCTGGGTTTTCTCTGTGGTTGAGGCGTTTTTTCTTTTCTTCAGTTCTTGTTGCCCGAGAGACAGCAAAAAGAGGAAAAAACGCAGAAAAAGAAACCAGAGAGAAAAGTGAGGAAAGGGAGCGGTGTTCTGGTTTTCGAAGGAGGCTCTTCCGGCGAAGTCCGTTTTGGTACTCGGACAGGGAGAAGGGAGCGAGAAGAAGCTGCTAAGCGCTGCAGGAGGCCGTCCGCCCGTCGTAGCCCACCGTGACGCTCCGTTTGAGCCAGGTACGCTCCTCCCAGAAGCATTCTCGTGCTGTTTTCGCCGATGGCGGGCCGAAGCTCACGCTGACTAGTTCGAGCGAGCTCCGGCCCCGGTCGATCCTCCCTTTACACCTCTGGGCATGCTGGTTTGTTCTTTTAGAAGTTCAGGCCTGAGGCGATTCCCGTTCGAGTTAGAAATCATTCGTTTCCGAAATGCATATTACCTGTTTGAGGAAATGCTTGAATGAAGTCCAGAATTTTTTTCCACCAAATCGGGCTCGATAGCTTAGTTTAACGGTTATTTGTCTGTGTATTGCGAACCTGCATTTTCTTTCATGCATTTCCCTGGTGTTATGACAAATTTTGTGAATGGAACGGTCCGCGTCGGGTCGGAGTGGGTGTTCTCGGTTCCGGCGAGGGAGGAGGTCGAGGGTCGCCGGGAGGGAGGTGGTCGGCGGCGGCTGGTGCCAATGGGGAGAGAGTGAAGGCTAACGGATGATGTTTCTGCAAAAAAATACGAAAAGAAAGGAGAAAGAACGAGCTGCGGATTTCTGGGTTCTGCTGGAAAATAGCCCACGGGAGGTTGAAGATGATGTGCAGAAAAAAAGAAAAAAGACCGGAAAAAAAAAAAAAAAAAAAAAAAAAGAGAAGCCGAAATTGGAAAAGGAGGGGGCCGGGCTGAGAATTTTCGAATGGGCTAGATCTGAATGTGGGCCGTTTGTTGGTGTGGGCTGAAACTTTAGAAATTGGAAATGGGCCGTTTTAATTTATTTCGTTAATGGGCCATTTAAAAAATTTGTCCGGCCGGGCCGTTCGGCCAGCCCGGTTTCCTTAGCCCAGCCCGGACCGATAGGGTCCAGGTCGGTTTAGTAGGGCCGGGTCTCCCGACCCGGTCCGAATCACTTTTTTTAATAATAAAAAAATTACTAAAAAATCCAAAAATTCAGAAATTCAAAAAAATATTAAAAATATTAAAAACCTTAAAAAATTCGAAAATCCTTAAAAATAATTTTTTTTAATTTCAGAAAGGTTTTGAAAGTTTAATTTAATTTAATTTTTTTTTTTTTTTTTTTGAATATTCAAAAAATTCAAAAAAATTCAAAAAAATTCAAAAAATCAGAAAAAATTGCAAAAATTCAGAAAACCCTTAAAAAAAAAAAAAAAAAAAATCAAATTAAATAAGCCTTTAGGCCTCTACAATATGTTTTTATTCATTTATCTTAAAATGGTTAGACAATCTTTGATTTATCGAAAAGATTGTTATGGTTTTATTAACAAAGGGCGTTAATTGAATGAATTAATCTAAATATTCTTTGACAAAGAAAGTGAAAGTGATCACGTAATTAACAATACCCTTACACCTATTTTTAAAAATAATTTTTTTAAAATTAGGTCACGACAAGCGTAAATTATTAAATTCTATCATAAAGCAATCCATTACGTACTTAAAAATTTGAATTAATATCACAAAAATCTCAAACTAATATATTTATGATAAAATTATTCTCCGTTAGTTTCCATTAAATTTTACCTTCAAATTATTAAATTAGATGACGTAATAGTTGACAAGTATATTAACTTAAAGTTTTACCATCAATCTATTATAGATATACCGGTTTGTGAGCTTTCATAGATAAATCAAATTTAACCAAAACTATTGGAAAATAAATTTATCAAAATTTATCAATCTGGATTTTCTGTAATAAAAAAATTAACTTGACATAAATATACGATAGATATACAAGTTTAGATTTTTCGTGGATTAACTCTAAAAAGTCTAATAATTGGTATTTTCTTTTCCCTTGGTTACCGAAAAACTAGAGAGACTTTTTTGTTTTATTTTTTATCAACAGGTGGGATCTTATTTCCAAAGACCCGCCCAGCGATTTATAAAATACTTCAGATACCCCAAGAAAGGTTCTCACTTTTCACTTTCAGGACTCAAAATTCTGCAAAACCCAGCAGAGCAAAAAGACGAACTCGAGCTCTGGTTCTGCTTCCACTCAGGTACGTCCGGCTCGTGCGCCGTCCCCTTCACCCCCTCAGCTTGCTGATTCCGATTCACCCATTTCAAGGTTCGACGTGATCGGTGCGCTACGAATTGGGTTGATTTTCTTTGTGTGTCGGGTGTTGCAGAGGCTGGTCATGGCGGAGAAGGGAGGAAGGGGGCATTCACTGCCCGGCAAAGCGGCCAAGTCCTCGCTCAAGTCCCCCACCCCCAACGGAGGTAAAAGTAGCGCGACCCATTTCGCTTTCCTTCTGATTCTCGCGTCGTCACTTCGTTTTTCGATCGCATTTTGTGTTTTTATAGCAATCGGCCTCTTGCTGTTCTCGCTTTATGCTAAGAAAATTCCATCTTTGTGTGTTTTGACGTTTAGCGTCTGCGAAGGGCAAGGACGATGGCTCTGGGAAACCCAAGAAGGGGAGGAAGGTTCAGTTTGATTCTGAAGGTTCGCATCTTTTGGTTGTTTAATTCTTTGTCGTGCTTGTTGATTATAAGTGGTTGGAGATGTGGGTTGTGTGACTTTCCGGAGTTTTCTCCATTTTCCTTGCGGTGATGTTTCTTTGTGGTGCTATTTGCACAGGTCTGGGGGATGGGATTTTTGGGTTCTCATCCGGTGGCAAAGCGGACAGCTTGTTGAATAAATGTACGGCTTCGAATCATTGTTTTCTGGCTACTTCAGTGGATTTATTGCTTGGCAGTTCCATGTGTTTTTGGTCATTTGCGATGTGTTATATTGCTACTTACTGTGTGCTGATTATTTTGTCCCGGCAATCTGTGTGTTTTCCTTAGTGAATTTGGGCAAAGGAGGGAAAGGAGATAAGACTGGAAGTGCTGTGAAAAGTTCCGCTCCCAAAGAACCGCTTCCTCTAGAGCTCAGAGTTGAGCAGGGTACGTGTCTAGCCATGCCACACCTGTTCTCTTTGAGGCGCAGATTGAATTTCTTATTTATGGGTTATTTCAACCTCTGACTGTCGAGTATAACTACATGTGTGGAGCCTCGCTTGAATTGGTTTGTTGACATCAATAATGTACCTGATTATTTTTTTTCTATTTGAAATATTTGGGTTCAAGCAAGACAGGCCTGGCAAGAAGGCATTCTAGTTAATATGAATGGAGAGACAAATCCCTTGTGATTTATCTCTAACTCTATGATTTAATGAATGTACCCAATCATTGGCTCATCATTGTAGGCCTACGTCTGCATGTCGGCAAGCTGTATGATTGTTTCATTTCTGACTTACTAGAGTCAGATAGTACTTCAGTTAGTTCATTTTGGACTGTGGAGTTGTGGTTTTTCCTCTTCTGGCCAAAGAGCAGAGTTGTTTTGTGTTCTTCAATCTATTGGGCATATTGGCGATGATGCTACACGTGAATAATACTTTGCCTTTTTGTCAATTTTTAGGTTTGGTTTAGACTAATTACCGTATTGGGTATGTTCCCTGATCTTGTCATTTTATTGAATTTGTAGAACTTCCAAAACATGCCAAATGTTTGATGGACTGTGAAGCTGCTGAAATCTTACAAGGAATCCAGGAGCAAATGGTCATATTGTCTGAGGATCCAATGATCAAAATTCCTGTGTAAGGAGTACATTCTGATTGGTTATTCTTTTGATCTTCCTCTTTCAACATACCTGAGTCAACTGCCATTTCAGATCCTTTGACCGTGGATTGCAATATGCCATAAATGGAATTCACTATACAGATCCGGGATCAGTGAGAAGAGCTCTAGAGTATCCTTGTTTAAGTTTCTTTTGAGTGCTTTAATTATGTGATTACTATTTCTCCTAATGAGGTCCCATGCAATGGATGAAACGTTGTTAACCATTAACTCAACTTGAAGGCCTCTTACACAATATGGTGTCACTGAGGGCGAGGTACTAATCTCAACTTTTTGGGCAATATTTCTTAAGAAGATGCAGTGCCATTAATCTCAGATTTGGTGCAGATATGTGTCATTGGGAATGTCTGCCCAGAAACTCCGGATGAAGTTTTTGCTCTCGTTCCATCCTTGAAGGTACTCTATGACCATGCTTTAAGATCTTTAGCTTGCCATGGACATATTCGATATGGCTGGTAACCTGCATTAGCAGAGACAATTTGAGCACCTCTGTTCAAAGCTGTTTCCATCCTATGAAAGGCTTTTCTTTTGCATGCTCCATTAGTGGAAAATTTGGCTTGTGCTGGATAATTGTGAGAATCAACCATGGTGAAACATGCTAATATCATTTTGAAATGAAGAACTGAATGCAAGTTCCAAGTTTTGAGTCAACATTTCATGTTGTGGATGCGTAGGGTTCTTTTCATGACGGAGCTTTTGATTTGGAGTCACCAGTTAAAAGAACTTTATATGTTATCCAACAAGTTTTGGCTTTTTGTTTACAATTCTCGTAGGGTTTATATGTGTATAGATATTCCTGCATGCTGAAAACCAGAGATGCCATAAAAATCTCTCTACATGTCATTCTATCTCCTTATGGCCATGTTTGCTCTTTGGCTTTGCAAGCCATTTTTGCCAACTCTTTGATTCCTTATTTAAGTGTTTATAAAAGGAAACTTGTCTAGACAACTACTCTACCATTTGGAACCGATTCTGGTTGTATTATTCTTCTAGCTGCCTCCTTGTCATCATTACTGCTACCTTGTCTTAGACGAGTTTGACCCCAAGTTCTGTGCAGTCTAAGAAGAGCAAGCTCGCTGAGCCTCTCAAAGATGTTTTGGCTGAACTAGCTAAGCTCAGAAAGGCATAGTGACAGCCCAGTAGAGATCTGCATTAAGACACCGCAGCCGCTGATTGACTGAGATGGCTTCTTCTCCGCTCTTGCTTTTCCTTGATGCTGATTACCCACTGGCCTTTTAACTGCAGGTCTTTTTGTTTATAATGTTTACTGTATTTCTGCTCTCGGAACTCAGGGTAAAGTAGTTTGGTGGCTTAGATTGTGTGTATAGCTTCACCTAGCAGAACAAGCAGTATCCTCAGGACTTACCTGCATCATTTTGTCACTTGTTGGATTCAGTAATTTAATTAAATCTAGAGATGTAAAGTTTATCCTTGAGGAAAGTGTTATATTTTTGAAGTGAGCTGTGCATATATGTTGACTCCCCCAAAACGATAGTGTCTTTAATGATATGCATGACGATCATCTTATGTACACATCTTGTTGTCTTGTCGTTTTGAGCTGGTGAAGTTGGTGCCATGAGCATTGTGTTCACCCTACCTGAACTGTTGTCTCAATGGAAGAGTTAACTAACTGAGATGTTCATGCAGTACATTCCCGATCTTTAGCACCCTCTGTCTCTCCAGCTGAAAATAAAAGGCCATCCATTTTCCAATCAGGGATCTTTTATGACTATGTTTTTCTAAATCATATGTAGTTATAATTCACAGAGTATTCCTGACCGACTGATTCATGATCATGGAAAACTCAATTGCCAAATGACTCATCAGTTGTGGACATTGATCTAATCTTCTTGACAGTGATAGATATAGAAACAGGATTTAAGATATGTGCAGTGGTCAATTGACGATTTAACGTCTTGTTTTGGCCACTTGAGGATTTGAAACTGAAAAGCAAAAAGAAAAAAAAGGTTCTCCGTAGTTGTGATTTATCAAGACAGCCTCAGCTGCTACTCCCTACTACTTCCAGGTGATTAGGGAGACATCGGCTTCAACAAGCAATCATGACAGTGTTGATGAGCTACATGGGTTAATGAAAGGATAAACCCTGGTGACCATGGAAATGGCCATCTGGCTGTGGTTTGATTGGAAGGTGAGTCGAGAGGGTTACAGCCCCATGCACTTGGCTTTGCAAAACAAGCATGATCACACCATGAGGGCACTAATGACCCTCAACCTAAAGTTGATCCAAGTCTGAGGATGACATATGTTCACCCCCTTTGCACCATGCCACCAAGGGAAACACAGACATTTAGCTGGAGCGCCTAGCGGAGTTACTACCCGCTTGCAAATTGTCCATTGAAGATTTGATTAGCCGATTTGAAATTGGAGTTTAAATTGCTGTGAAGAACTGCAACCTCCAGGCATTCGAGGTGCTGTTTGGATGACTTAAGAGAGTCTAATATGATGCCAATCTTTAATTGGAAGGACCAATATGGCAGCACTGCTTTACATATTGTTGATTTCGTGGCTGTTTGTGCTTCTATTGTTTGATCCTCAAATTGAACAGAATCTAATTCCAGAATAAATGTTATGATAATGAAGATTGCGGGACCACCTTGTTTGGTTTTTTTGCTGGAGAGAAGAAAAGGAAATATGAGGTATTGATCCATTCTTTGAACTTCTTTTGTTTCCTTAGTGATTACTCTAATCATTTCATTACTTTCCAAATCACTTGATCCAAACTTGTAATAGACCTTTTATGCCATTCAGCTGGGTTGTGAAAATTAGGTCAACAAGTAGTGTTCTTCAAAAAAGGAAAATTAAAAACTTATATTAAGAATGTGACAATATGCGTATGTAGATTATTTTTAAATGTCTTCGTTTAATTTAATGGATACAAATGGGCCCATGTCAAATCCCAGTTGAGTGTTGGAAATTACAAATTTTAGCACTGAATGAGATTAAATTTGCATGATAATCATGATCACTATTTGGCTTAAAAGAGTCAAAATCAGTCAAAACATTCACGTTTTTTTTTTTTCATTTATTTATCGGAAAATGGTACTTCTCATTTACTCGGGTAACAATTGCAAGTACAAAAGTTAAAATCGAAACAAAGAAGAGCCCATAGGGCTTCAGAGGGTTTGGACAACCAATTAAAGGCCACGTGTCTATCTCTATGGGCTTTGAATATTGAGGATAAGGAAGGAAAACGTAGCAATGACATAGAAATCACCTGGTTTATCAGGATATCTGATCAAAGAATATCTGCTAAAATCCTCACAGAATTTTGAATCATATTTGCAAAATCACACAAAATTTCTTGCTTTAGAAAAGCATCCCAACAAAACGTCAAGATCGATCTGTCAAACGATTTTTTAAATTTCCTGGTATAGCGAAACCAATTTTGGTTCTACTATTATCCTTCCCATTTTCTATCGCTCAAAATTTCTCCATCAAAATCTCATCTGTGTCTCAAATTAGATCAACATGAGATGGGCTTTTCTTCAAATCATCTCTCCATCTGGGATTTGAACTAAAGATGGAGGATCTTTTTAAGGGAATTAGGCCTTAGTAAAAGTAAATTATCATGGCTTGCCAATCTTGAAATAAAGAAGTGCTTAGACACTATGTTCTACTAAGTGTTGATCCGTGCTTTGTCAGGTGATAAAATATATATAATAGAATTTAGAATTAATTTGTATTCTGTTTACTTTTCTTTTTGCCAAAAAAAATTAAATAAAGAATCCACCAATGATTTGAAAACGACTAACACCCAGTTTACTGATATTGATATAGTTTTCTTGACAGCAATTGAAGTATAAAAGCAAGACTTAAATATTAAATCAGTGGGTTGATTGATAAATTAAAATTTCATTGGGGACTTAAAATTCTAAAAAGAATCTTCGAACAAATGTCAAGTTCACAATTAGTGAAGTTCTAGCATTGAATTTCTTATGCGCCACGCAACTTAAGTACTTACATCATCGCGTGCTAAGATGGGCGTAATTGTGATTCATCAATACAGCCTCGGCTGCTACTCCCGACAACGTTATTAAAAGTACAGAAAGAAACTGTCAAACCACAAATTATTGGCTTAGGATTGGTTAAACTTCTCCGATTAATGTATTTAATTATGTTGTCAACTTCTAATAAACGTCAAATTATCTTGTCAACTTCTGACTAATGTTTAATTATTTTCTCAACCCGGCTTAAGCATGTCAGATTTCCGACAGAAATACCACCCAACCAATTGAGCTGTACCCACGGGATAAATCACAAACATAGACTCACCTAATTAAATAGTCGATCCGACCAAAAAAATAAAATATTAAACATTTGTTGACTCCGACACTATTTATGATTTTGCCAGTTCGATAAACGTACGTACTTCCATCGATCATCAAGGAGCAAAGCCCCTCTGCTCCTATATTTCCCTCGTAAAAAATATGGACCCTCGGCTTCGACAAGCAATAGAACATGACGATTTTGGCGAGATACATGGTTTTATTGTGGAGGAGCCAAATCTCTTAGATCATGCATCTAAGGGCCCCTTCCCAAATACTCCTTCACACATCGCAGCGGCAGCTGGGAAAACCCAAGTGGCCATGAAGTTGGGCATCTTGGAGCCATTGTTCACTCGGAAGCTAGATCAGGAGGATTACACACCCATGCACTTGGCTTTGCAACACCAGCATTACCACACCGTGAGGACATTGATGACCCTTGACCCCGAGTTAATCCGAGTATGAGGATGATGTGGATTCACTCCTTTGCATTATGTAGCAGGGAAAGAAGGAGAATATGAGCTGCAGCTCCTGGCTGAATTCCTATCTACTTGCAGATCGTCCATTGAAGACTTGACGAGTCGATGTGAGACTACGGTTCATGTTGCCATCAAGAGCCACAACCTCCAAGCATTCAAGGTTTTGTTTGGATGGCTCAAGCAAGTTCATCTAACATGAATCTTAAACTGGAAGGACCAAGATGGTAACACCATCTTACATATTGCTGTGTCCGAAGGGCAACCCAAGGTATAATTTAGTGGGTTTGTGATTATTCATGCATTTATTATTTGATCCTTCAAATTTGACACAATCTTATCCATGCACAAATATAACGGAAATAAGTATATGGTTTTAGAAAACATACGGAATGAGGACATTTCTTTTTTGTGGTCGAAGAATGAGGAGATTTAAAAGACCATCTTGTTTGGTTTCTTTTGTTGGAGAGGAGTTAGGAGGGATGGATATTACTCTTTCCCAACCAATCTTCTACTTCTACTTCTCTTTTTATTTTATGGAAAAAGTGTCAAAAAAGTCATAAACCTATTACATTTATACCCTTTTAATCGTAAACTTTTTATTGATATCAATTAAATCCTAAATTTTTTTACTTAGTGCTAATTCTATTCTTTCGACTAATTTTAGCCAATATTGCTAAAGTAGACATCGATAGGTTTACGTGGCACTACTGATGCTCATATAAATAATTTTTACTAATATATTAAATATTTTTTCGATCTGTTATTTTGTTTTCCTTTTTTCTTCCTTTTCTAGTGTCAACCACCGGACATGCTTAGACGAGCTAGCCTTGCTTGGAAGAGGGCAAGCCTTGACAAGAGGTGATGCCTAGTGAGGCCCCCTTAGCCTAGGAAAGGCCCCACTAGATCTAGTGAGGGGAGCCCTTGCCAAGGCTCATCCTCCTCCATGTGAGGCCCGCAAGGGTCACCCTTGCCTAGATGAGATCCAGCAAGGATTGGCCTCACTAGATTTGACAAGGGGAGTCCTCATCGAGGTTGGCGCAATTGGCCTTGTTAGTGGTAGACAACGGCGACTTGGCCCAAGTGAGGGCAACCCACCTGGCCATGTCCCACCATGGCCGATGGTTGGTGGCCAGCACTTGAAAAAGGAAGAAGAAAGGAAAAAAGAATAAAAAATTATTTTTTTGAAATATTATTAAAAATTATTTACGTTAATATTGGCGATGTCATGTAGGTTGATCGATGTCACGTCAGCAATATCCAACCAAAATTAACTGGAAGAACTAAATGCAGTTGTTACATAGTTGGATCCATTGTTTTATCTTCATTTGTATCCTTAGTGATTATCCTAATCTTTTTGTTGCTCTTCAAATCACCCCATCCACGCATATAGTAGACTTTTTTGGCCATTCAGAGTGGTTGTAAAAATTAGGTCAACAAATAGTGCTTCTATATATTAAAATGAAAGTCAAATACTCATATAGATAGTGATTATACGAGTATTTAGATTGCTTTTCATAGTTTTCGGTTAATTTAATATATACATATGGGCATGTTTGCAATTAAATTAAGTAGAAATAAAAAATTTAGCAGTGGATGACATCAAACTTTAAGTGTTTGACTTAAAAGACTCAATTCAGTCAAAATATTCACCTAATCTAGTGAGCAGTATAATGAACAGCAATTAGAATCTTCCCAATTATGTTCTTAAAACCTATCAATAGTAATCATAGTTCTTTAATTGAAAGAAATTAATCATATTCAGTGATGTCTTTTTAATTATCAACAAAAAAATTATTTCTATTTTCAGCGCTTAAGATTGTCAACACTAGCGTTTACTTTTTAATTAGACGAGCTCATAATATTTCAACCCAAAAAATTAAAAAGAAAAAAAAGCCCATAATTTTACTTCAAAAGTGGAAAAAAAATTTTAAGCTCGTGATGCTTCCACTTCGTATTCATTTTAATTAATTCTTTTCTATTATTTCATTTTTCCTATTGATTAGCAAAGTCTCTTTCCTTCTTTCGAAATTAGTCCATTCGAATATATTGTATGAAATAGAAGCTAGAGAAATGGAAGCTAATAAGGACAATATGACATGACCATAAAATAATCACTTTGCAGATCAGACAATTACTCTAGATCAATTTACTTCTACACATCAAGGATATAAAAATACTGTTGGATGTATGCCCTAAGCTACTATGTAATAGTTACATATTAGGGATTTCAATTGTACCATTATCATTATTATTTAATTAATGGCAATGATGTATTCATTCATTTGTCAAATTATTTTATGAATGATTCCATAAAATCAGTTGTAACTAGACCCATTCTTGAGATGTCAAGAATATTGTGACGGATTCATAATTAGACCGAATCTTTAAACTGTTCCTGGTCAATGGATTATTGAGTGGATATTTATAATCCTGTTAAGACCGGTGTATTCTTAACTTCACCATTAAGTATTGGATACTTAAGGGAATGATGAGTTGCAAGTCATTAGGTATTATGATAGTTAGAACACAGGTGTTTGTATTAGACAAATTCACTGAACGTGACGTATATAAAATGATTAACAACATCGAAGCTTTTAGCATGGTCAATGTCTAATTGTTCATGCTTTGGTCTTGTGTAAATAATCCTTAGACCTGAGGTACAATGTTAACTTGTGTATCGAACAACTATGGTTCACAGGTGCACATAATGCCGGGTCGTTGATCCGTCATTATACCTAATGGTCATAGTTTGTTCATACATGAAGTTGCACATGTACACAATATGGAATCTATCTCCTTGTTACATACAAGGTATTATAAAGATGTCCTATGCAATCTAATTATGACAATGTATTGAAATCCTCGGCCGGGGTGTAACTGAGAATAAATTGTTTATGTCTCAAATAAAATACATGTCAATTAGATTTGTGCATATGATTGAATTGGTGACTTGACAAATATTCCATGGTCTTTGTTCGATCGGGACATAGTAAGACAGAGGAATTAAATTACACTGTAGCCAAAACTGACAGGTTCATTATGTTCTTAAATCATTCACACTATTTGGGTAGTTATGACATATTGCTAGATGTCAATCATGGCTTGTAGGACCCAAAGCTTAATCGGGACAATTAATTCTTTTGGAGTACTAATATGTTAGTACAAGTTTTACTACCAGCTAAGTGATGAACCTAGGGATGTCACACATCATAACCAATTTGGAAAACGTGGAACAAGAGAGAAATAATTTTGCAAATGTGTTTGCAATTATTGTAGTCGCATTGAGTCGACATGAAATTAAATTAAATGGGATTTAATTTAATTTGTATTATAGTCATGAGCCTACATGCATATAATGCACAGGCGTGCCCAAAGTGGATACATGTTAATGTACCCTAACCGCACACACAAAGATTATGTCCTTTTTATTTTAGGAATTGATTAATTAATTTAATTATGCACACGGTCCGTGTGCGACGCACATCATGTGCACGTTTTAATTTTTGAATTAAAAAATAAAAAATAAAAAAAATGGGGCATGATGGTCAGCAACCGTTGCTGACCATCATGCATGACCCATGACCAGCAATGGCTGCTGGTCGTGGGGTAAGTTTCCCACGATCAGCAACGGTTGCTGATCGTGGATCGTGGGTGGTTATCCGCGCGTAACCGCTCGTAAAATAATTCTTATATAAAGTGTGAGTGTGCGTTTTTGTGTGTGTACGTACGAAAATGAAAAAGAAAAACGAAGGGTCTTTTCATTTTGGGCCGTGGCTAAAAATATCAAGGATACGAAGGATTATCTCTACGAGATTGTTAGCACAATTGTTGTGGTGATTATCCGCGAGTTCTCTCTTCGTTCGACGTCCATTGGTGGTGTGTCTAAACTAGAGGTCCGACATTTGTGGGGCTTGAACTGTAGAACATTTGTACCAATTCGTTTAAAGCGCGCTTCGAGAGGTAATTCGTTCAACTCCTTTTATATATTCAGATTTTTGATTGAAACGCACGAATAACGCCTTTGGAGATACATGTATAGAAATATTTCAATCTTGTTTCCGCTGCGTTTATATTAAATTGCCTATACATGATTCATGAAACCCCAACAAATACGTGCCTTGGCAAGTATCTCTCTTCATAGCAAGAGAACTGATGTACAAAATGTGATTGAATTCCAAGACTTTTTGATGACGTAATTAAGACCTATAATCATAGTTATTAGGGCCATTACTTTTGTGCATTCGCCTATGTTACAATTCACATGGAATATTCCTACCATGTAAATAATTTCGGGTAAAAGGACTAAATCGCACTTCTTAAAAACATTCAAGACTTCACTATATTGGTTGAAATAATTGAACTTGATAAATCAGATTCAGTAAAAAAATTTCCCTTTGTTCATGGATCATTGCATCATTCAAACTCATATGGCATGAGCTCACTTTGTGCACAATAGTAAAGCCTGTAAGAAAGCAGTAATTGAAATTGAAGGGATACATACTTCATTTTGTTCTCTTTGCAATTCTTTCAGATCATCAAACTATTGATTGGGCATACGAATGTAAAGGCGAAGAACTTCCTAAATAGGACAGCTCTGGACAACTTCCAAGTGAATGCTCCTTTTGATGAAGATGTTGCGAGGAGATTACGCTCAGTATCTACTTCTACCCTCTCTCTATCACAGTTTTTTAGCAGCGACCTAACTTTCTTCGAGAAGTACGTGAATTATTTCGACATCCAAGATGAATCCACTCGCAACATAATCCTTGTAGTGGCTATCTTAATTGCGACTGCCACTTACCAAGCTGTTCTCACTCATCCGGGAGGATACTGGCCGGATTCATCTTCAAATCCCTCAGCCAATTCCTCTGTTGCTACTGCCAATTCCAGCAGCATTGCTTTTGAAAAGCCACATCAAGCAGGAACCATTTTATTGAGTGGCTTCGATCTATATTCGTTCGCATATCTCAACAGCACGGCTTTTCTCGTCTCCGTCGCCTCGATCGGGGTCGCTGCTCTTTCACTGCTGCCCCGCACTTTCATTGTTTACTACTCTTTGTTTTTTCTCAGCATCGCCTACTATGCTTTCCTTTTAATTGATTTCCCAAAATCCGATAGGTTCGTAGGAAGTATCGCGGGAGATTGTTTTTGGTTCCTGCTGTGTGCCACGTTGATCCTCCCCTTGATCATGTGGCAAATGCACATCCGAGTTCAATCCCGAGTTGATGCCACAAGGAGACGGTTCAGCGACATCCTAGGATCAAAGGAATAATTCGCATGTATTATTTACTTTCAACTACTCTTGTCGCGTGCGCATATAATGTATGTTTGTGGTCTTGATGTTTGCAAGAACTAAACTTCTTCTCATTAGTTGCATACAATTTACTACGTCTATTAATTCCTTAAGCCCATAAAAAACTTTAAGAAGAGCTTTTCTCCTAATATTACTTCATGAAAATGATGCAAGTGAAAACGAATAGCACTAAGTGACGAATTGCAAATGGGAAGGTCCGAAACGTACATGCACCTTATGTAAAGAGAGAAATATCTCGATTTTCTATATTTCTGGATAAAGGCGAACTACGTGATCCTATAAAACAGTACAGATAAACCCAATTGCAACCCTTCTTCTAGAATTTACTACTCAACAAAGTAACAGAAAAAGAAATCCTGAGAATATAACAAAAGACTCGCTAAATCTTTAAAAACCGCTAGATCATGCGGGAACTTCCAATCAAAGATCGATATCTTTGCACATTTATATTATTAAAACAATAAAAACACTAAGTTCAAATTGTATATACTAAATGAAGATCCTAAACTAACTTCATAAAAGATGGAAATATCAAAATCCTAAATTCATCCAATAAAAAGCATAATTCCAAACTTGAGGTGCCCCGCCTGACATTTTTTAAAATTGTCGTTCTCAATTTATTATTAAAAAAGCCTTCCAACCACAGAGATGGAAGAAGGAAGAAGAAAGAGGAAAAAAAAAAATAAAAAAAAAATAAAAAAAATAAAAAATTGATTTTTCAAAAGATATCTTTATAAGGATAAAGAGGGTGAGAGAGAGTGGGTGAGCCTAGCGGGTTGAAAATGGGTTATAAACTCAGCCTATTTAGATCCATTTATTTTAGCCTTCAAATGTTAGCTCATTTAAGGTAGACACTAAAAAATTGAGTGACCCATTTTAAATGGTTTATACATGAGTTTAAGACCCATCTTGATAGGTCTATATCTAGTTAGACTTACTGAAATTTCGACCTTTTGTTTACAATTCATCCAGGGGTAGTTTGTGTGTAAATATTCCTGCATACTAAAAGTTACATGGTAAAAATCTGTGTTATTCCGTCTCCTAATGGTTGTGTTCGCTATTCGGCTATGCTAGCCATTTCTGTCAACTCATTGATCCCTCATATAACTGTTGAGAAAATGAACCTCGTCTAGACAATGACTGTACCATTTAAAATCGATTCTGGTTGTATCATCCTTCCAGCTGCCTCCTGGTCATCTCATCATTAGTGCTACCTTGTCTAGTACAAGATTTCACCCCAAGTTTTGCACGGGCTAAGAAAAGCAAAGCTTGCCGAGCCTCTCAAAGATGGTCTGGCTGAACTAGTCAAGCTCAATTAGGCAACATGCTGCAGTAGGATTCTGCAGTTGCTGATCGACTGAAAATGGCTTCTTCTCAATTCTTGATTTTCCTTGATACTGATTACCGCCTGGCATTTATTGTTAACTTCAGGATTTTCCTTATAAATTCTACTGTATTTGCTGCACTCAGAGTCAGAGTAGAGTCGTTCGTTGGGTTGGATTGTGTGTATAGCCTCACCTAGCGGTCTAGCAGAACAAGCAGCAGCATCCTCAGGACTTTCCTGCATCATTTTGTCATTAGTTGGAGTCGATACTTTACTTGAGTTCAGAGATGCAGGGTTCATCTTCAAGGAAAGTGTTACTGATGTTTTTAAAAAGTAATGTGCATATCTGTCGACTCCGTGAACATGACAGTGGCTTTTTATGATATGCATGACAATCAGTTGTGCTTGCCTCATTGTCTTGAGCTAGTGAAGTTGGTGCCATGAGCATTTTGTTCACTATACTCGAACCGCCATCTCAATGAAAGAGTTCACCAAGTGATGCGTTTATGCAGTTCATTTTCGTCCTTTAGCACGCTCTGTGTCTCTCCAGCTGAGCATTGAAATCCTTCCTTTCACTACCATTTTCCTAGCATGGGTCTTTTCTAACTATAGGTCAAGTTCTTATAGTCATATAGCTATGTTATTTAATTTCGTGCTACGGTTATATTTTAGTTTTTCTAAAACAATATGTAGTTCATGATAACATTTAGGGAATGATTGGTTTCAAGGTGGTTAGGTTCTAGACTAGAAATATGAAATCTATCCTATCATAATCGATTTTTCAATTTTTGAAATTAGAAAGAGAATGAGACCTAAAACTACCTTGAAGCCTAACTGGCTAGTTCTAGGATAAACCTGGCAACCAGCCTACGTCTTTTTTTTTTTTTTTTTTTTTTCATACTTAGTTTGAGGAAGACCATATACGATTCATCCTTGGATCCCAGTATTCCCTCTAGCAAAGCCAGTCCTTTTTTTTTTTTCGTACTTAGTTTGAGGAAGATCATATACGATTCATCCGGATCCAAATATTCCCTCTAGCAAAGACAATCCCATGGGCCCAATAAGGTTTAGAATACCATCCATGATTGTTATCCATAGCTATCGATTTATCCTATAAAATCTCAAGATGTCATGATATCATGAAAAGTATGTAATTCCACTCGCCTCAAGCATCAGATCATGCAACAGTTTTTAAAAGGTAGATCCGAAGTCCAGAGGCTGAAGGGTTCTAAAAGGTGAATAGATGCATTGACATAAGTACTATAACAAATTCCTTAGACATCATATCTCAACATCAAACTACAGGTGAAAGCATCAGGTCCCAAATTGTTTTGATACCCAGAGCAAAAAAGAAACCAAAAAAAAACAACACTTCCTTCTCCTATACGGATTGCGCCTGATGCTGAACGTAAAGAGAAACCTCCGGAAGCTCGTTTTAACCCCCAAAAAAAAATATTGACAGTTTCGTATAGATCATAGATCCGAATTTCACGCAAGGAAAGAAAGATTTCACTCCAAATTAGATAAGAGCCTCTACCAACTCTATCGCATGGGCTCACATACTAACTACTCATAGTAAAAAGACACGGAATTCCAATTTGTGCACCCCTACTCGAGACCCACCTCACATTAAAAAACCCAACAAACGGAAAAGCAAAAGAAAAGAAAAGAGAGATCACTGAGAGGTAAGAAAAGCGCCATTTTCACTCCTCAAAAGTCATTTCTCGAAAAGCCAGCGTTCAAGTGGCAAGAGCTTTTCTGCTTTCCAAGAAACCTTTCGGCATATGGCATCGACACTAAATGAATAAAATCTTGACCTTTACCCACCACACTAGTGCTCCTTGCATGAAGTAATCGAAAACGAAACTGACATAGAGAGAGTACCTCGAGTTTGAGAATAGAGAACCTGCCTTGCAAGGCTAATTTCCATATGATTGGTTGAGGGTAGAAACGGGATCGAATCAGACAAGGCCTGCTCCCAACTTTTTCATCTGAAAACCAAATCGGTCTACATGTGAACCAGCCTCGAAGTGGTACGGCCAGTTCAGTTTGGTTCCTGAATTAAACTGGCCCGATTGTTTATCCATATTATTCTCTGGTTTATGTTTATAGAAAACTTAATTGCAAATTACACCAAAGAGGAATGGGTGACGAACAACCCACAATTGACTAACCAGTATATTTTTAAGATTTTATCTTCTGGACGGTAATTGGGACAAGCCCAGGAACAAGACTTGAGATTTGGGCAGTCAGTCAATTGAGGACCTAAAAATTTTGAGAAAGCTTCAATCAAATATTGGATTCACCATTGTTGGAGTTACTATCATTGTGTACCAAGTGGGCTGTAGTTGTGATTCATCAAGGCAGCCTCTGCAGTTATCCCACACAGCTTCAAGTAGTTGGGGAGAAATAATACCCAACAATAATAAAAATAAAAACAAATTCAGACCGCAAATTATTGGCTTGGGATTGATCAGAGTTATTGGATTAATTTATCTTATCTTTTGACTTGGCTAACGCATTAATAATTTTTTTTTTTTAACAAAGTATTAAATGTCACACCCCAAATTCACAAGAACAATGGCATAACATGGTTGTCCTTTCACCAAAGGATACAGCCTCAACATAACCAAAATATTAGCTTAATATCAACATTTATACATAAACATACAATATCAGAGTTGTCTATAAATCAACAAAAAGATTTATATACATCTCTAACAGCTAACTCATAAGTTCAACAACTATGTCAGTTTATACCAAAAATCCCTACTATCAAGAAGTCATCCCCAATACGAATGCTCACGTCCTACTTGCGGCTCACTAAAGAACCTGAAAAACAAGTCGATGAGAGGAGTGAGCTACCATGGCTTAGTAAATAACACATTTCTTTCAAGTGGATTGAAAAATCACTACATATATTTTAAACACAAACATAACTTACTTTTAACATTATATGTTCATAGTAAAAGTATTTCAAGATAATAATAAAGTAGATACCAATAGTCTAGTCTATTGGTTAATCTCATAAAACACATGTCAATTGTCTATTCCATTGACTAAACTCGTCCAAAAGCCGGGTCAATAGATCATTCAATCGACTAAACTCAAATCACATGTCAATGGTCCATCCTATTGACCAAACTCAAATTCAAATGTCCAACCATGGTCACACTTAACGCACATGACAAGATGACATAATTCCCCCTTTGGTTAGGTTTTTACCAGTTATAAGCCAGTAACTTGACCCATAAGGATATCTTATATTAGTATGCGCATACCCACATAGTCCTTAGGGTTCACAAAGACATTGAGCATCAACCGTCAAGCACAAATTTCCAGTAATCCACAAATAAAATCATAATCATCTTACAACTCAAGCAATTGATAAATATTAAAATGCTTTTCATGAATGAGAAACTTTTCAATATTCTTTCATAAAGGTTTCACAAACCATTTCCAGACAAATGTTCCAACTAAAAATCAAAAGATAACTCTCTCATTCAAACAACAAAATGGCGGTAAAAACTCAATCTTGTTTTATGCAACAAAGGATCCTATTTTTCAACTAATAGCATATATAATCCATAATGTTTTTCAAACATGAGTTTAACATGCAAAGAAGAAATAGTATTACTCACTTGAGAAAAACCGAAAACCAACTACAAAGTTTACTTGAGCTGACGCACTCAAATTCCTATCAATTAACCAAAAAATAATATCAAAAGACCGAGTAAAATGACATTCTAATGAATGACTGGACTATACTATGCCTATTTGTCAATAAAATGACATCTACACGCTAATGGAAAGCTCACCTCTAGTGGAATTTTATTGCAATCCACGAGGCCTGGCTTGCGCACTAAATTTCGTCACACCATAACTTTCTCCACAAAATTCCGTTGCAAGCCAACTTATAGTCCTTAGAAAGAAATTTTGATATATTACAACAACCCCAACTCAGTCACCCCAAATCCTTGCCGAAAACAATTGAAATTGAGCCCCGAATTTACTGTTCGGAATAGGACTAGAACATGCACTGGATTTGAAATTTCTGTTTCAGACAAACTGTAAGCTCAAATTGAGATTCGCAAAATGTTATAGCTTCACAATATCCTAAAGTATCATTTCTATAAAAATTCGCAGCTTTAATGACTCAAAAATCAGACTTCACCACATATATTCCCAATAATTCAAAATTTCAAGCCCTAATTGCGATGATTCCTTTCAAAAGATGATTAGGAGCCTAGATCACTTACTGGTATTGTAGAACAAAGTTGAGTTGGCTTGTCAAATCGCTCACGATGAGAATGGACAAAACTCTCTTTTCTTTCTTCTTTCCCTTTCTTTTCCTTTTCCTTTTCCTTTCTTTCTTGTTTCTTCGCGTACACTCTCTCTCTCTCTTATAACCCCCACAACCCCTCTTTTTTCCCCTGCTTTTGACCGTTCAACTCTTCCTTTTTTTTTTTTTTACTTTTCAACGCTTACTTTACGTTAAGAGAAAGATGCCCCAACTAGTAGCGTTGTTCCTACGGGATGAATCATCAACAGTGAGTCCCGTAACTATACTTTGGTTGACCGTGGCACCATATTTAATTCTGCAAGTTCGCTACTCCTACTTACTTCCATCCCTCATCAACGAGCAAACCCCCTCAGCTCCTACATTTCCCTCCTCAAACAATGGACCCTCGACTTCAACAAGCTATAGAACATGACGATGTTGATGAGCTACATAGGTTAATTGCAGAGGATCCAAAGGTCTTAGATTGTGTATCTGAGGACCCCTTCCCAAATACTCCTCTACACGTGGCTGCAGCTGCCGGAAGAACCCAAGTGGCCATGGAGGTGGCCATCTTGAAGCCATCGTTTGCTCAAAAGCTAGATCCAGAGGGTTACAGCCCCATGCACCTAGCTTTGCAGCACAAGCATTATCACATCGCAAGGGCACTAGTGACCCTTGACCTCGAGCTGATCCGAATCCGAGGACGATGCGGGATCACCCCTTTGCATTATGTTGCCGGGAAAGATGGAGACGATGAACTGGAGCTCTTGACCGAATTCCTATCTGCTTGTAGATTGTCCATTGAAGACTTAACAAGTCGATGCGAGACAACGGTTCATATTGCTGTCAAGAACCACAACCTTAAAGCATTCAAGGTTTTGTTTGGATGGCTTAAATGAGTCCATTTAACACGAATCTTGAATTGGAAAGATCAAGATGGTAACACGGCCTTACATATTGCTGCGTTTGAAGGACAGCTCGAGGTATAGTTCATTGGTTTCATGATTATTCATGCTTTTATTGTTCAATCCTTCAATTTGACACAATATTATCCAGGAACAAATATAATGGTAAAAAGTTCATGGTTTTAGAAAACATTCAGAATGAGGAGATTTGACAGTAACCACCTTGTTTGGTTTCTTTTGTCGGAGAGAAGAAAAGGAATCAAAACAAACATATTTCATTTTAAAAACTGGTAGTGTGAAATTGTTTTAAGGTCGTGATGCTTCTAATTTGAGTTCATTTTAATTGGCCTAACAATGTATTGATTGGACGATATAGTTGTTGAGAGTTTATTTAGCGGAGATAAAAGGTACGATGAAACTTCTTCCCATCGAACCCCCATAAAAGTCGGTTTTAAGTGAAATCTAAATCTAAGTTGGATGATTATTGGGAGAATAATTTTTCAACTCTTTCAATCATAGTGGCTGCTACCTAACACAACAATGAATTAATTCATTCTTTTCTATTATTTTATTTTTCCTATTGATTAGTAAATTTTAATTTTTTAGTTAAATCAGTCCACCTGATCATATTGTACAAAATAGAAGCCAGTGAAATTGAAGCTCATAGGGACAATCAACATGACCATAAAATATCACTTTGTGAATAGGACAATTACTCCTGATCAGTTGAATCTTATGCATAAAGGATATAAATTTACTTGTCTAAGATAGTCTTCCTTTTCATAACCGAAAAAAAACCATATGCAAAATGTAATATATTTCTAAACCTTTCACTTAACGTGGTTAAGTCCTAAACTTTTATAAAAATCACTGTTACTGGGTCATTACTTCTGTGGATTCGCATGCTACGATTAGGGCAATTTCTAGCTATTGTGTAAATAATTTCAAGTGAATGAACTAAATTGCAGTTTTTGGAAAGATTATGGACTTTGTTATATTGATTGCAATGATCGCATTTGATAAATAAAATTTATTAAACTTTCCCCCCTTTACATCGGTCATTAGAACACCACCATCATTCAAACTTATATAACACGAGTTCATTTTGTGCACACTAGTAAAACTAGTGACAGAGCAGTGAATGAAACTGAAGGGGTATATACTTCGTTTTGTTCCATTTGCATTTCTTCCAGATCATCAAGCTCTTGATTGGGTATACACCTGTAAATGCGAAGAACTTAGAAGGTAAGACGGCTTTGGAAATCTTCCAAATGAATCCCAGTGGTGATCCAGATGTTGTCGAGAGGCTTCGCCGTCAAGGATGTCGAGCAAGACTTTTTACTCCCACCCTCTCTCCATCACAGTTTTTTAGCAGGGAACCAAATGCGTTTGAGAAGTGTGCAAATTTTTTCAGAGTCAAAGATGAATCTGCTCGCAACATAATCCTTATAGTGTCTACCTTAATTGTTGTTGTCACTTACAAAGCTATTGTTAGTCCTCCGGGAGGATTCCGGCAGGATTCGTCTTCAAATCCGATGGCCAATTCCAATTCCACTGTCGTTACCCCCTCGGCTGATTCCAATTCCACTGTCGTTACCACCGATTTTAGCGGCACTACTCCTGGAAAACTACATCAAGCCGGAAGCGTTATCCAGGGCGGTTGGAATCAATGTTGGTCATGGCTTTATTCGTCTCGAGTGCCACAATCTGGGCCACCAAGTTTACAGTAGGGACCGGCGCTGTCATGGTTTACATCTATATGCCGATAACCCTTCTCTGCTCTGCAACCTTTTTTTATTTCTCAATCCAAATTCCGGAAACCAATGTGGTGGCAGGAATTTTCCTACGGGTACTCTTCATGTTCTTTTGGCTCCCCGTCTTGCTTCTTCTCGGGGACATGAGTATAGAGCACATTGAAGTTCAACGACGAATCGATGCCACAAGGGCGCCTGGCAATTTTCTAGGGTGGAAGGATTGAAAGTACCCAAGCATTATTTACTTCGACAATTCTTGTCACGTGTTATATTTTTTTTTCAATCCTAATTCCGAAAACCGATGCAGGGGCAGGGATTTCCCAATTTGTACTTGAGTTATTTTCAGTCGCCGTGTTGGGTCTCCCCTTGTACATGAGGATAAAGCACAGAGGAGGTCGCCTCCCAATCGAGAAGATCGAAGGGTTGAAAGTAATTTGCTAGTATTATTTACTTTGACAATTCTTGTCGCATGTGCATCGAATGTATACTAGCCTTAAGGTTTGCAAGATACAAACTCTTTATATTAGTTGCATGTGATGGATCGGTCTATTAATTCCTTCGTCACTGAACACCTTTGATCTTGCTTGAATTCAGGGCATTGAAAAGACTTTTTCCTCCTCCAACGTTATAAATGACGTAGTGAAAATGAAAAGCACCGAGTAAAGGAGGCAGTTTTCACCATTGTCGTTGTTACCAAATATCGTATTCCCACGATCTTCTAGGTTCTAACGTCAAACCCACGAATTGAGACCCAAAGCATGAGTCGCAACGCTGGCCCCAAGCTTAAATGTACAAAGGGCCTAGAGAAAAATCTCTTGAATTTTTTTTATTTCTGAAATGAGGCAAACAGCGTATTTGTTTTAATCTAAATTTGTATGGCAATGCACAACTCTGCTACTTCAATTTTTATTTTCTTATAAATGTCACGATATTAACCAGTTTTAGTGTAGTTAGCATTATATTCTGGGACCATTCTTTAAGATCTTTCGCCCGCCATGGACAATTTTCGTTATGGCTGGTACCCTGCATTAGTAGAGAAAATATTGAGCACTTTTGTTCAAAGCTCTTTTCATCCCCCGGAAAGCTTTAATTTTTCTTGTTCTAGTATTGGGAAATTTGGCTTGTGCTGGATAATTGTGAGAATCACGCATGGCGAAACGTGCTCAATATCATTTTGAACTGAAGAATCGAATGCCAGTTACGAGCTCTGAGTCGACATTTTATGGTTTGGACTCACTGGGTTCTTTTAATGACAGGGCTTTTGATTTGGATCACCGTTAAAAGAACTTTAGATGTTATCCAACTACAGTTATTGAAGTTTTGACTTTTCGTTTACGATTCATGTTGGGGTAATATGTGTATGAATTATTTCTGCATGCTAAAAACTAGAGACATCGTAATGACCTCTGTATATGTCATTCTATCTCCTAATGGTCATGTTTGCTATTCGGCTTTGCGAGCCATTTCTGTCAATTCCTTGATTCCTATAGAAGTGTTTAGAAAAGGAAACTCGTCTAGACAATGACAGTACCATTTAGCATCGATTCTGGTTGTATTATCCTTCCACCGCCTCCTGGTCATCTCATCATTAGTGCTACCTTGTCTTGGACAAATTTTTGCCCCAAGTTTTGCGCAGGCTAAGAACAGCAAGCTTGCCAAGCCTCTATAATCTGTTGGATTGTCTTTATAAAATTTACTGTATTCACTTCACTCGGACTCAGAGGAGATTAGTACGGGGGGTTAAATTGTGTGTATAGCTTCACCTAGCGGCCTAGCAGAACAAGCATCAGTATCCTCAGGAATTTCCTGCTTCATTTTGTCACTTGTCGGAGTCAGTACTTCACTTGAGTTTAGAGATGCAGGGTTCATCCTCAAGGAAAGTGTTGCTGATGTTTTTAAAGAGTATTGTGCATATGTGTTGACTGCCTGAACATGATAGTGGCATTTTATGATATGCATGACAATCAGTCTGATGTACTCACCTCATCGTCCTGAACCAGTGAAGTTGGTGGCATAAGCATTTTGTTCACTGTACTCAAACCGCCATCTCAATGAAAGAGTTCACCAAGTAATGCTATTATGCAGTTCACTTTCATTATTTAGCATGCTCTCTGTCTCTCCAGCTGAGCATTAAAATCCATCCTTTCACTATCATTTTCCTATCATGGGTATTTTATAACTTAAGGTCAAGTTTTCAGTCAAAAGATATGAGGTCCTTAGATTAATATATAATCCATCCCCAAAGTTAGCTAGTATCTCTGTTATCTAATTTTGCATCATGTTTACATTTTATTTGTTCTAAAACAATATGTAGTACATGAGAGTTCCCAAATCTTTTGGATTAAAAGCTTTGAGATTAAAAGCATTTAATAGTGATTGATTTCAAAGTGGTTGTTCTAGTCTAGAAATACGGAATCTATTCTGTTAGAGCTAATTCTTAATTTTTGGAACTGGAAATCCAACCGACCTAAACTAGCTTGGAATCAAACCAGCTAGTTTTAGTGTAGACCTGGGAACCGGCCTATGTCTTTTTTTTTTTTTTTATTTTGTACTTAGTTTGAGGAAGACAATATATGGACACAGCTATGTTTCATCCTTCACAAGGGATCTAAGTATTCCCTCTAGAAAGCCAATCCCATTAGTAAGTTTAGAATGCTGTCGATGATTGCTCTCCACAGCCATTAATTTATCCTATAAATCCCAAGATGTCATGATATTCAGACAAATATGTAATTCCAGTCGCCTCAAGTATCAGATCATGCAATGACTTATAAAAAGTAGATTCAAAGCCCAGAGGATGAAGGTTTCTAAAAAGTGATTAGATGCACTGACTTCAAGTCCAAGATCAAGTTCCTCAAATATCATATCACAACATCTGAACTACAGGTGAAAGCATTCAAGATCCCAAACTATTCAGATGCCCAGAGCAAAAGAAATAGAAACTTCCTTCTGCTTTACAGGTTTCACTTAATGTGAAGAGAAACTTCTGTGAAGTTTGATTTGGCCGAAAAGAAGACGCAGCCAACGAACAACACATCCAACTCACGGTTCCACTATGGACAGATCATAGATCTATATTTTGCCTTAGGAAAGGAAAATTCCACTCAAAGTAGACAAGAACCTCTACCCACACAGGCTCACATTTTGACTACTCACAACATTGACTATTCACAGTAAAAAGACCCCGAATTCCTATTTGCTCACCCCTACTTGGGACCCACTCACATTAAAAAACCAAAACACAGAAAAGCAAAAGAAAAGAGGGAGCACTGAGAGGTACGAAAAGCTTATTTTATTTTCACTCCTCAAAAGAGTTCTTCAACTTTCCAAGAATCCTTTTGGTGCATGGCATCGATGAAGAAATCAAAAAGGATTCAGGGGATTAGTTCAGATACCATGTCACGAAGAAATTGAAAAGGAAACCCAACGTAGACCTTAGAGTGGAGAGTGAGAGAGGTGAATCGCTGAAAAGTTGAGATCGAGCTGCTGAAAAGGGAGAGTAAGTAACTTAGAAGGAAGGAGAGAGAGAGAGAGGCGGCAAGGCATCTGATGAAAGAGTAAAAGATTCACTTGAGGTTAGCAGTGAATCGGTTGAACCTCGAACTCTGTCTTGCAAGGCCGGTCTTTCGGTAAAATCGATATGTTCGGGTAAAGAATTGAGAACCGAATTGATCGAGGCTGTTTCCCAATCTTTTTATTAGGAAATCAAATTAATTCTCATGCAAAACGACTTGCAACCGATAAAGTCTGTTCAAGCTGGCTCCTGGACTAAACCGACTTGATTGCTAACTCTTACTAGCATCCGTCTCATATATAATTATGGAAAACTCAATTGTCAATTACATTAAAGGGGACAAGTGATGGAGAACCCACTCATGAGTCACCAGTTTATAGCTACTAATTAATTTTCTTGACGATAATAGAGATAATTATAGAAAAGGGCTTAAGTTTGGGCATTTAGTAAATTGAAGAGTCAAAGTTTTATTTTGGCCACTTGATAACTTAGAATTTTAAAAAAGAAATAAAGTAGAAGTTCTAATTGCATTATCAAGTTCGCTGTTGGTGTAATTCTAAGTATTGAAATTCTTATGCTTCACACGGTTATAAGTAGATATCATCTTTATGAACTAGGTGCATGTAGTTATGATTTATCAAAGTCACTGAGGTTATTTCGATAATACACCCATCGATATTCACAAAAAAAAAGCAAAATTTTTCAGATCACGAATTATTGGATTAATTACACTTAGATTAATTTACATTTGATGTCCCTTCAATACAACATAGATCGTCAAATTATTTTTAATGACTTGAGTCTCAGCATTGCGAAACTTAGCATGCAAGTTCTCTAAAGAGAAAGATCTCCCAACCAATTGAATTGTTTCTACAGGATATATCATGAATAGTGACTCTCCTAATTATATTTTGGTCGGCTATGGCATTATATATGATGTTTGCAAGTTCGCTACTCCTACTTCCATCTTCTACTTCCATCCATCATCAACAAGCAAAGCCATTATTCTCCTCCATTTCCCTCCTCAAACAATGACCCTTCAAGAAGCAATAGCAGCTGATAATGTTAATGAGCTATATAGCTTAATTGAGGGGGACAAAAATCTCTTAGATGATGGATCTGAGGGCCCCTTCCCAAATACTCCATTACACTATGCCACGGGTCAGGGGAAAACTAAAGTGGCCATGGAGATAGCCATCTTGAAGCCGTTGTTCGCTCGAAAGCTAAATCAAGGGGGTCACAGCCCCATGCACTTGGCTTTGCAAAACAAGCATTATCACACTGCGAGGGCACTGATGACTCTTGACCCCAAGTTGATTCGAGTCCAAGGACGAGGTGGGATCACCCCTTTGCATTTTGTAGCTGGTGAAAAAGGGGATGATGAGCAGGAGAAGGTGGAGCTCCTAGAACTCCTGGCTGAATTCTTATTTTCTTGCAAATCGTCCATTGAAGACTTAACGAACCAATGTGAGACTGCAGTTCACGTTGCCATCACAAAGTGCAACATAGAAGCATTCAAAGTTTTGTTTGGATGGCTTAAGCGAGTTTATTTGACAGAAATCTTGGACTGGAAAGACCAAGATGGTAACAATGTCTTACATATTGCTGCATCTGGAGAGCAACAACTCGAGGTATAGTTCATGCTAGTATACTTCATCAATTTCATGGTCATTCATCTTTTATTGTTCAATCCTTGAATTTGGACATAATCTAATTCAAGAACAATTGTTATGGTAATAACATCGCAGGGTTCCAAAATACATGGTTTTAGAAACATTAAAAGAGGAGATTCGAACGGTATCACTTTGTTTGGCTTCTTTCGTAGGAGAGAAGGAAAGGAATAATGGTTTTTGACAATTTTCTACTTCCAATTCTCTTTTTGGCAATTTTCCCGTGCACAAGGTCACGTGAGGGTGGGCTTGACCATTATATTCAGTACGGTCTTTACAGGTTGATTCATTTGTTCATCTTCGTTTGTTTCCAGAGTGATTAATCATTTATTTTCTCTCCATGCCACTCCACCCACACATATATAGTAGACTTTTTATGCCATTCAGATAGGTTGTGAAAATTAGGTCAACAAATTTTATTTTTATTTTGGTTTTTTTTACCAAAAAAAAGTATTGTTTTTCTTAAAAAATTAATCAAATACTAATATTAAGATAGTGATGATATGAGCATGTAGATTATTTTAAAATTTTCGTTTAAATTCATTAGATGCAATAGGCCTGTTTGAAAACCCAATTTAGCATTGCTAATTGAAAGTTTAACACTGAATGAAATTAAACGTATAATAATCCTAACAATTATTATTTGACTTAACATGACTCGATTCACTAAAAACATTCAATTTATCTAGTAATTCAGTATAATAGATAGGATTTATATTCTTCGCAATTATATCACTAAATTAAAACCTATTAATAGTAATCACAATTTAATGTTTGGTAACAAATTGATCGTATTCACTAACGCACTTGTAATGGTCATGTTCTATTTTTAGCGTTTAACTTTTTGGTTTTAACACGACAAGCCCATAGATTCATTTCAAGGCTGCTAGCAGGAAATATATTTTAGACTTTTTCCTTTTGATATGTATATGCATCCCTAGCATCGTTCCAACTTGCATGGCAAAAGGTCACTTTGTGCACAATGGTAAAGCATGATCACAAAGTAGTGATTGAAATTGAAGGGATACATACTTCATTGTTTTCCGTTTGCACTTCTTCCAGATCATCAAGCTATTGATTGGGCATACAAATATTCATGCGAAGAACTTACAGGACAAGACGGCTCTGCAAATCTTCCAAGAGAATCCTGATTGCGATCAAGAGGTTGAGGACAAGCTATGCCGTCAAGAACATCGAGCAAGACGTTTTGCTCCTACCCTTTCACTATCACAATATTTTAGCATGGAACTAACTGTGTTCGAGAGGTATGCAGGGTATTTTGGCACTCGAAATAAAGATGTTCGCAAAATAGTCCTTATAGTGGCTACCTTAATAGTGACCGCCACTTACCAAGCTACTTTCACTCCTCCGGGAGGATACTGGCAGGATTCCTCTTCCATTAACCCGGCCAATTCCACTGTCGGTACCACCAATTCCAGCAGCATCGCTATTGGAAAGCCTCATCAAGCCGGAAACCTTATCTTGAGCGGCTGGGGTCTGTTGTGTTTTACCATCCTCAACAGCCTAGTTTTTAGCGCCTCCATCGGCACAGTCTGGGCCACCGCTGTTACACTCTACCCCGACACTTATATGGCTTACTTGTCTTTATGCCTTCTCAGCCTTGCCTACATTTTCTTTGTTACAATCGAAATACCGAAATCCCAGAAGCTCATAGTAATAATCCTAGGGGGGTTTTATGAGTGCTCGTTAGCTACCATCTTGCTCCTCCCCGCATACGTGTGGATCAAACACAACCGAGTTCTGCACAGAGTCGATGCTACAAGAAGACGCTGATGTGACTAGTATAAACACCTAGAGGGGGGGTGAATAGGTGTAGAGGAATTTTACGCGCAAGCAATAACAATCTTTTGCAATCTACAAACAGAATTTAAATAGAGAGTTAGAGAAGATTGCAAACACTGATTATAGTGGTTCGGCTTTGGACAAGCCTACGTCCACTCTCCGGGCGACCAGCCAATCGGCTGTATTTCACTATATGATCAACGATGATTACACACTTTCGAGTGTTTATACTTGGTGAAAATCAGTCTCACTAAGTCACTCTCTTTTGTAATACACAGAGATCACTCAAATACGCACTATGAACAACAATTGAAGAACGGAATCAGCTTTGGAATAATGTTCATCTAATCTCCCCCTAAGTCTCAACCTATCCTTAAATACTCTCCAAGCCACATTCGACCGTTGGCTCTTTCCGTGAGAGTTCCGTCTTCTCTTTCCCGACAGACTTTATAAGGCAAGTCTTTTGACCGTTGAGAGATTAGATCCCCTTAGATTCTGTTCGCCCATACAATCAGAATCTGGGCTTCCATAAGTGCTCTATTCTTCTTTGGAAGTTGTCCACTAATTTGATCCTGTAAATCAGATTAACATAACAGAATCAACATGAATAAGGTAAGTGAAATACTCTACCGTTGGTGATTTTGTCTTGTAGATACATCTTAAGTCTGACAGACTTAAGTTCTGAATCTGCTTAGAATTTCAGTCTGGTACGGTCAGACTTTAATTCTCAGTCTGGTACGGTCAGACTTTAATTCTCAGTCTGGTACGGTCAGACTTAAATTCTCAGTCTGGTAGACTCTTCCGTCTGAAGCTGGCAGACTCTAAGGCACCCCAAGCTTTATCTTCGCTACAAGCAGACTTTAAAGCCTAAGTCTTTCTCGAGTTCTTTTCCTTCAAGAGTTTAGTAAGAATCTCATTCATAAAATGTTTTGTAAACATCAAAATTAGGAGTTTCCTCAACAATCTCCCCTTTTTGATGATGACAAAACATTTCATTCATATGGCTTTAAGTTCCTGCAAAATATGGTTAGATAGAGCCTACTTCCAAATATCCTGCACAACTTATAAGAATAGCTCATATCAACCCTGTATAGATAATACATCAGCAACATAACCTCATTTCATCAGTGTAATAAGCATATAAGAAAATATCATCATAATAAAACCAGAAACCAACTATGTCATGCATCCAACTATCAAATCATCAACAGTTAATAACCATCAAAAGTCAAAAGCCATATTACTCTCCCCTTTTTGTCAACCTCAAAAAGAATTAGTCGATCAAAAAAGTGTCTAAGACAGAAGATGATTTTAAGAAGTTTTCTTGTTTGGGGTCCGAACAAGGGTGAAATCCTCCATATCCGATGCAGACTTCTCAATTCTGTCAATACATTGATTGACCGTCTTCTCAAGAGTTTCCAGTCTGTTTGTGAAGGAGGTTTCCATTTCAATCTGCCGATCCTTGATCTCAGTTAGAAGTGCCAAGATCTTCTGATAATCGGCATTCCCGGATGAAGCTTCGGTATTTGAATTTCAATATTTTCAGAAAGATGCTCCCCCGAATTGATGCTTCATTCTCGTCCTTGTTGCCCTTCCTTTTCCCCCTCTTTATCTCCTTCTTCGTCTTCTCGCTTCTGTTTCCTCTTCTTCTTGATCTTCTTCTTTCTGATCTTCTTCCTCGGATCTCCCGCCAATTCATATACATCATTCTTCTCATGTTCTGTGTTGAGAATGTTTTACGCATTTGTTTTCGCTTCGTTCGACATTCTCTCGAGAAGTTTGACGCATATTTGCCAGAATTGCGGAGATGCTTTCTTCTTCTTCTTCTTCATCTACCAGTAGAAGTTGTCTTCTCCTTTTAGAACTTGGCTCAGCAGCAGCTAATTCTTTACCTTTTCTTTTTGCTATCTCTACTCTAGCCAATTCCTTTTCTTTTCGTCTCCAAGTCTCTACAACGTCCTTCAATCTCATCTTATTGATCATCTTCATGTCAATAGCCATTGTGGGAAGAGTTTTAGTGCTGAATTTACTGGGTATGTCTATTTTTAGATGCTCAAAAATCCTTGTCACTAAAGCTCCATAGGGTAGCTGTCCTTTTTCCTTCGACACCGTCCGATACATGTGCAGTAATATTGTGTGAGGCGGTGAAACAATACTCCTTTTCAATAGCCCACATTAATTTGGCCTCAAATTTAGATACATCAGTCTTTGATGAGGCTTTTGGACGAATACAGCTGATAATAATCTTATGCAGAATAGTTCTTGCAGAAGTTAGAAGAGGATAAGTGATAGTGGCCCTTACAGACTTTGTAAGAAACTTACAGACTTTGTAAGAAACTTACAAACTGTTTCATAGGAGACGTCTATTGGCCTGAATGCTCCTCTTTCAACTTTTATAATGTCAGCCAGAGTGTCTGTACTAACATCATAGAACCTGTCATTCACACTCGAATTGCATTCTATCGGAGAGAAAATGTCAAATTCGAGTAAAAATATCTGTTAATTCGGGATAAACAGCAGCGAGAATCGGTGCAAAATTTGTCCATCTGCAATTTTTCAAGGCATTCCCGCAGATTTACTTCAGCGGCATCCAAATAATCAAAATCCACAATTACTGTGGTTCATGATTCCTCGATCCATCGATCTGTTGAAGAAGGTTTTATGTTCTACGGATCGAAATAATTTCCCGGTTGGGTTTCGAACTACAGCAGCTATTCCCATTCTAACTTCAAAGTTTCTGTATATGTTCTCATCATCATCCTTCATACTATCTTTGCTTTTCCCTTTATCACTCACTTGTTCTGTACGAGTGGTCGGTGAGTCTGTGGCCTGTACTGCTTGAATGAGCCTGAGTTCATTCGCATATCCTTCCTTTCTCAAGAAGAACAATTTGACATCATCTCTAACATTTCTCTGAACTAATTTCTCATATCTCCTCAATATTACATGAGGGCTTTCAGTCGGTGTGGGTAGAGTTAGTCTAGACGTACCTCTCCGTGAGAAATGTCGTTCTTCAGATTGTGATATGATGGCTCTTGAAGATTCTTCAGGATCATTTTGAGAAGAGACTCTTGGAGAATGTCCTTGAGTATCTTCGGAAGTCTGTGTGAGATCAAAATGCGTCTATCCTCTGTCGACTCTTCTTCCTCCTTGCCCAGCAATCCTGTTTGATCTTCTTCTTGGGGATGGAGATCTTGATCTGGATACGGAGGATCTCGAGGCCATGTTCGAAGAGATTTGGTTTTGGAGAAGATTGAGATCGATTTAGAAAGAGTTTTTCTCTGTTAGGGTTTTTCAAAACGTTCTGAAGGGTTAAAAGAAATCCCAACTTTAGACGTTTTTATACCCCCCCCCCCCATTAGAAGAACAAATGAACAGTCGCGATTCAAAACAAATTAAAATGGCAGTTATTTTAAACTTAAAAATATTCAATAGACATATGCCAAAAATATACAAATCAATCATGCAGATTAAAGGCACTTACCAAAGATTGACCAGATTGAATTAAGGAAATAACATACCTTCCCAAAATACCATAATTTCCTTTTTCAATAGTCTGTCCAGACGATTCATTTTTCTCAGACTTTGTCCTGCTCTTATAGGATTTATAAAAAAGGATTAATAATATTTAATCTTCCACATATAGAATCGAATGTACCTTTGTCCAGCGGCTTTGTGAAGATATCTGCTAATTGATTCTTAGAATCAATAAATTCCACATATATATCTCCATTTTGCACATGGTCTCTAATAAAGTGATGTTTGATTTCAATGTGCTTTGCTCTGGAATGTAGAATTGGATTCTTGGTGAGGTTTATAGCACTCGTATTATCACATCTTATTTCGGTGCAAGCTTCTTCCTTTCCATAATCCAATAGTTCTTTGTTTCATCCATAAAATCGTGAGCGAAAGCGGCTTCCAAGAGCAACATATTACTCGCCTCTGCAGGTTGATAGAGCCACCGTGTTATGCTTTTTAGAAGACCATGATACCAACATTTGTCCAAGTAACTGGCATGTTCCAGATGTACTTTACATCCTGCTAAGTCAGCATCTGAGTAGCCAATGAGAGTAAAGTCTGTTTCTTTAGGGAACTATAGACCCAGAGATGGATAAGTAGCTATGTACTTGATAATACGCTTTACTGCTGTAAGATGAGATTCTCTTGGATCTGCTTGAAAACGAGCACATACACATACACTCGTATATAATGTCCGGTCTGGATGCGGTAAGATAGAGAAGAGACCCAATCATACTTCTATAAGATTTCGATCAACTTTCTTTCCCGATTCATCCCGATCGAGTTTAATGGAAGTTGACATTGGAGTTTCGGTCTTCTTGCGGTTTTCCATTCCAAACTTCTTAACCAAATCTTTGGAATATTTCTCTTGATGAATAAATGTTCCTTGTTTTGATTGGTTGATCTGAAGTCCTAGGAAGAAAGTAAGTTCTCCCATCATACTCATCTCGAATTCCTCTGCATAGACTTTGAGAAGTTCTTGCACAAACTTTCATTAGAAGAACCAAAAATAATATCATCTACATAAATTTGTACTAAAAGGATGTCCTTACCCGCTTTCTTGATAAATAAAGTTGTATCAACCATACCTTTCTTGAAGTTGTTGTCTAATAAAAACTTACTGAGTCGTTCATACCGGCTCGAGGTGCTTGTTTCGATCCATACAGGGCCTTTTTCGGTTTGAAAACATGATCTCGGCTTTCTTGTTTCCTCAAACCCGTGGTTGTTCCACATAGACTTCTTCCTTGATGAACCCATTTAGAAAGGCACTCTTTACATCCATTTGAAATAGTTTGAAATTCGATAACAAGCATAGGCAAGTAAAAGTCGATTGCTTCTAATCTTGCAACTGGAGCATAGGTTTCATCATAGTCTATTCCCTCGGATTGGGAATAACCTTTTTGCCACAAGTCTTGCCTTATTTCTGGTGACTTTTCCAAGTTCATTTACTTTGTTTCGAAGACCCATTTGGTACCGATAATTGTCCGTCCTTTTGGTTTAGGAACTAATTCCCATACATCATTTATCTTGAACTGATGAAGCTCCTCTTGCATTGCCTCTATCCAGCTTTCATTTTCCAGAGCTTCATTAATACCTTTGGGTTCAATTTCAGAAATAAGTGCAACAATACCTGTATCCTTTTTGTTCCTTGATCTGGTTTGAATCCCTTCGTTGATGTTTCCGATCACGAGCTCTTTGGGGTGACTAGACTTATGCTTCCGGTTTACTGTTCGAACTTCAGCATTATCGAATCTTCGTGGATGCAGAAATATTAGGCTGAGTTGATTCTTCTTCATGAATTCCTTCTTTGACTATTTCTGAGAAGATTACGCTTTGTTGAAACATGATCTTTCGGTACAATATTCGATTCTTCATGCATTGTAACACTTTGTTTTGGAACTTCGTCTCGGAAACTTTACATTCATGGATTCTTCCACCGTTGAGTGTTTTTATTGAACACTCTATATGCTTTGCTAGAGTTTGAATAGCCCAGAAAAATACCTTCATCGACCTTTCTTCAAACTTACTAGGTTGACGATTAACATTTTTAAGAATATAGCAAGGACAACCAAAAACTCGAAAGTATGAAACAATAGGTTTTCTTTCTTTCAAAATCTCATAGGGAGTTTTCTCAAGTATAGGTCTAAGAAAAATTCTATTAATAATATGACAAGAAGTAGAAACCTTACGCCCGCCTGAGCACCGAGTTGCCACCTTGCTTTCTATAAGCAATGTTACGCCATTTCTGCAGAGATCTATTCTTTCTCTCCACAACTCCATTTTGTTCTCGGAGTGTAGGGAGACGAAAAAGTATGCTGTATACCATTTTTATCACAAAAGTCTGAAAAGTCTTGATTCTCAAATTCTCTCCCATGATCTGTTTTGATACTCGAAATAGAGTAACCTTTTTCATTTTGAACTTTCTTTGCAAATGTTGAAAAATATGAGAATGTATCTCCTTTATTTGCAAGAAAAAATACTCATGTAAATCGAGAGTAATCGTCTACAATCACAAGACAATACTTCTTACCTCCGATGCTATAAGTTACAGTGGGTCCAAACAAATCCATGTGAAGAAGTCAGTAACACACGGTTAGTGGATATATGCTTTTTAGATTTAAAAGAACTTCTTACCTGTTTTCCCGGTGTGCATGCGAGCAAAGTTCTGTTTTCTTGTAATTTAGTGAAGGTAAGCCACGAACAAGCCTTTTGTTGGCAAGCTTGGAAATTTGTTTCATGCTGACATGTCCAAGTTTGCGATGCCACAAATCTGCTTCATCTTGGACTGATAATAGACATTTTGTAGTGTCTACATTTATATCCAGAAGATAAATGTTCCCATGTCTTCGTCCAGTAAAAGTCTGTGAAGAGTCAATGCTTGTTCCAGAACATAAGTTCTCTTTGAAGTTTATTCTGAAACCAGCATCACATAACTGGCTGATGCTCAGAAGATTGTAGTTTAATCCTTTGACTAGAGAAACGTTGTTGATGATTAGGCTGCCAATCTTGACAGTTCCCAGTCCTATAATGTTTCCTTTAGTATTTCCTCAAAAAGAAACTATTCCTCCCTTAATTTTCTCAAATTCAATGAACATCTTTGAATCTCCAGTCATGTGTCTCGAGCATCCACCGTCCAAGTACCATTTCTTCTTTCTTTTGAAGCTTACCCGCAATGTTTACAAGAACTCATTTTTCTTTGGTACCCAAATTTTCTTGGGTCCATTATAGTTAGTAGTATAAGCTTTTTCTATCCAATTCTTTTGAACAGTCTCCGACTTTAGGACATTTGTTTTCAAAATGTTCTTTTTCTCCACAATTAGAACATTTAAGATTATTTTTACCGATGGGTTTAACAAAATTACTTTTGAAATGATTTTTGTAAGCTTGTCGAGGAGGTCTCTGTCTAATTCTTTCCTTGACTTTAGGAAAATCAATCAGGGAATCATTTTCTTTATAAAAACCAAGTCCTAACTTGTCATAATAAGGAATTTGAATAGAAAGAATATGCTGAAGGGTTTTTGATCCTTTTGAGAACTTTGTGGTAATATCTAAAAATTCCTTTTTAAAAACATTATTCTCTTTTTGCAAAGAATCTTGATTTTCCTTTGCTTTCAAAAGATCCTTTTGATAGATTCATTTTCATTTAAAAGAACCTCTCGATTTTCCTTTATTTCCAAAAATTCCTTTTTGAAATCATCCAAATTTTCCTTCAAAAAATCGTTCTGTTTAGTCAACTTGTAATTTTCCTTTTTTAATGTGGAGATCCTTTTCAAAGTAGTTTTTAGATTAGAACAAAGCTCATTTATATAATCTGAAACTTCTAAAGGAATATCGAAATGATTTACCTCGATTTCTCTATCTCGAGTGCGAGTCGATTCGAGATCGAATCAATGTGCCATAAGACAAATGTTTCCATATTCGTCTTCACTATCCTCAACTTCGTATCGCTCCATGTTTCAGCCTTGAGAGCCTTCTTGTATTTTTCAAACTTTCCTTTGTTCTTTTTGAGTCTCAGGGACAATTCTGTTTAATGTGCCCCTTTTTCTTACACTCAAAACAAATTGCCTCTTTGGCATAATCATCATCGTCATCGGACTGCGTTGTCCCGGCATGCTCGCTTTGTTTTCTATTGTTGAATTTTCTGCCTTTTCTGTTTAGTTTCTTTACCTTTTTGATCAGCAGTGCTAGTTCCTCATCATCCAGCTCTTCTTCAGAATCTGTATCATCAGAATCAGTATTAGACTTAAGAGCAATAGACTTCTTACCTCTGGATTCCACTTCCTCGTTCATTTGTTCTGCCTCATAGGACTGCAAAGTGCCTACAAGCTCATCAACTGTTAGTGGTGAAATCCGCAGAGTTTCTCTGATAGATGTCTTCACATTGTTCCATTCTTTTGACAGTCCTCTCAGAAGTTTGTTGACTTTCATTGGTCCAGGAACAGGCTGTCCTTGATATGCCAAACCGTTTACAATTTTTGTAAAGCGATCGAACATATCTCCTATTGACTCTCCCTGTTTCATCTTGAAGGACTCGTATTGACCAAGTAAAATATTTACTTTGGTCTCCTTGACACGATCAGTTCCTTCATATGTCACATGTAGTCTATCCCATACTTCCTTCGTTGTATCACAAGAAGATATACGATTATATTCATTAGGTGATAAAGCACAATATAGAGAGTAAATAGCCTTTGCATCAATAGTTTGTCTCTTTTTTTATCTCTTCTGGAGAGAGAGTGGCTGATGATTCTGTTTCTTTCTCATCAGTACTCTTTGAAGTCTTTCTGATGTTATCAGTGGGCTCGATTCCCCTCTCCACCACATCCCATTCTAGTGGATCTTTCGACCTGAGGAAAGCTTTCATTTTATTCTTCCAGATATTGTAATCCTTGCCATCGAAGTAAGGTGGACGAGTGTTGCTCTACCCTTCAATTAAACCTGGTGCAAGAATACTAGCCATAGAGGATCTTTGACTCAGAAGTAACAAACACTTCAAAACTTGAGCACGAGGCTCTGATACCAATTGATGTGACTAGTATAAACACCTAGAGGGGGGGTGAATAGGTGTAGAGGAATTTTACGCGCAAGCAATAACAATCTTTTGCAATCTACAAACAGAATTTAAATAGAGAGAGTTAGAGAAGATTGCAAACACGATTATAGTGGTTCGGCTTTGGACAAGCCTACGTCCACTCTCCCAGGGCGACCAGCCAATCGGCTGTATTTCACTATATGATCAACGGTGATTACACACTTTCGAGTGTTTATACTTGGTGATAATCAGTCTCACTAAGTCACTCTCTTTTGTAATATACTGAGATCACTCAAATACGCACTATGAACAACAGTTGAAGAACGGAATAAGCTTTGGAATGATGTTCATCTAATCTACCCCCTAAGTCTCAACCTATCCTTAAATACTCTCCAAGCCACATTCGACCGTTGGCTCTTTCAGTGAGAGTTCCGTCTTCCCTTTCCTGGACAGACTTTATAAGGTAAGTCTTTTTGACCGTTGAGAGAGATTAGATCCCCTTAGATTCTGTTCGCCCATACAATCAGATTCTGGGCTTCCATAAGTGCTCTATTCTTCTTTGGAAGTTGTCCACTAATTTGATCCTGTAAATCAGATTAACATAACAGAATCAACATGAATAAGGTAAGTGAAATACTCTACCGTTGGTGATCTTGTCTTGTAGATACATCTTAAGTCTGACAGACTTAAGTTCTGAATCTGCTTAGAATTTCAGTCTGGTACGGTTAGACTTTAATTCTCGATGCAGGTACGGTCGACTTTAATTCTCGATCCAGCACGGTCGGACTTAAATTCTCGATCCTGTAGACTCTTCCATCTCGGGCCGGGACTCTAAGGCGCCCCAAGCTTTATCTTCTGCTACAAGCAGACTTTAAAGCCTAAGTCTTTCTGAGTTCTTTTCCTTCAAGAGTTTAGTAAGAATCTCATTCATAAAATGTTTTGTAAACATCAAAACTAGGAGTTTCCTCAACAGACGCGTTGGCAGCTTGCTAGGATCGAAGGATTGGAAATAATTCACAAGTATTATCTACTTTAACTATTCCATCCTGTGTGAGGTTTGTAAGAAATAGATTCTTTTTTATTAGTTGCATGTAATGAACTCATCTATTTATTCCTTAATGCCAATAGACCTTTGATCTTTGATTGAAGTCGGGATTTGGATTTCCTAATACACCTCCATTATGACACAATGGAAACGAAAAGAATTGAATAAACATGAATTTCCAAAATTCACAAGTACAAAACTTCCGAAGAGAAACCACCGCTTGCGATGGCCCAGTTGGATAAGACTCTCCAATGAAACTAACGATAGTGGAGGGGGTCGAATCCCGCTGGCCGCACGGGATCTTAAGCGCGACGTCGGGGTGGTGGGTCCTCCGCTAGCGTCGCTCCAGGGTTTACCCGCCGGCTATGAAGAGAAATGTCTTAATTTTCTATAATATTGAAATGAGGTGGATTGCGTGATCCCATAAAACACAACAAAAACACACTTGTAATCATTTTCCTAGAAGTTCACTATTCAACAATGTAACAGAAAAAAGAAATGCAGATAATATAACAAAATCCTAGCTAAACCTAAAAAGCAGCTAGATCCTGTGGTATCTTACAATCAAAGATAAAATATCATAACGCATTTAGAAAATTAAATTAATAAAAAAATGAATTCAGATACTCTATACTAAATGACATCACAAGCTAACCTAATCAAAGAAGGAAATATCAAATTTCAAAATACTAAATTCATCAAATAAAAGATGTAAATACAATCTAAAGATGCCCCACGTCATTTTGTCTTTATTGAGATAAAAAAACTCAACCTCGAGTTTTTAGAATGTCAGGTTATCTAAAATGGTATAACCTGTACAATCCTCGTGGAATTCTGAACCATATCTGAAAGATCAATAAATTTTTGTGGCCTTAAGAAAATATCCCAACAAAACTTTTAGATCGATCCAATAATAGATTCTCTATTTCTATCGGGATAATGAAATCAATTTTTTGGATCTACGATTAGTCTTTCCATGTCCATCACTTCAGATTTCTTCGTCGAAATGTCAACTGTATAAATTCAGATCAACATTAGAGGGGGGTTTTCTCGAAAATTATCTCTCCATTGTCATAGAGAAGATGCTCAAACCTAATATCTTTCCTCAAGCTCAAAATCCTCCAAATCCGATTCTTGAAAAGGAAAGTCAATTTCTTCGACTTCCTTCTTTAGAGGCTCAACAACAACCTTATTGACGGGAATTACAAGAGTATCAATCTTTTATTGGTTGTTGTTATCAAGTATAACCTGAAACTGGCTTGTTTGCACATTAGCTCTATGTGGATGAATATTCTTGTCGTTTCTGACTTTATCTTATGAAAAATCTATATGACCTTACTTGTATCTATCATGATTTTGTTGCCATGATTAAAACACAATCTTGTCAAAATATCAAGGTTTTTCTAGCTAATAATGCCGTGGAATATAAAGACACCAAATTCCTTAGAATTCTCTCCCTAAATGGTACTATCATTTATCATTCTAATCTAGGGACATCCCAACAAAATAGTCGAGCAAAAGGTAAACATATGCATATTTTAAATGTAACTCTTCTAGTCTCCATCTCTTATCTAGAACAGTTTTGGGGAGAGGTTTGTCTAGCTATTGCATACATCATAAATCATACCTCGTCACCTCACACGGGTAATGTTTCTCCTTGTGAGCACTTGTATGGTAGTCCAATTATAGTGTTCTTCAAATCTTGGTAGTGCTTGTTTTGCACAGCTTCTTCCACATGAAGGCATATAGTTAGAGCCTCATACCCGTACATATTGGTTCCTTGGGTATGGCATTAAGCACAAAAGGTATAGATATTAGGATCTTATCTCTACCGTTTTCATATGTTGTTATCTTACTTTTGGGGATGCAATATGTGCTTATCTCTCCATCCCTTCAAATAATCAAGTCGTATCCCTTATGGTATGACAACATATTGGCCTTTTATGATATGCATGACAATCATCTCATGTAGTCGCTCGTCATTTTGAACCAACGAAGTGGGTGCCACAAGCATTTCGTTCACTGTATCCGAACCGGCGTCTTCACTAAGTGAGGTGTTTTTGCAGTTCATTTCCGTTCTTTAGCTTTCTTTATGTCTCTCCATCCTTTCAAAACGCGTCTTTTATGACAATACCCATAGCATACGAGCTTTTAAATTTAAATATATAACCCCTCCCCAAAATTGTCTAATAGCTATGTTATCTAAGTTTGTATTGCTGCTTATTAATTATTTATATATTTATCTATCTTTTCCTAAAACAACATGCAGTTCTAATTCACAAGAGTATTCCTGAAACTTTTGGGTTAAAAGCTTTGAAGGTAAAAGCAAGTGACACTTATAGCAGCTGTTCGATTATAAATATAGAAAACTCAATTGCCAATTACATTAAAGAGGAGCAAGTGATAAAGAACCCACCAATGACTTGCCAGTTTATTGATTTGATCTTGTTGACGGTAATAGAGGTAAGTGTAGAAACTGGAGTTAAGGCACGGTAGTTCATCAATTATGGATATAAGATTTTGTTTTGGCGACTTGAATGCCAAAATTTTTGGAACAGCTCCACCAAACATCAATTAAAGCAATGAAATTCTCGTACTCCACGCGGTTTAACTGGTTACAATCATTGAGTGCCAGGTGGGATAGGTCGGGCTTTATCAAGACAGCCTAACCTCCTACTCCATACAACTTCAGGTAGTAAAGGAGAAATGACACCCAACTATATTAAAAAGGCAAAAGAAAAGAAAAAGAATTGTCAGGCCACAAATTATTGGCTTAAGATTGATTACAATTCTTCCTCAATATTAGATTATTTTGATAACTTGGCTCACGCATTGCCAAACGTAGTGATTAAAATCTTCTGACAGAGAAAGGCCACCCATTCCTATGGGATAAATGATAAACAATGACTCCCCTAATTAAGTTTTCGTGGACCGTGGCACTATTTATGATTTTGCAAGCTCCCTGCTCCTACTTCCACCGTGCATCAATGAGCAAAGCCCCTCTGCTCCTACACTTCCCTCGTCAACCTATGGACCTTCCACCAGCAATAGTAGATGACGATGTTGACGAGCTGTATAGGTTAATTGAGGGGGACGGAAATCTCTTAGATCGTGGATCCGAGGACCCCTTCCGAAATACTCCCCTGCACGATGCTGTGGACCAGGGGAAAACTCAAGTGGCCATGGAGATGGCCATCTTGAAGCCGTCGCTTGCTCGAAACCTGAATCAAAAGGGTTACAGCCCCATGCACTTGGCTTTAGAAAATAAGCATTACCACACGCAAGGGCACTGGCAACCCTCGACCCCGAGTTGATCCGAGTCCGAGGACGAGGTGGGATCACTCCTTTGCATTGGGTCGCCAGAAAGAAAGGGGACAATAAGCAGGAGATTGAGGAGCTCCTTGAGCTCCTAGCTGAATTCCTATGCTCCTGCAGATTGTCTATCAAAGACTTGACGAGTCAATGGGAGACTGCAGTTCACATTGCCGTCAAGAACCACAACATCGAAAGCATTCAAGGTTTTGTTTGGATGGCTCAAACAAACCTATCTAACAGAAATCTTAGATTGGAAAGACCAAGATGGTAATAACATCTTACATATTGCTGCATTCGAAAATCAGCACAAGGTATAGTTCATCACTTTTGTGGTTATTCATTTTTTTATCATTCAATCCTTGAATTCGACGTAGCGTCATAATAAATGTTATGATGATGATATGAAAGTACATGGTTTTGATAACATTCAGAGAAGAGGTTTGAACGGATCATTTTATTTGGTTTCTTCCGTTGAAGAGAAGAAGAGGAATTAGGAGGGACTAATATCGCTCCTCCCCTCCCAATCTTCTATTTCTAATTTTATTTTTGACAGCTTTCCCATGCACAAGGCCACGTGTGAGTAGGTTGGACCCCTTGAATGAGTATGGGATTATAAGTTGATCTATTCTTTTATCTTCGTTTATTTCCTTGGTGGTTAGGTCTCCAAATCACTTCAGATGGATTGTCAAAGTAAGGTCAACAAGTAGTGTTTATTTAGAAAAATACTTATATGACTATTTTTATTTTACCGTGAGAATAACAGTTTTTTTTTTGCCACAAAAATGTAAATAATAAATAATTATAAATTATTATGAGGTTCCCTCCTAAATAATTTGTGACTCACAACACACTGTGTTATTCTCATAGTAACCCAAAGACTATTGTGGTAACAAAGCCCGTTTATTTATTAAGAAAAAGTCAAATACTCATATTAAGATAGTGATAATATGAGTATGTAGATTACTTTTAATTGTTTTGTTTAATTAAATAATACATATGGGCACGTTTGAAACTTCGAAAGCAGTGGAAATTAAAAATGGAGCACTGGATGAGATTAAACTTGTATTATAATTGTAATTAGTATTTAAATTAAAAGACAGAATTAGTCAAAATGTCCACTTAACATAGTAATCAGTATAATAGATAATAATTAGAACATTCTGGATTATATTGTGAAAACCTACTCTCACAGTTCAATGTTTGGTGACAAATTAAATTATATTTAGTGATGTATTTTTAATTATAATCAAACAATTTTTTACTTCTCTTTTCAGAACTTAAGATTATTAACACTAGCACTTATTTTTCAATTTTATCAATACAAGCCTACAGCTTCATTTCAAATTTGCTAGTGGAAAACTATTAAGGTTTAAATTTGAGTTCATTTGAATTGGCATAACAATGTTTTGTTGGAGGACTTACAGAAAATAAAAGGAAGGGAAACAAAGGACGGATATAGAGATCATCTTCTTTCCAACCTAGCTCAACAATAACTTAATGGCTTATACTCCTTTTACGCTCTAAGTGGCTATAACGTTCCTTAACTTATTGAATTGGTGAAAAAAAAAACTAAATAACCAAAATCACAAATGGAAAGGATGAAAGTTGCTATTGATGAAAATGTAAAAAAAAATCATAGTCTTGAAAATGTAATATTGTCTCTATTATTCAAAACAATGATGATTAATTCCACCACTTATGTTATTTTCTGTTCGTTTTTATGCAAAATTCCTTTTTTTCTCTTCTACTTACTAATGTGCTTAAGTTAATTCCTATAAATGATTTTTTTCTAATGAGTTTGAACCTTGTTCTTTGTCTTTATTGATTAACATATATTAAATATATATTATAATCATAAAGAGTTAGTAACTTTAACCATAGAATTTCCCTAAATAACTTGAACTAAATAACTTCACAATAGAAGTTTTTTTGTGAATGACCATTAGAGAGACAATGTAAATAAACATACTTTATTAATATTCTTTTGAATTGGAATTGTGATTATTTAACTTATTAAAATTATCAAACCTTAGATGATTATTGTACAAAATCAATGAACATATAGCTTCTCGGATTTGGACTTATAAGAAGAAAAAACAATAGTTTAGAAAATATTGATACAAATTATTAGATTGATGAGTCACATTAAAGGTATACTTTTCCTCTCTTTCGTCAATCTTACCATCACTAAGGCTCTAGTGAGGGCTATTTTCAACCATTTAGCATTTCCGGTGTGTCTAAAGCTATTTTAGAGGTGGAAATAGTATGAGTCTATCTTAATTATTTCTTTTCTATTATTTTATTTTTCCCATTGATTAGCAAAATTTCTTTCATTTTTCTAAAATCAGTCCATCCAAACATATTGTACGAGGCAAAAGCTAACAAGGACAATCCAATACAACCATAAATTATCACTTTGTGGCAGGGAAATTACTCCTTGATCAGTTGAATCTAATGTATAAATAGGTAGTCTGTCTCTTCATAGTGAAAAAAGTCATATACTAAATATAATTGAATTCTAAACCTTTTAGTTGATGTGGTGAAGTCCTAAACTTTTATGAATAATCACAGTCATTCGGATCATCACTTTAGTGGATTTGCCTATGTCACAATTCATATGGGCAATTCCTAACCATCATGCAAATTATTTTGGTGAAAGGACTAAATCGCATTTTTTGAAAGATTCAAGACTTAGTAATATTAGTTGCAATGATTGCATTTGATAAATAAGGTTTAGTGAACTTTTTCCCTTTGTACACCCGTCGTTGCATCACTAGCATCATTCAAACTTTACATGGTATTAGCTCACTTTGTGCACAATCGTAAAGATAGTAATAGAGCAGTGATTGTAATTGAAAGGGTAATACTTCATTTCATTTTCGATTGCATTTCTTCTAGATCATCCAGATGTTGATTGGGTATACAAATATAAATGCGAAGAACTTCCAGGATGAGACAGCCCTGGAAATCCTCAAAGCAAATCCTTATGCCAATCAAAATGTTGTGAAGAGGTTGCGCCGTCAAAGATGTCTAGCAAGACTTTTTACTCCTACCGTCTCTCTATCACAATTTTTAAGCATGGAACTAACCTTCTTCGAGAAGCATGCATGTTTCTTTGGCATCCAAGATAAATCCACTCACAAAATAATCCTTCTAGTGTCGACCTTAATCGCAACTGCCACTTATCAAGCTGATCTCAGTCCTCCGGGAGGATACTGGGTGGATTCTTCTTCAAGTCCCTCGTTAAATCCCACAGTCGTCACTGCCCATTCTAGCGCCACTGCTAATGGAATACCACATCAAGCTGGAAACATGATCCTGAACGGCTGGAAGCTATATTTGTTCGCGGTCCTCAACAGCACGGCCTTTTTCACCTCCATCGGCACAATCTGGGCTACCGGCATTTCATTAATGGACAAACCCTTCATGGTTTACTTCTCTGTAACCATTCTCAGCTTTGCCTATATCAATTCCCTTATGGTCGAATTCCCAAAGCAGAATGAGGTCGCAGCAATTCTCCTATTGGCATTCTTTGGGTGCTCGCTGATCTCCGTTTTGTTGCTTCCCTGGTGCGTCCATGCAGTGCACATCGGAATTCTAAAACGCGTCGATGCCACAAGGAGGCGTGGTGACTTCCTAGGATTGCAGAATGGGTAATAGTTTGCGAGTATTATTTACTTTTTAAGTATTCTTCTCGTGTGTGCAATATAATCTATGTTTCTAGTCCTGAAGCTTGCAAGAAATAGACTCTTTTGACTAGTTGCCTGTAAAAGACTTATCTAGTAATCCATAATCCCTAAAAATCTTTAATCTTGCTCGAAGTTGGGACTTCTAATAGCTTTCTTCCCTAATTCAACTTCATAAAATGACGCAGTGGAAACAAAAAGTACTATGTTGCAACTTGTAAACACGAATGCCGGATAGGTACATGTACAAAACGAACATAGGGAAATGTTTTGATTTTCTGTATTTATGGAAGGATGCTAACTACGTGATCCGACAAAGCACAACAAAAAAATACGGTCGCAATCCTTTTCTACAAATTACTACTCAATATAGTAACAGAAAAAGGAATACTGAGAATATGAAGTTCTCAAATTCTAAATATATCAAATGAGAGACGTAAGATCAATATTTTGGACCTTTTATTGAAAACGTGTTGCAATTACTAGTTTATTAACAAAAAGTGTGGGGAATACTAATATTAGTTTATACTGCACAGTACAATAATATAGGAAGTTGTATATATAAATATTCCTAGCCTCTAGCTAATTACATCCTACAGCTAGTAGAACTAACATCGCGAAAAAATATCTTGATTCTTGGGCTTTTAAATAAGGTCAAGGACATTTGTAGTTATATTGCCCGTGCTGTGCTCGAATTATATAAATGAAATTATGTTGTATTTGATTTGGAGTTTCATAAATGTTGATGTACTTTTCTAAAGAGAATAAGAATTAGGAAAATGTTTATAGTATTATTACCACACATTTATGACATTGAAACCAATTAACCAAATATTTATAACAATAGAAGAATAATTGCCATTGATTAAAGTCTCGATGAGTTTACACCAATATAATCATCAAATGGAACATATTAAGTCTAATAGACCCCTTCCATCCATCATCAACGATGCAAAGCACTTTCAAGAATGATGCAGCATCACCCCTTTGCATTATGTCGAGGGATAGAAGGAAATAGTGAGCTGGAGCTCCTTGCCAAATTCTTATCTGCTTGCAAACCTTCCATCGAGTACTTGACAAGCCGATGTGAGATTGCAGTTCATGTTGCCATCAAGAATCACAATTTCAAAGCATTCAAGATTTCATTTGGATGGTTTAAGTGAGTCCGTCTGACACAAATCTTGAACTGGAAAAACCATGATGATGACACTTTCTTACATATTGGTGCTGCATCCAAAAAGCAACCCGAGATATAATTAATCGATTTCGTGGTTCTTCATACTTTTATTGTTGGATCCCACAATTCGACACAATCTTATCTAGGAACAAATATAATGAAATAAGTAAATAGTTTTAGAAAATATTCAGAAAGAGGAGATTTGAATAGGGACATGGTTTCTTTTGATGGAGAGAAGAAAAGGAATTAGGATGGATGAATATCACTCCTTCCTTCCCAGTCTTCTACCTCCAGTTCTCTCACTTACAAATTCCCAGTGCACTTGATCACGGGGTAGGCTCTTCCCTGGTGTTGAATGCAGTTTTCACACCGGCGGATGCATTCTTATATCTTCATTTGTTTTCTTGGTGATTATTCGAATCTTTTCATTTCCTTCCAATCACTCACCATCCAAACATTAATAGATTTTATGCCATTCAAATGGGTTGCAAAAATTAGGTCAACAAGTAGTGCTTATCATTTAAAAAGAGAGAGAGTCAAATACTCATATTAAGATAGTATGTATATGAGTATGTAGATTGCTTTGAATTGTTTCATTTAATTTAATATATACATATTGACACGTTTGAAAATTAAATTAAGTGCTCGAAATTAAAAAATTAGCAAAGGACAAGATTAAACTTGTATGATTATTTTAATTAGTGCTTGACTTAAAAGACTCAATTCAGTCAAAACATTCGCCTAATTTAATGATCAATATAATGTACATCAATTAGAATTTCCTTAAAGCTACTTAAATGAAGTACTCAATTGACAACCGAGTTTCGGGAATCTCGTGAATTACAATGCATATCATTTTCAAACAAAAATAGAATGGTAATGTGGAATTAGAACACATAGCTACTGACTATTTGTGGGGATGGAGTATGTAAATTTAAATGTCTCTAACCTACGAGTGTTAGAACTCGACCTGTAGTCATAAAAGACCCATGACAGGAAAATGATAGTGAAAGGATGGTTTTCATGTTCAGCTGGACGGACAAAGAACGCCCAAGAACGGAAATGAACGGCATAAAAAACCTCACTTACCATTGAGATGTCTGTTCGGGTACAGAGAATGAAATGCTCATGTCCCCATCTTCACTGGATGAAAACGACGGTGGTTGGTTCGTTAATTAGAGAGAGCTGAAAAGCAGAGAAATGCATAAATTCCTCCAAGTTTTCGCGTGACAAGCAAGCCCCAACTACCCAACTGAGCAATCATAAACCCCCTCCGCTAAATCATGTATCGCGTTTGTGCTCTTTCGCATTGGAACTGTCAGAAGCAAGCCCCAGCTACCCAACTGACCAACCATTACCTCCCCGGGGCCCGCCAAAGCATGTATCACGTTTGTGCTTTTTAACTTTGGAACTGTCAGAAGCAATCATAAACCCCCTCCTAAATACGGAGGAATTTATGGTTGGTCAGTTGAACTCGGCGATTGCGGAATTTGGATTAAAAAGACTAGTTGAAACTTGGCTCAGCTCAAGCTTGAAGAAATTTTATTTGAGTAGCTTGCGAGCTTAATTGCGAGCTTAAACGATTAGTTGGATATGTATGATATGTGTCCTCTAAACTTTGTTTATTTGCAAAATTCGAGTGCAAATTTAATTATTCACCTGCAAAATAACGAAGCTGACCTAACCAACCTAGAAAAGTCTGGGGCATTTGAATGCGGCATTGTCTTTATGCCTTCTCAGCATTGCCAACTTTGTTTTTGTTATAATCGAAATACTGAAATCCGACATGCCCGTGGTAAAGATCCTATAGGGATTTTATGAGTGCTCGTTAGCAACCATGTTGCTCCTCCCCGCATATGTGTGGTCGAAGCACAACTGAGTTCTGCACAGAATCGATGGTACAATGAGACACATCGGCAGCTTGGTAGGATCAGAGGGTTGAAAATAATTCACAAGTATTATCTACTTTAACTATTCCCGTCGCATGTGAGGCTTGCAAGGATTAGACCCTTTTTATTTGTGCACGTGATAACTACATATTGTTGTAGGAAAAGATAGATGGATAAATAAATAAATAATAATTTTCAAAACTATTGGTTTAAAAGCTTTGGGACTAAAAGCAAGTGGAACTATTATAGCAGCTGTCTGATTATAATTGTAAAAATTTCAGTTGTCAATTACATTAATGAGGAGCAAGTGATAAAGAATCCACCAAGGACTCGCCAGTTTATGTGTATTGATTTGATCTTATTGGCGGTAATAGCGATAAGAGTAGAAACTGGAGTTAAGGTTTAAATTTTTGTTCATTTCAATTGGCATAAAAAATGTTTTGTTGGAGGATTTACTGAAAACAAAAGGAAGGAAAACAAAGGACGGATATAGAGATCACCTTCTTTCCCACCTAGCAAAACAACAACTTAATGGCTTATACTACTTTGACGCTCTAAATGGCTACAACATTCCTCAACTTATTCAATTGGTGAAAATAAAATCAAGAAAACTAAATAATCAAAATCACAAGTGGAGGGGATGAAAGTTGCTATCGATGAAAATGTAAAAAAAGTCATATTGTCTTTATTATTCAAAGCAATGATGATTAATTCCACCATCTTTGTTATTTTCGGTTCGTTTTTATGCAAATTTCTTTTTTTTCTCTTCTACTTTCTAATGTGCTTAATTCATATAAAGGATTTTCTGTAATGGGTTTGAACCTTGTTCTCTATCTTTATTGATTAACATATATTAAAAATATATTATAATCATAAGAGTTGGTAACTTTAACCATAAGATTCCCTAAATGACTTCATATAACAAGGAGTTTTTTTTGTGAATGACCTTTAGAGAGAGAATGTAATATTTTATTAATATTATTTTGAATTGGAATTGTGATTATTTAATTTATTAAAATTATCAAATCTTAGATGATTATCGTACAAAATCAATGAACATGTAACTTCTTGGATTTGGAATTAAAAGAAGAAAAATATAGTTTAGAAAAGATTGATACAAATTATTAGGTTGATCGAGTTACATTAAAGGTATACTTTTCCTCTCTTTCATCAATCTTACCATCACTGAGACTCCAATGAGGTCTATTTTCAACCATTTAGAGTTTACAATGTGTCTAAAGCTGCTTTAGAGGTGGAAATAGTACGAGTCTATCTAAGTTCTTTCTTTTCTATTCTTTTATTTTTCCTATTGATTAGCAAAATTTCTTTCCTTCTTTCAAAATCAGTCCATCCAAACATATTATACAAGGTAGAAGCTAACAAGAACAATCCAACACAACCATAAATGATTACTTCGTGGATAGGGAGATCACTCCGTGATCAGTTGAATCTAATGTATAAAGGATATAAGTATACCTTTTTAATGTAGTCTATCTCTTCGTAGCAAAAAAACTCATATACAAAATATAATTGAATTCTAAACTTTTTAGTTGATGCAGTGAAGTCCTAAACTTTTATAAATAATCATAGTCATTTGGATCATCACTTCTGTGGATTTATTTTGGCCACTTGATAACTTAGAATTTTAAAAAGAAATAAAGTAGAAGTTCTAATTGCATTATCAAGTTCGCTGTTGGTGGAATTCTAACTATTGAAATTCTTATGCTTCACACAGTTATAAGTAGATATCATCTTTATGAACTGGGTGTATGTAGTTATGATTTATCAAAGTCACTGAGGTTATTTCGATAATACACCCATCGATATTCACAAAAAAAAAAAAAGCAAAATTTTTCAGATCACGAATTATTGGATTGATTAGTCTTAGATTAATTTACATTTGATGTCCCTTCAACACAACATAGATCGTCAAATTATTTTTAACGACTTGAGCCTCAGCATTGCGAAACTTAGCATGCAAGTTCTCTAAAGAGAAAGATCCTCCAACCAATTGAATTGTTTCTACGGGATATATCATGAACAGTGACTCTCCTAATTATATTTTGGTCGGCTATGGCATTATATATGATGTTTGCAAGTTCGCTACTCCTACTTCCATCTTCTACTTCCATCCATCATCAACGAGCAAAGCCATTCTTCTCCTCCATTTCCCTCCTCAAACAATGACCCTTCAAGAAGCAATAGCAGCTGATAATGTTAATGAGCTATATAGCATAATTGAGGGGGACAAAAATCTCTTAGATCATGGATCTTAGGGCCCCTTCCCAAATACTCCATTACACTATGCCACAGGTCAGGGGAAAACTAAAGTGGCCATGGAGATAGCCATCTTGAAATCGTCGTTCGCTCGAAAGCTAAATCAAGGGGGTCACAACCCCATGCACTTGGCTTTGCAAAAAAAGCATTATCACACTGTGAGGGCACTGATGACTCTTGACCCCAAGTTGATCCGAGTCCAAGGACGAGGTGGGATCAACCCTTTGCATTTTGTAGCTGGTGAAAAAGGGGATGATGAGCAGGAGAAGGTGGAGCTCCTGGAACTCCTGGCTGAATTCTTATCTGCTTGCAAATCGTCCATTGAAGATTTAACGAGCCAATGTGAGATTGCAGTTCATGTTGCCATCACAAAGGGCAACACAAAAGCATTCAAAGTTTTGTTTGGATGGCTTAAGCGAGTTTATTTGACAGAAATCTTGGACTGGAAAGACCAAGATGGTAACACCATCTTACATATTGCTGCGTCTGGAGAGCAACAACTCGAGGTATAGTTCATGCTAGTATACTACATCAATTTCGTGGGCGTTCATCTTTTATTGTTCGATCCTTGAATTTGGACATAATCTAATCCAAGAACAATTGTTATGGTAATAACATCGCAGGGTTCCAAAATACATGGTTTTAGAAACATTAAAGGAGAAGAGATTCGAACGGTATCACTTTGTTTGGTTTCTTTCGTAGGAGAGAAGAAAAGGAATAATGGTTTTTGACAATTTTCTACTTCCAATTCTCTTTTTGGCAATTTTCCCGTGCACAAGGTCACGTTTGTTTCCAGAATGAGTAATCATTTATTTTCTCTCCATGCCACTCCACCCACACATATATAGTAGACTTTTTATGCCATTCAGATAGGTTGTCAAAATTAGGTCAACAATTTTATTTTTTTGGTTTTTTTACCAAAAAAAAGTATTGTTTTTTCTTAAAAAATTAATCAAATACTAATATTAAGATAGTGATAATATGAGCATGTAGATTATTTTTTATTCTTTTTGTTTAGATTCATTAGATACAATAGGCCTATTTGAAAACCTAATTAACCATTGCTAATTGAAAGTTTAACACTGAATGAAATTAAACGTATAATAATCCTAACAATTATTATTTGACTTAACAAGACTCGATTCACTAAAAACATTCAATTTATCTAGTGATCAGTATAATAGATAGTTTTTATATTCTTCACAATTATATTACTAAATTAAAACCTATCAACAGTAATCACAATTTAATGTTTGGTAAGAAATTGATCATATTCACTAATGTACTATATAAGTGGTCATCTTCTATTTTCAGCGTTTAACTTTTTAGTTTTAACACAACAAGCCCATAGTTTCATTTCAAGGTTGCTAGCGGGAAAACTATTTTAAACTTTTTCCTTTTGTATATGTATCCCTAGCATCGTTCCAACTTACATGGCATGAGGTCACTTTGTGCACAATGATAAAGCTTAATCACAAAGTAGTGGTTGAAATTGAAGGGATACATATTTCATTGTTTTCCATTTGCACTTCCTCCAGATCATCAAGCTATTGATTGGGTATACAAAAATTCATGCAAAGAACTTCCAGCACAAGACGGCTCTGCAAATCTTCCAAGAGAATCCTAATTGTAATCAAGATATTGAGGACAAGTTACGCCGTCAAGAACATCGAGCAAGACATTTTGCTCCTACTCTTTCACTATCACAGTATTTTAGCATGGAACTAACTGTGTTCGAGAGGTATGCAGGGTATTTTGGCACTCAAAATGCAAATGCTCGCAAAATAGTCCTTATAGTGGCTACCTTCATTGTGACTGCCCCTTATCAAGCCGCTTTCACTCCTCCGGGAGGATACTGGCAAGATTCCTCTTCAAATAACCCAGCCAATTCCACTATCGTTACTACCAATTCCAGCAGCATTGCTATTGGAAAACCACATCAAGCTGGAAACCTGATCCTGAGCGGGCCGGGTCTATTGCATTTTACTATCCTCAACAGCTTAGTTTTCACCGCCTCCATCGGTACAGTCTGGGCCACCGCTGTCACACTATACCCCGACACTTTAATGGCTTACTTGTCTTTGTGTCTTCTCAGCATTGCCTACTTTGTTTTTGTTACAATTGAAATACCGAAATCCGATATGCTCGTAGTAAACATCCTATTTGGTTTTTATGAGTGCTCTTTAGCCACCACGTTGGTCCTGCCCGCATACGTGTGGTCGAAGCACAACCGACTTCTACGAGGAATCGATGCTACAAGGAGACGCGTCGGCAGCTTGTTGGGATCGAAGGATCGAAAGTAATTCGCAAGTATTATCTACTTTAACTATTCCTGTCCCATGTGAGGTTTGTAAGAAATGGACTCTTTTTATTAGTTGCATGTAATGAACTCTTTTCCTTAATGCCAATAGACCTTTGATCTTTGCTTGAAGTCACGATTTGGAATTCCTAATACAACTCCATTACGACGTAATGGAAACGAAAATAATTGAATAAACTTGAATATCCAAAATTAGCCAGTATCTCGATTTTCTATAATTTTAAAACGAGACGAATTGCATGATCCCATAAAACACAACAAAAACACGCACTTGAATCCTTTTTTTTTAGAAGTTCACTACTAAAAATGTAACAGAAATACGAAATGTTGATAATATAAAAAAATCCTACCTAAACCTTAAAAGCAATTAGATCCTATGGTATCTTACAATCAAAGATAAAAGGGAAAATACCACCAAAAACCCTAAACTATGCCACCTGGAATAATTTTACCCTGAAATTTTTTTGTACCATTAAAAACCCCTAACTATATCACTTTGGATAATTTTATCCTAAACTTTTTTTTGTTCTACCAAAAACCGCAAAATATATCACTTGAGACAATTTTACCCTGACTTTTTCTTGTGCCACAAAAAACCCTAAACTATACCACTTTGGACACATTTACCGCAAACTCTTTATCTAAAGGGCATTTTCATCTTTTTACCATTTGCTTTCTTTCTTTTTTCCTTTTCTCCCTCTTCCCTTTACCATGGCCAGAAGAGGGAAATTGACAAGGGCAACCCTCCCAACGTCGGGTGAGGGTGGCCCTCGCCCAAGTGGGGGAGGGTTGCCCCCGCCAAATCCTACGAGGGTGGCCCTCGCCCCAGTCGGCAAGGGTGTCCTTCACCTGAATCAGGCCAGGCGAGGGACGCCTTTGTCGGATCTGACGAGGGCAACCATCCCCAGCATCGAGCAAGGGCGGCCCTCACCCGAGTCAATGAAGGTTGCCTTTGCTAGATCTAGCAAGGGTGACCCTTGCTTGAGTCGAGCGAGGGCCACCCCCTCCAAATCCAGCAAGGGCGTCCCTCCCCTGAGTCAGGCAAGGGCCACCCCCAACTAAATCCGGCGAGGGCGACCCTTGCTTGATCAAGGGCGCCCTCCCCGGCGAGGGCCATCCTCGCCCGACTTCACCGCTAGCGAGGGTGGCCCTCGCTGACTAGGGGTGTGCAACGGGAACCGTCCAATCCAAGAATTGCTTAACCCGGACCAGACTGGTCAGTTTTGGGTGGTTCCCATAGTCGGCGGTCCGGTTCCCAGTTCCCATTCTCAAAACCGGTGATTGGTCGGTCCGGTTTCAGGTTCCCACCGGACCGGACCGACCGAACTGAACCGACTTGACTGAATCGACTGGACCGATTGGCCCTTCAATTTCCATCTCAAATTCCCAACTTTATATTCCTACAAGCTAGGGGTGAGCACATTGGACCGCCCGAACCAAGAATCGCCCAAATCGTACTAGACCGACGGGTTTGGTTCGGTCTCGGGAGCATCGGTCCGATTCCCGGTTCCATAAAAATGGAACCAATGATTTTCGGTCTGGTTCCTGGTTCTGGGGGGAACCGGACTGGACCAACAATTTTCTTTTTAAAATAATTTTCTTAAATTTCTTAAAAAATGCAATAAACCCTAAAATAATAATATTTCTAGTATTTTTTTTTATTTGTTTTGGCTAAGTGGTCGGTCCTATTGGACCGGTCCGGTTCCCGGTTCCACCTTGGAACCAGACCGAACCGGGAACCGATCACCCCTAACGCCGGCTTCTGGCAGAGGGAAGAGGAAGAAAGAAAAAAAAGAAAAGAAAAGAAAAAAGGAAAAAGACGAAAATGCCCTTCAATTAAAAAGTTTGGGGTAAATGTTTCCTAAATAACATAGTTTGGAGTTTTTTGTGACTCAAGAAAAAATTCAAGGTAAAATTATCCCAAGTGGCATAGTTTGGAATTTTTGGTGACATAAAAAAAAGTTTAGGGTAAAATTGTCCAAAGTGGCATAGTTTGGGGTTTTTGATTGCATGAAAAAAGGTTCAAGGTAAAATTATCTCAAGTAACATAATTTTGGGGTTTTTGTGGTATTTTCTCAATATAAAATATTATAACACATTTAGAAATTTAAATTAATAAAAAACAATGAATTAAAATACTCTATACTAAAAGACATCCCAAGCTAACCCAACCAAACAAGGAAATATCAAAATACTAAGTTCATCAAATAAAAGATGTAAATCCAATCTTCAGGTGCCCCGTGTCATTCTCTCTTTATTGGGAAAAAAGCTCAACCTCGAGTTTTTAGAATGTCAGATTATCTTCTCTCTTTTTTTGGTGGGTCGAATGTCGGGTTATCTGACTTGTACAATCCTTGTGCCATATCTGCGAAATCAATCAAATTTTCTGGCTTTAAGAAAAATATCACAACCAAACTTTTAGATCAATCCAACAACAGATTCTCTATTTCTATCGGGATAATGAAACCAATTTTTGATTTACAATTAGTTTCTCCATTTTCCATCGCTTCAAATCTCTCCTTCAGAATGGCAAATGTATAAATTCAGATCAACATAGGAGGGGATTTTCTCCAAAATCATCTCTCCATCGTCATGGAAAACACGCTCAAACTTAGGATTTTTCCTCATGCATGTCAGCTAGATCATCAATCCACGTTCTAATTGGCGCTTTAACCGGTCTTTGCCGGTCAACCGGCACTTGATCTACACGCTCAGAGATGTGCTTGTATATATTTGCATACGGTCCGTGCGAAGAAGTGATTTGCATCTGCACTAACATTTTTCAAGTCCAAGTATCCATTAAAGCAGAGAACATTGCAGCGGATTCGTGTAAACTCTTTAAGACAAACGGTGATGGTCATAATCCCTGCCGGTAATCTCCAGGACAAGCTCCATCATGTCGACAATAATCGCGGCCATCACCTCCATGCCTTCTGTCGTGACCGGCGTGCTTATTACACCCTTCAAAGCTCCTAGAAATCCTTTTCACTGGAATTTGAGTAATTTAAACTAAATGAATATTCTAAACTAAGTTAAAGAAGAAATCATCGGACTCTAGAATCCTAAATTTATCAAATGAAAGACCCAAGGTCAACATTTTGCACTTTTCTTTTCTTTTTCTTTTTTCAAAAGCGTGTTGCACTTAATAGTTCTTAATGAATAATGTTAGGAATAATAACATTAGTCCATACTATGCCCTTCATTCACACAATAAGTAGTATAATGTAAATATTCCTAGCCTCTAGTAGCTTCCATGTGATATTGCTAGTACCAACACCTATAGGGGGGTGAATAGGTGTAAATAAAATTTATGCACTAAAACAGTCAATACGAAGTCTGACAGTGATAGACTTAGAATTTCATAATCGAACATAGTTTAGATGAGGTAGACTTTATTGTATGCAATCAAAAATAAAAGAGTAAGAGAAGAGAAGATTGCAAACAAAGTTATAGTGGTTCGGCTTTTGTCAAGTCTACGTCCACTCTCTCACGTTGTCAGCCAATAGGCTGAATTTCACTATGTGATAAAAAATTGTTACAAGTTCTTGAGTGTAAGTACTCAATGATAATGTCTCTCACTAAGTCACTCTTCTTTGCAATACACTTTGGATCACTCGGTTTTTGCACTTTCTTAGACAATTTGTGAAGAACAGAATCAAACTTTGGAATTTCATATTCTCTCTTGTCCTTCTTCTGGTCGTATCTTCTCCTTATATACCCCCAAGCCAAAACTAGCTGTTGGCTATCACCATGAGAGATTTGCCTTCCATTTCCTTTCTTGGACAGACTTCATAAGGAAAGATTTCTTGACCGTTGAAGACAAATTGAATCACATTTGATTTTGATCGCCCATACAAATAGAATTTGGGTTTCCATAAGCATTCCATCATTCTTTGGAAATTGTCTTTGTTGATTGATCTTGTTAGTCGATTTGATTTACCAAAATCAATACGAGTAAGGTAAGTGAAATTCGTAGCCATTGGTGACCTTGTCCTCATTTTGGTCCTTGAGTTTCGTTCTGGGTCTTTGATAGAATGAGATTCTACGTCTCTTTACTCCTCCTTTTATAAGAAGTAGACTTTGCAGAATATGTCAACATATGACTCTCCTCCACAGTTTGTACTCGAAGTGTTGCTTATTTAAATACGTAGAAAGTTTTGTTAGTATCAAAACTAGGAGTGTTCTCAACACCATGTGTTAATAGACTTTAACATCTTGAAAATTTTCAATAAGTTCAAGGACATTCATTTACATAAAAGATGGTTATCATGCGCATCCAATGCATAAATTTGATAAATGAAACTATGTTGCACTTTATTTGAAGCTTCCTATTTAGATATATTTTTCTTAAGAGAACAAAAATTACTAAAAATTTTACATGATTATTACCACGTCATTGCAACCTATCATCAAAAAATTTATAACAATAGAGAGATTATTGCCATTGATAAAATTCTAGATGAATTTACAACCATATAATGACCTAACGGGGTACATATTAAGTCTATTTATATATTTTAACAAAAAAAAAGAAGAGACCCAATGCAATTAACTAAGCTGCCTCATACCAGATAGGTGCAAATCAAATTATATGCATAGAAAAGGAAACCACTTGTTTTCCACTTGGTTTTTTTTTTCTCATATATATAATTGCTCTGTTCTGATCAGTTTAACACTATACGGTTGCTCATAGTTAAACAATCTTTTCTTTTTCAGCTTGTAATATTTGTATTATCCCATGGCAACTTTTCATCGGGCATAAAATATACACGTGGCAAGTGATTGTACATGCGTCCCTAGTGGAAGTAGGCCATGACCAAAATTTTAAAATGAGTAATCGATCGTCCGGCCATACGGCCTTAATTCACCTTAATCAGAGATTGTTTGAAATGAATGATCAGGTGCGAGTTTTTCTCATATGTTTAATTGGTAAAATTATGTGAGTGGCCCCTGCGATAAGGTGGTTCTGCATTGACCCCTTTTTGGTATTTTGAAAGTCCACGCGTACATCGATATTTGCTGGCCAGGAGAGAGAATTTTTTAAACCAGATTGAAAATGTGATTATATTAACCTTCATTAATTTAAATTAAATATTATCAAATGGTATTATTTTACTATTCTGGGTTCGAGGTCCAGCAACCAATAGTTGCTTTGTGTGGCTTTGCCGTCCTTCACCCCTTGCGAAAGCCAAGTAAGGATCGTCGTGTTCCTATGTATTTGAGAAATGGTCTTGGCAAATCAGGCCAAGAGGAATCATTGCTCTCTTCATAATGAGTATGGCTCTAGTTTGCTGTTGCTTCTTTGTCTCCCTTGTGTAGAGAGAGATTGGGTAGATATTTGGTGCATTTGGGATTTAACTCTTGATGTGCTCCCTGTGAAATTTGAATCCAAAACTATAAAGAGAGAAACAAACTCTCTTACCATCCAAGGCAAAACTGTGGTGATAATAGAGAATTCTTTTTATTATCAAAGATGAGGCCTAAGATTATTGCGTAGTATTAGAAAACCCACAAATTTAAAAGTAAAGGAGATTTATGTTAATGAGTCTTCAAGGAAATTTGTAAAGCTTAAATAATCAGGACATTTTCAAATTTCAAAACACTTTTCTTTTGCTGGTTGAATGATTCTCCCAAGGTTTACTGGTGACTTGGCCATAGCAGCTCACAACATAGCTCAGGGATCAGCTGCCAGCATGGTATTGGCACCAAGAGTGGTAATCATCAAAAAAAATCTAAACCTATTCACGAATGTCAATTAAATTCTAAACCTTTTAATATAACCAATTGAGTCATAAATCTTTTAACAATTTTTCAATGTAATCATTCTTGCCAGTTTTGGTAAAATATCGCTGACGTGGATACTAGCCATTTTATGTGTCATGACTAGCTAGCCTTAGCATGGAAATTTTTTGTAATTTTTAAATAATTTTCTCTAATTTTTCTTATTTTGTCCTTTTTTTAGAGGCAACCTTCACCAGCTATAGCGAAAGGCATGTCGGCCCATGCTAACCACTGGGTGAGGGCATCCCAGCCCTTGCCTATGGTTATTGGCCATTGCCACAGTGCAAATTGACAAAGAGAAATAAGAAAAAAAAAATAGAAAGGAAAGAAAAGAAAATAGAAAATGAAAAGAAAAAGAGAAAATTAGAAAATTAGTTTAAAATTTGCAAAAATTGTCCTCATCAAAGCCAATCGTGCCATGTGGAATGGCTAGTGCTAGGAATGAGTAGCTTGAGGGTCAATACAAGTTTCACTTGGAACCTGCAATCTACATGTCAAAATCGGTTCTACAATTTTTGGAACTTAGAATCTACTATGTATACTCTGAAACCCAAAACCTACCCAATCACAAATTCCAAGATCGATTCTAGGGTGTACTCAAGTTCCACTTATATTCTTAGTTGAATGATTCTAGTAAATCATTACCTCTAATTACTTTCATTTGTTGTTGTAACCCATTGATATCATATCTAAACACATAAAGAATATGAAATATTAACAAAGTAAAAATTTTAATCATGTAGATTGCTGAAAATGAAACTCAAACTATTCGTTCCAGATTACGCAATCATTATCGGATACCATAAAATATCGTAAGATTGTGTGAAAACATAGAACATGAAAAACATAAAGACTCTTATCTGTTGGAATCAATTTTCCAATTTTTGGAACCTAGGTCCTATCACATATACCCTGAAACCTAGAACCATACTCACCCCTAGCTAGTCCACACGATAGTGCTTTCCACTAAAATTGGCTAAAAGTAGATCAGGTTGGATCTAGTTTCGCTAAGTGTGTTCTGGTGTAACGCTTGAATTTAGCCCTTTTGATTACCAAAATAATTTTTTGGCTAAAATAATTACATTGGCAAATCCTCAAAAGATTTAAGATTAAATTGGTCAACTTGAAAGGTTTAAGACTAAATTAGCATATGTACAATAGGCTTTCAACTTTTATGATAGTTTTCTTAGCATCAAGGAATGCAAATTTTATAAATACAAGTATGAATGCCTTAAAAGCCGTAGTTTTGGATTTGCCCGAGCCAGAAGAGACACAATTTGGTCCTAATGCTTTCACAGAGGCGAGAAAGTTTGTTAACATTTCTCGCTCTAAATACTCAAGAGACTTCTCACTAGAAGCATGTAACATCCTGAAATTCGAGCTCTTTGAGGGAGGAATGAACGTGAATTTCGCCAATGCATTATTGGCTGATCTCACTCGGAACTGATCACTCCTGAGATACTGACCTTGAGGGGAAAGGCTAATGATGACAGAACTCGTGCGACTAAAGAACTTGACTTGGGAAAACGACTTGACCGTGAGAATTGCGTAAGGACGATCCTGTAGATATGCAGGCCGATTCCAGGGACGAATAGAAGTCGATTCGCGAACAGAAATAATGGGACGACGGGTGATTCCGTCTACTGTTATCGAATCCACGGACGGCCCTATGTCGATCCTTGATAATCGTGTACTTTGAAATAAGAATCGATCCTTCGCAATTTCATGTAGTCAATGACGTCCATGTGTTGAGAAGTGTTGAACGTAAATTGGCACGAGTCGGTTACGCGTGAATCCTCAAAGCCGCCTGTCAGTCTGAGTAGTACCAAAATGGCATTCGGGCGAAATTGACAAGGCATGTGAATCCAGTATTAGACTTCGAATTTTCGGGAACGTTCGAGAAGGACTTTTGGACAATGCTTCTTAGTTAGTCAATAGTGCCGGCTGAGCCGAGTAATTGGAAAAAGGGATTTTCGGACCGAGAAAACGAGCCTACGAGGACGTGAGATGGGCAAGAACAGTGAGGGCCTCACGCCCAAGGTGGGACAGTCACCGTGGAAGACCGAGACAAACAAGCGAGCCCGTTGGACCCAACCGACCCCTCACCTGTCCTAGCCCATTATCCAAACGTGAGCCAATTCGAGCCCAATAAATTCCCAAGCCCGTTCCTATTCATTTTCCAGCCTGCCTTTCATTTTCAGTCCAAGGGCACATTGGAAAATGTGCAAGGTGGAAATGACCAAAATACCCTTGTATATTTTGAAGAAAAGTCAAAAAGGAAGAGAGAGAAGATGATGTCATGTTTTGGGGACTTGAGCCAAGCCATTAATGGCCTTAATTGAGGCCTATCTTCAGCCTCACTTCACTCTCTCTCTCCTCTTCATCTTCCCCAAACGGCACACCCTTCTCTCCCTGGTTTCCCTTCCTTCCTTCAGTTTTTCAGTTTTGACCTTTCATCGAAAATCGTGTTGTTCATGCCCTTCCCGTTGGAATCTCGTCTCGTGCCACCCCCCGTTGTGTTCGGAAGAGAAATTCCATTCAGATAGCGTCGGCCGATCGCCAGAAGGAGTCTCCGGTCGATCCGTACGGCCGCCGTAAAAGCGGCTGCCGCCCGCACCGCACCATTCCACCCGTCCCCGCTTTGTTCCGCCTTTTCCCCTGTTTTTCTCCCATTTCAGCCAAAACACCGCCCATACCAGCCACTAGCAACTTCCCCTTGACCCCCTAGAGCCGCTAGTCGCTGGCCCGCCGCTCGCCGGAGCTCCGGCAAGCTCCGTTCAGCCGCTTTCCTCCTGTGCGGTCTTTTTCGAGGTTCGGGGGGAATCCGAGTTTGTTGCTGTTGTGTTGAGCCCAGGACCACCTTGGATCGTCGTGGTAGAGGTCCTCGGGTGTCAGGTTCGTCGCCGCCGCTGCGTTCGTGTCGCCGGCCCGCTTAACGGGTGAGTTTAGCTCCTAATCCCTATTTAGTGCCTAAACTTGCTTAGGGTTGGTTAGTTAGTGTTAATTTTGGTTTAAGGGGTTTAATTAAGTTGTATTAGTCCTAAGATAGGTGGTTAGATAGATGATTAAGATTAGATTAGCTTAATTTGCTTATTAAGCTTAATTGTGCTTAATTTGGGATTAATTGTGTTTATGTGATTGATTAAGTATGATTTGATTTAATTGAATTGATTAATTGTTTTAATTAATGTTTTGTTTAATTTCTAGATTTAATGTTTTAATTAATTGAATTTCGGAAAAAGCACTGTTCATAATTACTGTTCACGAGCACTGTTCACGGCACTGTTCATGCATAAGCTAATTTTTGTCTGAATTTGATGTGCTATTGATTGTTATGATTAATTGAAGTGCCGATTGTTAATTATACTCATGATTGATGATGAAATGCGTGATCGAGTGTTGGTTGGATTTTGGATTTTGGAATTGTCGAGTGAGATCGCATGACATATTGCGTGGGTTATCTGAAATGGCATGTCACATGAGCATGAGTGATGTTGCATTCATGACAAAGTAAAGATATAAATGGATTGATTGATGATGTGCTGCATGATCACATTAAATGAGAGAACCTGGCGTTGCCGGAAGACCGCCAATCCCTATGGGGTTGTGCCGTGGCCAGTGGGTCGCCTGACTTCAGTCGGATGCCTGATGGGGGACATGTGACGGGACTGCGGTAATGGGCGGGTCCTATGTTCCTATCAGTTGCGGGACTGCAGTAGTGGGTGGGTCCTGTGCTCCTTCGGGAATGCCGTCAGAGGGAAGGGATGACCCCTGACGTCGCCGTGCCTTGAGGTAAAGAGGACGAAGCTGGTTTAGCTAGGAATCGCCAACCATAAGGTTGTGCCAGAGGCTAGGAGGGGGCATAATAATCGGAGCATGTGTGAGTATGAGACATGAGAAAATTTCATGAGATGCTCTGATTATTCGCATACTCTTAATGTCGTGATGATTGCATTATTTATGATACACATGCATGAGTTGACAAATCGTGCGGGGGTGTGGCAATGGCCAGGTGAGATCGCTTGTGATGCGATTCGCATGTGATTGATGAAATGTTTCATCTAACGGCCATGTGCCTTGCTTGCATGTATGAGATTGAACGTGCAAGGTATGGCATACCGGGTAAGGTTGCATGCGAATCGAATATTGCTATGTTGGTTGTCCTGTCTGTTGTTGGTTGCTGTTTGCGGGTTGTCTGTTGTCTGTTGTGGGGTTGAGTGAGGGGTGGTTCTGGAGAGATACCCCGAGTGGAGTTGGCGTACTAACCGGGGCTTAGGGGAAGAACTCGCTGAGATTTTATCTCAACCCGTCGTGGTTAAACATTTTCAGGTCTTTAGAATGGTGTACCTGCAATGGAGAATCCTACCCCCGCTTCTCCAGTGATCGACTTGACGGAGCTTGAGTCCGATGGGTCCGAGTGACCATGGTGTTGAACCTGAGGGTTCTTCTTGTTTAATTGGATTAGCCTAGTTTCTATTTAATTTGGCTTAGAGGATGGATCGGCCCTTTTTGTTGGGCTTGTAATTCGGAAAACGATCCTCCATTGGTTAATCCAGTAAATTGAATAATTGAGTAGTTGCTATTGTTCTTGTTATTCATCCCTCTATCCCTGTTTGATTGTATGTTTGTCTGGGGATGGGTCGTCTTCCGCTTGCGCATAATCAAAGATAAAATGAATAGTCGTCGATGGGTCTTGGGACGTCGCTATCAATCGACCAAGGTAATGGGGTTGCCGCGAGCTCGAGAGTCGGGGCGTGACAAAGCATCTCTCTCTCTCTCTCTCTCTCTCTCTCTCTCTCTCTCTCTCTCTCTCTCTCTCTCTCTCTCTCTCTCTCTCTCTCTCTCTCTCTCTCTCTCTCTCTCTCTCTCTCTCTCTCTCTCTCTCTCTCTCTCTCTCTCTCTCTCTCTCTCTCTCTCTCTCTCAGAGGGATGTAGAGGTTTTTACTTCACGAAATTATTGATAGGTGAGATTTTTCAAGTTAGTGTCCCTAATTTGACTCTATCCACCACATCTAATATCATATTGCTAATGTACGGTAGATTTGGGTTAGGGGCACTAGTTTGGAAATTTTTGTGACCATTTTATGATTGCTAAATTACCATAGAAAGATCTCAGACTTTCCGAATTCAATTAATCAGCTAAGCGAATTATAATAAATGGAATAGAAGCAGCACCATCTACCAGCAAAAGCAAGCGTAAGGAGAAGCAAACCTCTGATCCGGTGCTTCTTTGTAAAAACTGGAAGTTCAAACTGATCAATCTTAAGAAGCAGATCCTTGGAGTTGTAGGACAAGGAGTCATGACAAGATCATCGTGAGCTGTAAGAAAGGTACCCTTTTGACATTATTCTAAAGTGCGTTTGCCAACATACATAATACAGTTTTCCATTTACTTTTGTCTGTACGTACGCTTCGTCGCAAGGCATCTTCCAGCGGCCTCTTTCATTACTCCTCAACAAGAAAGAGAAGAAGTAGCCACAGAGGCTCTGGTTTCTTTTTTTCCTTTTTTTTTGGTCAAAAACAGAGGCTCTGCTTTCAGCAAGTAATGTTCAAGCCTCCAAGAGTTCAGTCGTTGAAGAACCCCTCTCCCAGAACTCCAATTGAACTCCTAAGCAAAACCAAAGGGAATAATTAATGAGAAAATCAAATTGCAAACGATAGAACTTGGGAGAGCTCGAGCGAAGTGCCAGCGCCATCTCGCAAGAGGGTATTTCATGCTGGCTTAGCAATCCGTCGAACTCCCTTAAAAAAATAAATGTAATATTGGTAGATGGTTCATGTGATAAATCCATCACCTTTATTAAAATAACCGTGTTCATCTTTCATGTTTCACAGCTACCTTGCAAGAATAACCCATCCCAAATTTAGCTGGCAGCTCTGTCATCTAATTTTGCGTTGCAGTTTAATTTTGTTTTTCTAAAACAGTATGGAGTTTAAATTCACTATAGTATTCTCGACACTTCTGGGTTAAAAGCTCTGAGATTAAAAAAGCAAGTGGACTGTTATAGCTAGTCTGATTTATGGTCATATAAAACTCAACTGCCAATTACTTTAGGAGGAACAAGTGATGAAGTCAATTAACGCAGAAGAGATCAAAAGAATGAGCCGCAACTCCTTCACACTGACGCCGGAAGCATACATGTTCGAAGCGCCTAGAGAGAAATCTCTTGATTTTCTCAATTTATGAAAAGAGGGAAATTGCGTATTTTGAAAAGGGCAAGGAAAATGATTATCTAGCCGACGGTGCATCGTCAGCCACTAATCTTAAAGTTGAAAAGTGGAGCTCTGACTGGTCCGGTTTTATGTTTTTGTCACTTGGACCGGGGGGGATTTCAACATTCGGAAGGTGTGTATTTTTTTTTTCAGAAAAATTAATGATCAAAATATATTTTGGAAATCATTTTTTGAGAAATTATTTTCTTGAAAATGCTTTGATTTCCATGTTTCAGTTTACAGGTTTTATTTTTTTAATTTTATGAATGCACATTATCTTTGACGGTAAATATTTTTTCGTTGATTGATAATTTCTGGTAGATCAAATGTATGAAAGTCTGAAAAACCCATATGCTTCTTTCATTCAAACAAACAGACTCCAAATCTCACCCCAATTTTCTCTTTCACCTGGCCAACAACAGTTTTCACGTTGTTCAAATGTAGGGGCAAAGAACAAACTCAACACACGCACACTCACTCTCAATTTGTATTGTGACTGCTTGGGGAGGAACGGGATTCCGCACAACATATCCATGTCCTTCATATCTAGCCCCTTGAGAAACAATTCGAGGCATCGCCAATTCGGCAGTGGGGATAACAGCACTGTTGACTCTGGGCATTTCAAGCTTGAGATCTTTCTTAGTGAATAAGCTGCCTGAGTCGCTAAGGCGAGCCGTCGCAGATTGCCTCTCCTCCTCTGTTGCCTTTGTAGCTTTTAGAACTCTTTAGGCTACTCTTGAATTTCAGTCCTTAAAAGGCTCAAGAAAGAAAAAAATGAGAGGGAGATCTGTCTTGAAGTGAGAGACTCCACAATATCACCTCACGTATTTTCTCATCATCAGGGAAGAAAAAGATTTGAAGGGGGATTAGGAAACCTTTGACGGTGAAAATAGACACACGTCAAAACTTCAGTTCGGGTTATCACTGGATAGGTAAGTATAATAGTCTCATACACTTAAGGTGAGAGAGTGAGAGTGAAATGCCCTCTGCTAGGCTATCTGCCCTTTGGGCAAAGTCTAATCAACCGACAACCAATCTTACTACCACAATAAAAGAGAAGATACCTTGACAGAGTTTAAAAGTTTTAAATAATAGAAAGAATTAATTCAATAATTCTTCACTAAATGAATATTCTAAACTGACTTAATTAAAGAAGAAAATATCAAAACATTCAAAACATATGGAACAGTATAAACATTTCTTCTCAATTTTAATTTAGTTGTAGTTTCCACATTTGCCATAATGGATGATAAAGTTCAAGTATTTGATGACTTGGTGTCACAAGTGTTGAGAAAACTCCTAGTTTTGATGATAACAAATCATTTTATGTATACATAATTTCTTATATTTTCTAAGGGAAGTCACAGGGTGACTTTTGCTTCTGAGTCTGGATGAAGGAAATAGAGAAGCACGGGAAGCCTCTGAGTCTGAATGAAGTAGATGGAAAAGCACAGGAAGTTTTTGAGTCTACTTGTACTAGACGGAGAACACAAGCAGATGCAGAACTTCGGTCTAGAAAAACCAGAATGTATTGTCAGGACCAGACAATGAACAAAATCACCAACGGTCATGATTTTCACTTACCATATTTATATTGATTTTGTAATATCAAATTGATTAGCAAGATCAATCATCAGACAACTTCCAAAAAAGGATGAAACACTTATGGAAGCCTGGATTCTGATTGTATGGATGAATAGAATCTAAGGGGATCCATTCTACTTCCAACGGTCAAAAAGACTTACCTTATGAAGTCTGTCCAAGAAAGGAAAAGGGAAGACGAATCTCTCAAGGAGATAGCCAATGGTCAAGTGTGGCTTGGAGAGTATATAAGAAGAGGATGCGACCGAGAGTAGGGAGGGATGAATATATTCCAAAGTTGATTCAATTCTTTACAAGCTATTTGAAAAAGTGTGTAATTGAGTGATCCTAGTGAATTACCAAAAAGAGTGACTTTGTAAGATATATCATCATCAAGTGCTAACACTCAAAAGTGTGTAATCACCTTTGATCACATAGTGAAATCTAGCCTATTGGTTGATCGCTTGGAGAGTGGACGTAGGCTTGCCAAAAGCCAAACCACTATAAACTGTGTTTGCAATATTCTCTACTCTCTCTATTTAGTTTCTGTTTGTAGATTGTAAAAGCTTTATATTACTTGCGATTGAAATCCCTCTTCACCTATTCACCCCCCCTCTAGGCGTTTATACTAGCGATATCAATTGGTATCAAAGCCCTGTGCTCAATGTTTTTAAAGTGTTTATTACTTCAGAGTTAAAGATCATTTATGACTAGTATTCTTGCACCAGGTCTGATTGAGGGATAGAGCAACACTCGACCACCATACTTTGATGGAAAAGAGTACAATATATGGAAGAACAAAAATGAAGCATTTTCTTAGATCAAAGGATCCACTGGAATGGGATGTAGTTGAGAAAGGAATTGAACCCAACCCTGATGTGGAAAAACCACAAGGAAAGATGATGGGAAAACAACTGAAACATCAGCTACCATCTCTAAAAAAGAATTGACAAAGAGACAAGCTTTAGACGCTAACGCTATCTATTCTCTTTACTATGCTTTATCTCCTAATGAATATAATTGAATCTCTTCATATGAAACAACGAAGGAAGTATGGGATAGGCTGCACGTTACCTATGAAGGGACTGATCGTGTGAAAGAGACCAAAGTAAATATTTTACTTGGTCAATATGAATCCTTCAAAATAAAACAGGGGAAGTCCATAGGAGATATGTTTAGCCGATTTATAAAAATAGTAAATGGGCTTGCATATCAAGGACAGCCTGTCCCGGGACCAATGAAGGTCAACAAGCTTTTGAGAGGTTTATCAAAAGACTGAAATAATATGAAGACCTCCATATGAAAAACTCTGCAAATCTCACCTCTGACAGTTGATGAGCTTGTTGGAACCCTGCAATCCTTTGAAACAGAACAAATGAACGAGGAAGTGGAGTCTAGAGGTAAGAAATCTATTGCTCTTATGTCTAATGCTGATTATGATGATACAGATTCTGAGGACGAGCTGGACGACGGAGAACTTGCTCTATTAATCAGAAAAGTAAAAAAGTTAAACAAGAAAGGCAGGAAGTTCAACAACAGGAAGCAAAACAGACAGTCTAGACAATGAAGGACAACATATGAGGAAAAGTCTGTCAAAAATGTAGTCTATTTTGAATGCAAAGAGAATGGTCACATAAAACAAAACTGTCCTACACTGAAGAAGAACAAAGGAAAGTTTGAAAAATACAAAAAGGCCCTGAAAGCTTAAACATGGAGTGACACTGAGGTTGAAGATAATGAAGATGAATATGGCAATATTTGTCTAATGGCACACTCAGACTCAGATTCTGGAGTAGACTCAGACAAAGAGATTGAGATTAGCCATTCTGATATTCCTACAGAAGTTCCAAATTATATAAATGAGCTTTGTACAAATCTAAAATCCACTCTGAAGAGGATCTTCGGACTGAAAAAGGAAAATTACAAGTTGAGTCAATAGAATTTTTCTTTAAAAGGAAAGTTTGATGATCTCAAAAAGGAATTTTTGGAAACCAAGGAAAATGGAGATTCTTTACTAAATGAGAATGAATCTCTCAAAAGGAACTTTTGGAAACAAAGGAAAATCGAGATTCTTTACTAAATGAGAATGAATCTTTCAAAAAGGAATGTTTAAATATTACTACAAAATTTTTTAAAGGATTGAAAACTTTACAACATATACTTTCCATTCAGATTCCTTACTACGACAAGTAAGGACTTAGGTTTTATAAGGAAAGTGACTTTAATTGATTTTCCAAAAGTCAATGAGAGAATCAAACAGAGACCTTTGCAACAAGCATACAAAAATCATTTCAAAAAGAATTTTGTGAAACCTGTTGGTCGAAACAATCTCAAGTGTTCTAATTACGGAGAAAAAGAACATTTTGAAAACAAGTGTCCTAAAGTCTGAAGACCTGTTCAGAAAAATTAGATAGACAAAGCATATACTACTAACTCTAGCGGACCCAAGAAAGTCTAAGTACCAAAGAAAACTTGAGTATGTATTTTAATTGCAAGTAAGTTTCAAGAGCAAGAAGAAATGGTATTTAGATAATGGTTGTTCGAGACACATGACTGGAGATTCAAGAATGTTCATAGGTTTAGAAAGAATAAAAGGAGGAAATATTTCCGTCGATGGCAATATTAAGGGAAATATTATTAGACTAGGAACAGTCAAGATTGGGAGTCTCATCATCAATAATGTCTCCCTGGTTAAAGGAATAAACTACAACCTACTAAGTATCAGTCAGTTATGCGATGTTGGTTTCGGAATTGACTTCAAGGAGAACTTATGTTCTGGAACCAGTCAAGACTCATCTCAATCATTTACTGGACGAAGACATAGAAACATCTATCTTCTAGACATAAATGAAGACATTGCCAAATGTCTCATCTTAATTCAAGATGAAGCAAATCTCTAGCATCGCAAACTTGGACATGTCAGTATGAAACATATCTTAAAATTGTTCAGCAAAGAGCTTGTTCGTGGACTGCCTTCATTAAGTTATAAGAAGTCAGAACTCTGCTCTACATGCACACTGGGAAAATAGGTAAGAAGCTCTTTTAAGTCTGTGAAACAGGTTTCTACTAATCATACTTTGCAGCTTCTTCATATGAATCTTTTTGGACCAACTAAAGCTCAAAGCATTGGAGGTAGGAGATACTGTTTGGTTATTGTAGATGATTACTCTCACTTTACTTGGGTATTTTTCCTTGCTAATAAAGGAGAAACCTTCTCTTACTTTTCAAAATTTGCAAAAAGAGTTCAAAATGAGAAATGTTACTCTATTTTGAGCATTAAAAAAGATCATGGTGGAGAATTTGAAAATCAAGAATTTGCAAATTTTTGTGATAAGAACGATCTTCAGCGTATGTTCTCCTTGCCCTACACTCAAGAACAAAATGGAGTTGTAGAAAGGACGAACAGGTCTCTACAAGAAATGGCCAGAACTCTGCTTATTGAAAGCAAAATAGCGACTCTCTTCTGGGCAGAAGCAGTTTCTACTGCATGCTATATCATTAATAGAGTTTTTCTAAGACCTATTCTTGAGAAAACTCCCTATGAAATTTTCAAAGGCAAAAAACCAATTGTTTTTTACTTTCATTTTTGGTTGTCAATGCTTCATTCTTAAAAATGCTAATAATTATCCGAGCAAGTTTGAAGAAAGGTCAGATGAAGGTATTTTTCTAGGATACTCAACCACATGCAAAGCATACAAAGTGTTTAACAAAACTACTCAAACAGTGGAAGAGTCTATGAATGTGAAGTTCCTGAAGTAAGATCTGTCTAAGCAGGATAAAACATCATTTGAAGATCCAAAACCTACTGTAGATCTTGAGAAATCCTCTCTCAACATAGAAGTTGAATCATCTCAGAAAGTAGTCACAGAAGAACCTCAAGATCAAAGTATTATATAAATGGACACTACTCGATCACCAGGAAAATCTGATGACAGTGTAGTGCAGAACAAAACTAGAAGTATAAATCCAGTCATCCACAAAATCTTGTTATTGGAGACATCAATGAAGGAATTCGAACCAGATCAAGGAACAAAAAGGAAACAAGTATTGTGGCACTCATTTTTGAGATTGAACCAAAAGGAGTGGATGAAGCTCTTGAAAATGAAAGCTGTATAGAAGCAATGCAAGAGGAACTCCATCAGTTCAGAAGAAATGATGTATGGGAACTAGTACCTAAACCCAAGGGAAAAACCATCATAGGAACCAAATGGGCTTTCAGAAACAAAGTGGATGATCAAGGCAAAGTGACCAGAAACAAGGCAAGGCTTGTAGCCAAAGGATACTCACAATCAGAAGAAATAGACTACGATAAAACTTATGCTTCAGTAGCAAGATTAGAAGCAATCAAACTATTGCTTGCTTATGCTTGCTATCAAAATTTCAAGTTATTCCAAATGGATGTAAAGAGTGCCTTCTTGAATGGATTTATTAAGGACGAAATCTATGTGGAACAACCTCCTGGATTCGGGGAACCAAGAAAGCCAAATCACGTATACAAACTGAAAAAGGCACTGTATGGTTTGAAGCAAGCACCACGAGCCTGGTATGAAATACTAAGTAAGTTCTTGCTAGATAATGGCTTCAAAAAAGGTATGGTAGACACAACTCTTTTCATAAAGAGGGAAGGTAAAGTCATTTTTCTTGCTCAAATATATGTAGATGACATCATCTCTAGTTCTTCTAATGAACGTCTTTGCAAGGCTTTTTCAAAGTATATGTAGGAGGAATTTGAAATGAGCATGATGGGAGAACTGACATTCTTCTTAAGACTTCAAGTCAAACAATCAAAAGATGGCACCTTCATCTTTCAAGAAAAATATGCCAAAGACTTGATCAAGAAGTTTGGAATGGAGAATTGCAAAAAGACTGAAACTCCAATGTCAACCTCCATCAAACTAGATCAGGATGAAATGGGGAAGAAAGTTGACCAGAAAACCTATAAAAGCATGATCGGTTCCCTTCTCTATCTTGCTGCTTCTAAACCTGGTATTCTATACAGTGTGTGCTTATGTGCTAGATTCCAAGTAAACCCTAGAGAATCACATTTGTCTGCTGTAAAATGTATTATAAAATATGTTGTTACTAATCCAAAGCTGGGTCTGTAGTATCCAAAAGGAATAGACTTTACTCAGATGCTAACTTAGTTAGATGTAAAGTAGACAGGAAGAATACTTCTAGAACACGCCAACTTCTAGGACAGATGTTAGTCTCATGGTTCTCCAAAAAGCAGAACACGATGGCTCTATCTACAGCAGAAGTAGAATTTGTTGCTCTTGGCAACTGTTGCTCACAAGTTCTATGGATGAGACAGCAGCTAATAGACTATGGAAAGGAAGAAGCCTGCATTGAGATAAGATGTGACAACACAAGTGTCATAAATCTTACCAAGAATCCGATCTTATATTCGAGAGCAAAGCATATAAAAATCAAGCACCATTTTATAAGAGATCACGTGTAAAATAGTGAAATATTTGTACAATTCAAAGAATCAATTGGCAGATATCTTCACCAAACCGCTGGACAAAGGTACATTTGATTCGATTTGTAGTAGATTAAATATTATTAATCCATTTGCATAAAGACTGTGAAGACAGGGCATCTTCTGGAAGAAATAATCGTTTGGTAGAAGCAATCTTCTGGACAGACAAAACTTCTGAGGCGCACTCAGAAGGGCTTAATGGTATTTTTGGAAATTTAAATTTTGGTGCATAAGTTATTTCCATATATGATTGAACATGGTAAGTTAATATTTGATTTGCTTAATTTTCGGTGCATACCTATATTTTTTGCATCTATTTTTATCAAGGTTTGAATTTTTGAATAACTGCCATTTTCAGTTATTTTTATTTCCAAAAATCGTGTCTGTTCATTTGCCTCTCTTCAGAAGGGTATATAAACCCCAAAAATCGAGTCTTTCTTCCATTGCATACTCGAACACTCTCAGAAACCCTAAAGATTTCATCTTTCTCACTAAACCAAACCAAATCCTCTCAAACATGGCTTTGAGATCCTCCGTGTCCAAGTCCAGGTCTCCATCTCCTCGAAGACGATCAAACCGTATTGCAAGTAGAGGCCCAAGGAATATCAAAGGAGCAGAAACTCATTTTGACTTGATAGTCTTCTGGAGAGGAATCCCTAAGACATTCCCTGATTGAATCTGTGCAGAGGAATATCACTCAAAGAGGTACGTTTGGATTAATTTTACCTCTACTAGAGGACCCCCATAGGACCTTGAAAATGTATGATGTATTAGTGAGGGGAGAGGTTACTGATAGTTTTAAACTTGAATTCCAGAGGAAAAAATGGGTACGTAAATGAGATGCGATTGGTTCAGGCTACATCGAATGTAGAACGTCCGCTTGCACAAGGTGTTCAGACAAATGAAGCAAGCAGAAGTGTGGACAGTTTCTGGGGAGGAAAAGACAATGATGAACGTCTGTTTAGGAACTTGAGGTTAAGATGGGGGTTGCTGCAGTAGTTCGTAACTCTACAGGGAACATGTTTTCCTTCATTTTGCTTCTTCTTCTGACATTCCTTCGAAAAATCGAGTTGTTCATGGCCTTCTCATGCTGATCTCCACCCGTGCCACCCACCACTATGCTCAAAAGACAAATTCCATACGGCACATGGAGATCGATCGCCGATTGGAGCTGTCGGCCGACCAAAAGTTCTGGCTTCCCTGATCGTCTACTGTAGCACAATTCCGCCCAACATCGCTATTTTCAGATGTTTTCCTTGTTTTCCGACCCAAGCACCTTACATCCTAGCTACCAGCAGTTCCCTCTCGACTCCCAGGTGCCGTTGGTTATCAGCCTACAACTCGTCGGAGTTCCGGCCAGCCCGTTTTGCTCCGGTCAGCCACTTTCGTCCTTCGGCAGTCAGTTTTTCCAGCTTGCCATGAGAGATAAGAGGTTGTTGCTACTATTTTGACCCCGAGACTGCCTTGGAATGTCATGGTAGAGGTCCCCAAGTGTCACCATCGTCACCGCTGCCATGTCCATGTTGCCGACCCGCTTAATGGGCGAGTTTAGCTCATAATCTTTTGTTAGTGCCTAAATTTGCTTAAGGTTGGTTTAGTTAGTGGAAATTTTGGTTTAAGAGGTTTAATTAAGTTGTATGAGTCATAAGATAAGTGGTTAGATAGATGGTTAAGATTAGATTAGCTTAATCTTGCTTGATTGTGGTTAATTGTGTTTTATGTGTTAATTAAGCATGTTTACCTTAATTGATTGATAAACTGTTTTAATCAATGTTCTGTTTGATTTCTGAATTTAATATTTTAATTATTGAATTATGAAATTACACTGTTCATGATTACTGTTCACGGTATTGTTCATTTGGAAGTGAAAATGTGTATAATTTCATGTGGTTTGATCTTATGATATGAATTGGATGTGGCATTACATGAATATCCGCTTGAATCATGTGATTTTCACAAAAGGGTGAAAAATGATTTGTCTGAGGGACATCTGAAATGGACCACTTTTATGAGAAAGGATTTGAGGTTTTATATGCAAGTATGTGTGTGTTGGCTAATGCTCAAATATAATATGTGGATTGTGATGGTATGCTTGCGTGATCACTAAGTTGAACCTGCCACCCCAGCCGTAGTTTGGGGGGTGATAGTCCGATATATCAGAGATTATGGAGAGAGAGGGCACGGAATGGCACGGTTGCGCCTCTATGGAAGAAGGATGCCGTAGCGCCGTAACGTCGTGGTAGAAGGGCATGGTTACGTCTCTGCGGAGGAAAGATGATGTAGAGCCGTAGCACTTCAGCCCAAGTTGTAATCCTGTAGGGTAGTAATAATTGGAATACGTGTGGATGCAAGAATGTATGAGAAATATGGCATTATTAGTTCCGATTATGCATGAAGTGATTACATCACTTATGGCATGCACGCATGAACTAATAATGTGCAAGGTGTGGCAATGGCTAGGTGAGATCGCTTATGACGCGTCTCACATGTGATTGATGAGCTGCATCATCCGACGGCCATGTGCATTGCATGTATTGGACTGACATATAACGTGCAGGGTATGACATACTGAGTAAGGTTGCATGTGAACCGACTAATTAATTGTTAGTTGACCCTGTTTGTTGTTGGTTGCTAATTGCCGGTTGCTTGTTTTTGGGTTGAGTGAGAGGTGGTTCTAGAGAAATACCCCGGGTTGAGTTGGTACACTAATCAGGGCTTAGGGGAAAAACTCACTGAGATTTTATCTCACTAATTATTGTATAACCATTTTCAGGCCCTTAGATCGGTGTAGTGTAAAATCCCACCCCTGTTGCTTCAGTGATCGACTCAACGAAGCCTAAGTCCGACGAGTCCGAGTGACCGTGGTGCTGAACCCGAGGGTCCATTTTGTATAGTTGGATTAGCCTAGTGAACTAGCTTAGAGGATGGATCGGCCCCTTTGTTGGGCTTGTATTCGGAAATGATCCTCCATTGGTTAATCTAGTAAATTGTATAAATGAGTAGTTGAGGTTTCTTATGTTCATTCCTCTATCCCTATTTGAACGTTTGATTGTCTATTTAGACTGGGGATGGTTCGTCTTCCGCTTGCGCATAATGAATAATTAAAATAAATGGTCATCGACGATCCTGGGACGTCGCTTTCAATTAACCATGGTAAGAGGTTGTTGCGTACACGGGGTTCAAGGCATGACTGTCAGGTCCACCGAAATCACATGGCCAAGGATAGCTACTCGAGCTAACCAAAATTCACATTCACTAAACTTCGCATATAGCTCGTGATTCTGTAGGGTTTGCAACATGGTCCTTAGGTGATGTTCGTGTTCATCTGAATCCTTCGAACATACCAGAATGTCGTCAATGAATACAATCACGAACCAATCCAAATATTCCTTAAACACTCGGTTCATCAAATCTATAAAGGAGCAAGGGCATTCGTCAAACCAAACGGCATTACTGTAAACTCGTAATGACTATAGCGAGTATAGAAAGCTGTCTTCGGTATATCCTCTGTTTGGATCCTCAATTGATGATAGCCCATCCTTAGGTCTATTTTGGAGAACATTCACGCTCCTTGGAGTTGGTCAAATAGGTCATCAATCCTTGGCAACAAGTACTTATTCTTAATCGTCACTTGATTATGCTGCCGATGGTTGATGCATAATCACAACGACCTATCCTTTTTCTTGACAAACAGGATTAGCACTCCCCAAGGCGATGCACTTGGGCAAATAAAACCCTTGTCCAACAACTCTTGCATTTGTACATTCAATTCCTTTAATTCTGACAACGCCATCCTATATGGTGCTTTAGAAATTGATTTCATCCCTAGGGCCAACTCAATTACAAACTCTGTCTCTCTAGCCTGAGGCAGGCCTGGTAATTCCTTTAGAAAGACATCGGGATAATCTCGTACTACCACAATGTCTTCTAGGTTTGGTCATTCCTTCGATGTATCACTCACTAAGCCCAAATAACCTCGGCACCCTAACCTCAGCAACTCGGTTGCTTCCAATGAAGAAATCAAGAGAATCGAGGACCCTCCTCGACTCCCTGCAAATTGGAAGCTACTAGCTCCAGTTGGATTAAATCATATTCTCTTCCCTCGACAATCCATAGTGGCTCCTTGTTTGGTCAGTCAATCCATTTCAATGATGACAACAAAGTCATACAACACTAAAATAATCAAATCTATTCTTCCTTCCTAACCATCTCTAATCAATTTGCAACTAGAACAACCTACTGCAGATAGACTGAATCCTTTTACGGAGTAGAAATAACAAAAACCGTTTCCAATGGTTCTGGCCTTAATCCTACTAATTCTACAAATCATTTAGCAATAAAAGAGTGCGAGGCTCCTGGATTAAACAACGCATAAGCAGCATAATCGTGTAGAGATATCATACCTGTAATTACGGCAGGCGTATCCTCCGCCTCCTTCCTTGTGATTGCATGACCCTTCCTTGCGCTGGGGGTCTTTTCTGATTACTCTAAAGGACGTTCCCGACTAGTGGTCTGGCTGGCGGTCGAGGCACATATAGTATCATAGGCTTGCGTGGGCAATTCCTCACTTGATGGCCCACCTAACCACACTCGAAACAGGCTCCCATTTGAGAGGGACACAGGGCATTTTCATACCTCTTACCACACCTGCGGCATCCTCCAACTGAACTTAGTGACGGTTTCCCCATACTGTCCCTTCTATTAGGCGAAAGGAAATACCTTCCTCCCATCATTGATTTTTTCCCAAACTGATGGTTATCCCCGCTAGGCACGAATCGCAATCCAAACGCGGCAGCCTTCTTTGCAAGATGTTTCTTGATCATCTGAGCTCTCTCATACAACTCATTGTAGTCCTTCGAGTTTAGGGATACTAGATGGTCTCTAATCTCCATCTTCAGTTAGTCTATAAACCTCTTGGCCTTCTTCAACAGGTGCTCAACCATTCTCGGAGCGTACTTCGACAGTTTTGCGAACTTGGCCTCGTACTGATCCACTATCATCTGATTCTGGCATAGCCTTTAAAACTCTACAAGTTTCTGCTCTCTCGCGTAGTCTGAGAAGTACTTGTTCAAAAAGGCATCTTTGAAGGTACCCCATACTCAGGCCGTACCTTTAGGAAATACCCCTCCTTGGGTAGCTTCCCACCAAGTACCGACGTTACCCTGCAGTTGTTAAACAACCATTATCACATTTTCCTCCTCAATACATTGCAGCAAGGTGAATGTCTTTTTCATCTCCCTTATCTAGTGGGTTGCTACCTCCAAGTCACTAGCCCTAGTAAACTTGGGTAGCTTCAACTTAATGAACTACTCCACTAGCTGATACATAGGATGGTTACTAGTCTCGTGCCTAGCTACAGGAGCAGCTACAGTGGTAGTGACAATGGCTTGAGTTCGAGCCTACTATCTGATCAGGGCTTCAAGAGCTTGCATGATCCTGTCCATCCTTGGATCTTCCGATGCCACCTCCCTTGCACTAGTCAGGATCTGTGCTGTCCTCCTTCTTTGATCCCTCTGCCACGAGGTTCTCAATCCGAGGGTACTCTGATCCAACTACTCATATCGTAGGACTCTCCTAACCTGCGTTCTAATTCCCAACATGAAATTAGAAAATGAGACACCCCTATTATCATAAATGTCGCGACCTATTTTTTTTCTTCCTAAGGGGAAAAGAAATCTATAAATAGATTTAAAGGTATTGTCTAAAGGGTGGGTCCAGGACCCTCATTAGACGTAAACTCTCCCAAGCCCATACCCCGCTTGACATTTGGTGTTCATGAAAATTTTCTAATGAGGAGTCATCACTAGCCTATTGGGGTCGGCTAGAAACCAAGCGAGGCATGGGAGTGTGCCTCACTTTCTATGTAACCAGAGAATCTAGGATCTGGAACTTGATTACACTAATTAATCAATTAGTGCCCTTTTGGTACCTAATCTTGTTCATTTCAAAAAGACTTTTGTCAAGCAGTTTGGATTGATTTTCGAATTATCCATTAACATGTGAGGTGATCATGCGGGCACGTAATCATCAAGATAACAACAACAACAGGAGGGGAGTAGTAAATAAATTGTAAAAGAGAACAAACGTCTAGCATCATTAAGGGATAAACAAATGACGTTCCTAATTATACTTAGGGGGAACCATAATCATCGTGTCATAAGCGTGCAATCAAAGACAATTGTGTCTGAGGATAATTAAAACCCTAAGGTGAGCCGTGAAAACTTGTTCAATTTTAAGCATAATCTTAGGTCGATGATTTTCCCACACGTTTTAAGAGAAAATTGTCCAAAAATTATTTTAGAGTTGTCTAGGGAACTCTAAAACAAACTTGGAATTTTTTGGGATTTTTTAAAAAAAAATTGGAATTTTTAATATTTTAATATTTTCGAATTTAAAAAAATCTTAAATTTTTATAAATTTTTAGGTTTCTGAATTTTCCATGGATTTTCTGAAATTTCGAATTTTTTTTTATTTTAAAAATATTTTAAATATTTTATTGATTTTCTGAATTTTTTAATTTTTTTATGGAAAACAATTCGGACCGGGTCAAGAGACCCGGCCCTACTAAACTGACCCAGACCCTATTGGTCCTGAATGGTTAAGAGAAATTGGGCCGACCCTAAATCCATGAGAAAGGCCCACGAAAAATTCTTTTTTTTTTCCTAAAAAATGGCTCATTTCTAATTCCTATTTTCAACCCGATCTATTTCAGTCTAATTCAGCCCAATAGCCAACCTAAAACCACAGCCCATTTTATATTTCTATTTTTTGTTTGTTTTTTCATTTTATTCTTTCTTTTTTCCTTTTTTTTTTTACGATTCTCCTTTTCCTTTTTTTTTTTTTCATTTTTTCTCTCTCCTCCCCGCTAGTCTTCTTCTTCCTCGAACGTTGTATACACTTCATGCAGCTCTTCCCTCTTCTTCGCTAGAGCTCGCCTCCACACACGATGAGCTCGTGCCGGCTTTTGGGGTTGTCGCTAGGCCATCGTTTGGCGTCAGTCGTTTGATCCGACCGACGCCGGTGACTGCCGGCCACAGTTTCAGGTACTGCCGGCAAAGGTGACGAACTGACAAAAAAAGGGGAAACTGGTACTATTCTCAGCCAGACCAAGCTAAACTTCCGCTAACCAGGCAGACAAATGCCGCAGCAACACCCTCACAAATTCAAACAAGCAGTGGTGACTCGGTTTCTACCAAAAGAAAGGGATTCGACACCGGGACTCGCTCTAGCATTCCGTTGAACAGTTGGGGTGCGCTACAAAATTTAAAGGTTTCCGGCTCAACAGAGCCTCGAACGTGACTTGTGGTCTTGAAGCACGGCATACAAGGAACGTGGGAATGAAATGCAATGGTGACGAGGGCCGGAGCTTGCGCGAGCCGGATGGCCGTGAGCTCCGGCCCGGTGTGCTTAGAACGAAGCAAGGACGAAGCTAAACCTACCTGGACAGCTTGAGGACGTCGTCAAGAAGGTCATCGGTTAGGCTCGTGCGTGGTTGAGCTGCTCTCAGTCGCTCATATCGCTCTCTCAATTCGCCGTCTCTCTCCCCCACTCGAGCTTCCTCTCCGGATTCTTCTCTCTCGGATCCGGGAAACCAACCTCCCTCCTGAAGAAATTGCCCCACTTTCCGCTCACTCTCCCTCTCAAGCTCGTTTTTTCTCTGGTCTCAGATCTCCCCCTCTCCGTTTTGCTCTCAGTCCGTTTCTCTGTCTCTTCCCCGTCTGAGTTCTCCCGTCTTTTTTCTGTTTTCTCCGTCCCCTCTCTCCATCTCTCTCTAACTATCTTTTGTTCTGTTCTTGCCGACCTAACCCCCTCCCCCGATTTTTTGCTGCTCCTCTAACCTGCACCTGCACTTGCACTTCATTTTATATTTCTCTTCTGCAGGTTCTGCTTCGCACGTGGAAGAAGAAGAAGGGAAGAAGGAGGAGACGGATGGGCCGGGCCGAAACAAAATGAGAAGGGCCGGCCCAAGCGCCAAAAGAGAAGGGAAAAGATGAAGGGGCCAGCCCAAGGCTAGTCTGAACCTAGCCCAACTCCCCTCTTTTTTTCTTTCTTTTTTTTAAATTTTAATTAATTTTTTTTGCAAATTTTTTTTGATAAAATTTAAAACTAGTGACGCAAATCCCCCTAATGTCTATATGCGATGCAATTTTAATGACTTTTTTTTTGTTAAGGGGTTAGAAATTAATTGTAACATCCTGAAATTCGAGTCATTTGAGGGAGAAATAAACGTTAATTTCGTCAATGCATTGTTGGTTGATCTCACTCGGAACTGATCACTCCTGAGATACTGACCTTGAGGGGAAAGGCTAGTGAGGACAGAACTCGTGCGACTAAAGAACTTGACCTGGGAAAACGACTCAATCGTGAGACTTGCGTAAGGACGATCCTGTAGTCATGCAGGCCGATTTTAGGGACGACTATAAGTCGACTCGCGGACAGAAATAATGGGATGACGGGTGATTCCGTCTACTGTTATCGAACCCGTGAACGGCCCTATGTCGATCCTTGATAATCGTGTACTTTGAAATAAGAATCGATTCTTCGCAATTTCATGTAGTCAAGGACGTCCATGTGTCGAGAAGTCTTGAACGTGAATTGGCACGAGTCGGTTACGCGTGAGTCCTCGAAGCCGCCTGTCAGTCTAAGTAGTACCAAAATAGCATTCAGGAGAAATTGATATGGCATGAGAATCCAGTATTGGACTTCGAATTTTTGGGAATGTTCAAGAAGGACTTTTGGACGATGCTTCTTAGACAGTCAACAGTGTCAGTTAAGCCAAGTATTTGGAAAGTGGACTTTTGGACCAAGGACACGAGCCTACGAGGACGTGGGCCGGGCAAGATCAGTGTGGGCCTCGCGCCCAAGGTGGGACGGCCATCGTGGAAGGCCCGAGGCAAGCAAGTGAGCCCGTTGGGCCAAACCGACCCTTTACCCTTCCTAGCCCGTTGTCCAAACCTGAGCCAATTCGAGCCCAACAAATTCCCGAGCCCGTTCCTATTCATTTTCAGGCCCGTTTTCTAGGCCCGCCTTTCGTTTTCAGCCCAAGGACACATTGGGAAATGTGCAAGGTGGAAATGACCAAAATGCCCTTGGATATTTTGAAGAAAAGTCAAAAAGGAAGAGAGAGAAGATGATGTCATGTTTTGGGAACTTGAGCCAAGCCATTAATGGCCTTGATGAGCCTTATCCTTCAGCCCTCACTTCACTCTCTCTCTCCTCTTCATCTTCCCCAAACCGCACACCCTTCTCTCCCTAGTTTCCCTTCCTTCCTTCAGTTTTTCAGTTCTGACCTTTCACCGAAAACTGAGTTGTTCATGCCGTTCCCGTTGGAATCTCGTCTCGTGCCACCCGCCGTTGTGTTCGGAAGAGAATTTCCGTTCAGATAGCGTCGGCCGATCACCAGAAAGAGCCGGCGACCGATCCATATGGCCGCCGGAAGCCAGCTGTTGCTGGACCGTCACTATTCCGCCTGTCCCTGCTTTGTTCCGCCTTTTCCCCTGTTTTTCTCCCATTCTAGCCAAACCACCGCCCATACCAGCCACAAGTGGTTTCCCCTCGACCCCCAGGTGCCGCTGGTCGTCGGCCCGCCGCTCGCCGGAGCTCCGGCCAAGCCGTTTTGCTCCGATCAGCCCCTGTCCTCCTCCTGCAGTGCAGTGGGGATTCCGAGTTTGTTGCTATTGTTCCAGCCCCAAGACTGCCTTGGATCGTCGTGGTAGAGGTCCCCGGGTGTCGGGTTCGTCGCCGCCGCCGCGTTCGTGTCGCCGGCCCGCTTAACGGGTGAGTTTAGATCCTAATCCCTATTTAGTGCCTAAACTTGCTTAGGGTTGGTTAGTTAGTGTTAATTTTGATTTAAGGGGTTTAATTAAGTTGTATTAGCCCTAAGATAGGTGGTTAGATAGATGATTAAGATTAGATTAGCTTAATTTTACTTATTAAGCTTAATTGTGCTTAATTTGGGATTAATTGTGTTTATGTGATTGATTAAGCATGATTTGATTTAATTGATTGATTAATTGTTTTAATTAATGTTTTGTTTAATTTCTAGATTAAATGTTTTAATTAACTGAATTTCGGAAAAATCACTATTCATAATTACTGTTCACGATCACTGTTAACGATTACTGTTCACGAGCACTGTTCACAATTATTGTTCACGGCACTGTTCATGAAGAAGCTAAATTTAGTCTTATTTTGATGTGCTCTTGATTGTTGTGATTAATTGGAGTGCCGATTGTTAATTATGCTCGTGAATATTGATGAAATGCGTGATCGAATGCTGATTGGAAATTGAATTTTGGAAATTGTACATGACATATTACGTGGGTTATCTGAAATGGCATGTCGCATGAGCATGAGTGATGTTGCATTCACGACAGAGCAAAGATATAAATGGATTGCTTGATGATGTATTGCATGATCACATTAAATGAGGAAACCCGGCGTTGCCGGAAGACCGCAAATCCCTATGGGGTTGTGCCGTGGCCAGTGGGTTGCCTTGCTTCGGTCGGATGCCTAACGGGGGACATGTGACGGGACTGCGGTAGTGGGCGGGTCCTATGTTCCTGTCAGTTGCAGGACTGCGGTAGTGGGCGGGTCCTGTGCTCCTTCGGGAATGCCGTTAGAGGGAAGGGATGACCCTTGACGTCACCGTGCCTCGAGGTAAAGAGGACGAAGCTGGTTTAGCAAGGAACCGCCAACCATAAGGTTGTGCCATTGGCCTAGGAGGGGGCGTTAATAATCGGAGCATGTGTGAGTGTGAAACATGAGAAAGTTGTGTAAGATGTTCTGATTATTCGCATGCTCTTAATGTCGTGATGATTGCATTAATTATGGTACGCACGCATAAGTTGACAGTCGTGCAGGGTATGACAATGGCCAGGTGAGATCACTTGTGACGCGATTCGCATGTGATTGATGAACTGTTTCATCTAACGGCCATGTGCCTTGATTGCGTGTATTGTGCTGAGATTTGACGTGTAGGGTATGGCATACCGGGTAAGGTTGCATGCGAACCGATATTGATTGTGGGTTGCCCTGTCTGTTGTTGGTTGTTGTTTGGTTTTGGTTGTTTGTTGTTGAGTTGAGTGAGGGGTCGTTCTGGAGAGATACCCCGGCTTGAGTTGGCGTACTAACCGGGGCTTAGGGGGAAGAACTCGCTGAGATTTTATCTCAACCCGTCATGGTTAAACATTTTCAGGTCCTTAGAATGGCGTAACCGCAGTGGAGAATCCTGACCCCGTTTCTCCAGTGATTGACTCGACGGAGCTTGAGTCCGATGGGTCTGAGTGACCGTGGTGTTGAACCCGAGGGTTCTTTGTGTACTGTTGGATTAGCCTAGTCCTTTTGGTTTCGCCTAGAGGATGGATCGGCCCCTTTTTGTCGGGCTTGTAATTTGGAAAACGATCCTCCATTGGTTAATCCAGTAAATTGAATAATTGAGTAGTTGCTGTTGTTCTTGCTGTTCATCCCTCTATCCCTATTTGATTGTATGTTTGTCTGGGGATGGTTCGGCTTCCGCTTGTGCATAATCAAAGATAAAATGAATGGTCGTCGATGGGTCCTGGGACGTCGCTTTCAATTGACCATGGAGAAGGGGTTGCCGCGAGCTCGAGAGTCGGGGCGTGACATTAATCCCTAATTTTCCAATGCAATTAATAAACACTTAAACAAAACACCAAAATTTAGGTGTCAATAATAAAGAACCATGAAAGATCCTATAAACAATCACAGGCATGCAAAGAAAATGTCCTTCTTACTGTCCTTAACGAAGGGATTAGGAAATTAACTCACACGGCTTAAAAATCTGACAACATCGGAGTGACGGCAAGGGCGGGGGCTACACAAGGTTAGCTCGGGGGTGGTGACAAATGACGGATAGTGGCCAAATTTGGCCAAAATAGCGTCGGTGCTACTGTTTGGGCAGAAAGGCAACAACAACTAGGGGCGGCCGAACGGGTGGCCAACGATGACCAAGGGTGGTTGGCGGTGAGCGGCTAGCCTCTGAACATCGACGGCTCCAAGCTAGATGGTGGCAGCAGCTTCGGCAATGGCGGTAACCGACAATGGACAGCAAGTGGCAACAGAAATGAGGGGGAAAAAGGGAGAGAAAAGAGAGAAAATGGGCTGTAGTGGGGTGGCTAAAATGAGGAAATGGAGGAGAGAGGGTGGGCTGGACAACTAATCCAACAAGGCCAAGGTGAGTGGCAAGCCCACTTGCTAAGGCCCAAGAAAAACCAAGCCAAACAAAGCCCACTTAGGCCACAAAAGAAAAGGTCATGAAGAGAAGTTCATGGGCTGAGAAGGGATGAGGAAATGGGCTAGCCTGGGCCCATCATGGGCTGGGCTAAATGGGCACAAGGCCCATGGGCTACCGGTCTTAGGCCGGCCCACTTGTGGGCCCGAAATCCGGGTCCAAATTTTCATTTTTCAACACTTTAAAGCCTAACGGAAAACTTGAGAATAAATGAGGCGATGTCCAAATATTTAGTCCTAACATCTCTAAGAAGTCGGTTCGGAAAATTGAATTAAAATTCAGGCTAAATTGAGTCAATTGCAACTGTAGTATAATCAGACTATCGGGCACCCCTTTAGGATTTTCCCTCATATTTGACCCGTGGTCAACAGTCCATCGATCCACATTTAAGCCATTTCTTGAGTCAGGGACGTCCTTCGATTGTCATGTGATACCAAAGGCTCAATTGATAATTTGAGTACGAGATAAAAAGGAATTGGTTTAGCATTGTTTGTAGTTCATATCGAAGTTGTGCGAAAATCAACCGCAACTTGACTTCATACTTTTGACGAATCAAATTATTTATGTTTCTCTAATAGTTTAGTACTAGAGGATGTCATTCCCGCCCAAGCCCTTATGGTTGAAGGGTTCATTCTTGATCAAAATTGTGAGTCATACGCGTATCATTTCCTTTCAACGCCTCCCTATAGTCTGTTATCCCTCAAACAATTAGTTTGGAATATTTGTACTAATCAGGCATTCGATCAATATTGCCATTTTATAAAATCCCAAAATGAGGTCGATTTTCAGGAAGTTTAAGTAGTATTAGAGTTTATGGTAGAGTGGTGGCCCTCCCATTTGCTCAGGTATTTAGTGATATCTCAATAGAGAAATCTCATAATCTGGGCAATTTCTAGAGAAAGTGACAAGATGCCTGAATTTAGAGGAAGTGGACATTGAAGAATTGATGTGATGTCGAGTAAATAATATATTCCAATTGGGTCATAACTTATTGATTTAAGCTATTGAGTGGATATGGGTTCACTTGAATATGTTGATGGACTCAAACTTGGACAACATACACATCCGAAATCATCCAGGGTCCCTCTAGGAATAAAAAATGGTCATCAATGCTTAGAAATTTTTGGCAATTGTAAAAGTCATTTCCTACCTCAATAACTAGGGACTTCAGCTTGTTTTCATTGAATACACTAGGGATGCGCTGATTAGGACTTTTATTATGCAAGTCGGACCCATTTTGATACACGACACATGGGAGGAATTTTTTTTTTTTTAAACTATTTGATGAGAAGGGCGAAAGCATGTAATAGAAAACAAGGTGAACTAGTATGTTATATCACGATTAGTTCCACTATTCCTAGAGCATATTCGTATTAGGGGTGTGCAAAAGAATTGGGAACCACCCGGACCACCTGGAACTGGATCGGAATTGGCAATTCCCATGGGGACTAGTCCAGTTCTTGATTCTAATTTAGTGTAACCGTTGAGTACCGGTTTGGTTCTTGGTTCTAGGTGTGGAACTGCCCACCCATCCACCCGGATCGGATTGGTATATGTACATATATATATATATATATATATATATATATATATATATATATATATGTAAAAAAAAAAAAAAAAAAAGAAATTTCATCCCAATTACTTAGTTATTTTGTAGTTTTTTTAACAAATATATATGTATAAATGTATATTTGTAGTTATTGGATATTATTGACTAATTATGTCTCTTGGGTGTGTAATAGTATTAACCCTCTAATTTTTTTTTATTCTAATAATCCATTTACTTGCCTTTCAACCAAAACAAAATAAATAAACGAAGGAGAATGAGAGAATCGATTGGAGATGTTCATAAATGTTGCGGTGCTTTGTCGTCATAATACAAATTAAGAGCCAATGGCTTGTTAAAAAGTATGATTAGGTCTCGCCTTAGCCATTCCCATGATTAGATTAGGTTGAAATTGAAAAAAGATGGATTAAGTGATTAATGTTTTAATTTCTGTGGAGGTTAGGACTTTTAATGGGGAGTCTAATTCTCCACATGTTTCCAGTGTCGAGAAACCTTAAAGAGACCACACCATAACCTTCGATGAAATTAAGTTTTTAGCTAACAAATATTTTGTTCCACCCTATAGTTTTCAATCCTTAATTAAAATCAATGACTCGCAATTCAATCCGAATAAGGCTCTTGAAAATAGCTTCACCATAATATTAATTAATTAATACAATTTTGTAGAGATTAAGGGCCAGTTCCATGGACCCACCAAGAATTGAACCGAATCAGCGGTCCGATTCCTAGGTGAATCCATGGAACCAACGGGTGGGTCTCAGTTTCAATTTTTTGAAACTAGTCCTTAGTGGGTGGTTACCGGTTCTAAGGTGGGAACCATCCATCCAAACCATGCTCACCCCAAATTAGTATCGACTGGTACACGACAAATTTCAATGTAGCCCTTGTGACTAGTTGTCATCGGAATTTACTGACATGACAATCCACGTAGAACGTTGTTTCTCGTAAAGTTATCTACGTTAGTGTGCCATGTAACACAATCAACAATGACTAGATGACATGTCAACAATTTCCGACAAAAATTGACCAGAAGGACTATGTTGGAATTTTTCACAAAGTTTTATGATTACATTGACAAAATTGAAAAATTTAGAACTAAATCGATATTTGTACAATAAGCCTAGTAGTGATTTAGTAATTATCTTAAATGCTTTATCATCCGCAAATAGACGAGTGAAAGGAAAATGTGAAAAACGGAACAGTAAACCCGCTTGCTATAATGCCATATTAAACAGACTGTACTGGCAATTACTAAGAAACCTTAAGCAGTAAAAAATTTGCACGATACATGTTTTGTTTCCATAGCAAGAGAGTTGACCGGCTATCTGGTGTCTGAAAAGTAAGTGACTAAGCAAGTGTTAGTTAACTCTATGATTTTAATCTAAATGTCCGTTAATGGTCTGTTTCTTGGTTTAACTAATTAACGATTTTGTCAATAACGATAATTTATTATTTTCAATGTATTCTGGTACATTGAAGATAAAATTATTGTCTTATTAAGTATGGCTAAAGAGTAACTCGAAAACTTGTTAACCAAACCTTTTTGAATTGGTGATAGCTAAAGATATGATTAACCTAAAACTTTTGAAAAGTTTCTCGATTTTTTCATTTCTCTTTTATAACATGTAATATTTGAATCTTTCAACTTGATTAATCTTTATGGATCCAAATGCTTCATCCACATGCATTAAATAAGATTCCTTTTATTGAACTGTGGGTATGTGAATTTCAAGATCATTCATGAGAGTGACAAATTATATAAAAAATGGTGAATTATTGGATTCAAATGAGACAATTTACAACCTTTTGGTAACATTATACCCTCATTCAAAGATACTCTTTTAATTTTTCAAAAGATAGTAGAGAGATTACTTGTGCTATTCACTCTTGAATTTATCACGGTAGATGTCAATCATCATATCCCTTTTCATGCATCATAATGACCCTCATCTCAGGACGGTCACTCTCATGGACAATCAGTATGTGATGCCAAAAAGTCTTTTTATCCTCTAATCTAGATTCAATAAATTTGACAATAGATATGAAGAAACAATTAAAATGCAAACACAGCTATCTTTCTTGAAAATGTCTAAATCAAGGTCGACCTCTTTTATCTAGTCGATAAGACATGGTGCAAATTTTCCTACGTCGATATGCAGAGAGACGACCTTTTGCAATTTGCTCCCTCGAAATGGAGTTTTCTTCTCAATTATGCACCTTTTCCTACGTGGATGTGCAAGGAACCTAGAAAAATCACAGGTGGAACAATATAATCGAAAAGTTTTGAGGTCAACCAATTACTGTGGTGCATGTCTATCTTATAATAAACAAAATCAAATATTTTGGTAGATTATATTTCTATATGCAAATGAAAATACTTTCGTAACTTATTTTCACTTCTATTTTATACCATTCTCTGCTTTATGAAATCAACCGATATTGTAGAAGAATTTTGCAACATATCATTTGAGATGTCCATTGCATTTGTGGTCATAATGCGACTTTCGTTTCAGGCACACTATAAAGTTTCCAGTCTTGCAAAATGAAAATTTAACTCTACATGATCAATATACTTTCAATTAAATTACGTGTAGCTGAACTTTCATTCCTTACACTTTTGCTTTTTCCTCCTTCTTTTTCCTAGATTAAGGGGCTCGACTGCTTATCAAATTGCAATAGTCAAAAAATCTCCAAACTTAAGTGCATGGCTTGCAAAGAGCTGAACATTGTTAACTTAAATAGAATATTGAAAAAAATGATGACATCCATGATGACGACAGAATACTGAAAGAGTTAGCTAGACAATCCTTTTCTAAAGCCTTGAGCGATAATTAAGTCAAGCTCATTCCAAAGTTATATTTTGGTCCGTGTTAGTTGACAGATAAGGACACACATGTTCTCTCCTAAATAGGGTAGAATGATTAACTAATATTGTTGGAGATGATTAGGAGAGATTCTTCGTATCTCCTTGGATCCGAATTATTCTTAACAACAGATTTGTGGCGTCAAAAGTCAAGCTTGAAGGCTCCATGTCACCTCGGCCTATTAACCCGTGTTTATATTGTATGCGCGTGTTACACGTTTTGCTTTGTCATTTTATGGCCCTTTTTGTTTGCAATCGTTGATGGACAAGGACACGTGTTTCCTCCTAAATGGGGTTGGATAGTTAAGCATTCTGTAAATGATAATTAGGAGGGATTCTCAATATCTCCTTTTTGCGTTGCTTTGTCATTTTGTACCCCTTTTTTCCGGGCATTTGTCCACATACAGGGACGCACGTGTTTCCCCCCTAATTGGGGTTGAATGGTTAATTAATTTTAGTACAAATTGCTTGGAGTGTGACGTCTTAAAATTCGAGCCCTTTGAGAAATGAATGAATGTTAATTTCATCAATATCTTATTGGTTGATCTCACTTGGAACTGATCACTCCTGAGATACAGACTTTGAGGGGAAAGGCTAATGAGGACAGAACTTGTGCGATTAAAGAACTTGACCTAGGAAAACGACTCAACCGTGAGACTTATGTAAGGACAATCCTGTAGTTGCAGGCCAATTTCAGGGATGACTAGAAGTCAATTCGCGGACAGAAATGATGGGATGACGGGTGATTCCGTTTACCATTATTGAGCCCGCGGACGACCCTATGTCAATCTTTGGTAATCATGTACTTTGAACTAATGATCTATCTTTCACAATTTCATGTAGTCAAGGATGTCCATGTGTCGAGAAGTCTTGAACGTGAATTGGCACGAATCGATTACGTGTGAATCCTCGAAACTACCTATCAGTCTTAGTTGTACCAAAATGGCATTCGGACGAAATTGACAAGGCATAAGAATCCAAGATTGGACTTCGAATTTTCGGGAATGTCCGAGACGGACTTTTGGACGATACTTCTTCGACAGTTGATAATGTCAGATGAGCCGAGCTTTTGGAAAAAGGGTTTACGAACCGAGGAAATGAGCCTACAAGGATGTGGGCGGGGCAAGACCAATGTGGGCCTCACGCCCAAGGTGGGACAACCACCATGGTAGACCCAAGATAAGCAAGTGAGCCTGTTGGACCAAACCGACCATTTACCCTTCCGAGCCCATTGTCTAACCTTGAGCCATTTCGAGCCCAACAAATTCCAAACCCGTTCCTATTCATTTTCTAGCCCATTTCTTAGGCCCACACTTCATTTTCAGCCCAAGTGCAGATTGGCAAATGTGCAAAGTGGAAATGACCATTTTACCCTTAGATATTTTGAAGAAATGACAAAAGAAGAGAGAGAAGATGATGTCATTTGCTTAGGGAGTCGGGGCAAGCCATGAATGGCCTTGATGAGGCTTATCTTCAACCTTCACTTCACTCTCTCTCTCTCCCTTTTATTCCCTCCATAAACCGCACACCTCTCTCCTATTATTTCTCTTCCTTCCTTTCTGTTTTTCCTTTTGACCTTTCTCCTAAAAACCGAGTTGTTCATGCCCTTCCCGTGTGAATCACCGCCCGTGCCACCCAACACCATTCTTAGGAGGCCGAATTCGTATGGCTTACAATGGTCGTTTGCCAATTGGAGCCACCGGCTGACCCGTTGGCCAGCCGAAAGCCATCGCTCCCCAACCCGCTTACTGTAGTGCCAGTTCTACCCAACACTATTTTAGCCATTTTCCTCTCTTTTCAACCCTATCTCTGCCCATACCAACCACCAACAATTCCGCCTCAACCCTCAGGTGCCGCCAATCACTCACCAGCCACTTGCCAAACCTCCAGCCAGCCCGTTTTAGCTGCGGTAAGCCATTTCCCCTTTAAGCAATGCAATTTTTCAGAGTTGCAAAGGGAGTCTGAGTTTTTTACTGTTGTTTTGAGCCTGGGACCGCCTTGGAGTGTCGTGGGTGAGATCCCTGAGTGTTGCCTTTGTCGCCACCACTGCATCCATGTCGCCAACCCGCTTAACGGGTGAGTTTAGCTCATAATCCTTTGTTAGTGCCTAAACTTTCTTAGGGTTGGTTTAGTTAATGGTAATTTTGGTTTAAGGGGTTTAATTAAGTTGTATTAGCCCTAAGATAGGTGGTTAGGTAGATGGTTAAGATTAGATTAGCTTAATTTTGCTAATTGAGCTTAATTGTTGCTTAATTGTGTTTTATGTGATAATTAAGCATGTTTAGCTTTATTGATTAATTATTTATTTAATTAATGATTTTTCTAATTTTCTGAATTTAATGATTTAATTATTGAATTCTAAAATTACACTGTTCATAGAGCACTGTTCACGATTATTGTTCACGGCACTATTCATTTGGAAGCGAAAATGTGCATAATTTCACATGTCTTGATTTTATGAGGTGAATTGGATGTGTCATTACATGCACATCCACTTCAATCGTGTGGTTTTCACAAAAGAAAAGGGAAAATGATTTGTTCGAGGGACACTGGAAATGTAACGCTTTTATGAGAAAAGATTTGAGGTTTTATATACAAGCATGTGTGCATTGGCTAATGCTCAAAGATAATAAGTGGGTTGTAATGGTATGCTTGCGTGATCACTAAGTTGAACTCGCCGCCCCGACCGTAGTTCAGAATGTGATAGTCCAATTTATCGGAAACCCAACAGGGGTCCGGATGTAGAGTCGTGGAGAGGCCGGGCTCATGCTCCTTCGGAAATGCAGTCTTGGGCGGGGGTCCCTTGACGTCGCCCCCCTCATGGGGGAGGGCGATATTTGGCTATGTTAGTAGACATCGGCAGGGGTTTGGTTGTAGCCCTATGGGACAGTAATAATCAGAACACGTGTGGATGCAAAAGCGTATGAGAAACATCGTATCATTGATTTCCAATTATGCATGAGGTGATCACATTATTTATGACACACACGCATGAATTGATAATGTGCAGGGTGTGGCAATGGCCAGGTGAGATCGCTTGTAATACGACTAACATGTGATTGATAAATTGCATCATTTAACGGCCATGTGCCTTGCATGTATTGTGTTGAGATTTAACATGCAGGGTATGGCATACCGGGTAAGGTTGCATGTGAACCGAATTTATGATTGTTGGTTGACTCTATTTTGTTGTTGATTACTGATTGCTGGTTGTTTGTTGTTGGGTTGTGTGAGGGGTGGTTCTGGAAAGATACTCCGGGTTAAGTTAATGTACTACTAACCGGGGCTTAGAGAAAGAACTCATTGAGATTTTATCTCACTAGTTATTGTATAACCACTTTCAGGCCCTTAGAATAGTGTAGTAGAGAATTCTACCCCCGCTCCTCCAGTGATCAACCCAATGAAGCCTGAGTCCGATGGGTCCCAGTGATGGTGGTACTAAACTTGATGGTTCATTTTGTATACTTGGATTAGCGTAGCCTAGTTCCTTTTTGATTTGGCTTAGTGGATGGATCGGCCCCTTTTGTTGGGCTTGTAGATTGGAAAACGATCATCCGTTGGCTAATCGAGTAAGAATGTATAAATGAGTAGTTGTTGTTCTACCATTCATCCCTCTATCCCTATTTGATTGTTTGATTGTCTGTTTGGACTGGGGAGTGTTAGTCTTCTACTTGCGCTTAATGAAAAATTAAAATTAATGGTCGTCAACGAGTCTTGAAACGTCTCTTTCAGTTGATCATGGTAAAGAGTTGTTGCATGCTCGGGGTTCGGGACATGAGATGGAGTTTTTCCGCATCATCGTGCAATATCCTTGAAGGAAATGAAGGATGTCATGATTATCTATAATAACATATTTGGGATTGAATTATCAAAGTATGCGGCTTGATTGGTCGAAGATCCTGTAGATCAAGCCAAGAGGTTTCGTGACAACCTGAGACCCAATATTTGGACTCAGATAGTGCTGTTGAACCTCAAGGATTACAATGAAATATATGAGTAGGCTCAATTGATTGAGAAGGATTTTCAAGAATGGTCCACTATATCGAATTCTCAAGGGAGACCTTTTTCTTGGGTTTCTCGACTTAATAATTGGCAAGGCAAGAGATTTACGCTTGGTGGAAAGCATAATTTCAAAAAGAACAAGAAGCCAAGATTAGATGTTGCATCATTTGATATATGCCGTAATTGTGGTAAACAGCATGGAAACGCTCCCTGTCTAGCTCGAATGGGTGCTTGCTATAGTTGTGGTCAACAAGGCCACTTAATAAGGGACTGTCCACAAAAGCGATAATCAATGGTGTTGTCGCAACCAGTATCAAACGGAGCTTCTCAACAAGACAATCATTCCCCAGCTCAGGGAAAGATATATGCAATTGGGGAAAGATATATGCAATTACGCAGGAAGAGGCTGAAACTCCAAGGCCATTGTCACAGGTACGATCTCTTTACGTGATCATCCTGCACATGTCTTGTTTGATATTGGTGCCACTCATTCCTTTATATCGGAACAATTCATAAAAGTAACGAAATTAAAATCAGGAGCCATTGGAGGTGATCCTTAAAGTCTCCACCCTAATGAGAAATGAGGTCCTATCCACTAGAGGATGCAAGGACTGTAAGATACTTATAGATGGATGGGAGGAAAGGATAGATTTAGTAGTCGTAGCCATATATGACTTTGATGCCATAATTGGGATGGATTGGCTTAGTAAACAACGAGCCAAGATGGGTTACTATAGTAAAGTGATCCAATTTAGTCTAGTAGACTGCCCTAGTTATCAATTTGTAGGAAATAAGGAAGGACCCTCAATACCCCTGATTTCTGCATGTGAGGTTGCATGACTTCTTATGAACGATGGTAGAGGTTATCTAGCAATTGTAGAAAATAAGATAGTAGAAGAACTGAAGCTAGAAGATATTCCGGTAGTACGGGAGTCTCCTGATGTATTTCCAAAGGATTTACTAGGGTTGCCGCCAGAAAGGGAGATAGAGTTTACTATTGAGTTAATTTCGGGAACGGAACCTATTGCTCAAGAAATTGAAGGTGCAGTTGCAAGAATAACCAGATAAGGGTTTTATACACTCTAGTGCATCACCTTGGGTGCACCTGTCTTGTTTGTAAAGAATAAAGATGGGTCGTTACATCTCTATATCAACTATCGGCAATTAAATCGAGTTACTGTAAAAAAATAAGTGCCCATTGCCATGGATCGATGATTTATTTGATCAATTCCAAGGAGTAGTAGTATTTTCTAAGATTGATTTACATTCAGGATATCCTTGAAAAATATCTTTTCAACCTTAAGATTAATTTTGGGAATCAAATTCCCGACACATTCCTTCTTATGTTTTTCGGTTTCGTTATATTCTCACATACCCAAAAAATAATGAATCCTCTAGTTACCTATATCGTTGCTTAAGTATGCGCTTTCAAATGCTTCACTCATATGGTCCTAGCCGAGACCTTTGTGTCTCTCACTCGATTCAAAGAAAATTGACGTGGAACTCTTAGAGCCCCGCTAAGTCTTCTTTAAATTTGGCTTATTTCTCATCTCAAAGAAGTCGCCCTTCATATGAGGATTGTTAACATATCAAAATACTATCATCCTATTCTTATGTTCCATAATCAAATTGATTTTTTCCCTTCTTGGTCTTTCTCCATTTGGTTCCACTTCCTTAAAAGACTTATCACGAGTCAAGTCCAACGGCATGCTTAATGGTTGAGAATCACCGAGGTGTGTCATATTGGTGGAGTTGATGAACTGCTCCCTCTTGCAGGGTTGACGGGTTTAGCATTACATTACCCTTCAAAGGCACCCCGTTAATATTGCGTGTTTCAAATGATCTCACCAAACCTCAAGCTGGGGTCACACCGTCTCGATTATTGCAAAGAGGTTTTAGTGGAAAACCAAATTAGCCATATTATGAGTGCGATTTGAGATGTCATGGAAGTATGGTACAAACCTCCTTCATTGTGCATCACCATTACCAATGAGTCCGAGTTGGAGGGCAAAATGAAGGTCTACCATGCAACAAAAAACTACGTCCATTGCCAAGTGAAACCCAAACTCGGAGTTGAGCTCCCGACTATTCCCAAGCCTCAAGGACTTCGACCAATCCCATATGTTGAGGAAGATCAAGCCATAGCCAACGAGGAGCATTTGGCCCATGATAACAAACGGACTTACACAGCTTCCTCTAATTCCTCTAATGCTTAGAATTTTTGCCTGAGATTTTCTGTGTATCTTCCTTCCACATCATGTAAAATGGAATTTCTTTGTACTTTCCATATTTCCTTATATTGCAGATTTCCTTGTATTCTCTTCATGGTTACATGTAATTCATATCATTTCATGTGATCGAGAGTTTCTTTTTTTTTAAATCATTCAATACTATCAATGAAATTTCATTGTACATTTTTGGTATAATTTTTTTTAGAAAGGGTTTAGATTAAACACTCATTGTTGTCCTTTTCAATTGTATAATTTATTTTGAAGAAATTTTAATAAGAGGATGTTATATGATACTGGGGTCATATACACTTCTCATTATTGTTTCATCTCGAGAAAATATAGAATTGATAAGGTTTGTATTTTCTTAATTCTTTGATCACATGTTGATTTAAGTTCCCTTTTATTTTGCAAAAAGGTATTAAATCACAGCTGAAACGCATTCTATCATTCGTATCCATCGTCAAGCGAGGATGAAAACGAAGACACTCGTACTCATATTGCCACCATTGAAAACCAAATGGCGCAAATGATGGTAATATTAGCCGATCTTTCTAACCAAATGAAGAATCTTACTTCCATAACTCCTATTGCTGCGACAACTATTCCCACCATTCCCATTCATACGCCTATGGCGGATTCTACTAAGAGGGGACTTGCTCAAGAGGTCCTACCTGCTATTCCTGCCATTATTGACTTGGAAGCACCTTCGGAAGCACCTTCCAAAGAAGTCCCTGTCGTCCATCTACATGAAGAGAGCGCGAGACGTCTCGTGAAGATGGAAGAATGCCTTTACATGCTGCAAGGTTACCAACTTCAAGGGTTCGACAAGCTATCAGCCTTCACTAAGGTGAAAGTCCTTGATTTCTACAAAGAATCAGAGTTCTTAAGAAAGTACAATAGAACAGGATATCTGAAGACCCATTTCAAATACTACTCGGGCAAGATGACCCAATATTTCAATAACACTCCGTTGCTGATCAATACCTTTTAAGATAGTTTGATCGACACTATGCTGACTTGGCTCATTGATTTCGATGTCAAGAAAATTTGAGGCTACGAGGATCTTGCTGATGAACTCCTCCAACAGTATAAGTTCAATTAGGAAATTACTCCAACTCGTGAAGAGCTAGTCCAAGTCGACAAAAGAAGAAATGAGACTTTTAGAGCTTATGCCTAAAGGTGGAAGGCTATGGCTGCTCGAGTTAAACCTCCCCTGACAAAGAAGGAGGTCATGCAACTTTTTCTGCAAGCTCTACGTAAAGAGTTCTTGGACAAGATGTTTAATAATACTTGTCTTAATTTTCCCTCATGGTTGAGTTGGGGGAACACATTGAAGGGATCATGCAATACAGTAAGTTAAACAACACCTGAACTCGCAAGTTCGTCCCAAAGAAAGATAAAGAGTCGGTGGCGTTGTACGTGCAAAACGTTGCCACCCAAAAGCCTTGCACTCCACCTACTCAAAAGTCTGCTACGGAAGTTAGCAGTTCTTCCCGAAGCTTTGACTACAAAAGAAAGGTGCCAGAAATGTAATTACTCTTCTTCGGAGGCCACTATCTCAATTGCTTCCTATGCTGATTGAGTGAAGGCTCATAACTAAAGAAATTCCTAGGGACAACCCTACCAAGTTTGCTAGGTTTGATATCACAAAGTCATGTGATTATCATTTGGGTGAGAAAGGTCACAATGTGGACAATTGCTGGGTCCTCAAAATGAAAGTCCAAAATCTTTTCGACAAAGAAATCCCTCTCTTTCAAGGATGCTATCCTGAATGTCCAACAAAACCCTTTTCCAAATCACAATGAGACTGTCAATGTGATATTTGGAGACGAGAACGAGAAGCCATTTATGGTCAATATACCTAAGTTGAATAAGTTGCTAGCCCTGGCTGAGTGCCAAGAAAAAGAAAGTGACATCCCTCGTGAAGAGAAAATCTGTTGTCTCGCCAAGTTGGTTGACTTAGGAATTATCCAACCAATTGGTGAAGATATGTCCGATGATTCGCTAGCTCTCGCTTAGATTGCCTTGTCTTCCCAAACTTTTTCTTGCAAACTTGAGCAAGATGATGTAAACTCAATCCAAGAGTCAAATGAAGATGGATATGAGTATGACTCAAATAAATCTTTGCCAAGCTTACCTGATGATTCGTATTTTGATGAAGATTCGAAACCCTCACACAAGACTTCCCGCCATGATCAAAAATTTATCAAGAAAGCTCGTAAAGGAGGCAAAGTCATTGATACCTTAGGTCAATCAAGTGGGAAATACGACTTCATGATGAGATTTAATTCCACCGTTAAAAAGTTTACTGACCTATCGACAATTGTCCCCGACAGATAGGGAAGTGAGTCCGAAGACAGATATTGCAACTCTTCATAATCCAATTCTCAACGAAGAATCTTCCAATTTTGACTCGGAAGTAGAGCACAAAGCTCACGATATGATTTGTAAGGAAGGCCTATGAGAGTGCTGAAATTGTTGATATCCTCAGTCAACCGAGTGGAAAATATGACTTCATGGTGAAGTATTCACCTCCACCAAGTTTCTTTGTTGATCCCAAGACCATCGTCCTAAGCGGATGGGGTGATGAATTTGAAGATGACAACATAATTGCTATGATATCTTCTATCATGATTGACTTATCCGTCAAAGATTGTGCCTATGACACAAGCAAATGGGATTGAACTCGTTGTCATCAATTGTTTGTCGATAGTTTCAAATCTATTGAGATCTCAAGCTTTGAATTCATAGTGATAGAGTTACCACCAAATAATGAAGTCATTGAGATGAAGGTGAGGACAAACCCCAATGTTGATAACAAAGCTGTCCCATGGAATTATGGACTAATGAAATCGATGCTGTCATACGATTGGGTCGATACTATCCTCCTTGTGGAGGCAATGAGAAAAAAGATGTAACCGATGAAGATGCGAAGCAATTTCTCGAGGCTATCAAGACAAGGGAATTTGACATTGTTGATCAATTAAGGAAGTTACCTATGCAACTCTCTTTGTTAGAGTTTTTCAAATCCTCTGAAAAACACAAAAACACCCTTCTCAAGGTACTTAATGAGGTTCATATACCCGAGACTATCAAAGAGGTATAGTTGGAAGAGTTCGTTGGCATTATTCTATTAAGAGATCAAATCTCTTTCTTTGAAAAAGACCTTCCGTCTAAAGGATACGCACACTCTAAGGCACTCTACATATCGGCCCTTCACTTCCACACATGAATCTCGAGTGTTCTCATTGACAATGATTATGCCTTGAACATTTGTCCATGATCCACTATTCACCAATTAGGTGTTAAAATGGATCAGGTTCGTACGTCTAAAACCCCAGTGCAAGCTTCTGATGGCATGAAGAGAGTCATTAGGGAAGTTGATTTGGAGTTGATAATTGGACCCGTGAAGTTCACATAAACCTTCCAAGTGATGATATCCCAATCAAATTTATTCTTTTGTTGGGGCACCCGTGGATTCACACTACACATGCGTTACCTTCGAATCTACATCAAACGGTTCGATTCGTCATGGCTAGTAAGATGGTAACTATTCATGCCGAAAAAGAGTCAAACATGCCTCGCGATGGTGCTATTCTTTATGTGGAGCCCAAGGTCAAGGATGAATCACGCTTCCACTCTTTTGAGCTGGTTTCTGTGTCTCACGTTTCTATTGGGGCAATCATACATAAGCCCGAATTTTCCAAGTTTGCTATTATGTTTGGCAAAGTTCTGTTGCATAGTGGATTCGTCATTAGACAAGGCCTTGGGAAGATGGCTCAAGGTGCCCGCACTCCTATGGAGATACAACCCTCGAAGAAACAAGAAGGGTTAGGTTACCGAGAGGATCAGAAGAGTCAAGATGACTGCAAGAAACTTGCCATGAAAAAGAAGGTACATCAGCATCTATTGCCTCCTCCTTTGAATAATTTCTTTCCCGACCCACCTAAGCTGCTTCAAGAAGAAGAAGCCGATATTGGCAATATTGCCAATCTATTTAAAGATTGTTTTGTTGGCGCCATCTCTAACAATGCTGATTCTCAAGATGGCAAGCTTGCTGATCTCGCTGTGTAACAGATGTTTCTATGTTCTACTTTCATTTCCATTGTATTCCATTTGACTCTCACCTGTGAGAGAATTTCATTTTTTCTTTCAAGTGTTGTAATAATTTGGATCACAAGCTTTAAATCCAAGACGTTGTACGTTGGTTGCATTTTAATAAAAGCATTCACATGTTTTGTTAATAAACATGTGGAGGTACACCAAATCAGTCCTATGATGATGTTTTGAGGCCTGGGTCTCTGCACAATCTATAGTTTTCGAAATGATTTTCTTAGAACGAGGATGTCCAATGATATGAGGACCAGTTCCTTTTTGATCTTTTTCGAAAAAATTAAAATTCGAAAAGATTTTTCATGACATTCGCATGCATACATTCATTTGTTATCTTCACACACTAACCGTCTCATGGCTACATCTCAGGCACGACACTTTGCACAATCACAATAGTTATATGCATGGCTCGAATTCGTCTCATGAGATTTCCAACGAACTAGATTATTCTGAGTCTGAAGATGAAGAGAATTCTAAAGCCTTCGAAAAGGAATGGATTTGGCTTGAATAATCTAAACCTTAGAAGATTCTGAAAATCTCAAAGAAATCAAGATTAGGGCTAATCTTTCCCCATTAGAGGCTGGAAGGTTGATTGAGCTCTTAAGAAGAATACCAAGATATGTTCTCTTGGTCCTATGCCGATATGTCAAGTTTAGACCCCACAATTATAGAACATTCTTTGCCTCTTGATCCGAGCATTCTACCTAAAAGCAAAAGCTTAGAAGGACAAAGCTAGAACTATCCAAAAATATTAAAGAAGAAGTCATGAAACTCTTGAAAGTGGACTTTATAGAAGTCACATATTACGCCAATTGGATTGCCAACATTGTCCCTATCATGAAGAAGGATGGACGAGTTCAAGTGTCATGCCCCGACTCTCGAGCTCGCAGCAACCCCATTTCACTTGAGGTCTAGTTGTATGACGTTCCAAGTATTGTCATCGACCAATTCATTTTATTTTGTAATTATGCACATGCAGAAACAAATACTCCCAACATAGAAACAACAGGGGAGGAAAGACAACACCATTTTTATATATCTAAAGATTAGCTAGCACACTAGCAAATACATACACACATTACTACATGCGACAAGCTAAGGCCTACTAAAAAAGGGACTAGCCTAGCTAACCTAACACTATATGAGTGGGGGAGGGCTCGCCAAAAGGGGAACAAGCCACAGCTGCCTACTTGTTGGCCTTAGAGGGATCACTCTCTTCGATCCTCGGGTGCTGCATCATCTAGGGCCTGAAAAGGTTAATCACAACGGGTTGAGATAAACTCGACAAATTAAAGTCCTAAGCCTCGGTTAGGAACTTCGCTCGCCTCGGGAGTTTAACATACAACCTAATTCATCAAATCATCTAACACCACCTCAGAGAAATAAAAGCAGAAGACAAATTAATAATTAGGCACAACCACAGGCAAACTTACCTAGCCTTGTCACATGCAACCTGCGGAAACTATTAGTTAAATCATCACAACATTAAGAGGCATGCGAATAATTAGAGCATTGCATACAGTTTTCTCATGTCTCACATCCACACATGCTTCGATTATTATGACCCCTCCCCCTTGGGCCATAACACAACCTTATGGTTGGCGGTTCTTAGCCAAGCCAGCTTCGTCCTCTTTACCTTGAGGCACGGCGACGTCAAGGGTTCACTCCCAAGACGGCATTCTTGAAGGAGTATAGGACCCGCCCACTATCACAGTCCCACAAAGAACCCCTCCCTGTCAGGCAATCGACCAAAGTCAGACGACTAAACGACCACGGCATAACTCCATAAGGATTGGTAGTTTTCCGGCAACACCGAGCTCTCCTTTTAATGTGACCATGTAACACATCATCAAATAATCTATTTTTTTCTTTGCTCTGTCGTGAATGTACATATAATTCATGCTCACGCAACATGCTAGTGCAGTTGACACATGTATAATGTCATGCAGTACAATCCAACCACTCATGAAAATTACGACAAACCAAAATTCAATTCCAACCAATTAACAATCACCTACATTCCCTTATTCTTGGGAATAATCAACAATTTACACTTCAACAAGCCTTAATAATCAAGAACACAACAATTTGAAACCAAAATTTGCTTCTATATGAACAGTGCTATGAACAGTGATCGTGAACAGTAAATTCATCCAAAATTAAATAAATAAACTTAACCATGGTTAACAAATTAACCTAACTTTTGCCAAATTAACCTAACCATGATTAAAATCTAACCTTAGCTACTTTAAAAATTAACATTAGTTACTTTAATTAATTAACCTTAGTTACTTTATTACTAACTATGGTCAATTAACTAACCCTAGTCAGCGTTAATTAACCATCCTAATCAACCAATCAACTTTAATTAAACACAAACACACAAATATACTAATTAACCCCTAAATAAGAATTATGAAGTTAACTTACTTGGATCGGAAATCCGGCGACACCGGCACGTAGAGGGAAACAAGGGCTACGAGGGGTAAGCTCGGGGACAACAATGGGTGACAAATAGTAGCCAAAACGGACCAAAACAGCCCGGAATTACTGTTCATGCAGAACTGACCAGTAGAGGTGGAAAATGCCGAAACGGGTGGCTAGCGGTGACCAGGGGTGATCGGGGGTGCGCAGCTATCTCCCTGACTTCGGAGACTATACTTTGGGTGGTGGTGGTAGCTTCGATGACAGCGGCAAGGCTGTTTTCCGGCTGGAAAACAGTAAAGACAGCAAGAAACAGCAGAAATTGAAGATAAAATGAAGAAAAAAATGAAGAGAGAGGGGTTGGGCTGGTGGACGAATTTGGGGAGAAAGGAGGAGAGAGAATACTACTGAAAACTTGAAGGAGAAGCCAAGGCAAGTGGGCTTTCCATTGGCTTCAAGAACCAATCAAAAACAAGCACAAACAATTCCCACTTGAGCACAAAAGGAAAATGCCAAAAGAGAGAAGCCCATGGGCTGAGGAGGGAGAGGAACTTGGGCCCCCTTTGGGCTAGGCTGGATGGGCACAAGGCCCATTGGGCCGCCAGTCTTGGGCCGGCCCACCCGCCGGCCCGAAACTTGGTCCAATTTGTCCTTTTTCTAACACTTCCGTGTCCAACAGAAAATCTCAAAATAAATGAGGCGACGCCCAAATATTTAGTCATGATATCACTAAGAAGTTAGTTCCCAAAATCAGATTAAAAATTGGGGCTAAATTGAGTCGATTGCGACTATAGTACAATTTGGATTATCGAGCGCCCCTTTGTTGCAACCTATTTTTTCCGTCCCGTGGGGGGGGAAAGGAATATCTGAATAAATAGGTTTAGGGGTATTGTCCAAAGGGTGGATCCAGAACCCTTAATTAGACGTAGTTTCTCCCAAGCCCATACCCCACGTGACATTGGGTGTTCATGAAAATATTCAAATAAGGAGTCGCCACTAGCCTATTAAGGTCAACTAGAAACCAAAAGGAGCATGGGAGTGTGCCTCATTTTCTACGCAACCAAAGAATTTAGGGTCGGGGACTTGATTACACTAATTAGCCAAATAGTGTCATTTCGGTACCTAATCTTGTTCATTTCAAAAAGACTTTTGTCAGGCAATTTGGATTGATTTTATGCTTAACCACTAACGTGTGAGGTGATCATGCGGGTGCACAATCATCAAAATAGCAATCAACAATTAAAGGAAGCATTAAATAAATTGCAAGTAAAATCCTAAAATGAAGCCATAAGGACTTATTCAATTTTAAGTACAATCTTAAGCCGAAAATTTTTCGACACCTTTTAAGAGAAAATTTGTCCAATAATTATTTTAGAGCTTTTTAGGGAACTCTAAAAAATTTGGAATTTTTGGGATTTTTGAAAAAAATTTCTTTTTTGGAATTTCTAATATTTTAATTTTTTCAATTTTTTTCTTTTTAAAAAATTTTGAAAATTTTTATAAATTTTCAGATTTTATTTTTATAAATTTTCAGGTTTCTGAATTCTCCATGAATTTTCTGAAATTTCTAATTTTTTATGATTTTTTAATATTTTTAATGTTTTTTTCATTTTCTGAATTTTTTAATTTTTTATGAATTTTTTTATAAAAAGATAATTCGGACCGGGTCGGGAAACCCGGCCCTACTAAACCGACTTGGACCCTAGCGGTCCGGGTTGGACTAAAATAAATTGGACCGGCCCTAAAGCCAACCAAGAAAAACCCAAGGCCTCAAAAATTCCTTTAAAAAAACCATCTTCAATTTTAATTATAACCCAGCTGAGGGCCCATTTTTTAATTTCTATTTTTAGCCCAGTCTCCCCGGCTCGTGAAACAAAAAACAACCGAAGTGAAGCCCATTCTTTATTTTATACGCTTTTTTAGCCTTTTCTGTTTTCCTCTTGTTTCTTATTTTTTAATTCTTCTTGTTTTCCTCACTTTTTGTCTTTTTCTGCATTTCTTCCCCCACCCCATGCATCGTCTTCGACCTTCTGCCAAACGTCTCTCACGCCTGCAAATTTTTCCGAATCGACCCACCTCAGATCACCGTTCGACCAAGCTAATGCCGACATCTACACAACCGGTAAAACCTCACCAACTCCCAGGTAACATCAACAGCCACCAGCCATGAGTTCCGACCGCCCATTCCGACGAGTGTCTATTTTTCCAACGACTCGCAAGAAATAAACGAACAGACCATAAACTCTCGTAGAAAACACAACGAAGATCACGAAAACACACAAGGATCTATCACGCTGGGGAAAAACGTATCAAGCTAAGCTACTAAACACCAATCTGACGATGATGGTTTCGGGACTTCAAATGGGCATTTTATCGAACATTCGGCGTGCATGAGTAAACAAAGGGGTTCCCGACTCGAACTGACCTCAAACCGCGCCTAAGCTTCTACCTAGACGTGGCAGCATGTAGAGGAAGCTCAATGGAGGCACGACAGGGGCCGGGGCTCATGCGAACTGGTCCGCGAGAGCTCCGGCCCGCGACTTTGTCTACAACGAACAGGGATACTCGGGAAGACCTACTTGGTTCAGCTTGAGGACGCCCGCTGAGGAGACGTCGGACAGAGCTCGCGCGAGGGCGAGGCGTCAGCTGAAGCTCTCCTTCTCTTCCTCGGACCCTCTCTCACTCAGTCCTTCTCTCCGTCTTCCTGGATCTCCTTGTGGAAGGCCTCGTTGTCGTGCTTGAGCCCGTCGTAGTTGAGCTTGAGAAATTTGTAGTTGGCCTTGAGCACGCCGTAGTCCCTCTCCAGCTGCTTCGTCTTCCACCGTGCGTGGCGGTTCTGGAAACAGACGGCCACCCGCCACGGCTGCAGCCCCAGCTCCTGGGCCAGCTTCACCTTCCGCTCCGGCTCGAGGTGTCTCGACCGTCGGTCTCTCTCTCTCTCTCTCGGTCTCTCGGAGTTCTCTTCTCGCTGGTTTTTCAGTTTCTCCCCATACTTCTTTTTCTTTTGTTTCTGTCCTCCCCCTCTCTCGGTTTTGCCTCCGAGACTAAAAACCTCCTCTCTTGTTCACTTTTTTTCGCCTTTTTCTTTGACTCCCCTGCTGCTGCCCTCTTTCAGCTCTCCTCTTCTGCTCTTCCTCTTTCTTTCTTGTTGCTGCTGCTCGCGTGCTCTGCCTTGTCTCTCCACTCTGACTCACCTGCCTCTTTCCTCTTTCTTTCTTTCTACTCTGCTTCGGCTGCTGAGTTGCTGCTGCTCTTGCTGACTTGCTGCCCTTTCTTTTTGCTGCTTTGACTTTCTGTTTTTCCCTTTCTGCTGTAGGTCCCGCGCGTGGAGAAGAAAGGAGCAAGAAGAAAGCGGACGGGCCGGGCCGGGAAAGGAAAGAAGAAGAATGAGCCAAGCCCGTGCGGGAGGAAAAGAAGAAAAGAAAGGGGCCGAGCAGGCCCAGCCCTGGCTCGGACCCACAATGTTTTTTTTATTTAAAATTCGAATTTTTTTTTAATTTTTTTAATTAGTTTTAAAACTAGTGATGCAAATGCTCCTAATGTCTATATGCAATGCCATTTTAATGAAATAATTTTTTGTTAAAGGATTAGAAATTAATCTCTAATTTTCCAATGCAATTAATAAATGCTAAAATAAATTGTCAAAATTTAAGTGTGAACACCCTTTAGGACTTTTCTTCACATTTGACTCGTGATCAACCATTCTTTGATCCAGGTTAACGTCAATTCTTGAGTCAGGGACGTCCCTCAATTGTCGTGTGATCCCGGGGGCTCAGTTGATAATATGAGTACTAGATGAAAATGATTTGGTTTAACGTCGTTCGTAGTTCGTATCGAAGTCGTTCGGAAATCACCCACAGTTCAACTTCGTATTTCTGCTGAATCGATTTATTTCTATTTCTTTAATATTCTAGTACTTAGAGGATATCGTTCCCACCCAGGTCTTCATGGTCGAAGAGTTCGTTCCTGATTGAAATTGTGAGTCGAACGCGTATCGTTTCCTAATGGCACCTCTTTGTAATCTGTTATCCCACGAACAAATAGTTTGGGATCTTTGTACTGACCAGGCCTTCAACTAACATCGCTATTTTATAAAATTCTAAAATGGGGTCAATTCTCAGGATGTTACATCAAGTATGTGTTGACTATCGTGACTTGAATAAAGCAAGTCTTAAGGATGATTTCTCATGACCACACATCGATGCTCTAGTTGATAGCACAACTGGTTTTGAACTATTCTCCTTCATGGATGGATTTTTTCTTGTTACAACCAAATCTGAATGAAGGAAGAAGATAAGACCAAGACGTCTTTTATCACCCTATAGGGAACATTTTGCTACAAGATGATGCCCTATGGCTTGAAGAATATTGAAGCAACCTATCAAAGAGATTAAAGTTTATGTCGATGACATTATCGCTGAGTCAAGAAAAGGCGATGACCACATCGAAGTCTTACGAAAACTGCTCAATCGACTTAGAAAGTTCAAGTTAAGACTTAATCCTGCGAAATGCATATTGAGGGCAAAGTTTGGCAAATTGTTGAGATTCATGATTTAGTAGCCGTGGCATCAAGATTGACCCTTCAAAGGTGAAAGCCATTTGCGATTTGAAGCCTCCCTCCACTATCAAAGAGGCACGAAGCTAGTTAGGAAGATAGAACTATGTAGCCTGATTCATTCCCCAATTATCTAAAACAACAAAATCTTTCTTTAAGCTATTGAAAAAAAAATACCAACATTCAATGGAATGAAGAACGCCAAAAATCCTTTGAAGAATTGAAGCAATACCTTTTACACTATTTTGTATTGGTGCTGCCTAAACCAAGCATGCCTTTAATTCTCTTTCTAACCATTTATCTAAAACAACAAAATCTTTCTTTAAGCTATTGAAAAAAAAATACCAACATTCAATGGAATGAAGAATGCCAAAAATCCTTTGAAGAATTGAAGCGATACCTTTTACACTATTTTGTATTGGTGCTGCCTAAACCAAGCATGCCTTTAATTCTCTTTCTAACCATTTATAAAAGGTCATTAAGAGCCACGGTAGCCCAAAAGGATTGGATGATGGGAAAGAATGAATCATTTACTACTTAAGTAAGAAATTCTTTGATTGTGAATTGCAATATTCCAAGATTGAGAAAACTAGTGTAGCCCTAGTTTGGGTATTGTAGAGATTGCAACAATACACTCTTCAGCATCAAATCTTCTTAGCGACTTAGAATGATCCAATTAAGTCCCTATTGGAGAAGCCTGCACTAGTTAGAAAGCTTGCTAAATGGCAAATTTTAATCTTTGAATTTGATATCCAAAACATGGCACAAAAGTCGGTTAAAGGTCAAGCCATAATTGATATACTTGCCGAAGATCCTAAAAAGACTAATGGCTTGGACGAGGTTGATGACAAAATCTAATTAATCTCCTCTAACAAATGGACCACGTATTTTGATGGTGCCGTTAACCTTTCTAGTTCTAATAATAGGGTGGTGCTGATATCTCCAATGGTTCAACATTATCCTGTAGCTACAAAGCTGATATTCCCTTGCACTAAGAACATTTATGAATATGAAGCTTGTATTCTTAGCTTGCAATTGGCTCCTAACATGAAAGTCAAGAAATTACAAGTCAATGGCTATTCTGCATTAATCATTCTTCAAATTTAAGATAAATGGCAAACGCATGATTTGAAGCTTATTCCTTATCATAAGTACCTTCAAGACTTGGTAAATGAACTTGAAGAAATTTCTTTTGAGTATCTACCGAGATTTCAAAATCAATTTGCTGATGCATTAGCAACATTATCGTCAATGCTCAAAGTATCCGATGGGTTAAACATAGACCCTTTGAAGATCAACAATTTAGAGAAACCTGCTTATTGCATGCTTGTGAAAGAGGAGCCTAATGAAAATCCATGGTATTACGATATCATGATTTACCTCCAAGAAGGCAAATTCCCCGAAGGAAGTAGAGTTGTTGATAGAAAATATCTAATCAAGTTAGCTTCCAAATTCTTCCTCAGTGGAGATTCCTTATATAAAAGATCCTTCGATTCATTTATTTGAAGTGTGTAGATGCTAAAGAAGCCAATCAATTGGTGAAGGAGATTCATGAAGGAGAATGTAGTACCCACGTAAATGGCCATTTTTTCGCAAGAAAAATTATGAGGCTAGGTTACTGCTGATTAACCATGGAAACCGATTATATACAATATGTACATTGCTATCATCAATGTTAAGTCTATGGAGACTAGATTACTACTCTTCCTAATGAATTACATCAAATGTCCAAGAGATGGCCTTTCTCAATGTGGGGCGCCGATATCATTAGACCGATCAATCCTAAGGCATCCAACGGACATTGTTTCATATTGGTGGCTATTGATTATTTCACCAAATAGATTGAAACCAATTCTTATACTCACATTACTACTAATAATGTGGCAAGATTTATTCGACGTGACATTATCACTCGATATGGAGTTCTTCACTCAATAGTCATTGACAATGGATCTAATTTGAACAACGAGATGGTGGATAAACTACTCAATGTGTTTCATATTCTTTATTTAAATTCTTATATTTACCGCCCACAAATGAGTGGAGCTGTGGAGGTGGTGAACAAGAATATCAAGAAAATTCTATCTAAGACTATTGAGAACTATTGTAATTGGCATGAACAGTTGCCATATGCATTGTTGGCATATCGAACTTCTATTGGCACCTCTAATAGGGCAATGCCATTTTCATTAATATATGGAATAGATGTTGTTTTATTTGTGGAAGTGAAAATACCTTTACCAAGGGTACTTTCTCAAGCAAAACTCACCGAAGTTGAGTGGGTTCAACAAAGGTTTGAATAATCGAACATGATTGATGAAAAGAGGCTAAAAGCTATATGTCATGAGCAAAGCTACCAAAAACGAGTAGCCAAGTCGTTCAATCGCAAGGTTCGACCAAGACATTTTGAAGTTAGAGATCTTATACTTTGGAAAGTTCTACGGATCATCCCTAATCCTCGTGGAAAGTTCATCCCAAGCTATGAAGGACCATATGTTGTCAAGAAAATGCTACCTAGTGGAGCACTTACTCTTATAAAAATGGATGGCCGCAAATTGCCAAAACCTATAAATACCAATGCTATCAAGAAATATTTTCCATGAATAAAGTAAAAGGCCTTTGAGCCACTTTTGGATTGAGTCCAAGCCACTTTAGGGCACTTGCATCATGCATCCCATAAATCTCATGCATACATATGTGCATATTTGTCATTTTATAGGTATTGAATGGATTCCTAAGGAGAATGACTTCAACCTACAAGGAACAAATTTCAAGAAAACAATCACTCAAGATTAATCACCTTTCCTAGAGTTTAAGTGTCTAAGTGTAATATCATCAAGTGAGTCAAAAGGATTCCTCAATTTGAAAATCTTATCTTTGAAAACATTTTCTCTAAGGGAGTCCATGAAAATTTTCTCAAATCTCAATTTCCCCATGGATAAGAGTTTTAACTAAATGATCTTTGAAAAAAACAAAAAGAGTTTTCAAAAATGCCAAATGGTAATGCCTAAGATGAGGAAAGGAGAACCTTTGACTAAACACATCCCTATACACACTTTGAGAGAATTGAGTAAAAGAACCATGTCATAGGACATGGGATTTGTTCACCTTGAATACATAGATTGAAATGATATCAGGCATTCTTTCTCAATCCTAAACACTAAGTTTACCCCTTTGCAAGCCATCTTGAGCCTAATAGGGGGATTTTCTTAAAACAACCCTATCAAGAACAACCTCACAATGAGGAATCATGGTATTGATCGCCCTTGGCGATAGTCAAGTCAAGAGGGACTGAGTTTAGGGCTATTTGATCATGAGCTCACACTCAAGCCATGTCAATCAAAGGCATTATCACCTTGTCTTTTGATCTCAACCCATTGAGTTTGAGGTCTACACAAACATGGTTTCTCCCAAGCCCATACCCCACACAATAGTGGGAAGGTGCGTGACTCACTTCCATGCACACGGCACATCTCACAAAGAGAAAACCAGGAATGAGAAATGGGTTTAGGGGTACATCCACTATGATAATCCTCTCAAGTGGCAACTCTTCAAAAGGTGGTATCACTTCACCTTTTGGGCTCTTCCTCTTGAGTATGCTAAATCATAACTTGCAAGTACTCAACAAGACCCATGCCTCACACGACGGGTTCATTTTTATTTATCTAAGTTGATTAACAACCTAAGATAAAAAAAATTAGAGGAATCACTATCAGTCTCAATATTTGGGTCCAGCTAGAAAGCCCAATTGAGGGTCTAGAGTGTTCCCTTGATTTCTATGCAACCAAAGATTCTAAAATTTGGGAACTTGAGTTACACTAATATTTCTATTAATGTCATTTCGATAACTAATATTCATTGTGTTTACCTAAGGTGAACTACATGTCTTTCTACTTTTTATGCCACTTAAAATGAAAAGTTGATCATGCGTAGATGTTGGTTTCATGCCATTGTATTTCTACAAAAGATAAAAAGAGATAGGCAAACAATTTGAATTAAATTTGCAATGCGATAAGCAAACATCCAAGTGAAAGTGATAAACCTAAACATGCAATTCTAAATATACAAGTAAAGGAGAGGAAGTAAGAGAAAACCTGCAACTCATTGGGTTTTATACAACACGAGAGAAAACTCGAGATATATGTTGGGTATCAAATAAATACAAGAAGAGAAGGGTTAGAAGGGACATCAACGATTGCCATCTTCAAGGCCGCCTTCTTCACTTACTCTAACTATGACCTAAGGCTATGTAAACATATTACATTTGAAACAAACATTGAAACAAAAACATACAAAACATGACAAGGAATTAATCAAGAATCATTCGATCGATCGATTCAGATTGGTCTTGGGCTCGGCCTTTGAAATTGCATGCATAACGTGCTACAAAATGTTATCCCATTTATTATTATTAAACATGGCTTATGGTCATTAAACATCACAAGCATTCACTTACGATGATTAACGCCGTAACCCCTAAAAGTGGATTCTAATGTGCAACCCCCAAGTTCACCCTTGGACATGCACTGAATTTAGCGATTATCTAAAAATCACATGCATTAAACTTTGAAAATAAACATATAAGCAAATCTGGAGAAATTGATTTCATTTAATCAAACAATTAGTATACCGACATCAGTTTACTTCATTCATTTGGCATGCACCAAGCATGATCTTATGCATTAAGCAATTACTTTTTATTTTTTGAAAATTTTTATGGATAAAGTTCATGCAATGAGGATTAAAGTCATGAAGACCTCAAAAGTAGTTTTTGCATTCATCATTTTCTAAAAATCCTAGAACATGAACACACCATAAAGAACAAAATAGGGGAATCCACAGTATATTGGCAAAAGATGAGCAATTGATGATGACCCATGAATCAATTGACTCCACGAAAATTAGGACACATCAAACACATAATTTAGAACAACTTTCATGAGAAATTTTTGTCAAAAGAGCATCACATGATTTTATAAAAATCAGAAAGCATGCTAAAGTGAATCAAGATAGAACAGAGTAGCAGCAATTTGAAGCAATTTCATAGCAATATGGTCATACTAATGATGTCTGAAAATTCTCAAAGTTTACCACATGATAGTCTTAAAGATGAAAAACAAAATTTGTGAAGGATTTGACCTTTAAATCTTAACAAGAAAATTCATACAAAAATGACAAAATGCAACATAAAAATGGTCTTACATGCAATCAAAATTTACAATTTTCTAGATTTCAAAGCAACTTTACAAAAATGGAAAATCAGCCTATTAACATGCAAATGAATCAATTTAAGCATCATTAGAACGCTTAACAAATGTACTAAGACTTTCTAAGAGGCCACATGCTCAATTAAGGTTGATTACCTGTCCAATTTGAAATATTTACACAAACATGCTAAAGACAATATTCAGGACAGTAGTCACCTTAAGAAAATGTATGGTCCATTGCTCCTACATGACATGGCAAAAATGTGGAAAAAAAATCGTATAAATTGAGAACAAACTCATAAACATTTTTCATTAAGAGACCTAGAGCTGAATGCTATCACAAAACGTGGTATGAAAATGGCAAAAAGAAGACAATCATTAATTACATGCATAGTGACAGAACAAGAGTTTCACTAATACATGTAATTATATGAACTAATGATACCCATTAGGAGGGATTCAAGCATCCTTAGAGTGACAATGATACATAAAACAATGTTCATGAGGATCTAAGGTCAAGAAATGTCATTTGCATATTGAATTTGATGCAAATGGAATTCGGACTAAAACAGGGCAAACAAGATCTGAGTTCAAGTTGGAAGGGTTTTCACCTATTATATGAGTTTAGAAAAATATGAATAAATTATAAAACATAGGTAAGACATATATGAACATCTTTCATGGAGAAACCTAAGGTCATTCCATCACAGAAAAATTCACAAAAATTCGGTAAAACGGAAGATCACAGAAAAATCAGCACACGTAGGGGTTAGTCGACATGCATTCTTGACATTTGAAAATGCACTAAAAGTTATGAAAAATTTATACATTACACACAACACATTTTAGAACATTTTTCATGCAGGAACTAACTTTCAAAACTAATCACATCATGCAATATAAAATCACTAAATCGAATCAGAGAGAGAATGTGTTTAACAATCACGAACAATCGTTGAAAACACACATCGGGACGCATTTCTCAAAAAAATTGGATAAGGAATATGTATTAGATTATGTTGTCTGGAACAACTTTCATGAAGGACACAACTCGAAAATCCAAATCGAAAAATTTGTAAAAAAATTTACAAAAATGCTAAATTCGAATAAAAATCAGAGGTAGATTAACCTAATGACGATTTTAAGTGGATTTCATCTATTAATCTTGCTCTAAAAATTATAGAAAAAAGATATGTTGTTAACAACTCCATTTGATACAATTTTATGAAGAAACTAAGTCTAGAACTCAACAGAAAAATCAGCAAAAATTGGTGAAAATTGCTAAAATCGTGTAGAGCATGAAGAACAAGCTTCTACGACATTTTTTCAGAACTGATCTGCAACTTATCAAGAGGAAATCAAAGAGCAAATTACATCCATTTGGGGTGTATAGTATATCAAAACAAAGCTCTCGACCTGCTCTACGAATGTCTAGGAGACCTCGAACACATCCGACGATATTTAACAGCTCAGATTTGGCAAAACATAAAGTCACACACAATAATTCGAATTTGCAGAACAAGTTCATATTCAAGAATATGATCATAAACAACTCAAGCAACCTTATAACAGCTAAATAACATCAAAATCAAGCTTATAGTCATCCCTAGGGTGTATCCTAGCCCCAGTTGCCTAGAGTGGCCTCGCTTCATCAGATTTGAGGCTTGGATCTTTACCTCTGAGCAATAATCCCATGCTCTTCAAGAAACTTTGCAAATGAATCAGATGCTTGTCCATCTTTAGTGTATCTATGATAATATTCTCTATCTCAACTTGATCTCACGATCTTAATTTGCTTACTGCATTGTTTCTCTATTTCGGTTTTAAATACCTTAAAGGCATCTAGCATTTTGTGTTTATTACGAAGCAAGTAAAGATACATGAATTGTGAATAATTGTTTATGAAAGAGATGAAGTATCTTTGACCATTTATGTCCATATTTAGACAAAAATATCAATGTGTATGTTTTATAATATTTTTATATTCCTGTTAGCACCTTTCTTTGACTTGCTTATCTGCTTTCCCTTAATGCAATCTACACAAGTGTCATAATCTGTAAAATTTAGAGTACTAAGTACTCTATCATTTACTATTGCTTAATTTTATCAATGGAGATATGTCCTAATCTCTAGTGCCATAATGTAGAAGAATCATTATTTATAACACATCACTTTATGCTAGCGTTATCATGAACATGCATCGCATTATAAATGGTGTTGTCTTATAAATTAATTAAAAAAGACTGTCGGACAATGTACCATTCCCAACAATTTCAGATTTAAACTACAAATTGAATGTTGAATCTGAAAAATTGAAGGAATAATCTAATGGTAATAGTCTTGAAACCAAAATCAAGTTTCTAGAGAAACTCGGCACATAAGAGATCCTTTCCAAATTCAAAACAAAACCACTCTTGAGAACTAATTTGCATGTTCCAATAACTTCCACATGCGAACATATCTTGTTTCTAGAATAAATGCACTATTCACTTTCCACTGGTTTCTACTGGTTTGGAAAACCTTGTAAGAAATTAGAAATGTGGATTGTAAATCCAAAATCAATCCACCAAGTGTTGTGTTTTACATCATCTATAGCAAACACATGAGATTAGATTATCTTTCTTCTCGCGTCAAACTTTAAATTTGACACATGAGATTAGATTATCTTTCTTCTCGCGTCAAGCTTTAAATTTGACACAGTTCTTCCTTATATGCCCATTTTTTTATACAAAAGAAGCATTTGGATTCTTTTTAATGTCAACTTAGAGAGGTATTTTACCCTTTCCCTTTTGTTTTCCTTGCTATTTAAACTTTCATTGTGTTGCTAGGAGCACTCTCGCCCGATTCCATATGTAACTTTTCTTCTTTTTGAACACACGTGATCATTAGTCCATTAATTGATCATTTATTCTTATGTGTGTTATAGGAGATCTTGAAAAGTGCACTCTATTGTGGGAAAGTGTTCAAAATACAATACACAATGAATGATTCAGATATCTTAACCTCAAGGTTCCTTAGCCAAGCCATAATGCCCTTCATCCTCATGAAATGCTCATGCACACTTGTGACAACAATGAGTTTCAATGATGAAAACTTCATAATTATGGTCATGGCATGCACATTTTTTGAAGTTTCAAATTGTGCATCAACTACCTTCAATGAAGCCTTAGCATTGCTTTGTTGAGTGATCGAACCATGGATATTAGGAGACATTTTAGTTCTTTTGAACATAATATTAAGGTGGTTGGACCGCTCCCACTGTTCATAAAAGGCTATCTCAGCTACAGTACTCATATTAGTAATAGTAGGTGATTCGTTTTGCCTTATAGCATAGTTAATGTCCATGCATCTCAATTGAAAAAGGACTAATTCCTTCCAAACTTTATGCTTGTCATCATATAAATTGGGAATATTATACCAAAACTAATCATAGGTAGTAAGACTGCATCATAATCAAAGGAACACTTATGTATCAATATATTTGGGGCAAATAAACTTAAATCATATTTTACCAATGTAAAACATGTATAAAATATGAATCACATAACATCAAAAACTATAGGTGTGCTAAGTTTTTAATTTAAATAGATTCATAATTACTTCATGAATAAACTATCAAATTATATTTCCTTCCTCAATCCCATGGGTAAATTAAGAAAGATGAAATGATATTTCATGTTAATTAATCACATTAATATTCTGAAAATTCCTATGGGATAAAGTTCATAATATTAATGTGACTAATCACAATTAATGTCTTTGACTATATGCGATCCAAAGGCTCTTGATGTATATAATTTAATATAATCAAATATGCTGTGGCTTATCTTCAAGTAATTTAATATATATAGATCACTAGACATTTAATTTCATGAGAAAATATTCCTAGAAATTATATGTTGGGGCAAAAAAGTAAAATCACATACAAAAAGGGTAAAACTGAAATTTTACATGTAAGGGCAAAATTAGAATTTCACCTATAAGGGGTATAACAAGAATTTTATGCCTAATAGGACAAAAGTGTAAATTTTCATGCTCGATGGGGGTAAAAGCAGAAATTTTCGCTGCCAGGGCAGAGCTGTAATTTTACTTATTTGTAGGGGCAAAATCATAATTTAGGATGGCAAGGGCAAAATCGGAATTATGCAAAATGTGGAGGGCAAAAAGGACATTGCACCTGGGTCACATAGCATGCGTGCAACCCACGCGCGCCCATTATAGGCACTTGGGTGTGTGCATTGCAAGCGCCCACTACAACGCACTCAGGCACATGCATGTGCCCACTGCAATGCGCTCGAGCACATGCACACGCCCAGTGTCTTCCTTTTGCAATCCACTGCTGCTCGCTGCTCCGCCACGACTAGTCTTCGTTCTGTTGCCTAGATCTCCTTCCACAACCCATCTCCAATTAAATTGATCTGTATGTTTCAAAGACAACATCAGGATGAACATATGGTTCCAAGATCCGGCGAAAATAGCCACCAACTTTATCAGAATTCAACCTAAAACTATCTGCCCTAAAAACCTGAACCACAAAAATTTCGCCACTCGATTAGTCTCTAGCGATCAGTAATATACAGCTTTCCTTCCTAATGGCAATCTAACTATGCAGGTCAGTCATCGCGTGGTGCGTTCCTCGTTCATAAAAGATCTGAATTTTATTGGTTCAATAATCTATGAATATATACAATATTCCAAATATTTCACCAAGGCAAAGATAATAAATCCTTATGATACCAATTGTAAGACTAAATCTAATAAAAACCAACGATCCAGATTTATCATTCATGGACAAAATTGTGCAATAGCGGGAATGTTTTGTGGAAGCATAATGGATCGGTACATACCTCAGTGATTAATGAAATCCTACAAATGCAGAAATCCTAAACCTTGAATGGATGCGCGCTGTAAATATGGAATCACCAGATCTGGATGTTATGTTCCACTATCCAATACTCCTCAAAACTTGATGGTATGTTTTTCTATAATGAGAAGGTTTGGTATAGACGACTTGCCATATTTATTTTGTTTCTCATGGTACTAACATCTTCCATTAAAACTGTCATGGTAACAAATAAAATGAGCAGTTATCATGCAATCAATTTGAGTAATTAATTGGGCAATAAATCGGAATCAATTGAGCAACTGAATGTTGGATCATAATTAGTTAATATATATTATTATGTTAAAATATTATAACAGTCTCTTCCTTAGGCCACATTCTCAGCCTGTTTGATGGAATGTCTATGAGAACCAGCACGAGTTAGATTCATTTTGTTGTCTAACTCGAGTGCATTTTGGCCTGGAGTAGGACACGATCAATTGATTTTCGAATTCTATGCAACGACCAGACGTACTTTTTCTGCATAAGCTGTGTCCCTCTTCGCTTTGTGTTCATTTTTGTCGTGATTAGAGTCTAAAGCCGTATATGGCATTGCTCCATTTTCTGGGCTTACTCGTCTCGGTGGTGGTTGTCGATGATGGCTACGATTTGACGAGTACTAAGAAGTGGCCGTAGATGGGGACTAGCTGATGTCGCTTGTCCACGACCAATGGCCAGGCGAAGAAGAGTGGCGCAGTGACCGGATGAGAGCCGTACGGTGGCTGGACACAGTTCGTGTTTATACCTAAGTTATTTTAATCAAGCTTGAATCGGGTGGTGCTTAAACTCGGAGGCATTCTCGGTGTACGGGAGGAGGGGAGTTTGAGTTCGTTCTGGGAAGGGTTCCGTGAAGCAAGAAAAGAGGGAGAGATATTCAGGAGATGGGCTTGGACTTTTCTTAGCAAGCTGTGCTTTTATGGAGTCGGGGCTTAGGTGAACTTTTGTGTTGGGCTTTATGACTTTGTGTTTCACTCGGCTCGACAGAGTGGGGTTTTTCTAGGTTTAATGGACCTTGGGTTTTTGTTAGATTGGGTTTTGAATTTGGGTTTAGCCACGCCATCAAATATAAGTCTTGTTTTGTTTACTTGATGCCGACCCAGTTTTCATCCATGACTCGAATTGGGCTTGAGTTGCCTTTAGGGTTCGTTAAACGAGCTGATTTGCATTAGTGGCCCAGATCCGTGAGCCGGGGCTCTGTCTTTATTCGGTCTGGGTTTAAAGGCCCAGTCCGAGTTCCTTTTTTCTGGATTAAAAATTATATATTAAAATATGCAAAAATCTTTGATAAAAGTTGTACTCCAAATTGAACAGGCATGTAGGACTTTACAATAGGGATTTGATTGTTCTAATACACAAAATGGTAGGTTGTTGTTTCCACTTTTCCATTTTGATTATTATTTTGTTGCACGATTTCAATATATTGATTATTGTTTTCCTTTTAGCTTAGTTAGGAATAGAACCTAAAGACTCATGAGTTGCAAGAAGGGTGCTTGAATAGTTTAATTGGTAATTGAACATCATTAGATACCGAAGGGAAACTAGTAGCTTAATTAGTATAATCAAGTCCCTAATACTAGAATTTCTAGTTGCAAGGGAGGTGAGGTATACTCTCATGCTTCACTTGGTTTATAACCGACTTCAATAGGCTAACGTTGACTCCTTGCATCAATTTCACCAAATATTGAATATCCCAACAAATGGGCTTGGGCCTAACTGGGCTCCATTTTAGACAATACCCCTAAACCTATTTCATTTCCCCTTCGAATTGAAAAGTTAGGTCACGACAATATCATAATTTATTCAATCTCATTCCAAGCTAAATTTTGGCCCACATTTTTTGTCACCTCATGGTTCATCCTCACAGATACGAATGTGGGGGCACCCTCCTCCGCTTATTAAGCTGTATTCATATGTGCGTGATACCCAATTACTTTGTCATTTTGTGCCCATTTTCGTTTCACATTTGTTGACAGATATGGATACACATATTCCCTCCTAAATGGGGTTGAATGGTTAGTCAATTTTGTGGCCCTTAAAGTCAAGCTTTAAGAGGTCCAATATGAGTAGGTACGTAGTTCCTTTTCAACATGCAAATGCTCTTTTGTGACATCGTCTTCGCATATGCATGAACAGCAAGCCTTTTTCACGAGTATTTTTCAACAATTTTTGATTGGATAGATTTTATCATTTTTGTACTCCTATTTCATTTTGCGATGTGAACACTTTTAGTTGGGAACACAGAGGTCTCTTCGAGATTAAGATAGGGAATCTTGCTTTACTTTTGTTAGATAGAAAGATGCGATAGTGATATTACGGTGGATTGATGGAGCCATTCTTGCATATATATCTAGAAGCATCACCATCATGGTGATCAATTATTATCACTAATCTCGTTTGGAGATGGATGAGAAACAATGTTTGGGTTCTCAACCTTGATTAAGCTACGATTGCGTTCAATAATTTTTTTTTTGTGTTGGATTAGTTTATTAAGAAATGATCTCTATTAATTGTGTAGTCATGGATTCAGGTCTCAAGGAAAGGAACTTTCTTTGGGATTCGTCAGGGATCTTGCGAGCTTCTTGATAACTATCCCGTTATGATGAGACAAAAAGTTTTTGTATTGATCTCAAGAGGACTCATCGATTATTTTAAAGTTTTGGACGCCTCTCAAGTACATGTTGATAATTTCCTCCAATAGTTGGATAATTTAAGGCATTTGTAAGATGGTAAAAAAAAGTTGGTAAAAGATACCAGACTTTGCTTTTGTTGGAGATGAGGGACGTAGGTAATTTGAAAAAAATGAAATAAAATTTGGTAATTAAATCAAATAAGTGTTAGTAAAAGAAAATTTAATCTGTAAAAGGTTAGTAATTGGTCAGACTAAGATTAGTAATTTTTACAAAAAAATTGGTAAATTTCCAAATCCTTTTCAATCCTTTTCAAGTAGACAATCCTTTTCAAGTGTCAAATGTCATAATTTATTCAACCTCATTCCAAGTAATATTTTGGCCCACATTTTCTGTCACCTCATGGTCCATCCTCACTGGTACGAATGTGGGGGCACCTTCCTCAGCTTATTAAGCTGTATTCATATGTGCGTGATACACATTTGCTTTGTCATTTTGTGCCCATTTTCGTTTCGCATTTGTTGACAAACATGCACGCACATATTTCCTCCTAAAAGGGGTCGAACGGTTAGTCAATTTTGTAGCCCTAAAAGTCAAGCTTTAAGAGGTCCAATGTGAGTACATACGTTGTTCCTTTTCAACATGCAAATGCTGATATGTCATATTGTCTTCTCATATGCATGAACGACAAGCCTTTATCACGAGTCTTTTTCAGTTGATTGGATGGATTTTATCGTTTTCATACTCCTATTTGGTTTCGCGATATGAGCACCTCTAGTTGGGGAGCACAGAGATCTTTTTGAGATTATGATTAGGAATCTTGCTTTATTTTGTTAGATAGAAAGAGGAGACAGTGACGTTGGCAGTGGATTGATGGAGCAGCTCTTGTATATGTATCTTGAAGTATCACCATCATGGTGATCAATCATTATTATTGATCTCATTTGGAGACGGACGAGAAACAATAATTGGGTTCTCAACCATGATTAAGTGACGACCACGTTCAATATTTTTCTTTGTGTCGGATTAGTTTATCAACAATCTTTGTGAAGTGTGTAGTCATGGATTCAAGTCTCAACAAAAAGAACCTTTTTTAGGATCTGTCAGGACCTTGCGAGCTTCTTAATAACAATCCCATTATGATGGGACAAAAGATTTATGCATTGATCTCGAGAGGATTAATCGATTATTTTAAAGTTTCGGGCGCCACTCAAGTATATGTTGATAATTTCCTCCGATTGTAGGTAAATTTAAGGCGTTTGTAAGATGGTGAAAAAATGGTAAAACATACTAGACTTTGTTTTAGTTAGAGATAAGGGACGTTGGTAATTCATTTAAAAAAATGAAATAAAATTTGGTAATTAAATTAAGTAAGTGTTAGTAGAAGCAAAATTAATTGGTAAAAAGTTAGCAATCACTAGTAATTTAGTTAGTATGGCAAACAAAAAAAGGGTAAATTAAGAAGAAAATTGAATAAACTTTGGCAAGTAACTCAAATTGGATTTGGTAACAAAAAATTAGTTAGTAACTTAGTCTAATAGTAAGGTAATCATCCATAACGGGGGTTGTTATTTTTATATATAATTAGAAAATTAGATATATTGTTAAGAACAATTAATAAAATTGGCAGAATTTTTTTTTAATTTTATTAGAGAAGAAATAAGTAAATAATTTAAAGAAAATCATATGAACGTCAAATAAGAATTGGTAATGAAAATATAATTAGTAACTTAATCAAAGAAAATTTTATAATCACTCTAATTGATTATTTTAATCTCAAAATAGAGTTTAAAATTAATGGCTTGAAAAAAAAGAAAGCAATAAAACACACGTGAACATTTATACAAATAAACATTAATAAACAACTCAAGCGAAATCGCCTTCCTACCCAAATTCTTTTTATTTCATACGGTAGAATTTCGGCTGGGTAGTGCGGGTTTTGCAACTCAGTGCCGAATTCCATAGAACACCTATTCTTTGGCTGCCATGTATCCAAAGCCCTGGTTACATTTTGGGCTGGTAGATGCAACCTCTCTTGGTCGGGTGGCACTTGGTGGAACACTCTTGAGTGGGCTATTTGTAAGGACCTGGGGCTCGCTGAGTAATATTGTCTGCTTTGGGCCGAGACCTGCACGGCTTTAAAACGCGTTACTCGGGGAAGAGGGATCCCACGCATAAACCATCCCAGGGACTCCCTGGCGATGTGGGACTCCCCCAGGCAAGAGACATGTGACCCCCTCTCTTGCGCACGTCCGGGGCCGAGGCGCGGACGCGCCGCCATCCCTCCTCCTCGCGCACCGTCGCCGGGCCGTCACATTCTCCCCCCTTCGAGCACGGCGTCCTCACCGTGGCCCCACACGCGGTCGGGAGTCGGCTCGATACCATTTGTAAGGACACAGGGCTCGGCGAGTAATATTGTCCGCTTTGGGCCGAGACCGCACGGCTTTAAACGCATTACTCGGGGAAGAGGATCCGCCTTATAAACCATCCCAGGACTCCCCCTAGGCGATGTGGGACTCCCCCTAGGCAAGAGACATGTGACCCCCCTCTCTTGCGCACGTCCGAGGACCGAGGCGCGGACGCACCGCCATCCCTCCTCCTCGCGCACCATCGCCCGGGCCGTCACACTATTAACTTGTTGTCTAGCTATGGATTCCATAAGGAGATTGCATAGTTTTCTTTCGGTGCCTTATGCTATGTAATTTGGAAAACTCGGAAGAACATTCTCTTTTGGGGTAGGGCCCTTTATATTCCCTCCATGAAATACCACATCATCAAGGCAGTTAAAGACAAAGTGGTGGCTTTTAAATCTATTCAAGACACTCCTATGAATAGGAGGCTTTAGAGATCCTGGGAATTAGACGCGGCCATATTTGATGCAAATACTGGCTAACTTCTTTTGTATTTGGTTTCCTTCATTCTTGTTGTATTTTGGTGCTTGCCGTGTAAAGCTTGTTTTTTGTCTCTAAGCTTGGTACCATTCCACTCACTCAACATGTGATAGTGGTGAGTGTAAATGGGTGCCGAGTTCCATAGTTGGAAATTATACAAGCTTACCTTACAAAAAAAAAAAAAAAAAACAACTCAAGCAAAATTGATAAATCAATACTAGTTGGTAACTTAATGGGAGGAAAGCTAATAGGTCACATAAATAATAATTGGTATATTTACCGAAGAGCAATTAAGTTAAGGTGTTTGCGAGAAAGACAAAGAAAAGTAAAAAACAATAACAAAAGTTGGTAATTTAAAAAAAAATGTTAATAATTTGGTTGCTCAAGTGAGCATTGTTGGTAATCCAAAACTAGCCAGTAAATACATAAAATATTAAATGTAGTCACCCAAATAAAGAATGATAAATTTGTATAAGCAATGACAAATTTAAAAAGTGGTAATAAAATAAAAAAAATTAGTAAAAGATAAGAGAATTTATTAAATTGTAAATTATGCCAGAAACATAATTAAAGTGTTGTGAATTGCAAAATTTAACAAAATCGTTTCCTTTTTTTTTGGGGGGAAAAGAAGTGATGGATGGTCCTCCTTGAACACCACCACCTAGGTGGCGTTGCTGGTTCGTGCTCTCTTCCTCTCGCAAAATGTCGAGAGTTCGAATCCCTTTGTCGTAGGGTGACTTACCCAGTTGCGCGTGTGTGGTGGGTTGCATGTGCGGCCTTAGGGTTTCTTCCTATTATCGGCGGAGTGCGGGGTTCCCTGGGTCATCAAAAAAAAGAGAGAAAAAGATGGTCCTCCTTGAACTGATCTAAATCACTATCAGATATCATAAGAAGCTACAACCTTTTAATCTTAGTTTCATTTGTGACAATATTATATATTTTTAGTGAAAAAAAGTTTGAAACTTGAAGGAAGTGTGATAACATCGCGGTATCAATTTGACTCTATGGTTCATAAGTTACCTATAGTGGTCGTTAATTGTTTGCACTTAACTAATAGCATACCTTAATGGATGGAAATTTTTCTGTGAATCTGGTGACGTGAAAACACTAACACTTAGCAATTAACCAAAAGCATAGTAAGATAGCTCATATTGAAGTGAGTGATGGTAGCTATGCTTAGTAATTCTCGTCTATAATGTTAATTTTTCGACAAGACCTTGTGAATGATATTTTAGTACACATTGGCAATTTACCATAAAATCTCACAAGATTGAATATTTTAACATTCATAACTATCCACGAAATATTGTAATCAATGTGAATCTATCTTGAATATTTTTTTTTATTCCGAGTAACTTACCTCCTTGATCATAACTTCAATTCCTTTCCCGTTTGCCCTTTTCTTTTTTATGGTATAATGGTTTAAAAAATAAATCAAATTACAAAAGTTGAAAATCTTCCAAACTTAAGTATATGATTCGCAAAGAGTTTATCATTGTTAAACTAAATACAATACTCAATGAAGTGATGACATCCATAATGAGGACCATTACGGAAAGGCTTAGGTAGACAATCCTTTTCAAATGTCAAATGTCATAATTTATTCAACCTCATTCCAAGTTATATTTTGGCCCACATTTTTTGTCACCTCAACGTTCATCCTCACCGATTCGAATGTGGGGTTACCTTCCTCGGCTTATTATGCTTTATTCATATGTGCGTGACACACGTTTGCTTCGTCATTTTGTGCCTATTTTCGTTTTGCATTTGTTGACAGACATGGACGCCCATATCTCCTGTTAAATGGGGTCGAGTGGTTGGTTAATTTTGTGGCCCCAAAAGTCAAGCTTGAAGAGATCCAATATGATTACGTACGTCGTTCTTTTTCAACATGCAAATGCTCTTATGTGAAATTGTCTTCGCGCATGCACAAACGACAAGCCTTTATTAGGAGTCTTTTTCAGCAATTTTTGATTGGATAGATTTTACCGCTTCCGTATTTCTATTTGATTTCGTGATGTGAACACTTTTTGTTGGGAACACAAAGATTTCTTCGAGATTGTGATAAGGAATCTTGCTTTACTTTTGTTAGATAGAAATAGGAGACAGTGATATTCGCAGTGGATTGATGGAGCATTCTTCTATATATATCTAGAAGCATCACCATCATGGTGATCAATCAGTATTACAATCTCCTTTGGAGACAGACGAGAAACACTAATTGGGTTCTCAACTATGATTAAGCTACGACTGCATTAAATACTTTTCTTTTTTGTGTGGGATTAGTTTATTAAGAAACGACCTCTGTGAATGTGTAGTCATGATTCAAGTCTCAACAAAGGGAACTTTCCTCGGGATCCGCCAGGGACCTTGCAAGCTTCTTGATAACTATCCCATTACGATGGAACATAAGATTTTTGCATTGATCTCAAGAGGATTAATTGATTATTTTAAATTTTTGTACGCCACTGAAGTATATGTTGATAATTTCCTCCAATAGTTGGCAAATTTAAGACATGTGTAAGATGGTATAAAAATGTTGGTAAAAGATACTCAACTTTGTTTTTATTAGAGATGAGGGATGTAGATAATTTTTAGGAAAAAAATGAAATAAAATTTGGTAATAAATCAAATAACTATTAGTAGAAGCAAAATTAATTGGTAAAAAGTTAGTAATCGGTCAGACTAAGATTAGTAATTTTTATGGAAAAGTTGGTAAATTTCCAAATTTAGTTAGTGTTGCAAACAAAAATGGGTAAATTTAAAAGAAAACCGAATAAACATTGGCAAGTAACTCAGATTGGAGTTAGTAACCAAAAATTAGTTGGTAACTTAGCCTAACAGAAAGTTAGTCATCCATAACAAGGGTTAGTATTTGTGAAAAGTGTTGGAAAAATCACAACCCTATTGCATTATGCCAATTTAGTTATAAACCTTTTAATGATACCAATTGAGTCTTAAACCTTTTAACTTAATACCAATTTAGTTATAAACATTTTAATGGTATCAATTCAGTCCTAAACCTTTTGAGCTAGTACTAATTTAGTACTAGAACTTTTGACTTAGTGCCAATTCAGTCATTCCGACTAATTTTGGCTAAGTACTAATTGGCACCAAGTCAAAAAATTTAGCACTAAATTGGCATCAATTCAAAAGGTTTAGAACTATATTGGCATTGGTTCAAAAGGTTTAGGACCAAATCAGCACCATTAAAAGGTTTATGACTTAAGTGGCACCAAGTCAAAAGTTTTAGGACTAAATTGGCACCAAGCTAAAAGGTTTAGAAATAATTGGCATCATTAAAAAGTTAAGGGCTAAATTGGCATTAATGCAATAGATTTAGGACTTTTTTGACACTTTCTATATATAATTGGCAAATTATATATATTGGTAAAAAAAGTTAATGAAATTGGCAAAAATGGAAATTTTTTCTTTTGTTAGAGAAGAAAGAAGTAAATAATTTAAAGAAAATCAAATGAAAATCAAATAAGAATTGGTAACATAAAACTAGTTAGTAACTTAATCAAAGAAAATTTTGTAATCACTCTAATTGATGTTACTAATTTCAAAATAGAGTTGATAAATTAATGGGTTGGAAAAATAAATCACTAAAACATCAATGAACATTTATAAAAATAAGGGAAAATGCCATGAAAAACCCTAAACTATGCCACTCGTGACACATTTACCCTAAACTTTTTTTTGTGACACGAAAAATCCCAAACTTTGCCATGTGTGACACATTTACCCTAAACTTTGGCCCATGTGACACATTTACCCTAAACTTTTTTTTTGCACCACCAAAAACCTTAAACTATGACACTTGTGACAATTTTACCCTGAACTATATTACTTATGACAAATTTACCCTGAAGTTTTTTTGGTTCAAGGGCATTTTCGTCATTTTCTTTTCTTTTGTTTTTTTATTGAATGGAGGAAGCCGGCGCCGACAAGGATGGCCTCGTTGGCGCCGGAGTCAGGCAAAGGTCGCTTGGGCAGCCCTCCCTGGCGTCAAGCAAGGGCGGCCCAAGCCTGGGCGACCCTCGCCGGCGTCGAGCAAGGGCCACCCAGGCCATATCCAGTGAAGGGCCACCCTCGCCCTTGCCTAGGTCACCCTTGCCGGATTTAGCGAGGGCAACCTTCGCCTGAGTTGGGCAAGGGTCACCTAGGCCAAATTGGGCGAGGGTGATCCTCGCTAGCGTCCGACGAGGGCCGCCCTCGTCAGATCTGGCCTAGGCAGCCCTCGCCCGACACTGGTAAGGGTAGCCAGGACTGGGCCGCCCTCGCCGACAAGGTGACCCTCACCTGACTCTAGCGCCGGCAAGGGCCACCCAGGTGACCCTCACCTGACTCTGGCGCCGGCAAGGCCATCCTCGCCGGTGCCGGCTTCCTCCATTCAATAAAAAAAAAAATAGAAAATGATGAAAATGCCCTTCAGCCCAAAAAACTTTGGTGTAAATTTGTCATAAGTAATATAATTCATGATATAATTGTCACAAGTGGCATAGTTTAGGGTTTTTGGTGGCACAAAAAAAAAAAGTTTAGGGTAAATGTGTCACACATGGCAAAGTTTGGGGTTTTTTGTGTCACAAAAAAAAGTTTAGGGTAAATGTGTCACAAGTGGCATAGTTCAGGGTTTTTCATGGCATTTTCCCTAAAAATAAACATTAATAAACAACTCAAGTAAAATGGATAAACCAAAATTAGTGGTACCTTAATGGGAGGAAAGCTAATAAGTCACATAAATATAAATCTTTAAATTTACCAAAGAGCTATTAATTTAAGGTGTTTACAAGAAAGACAAAAGAAAGTAAGAAAAACTAACAAAATTTGATAATGTAAAGAAAAGTTAATAATTTGGTAGCTCAAGTGGGAATTGTTGGCAATCCCAAAATAGTCGGTAAATACATCAAATATTAAATGGTAATCACCCAAATGAAGAATGATAAATTTGTATAAGCAATGATAAATTTAAGAAGTGGCAATAAAATAAATAAAAATTAGTAAAAGATAAGAAAAGTTATTAATTTGCAAATTCTGCTGGAAACATCATTAAAGTGTTGTGAATTGCAAAAATAACAAAATCATCATTATTTTTATTTTTTTTTGAAAAAGAAGTGACGGATGGTCGTCCATGACCTGATTTAAATCACTATCAGATATTATAACAACCTAAAACGTTTTAAGCTAGCCTTAGTTTCATTTGTCACAATATTATATGTTTTTAGTGAAAAAAAATGCTTGAGTCTTGAAGGAAGTATGATGACATCGCAGAAGCAATATGACTTGAAGGGCTAGTTACCTTTAATGGTCGTCAATTGTATGCACTTAACTAATAGCGTACCTTAACGAACGGCAATTTGTCAGTAAAGTTCGTAATGTGAAAACACTAACACTTATTAGTAAGTAACCAAAAGCGTAGTAATTGTTGTTAATAATTTTATTTCTTTGATAAGACCTTGTAAATGATAAGTTAGTACACATTGGTAATTTATCATAAAATATCATAAGATTGAATATCCAAACATTCATAACTTTTCATAAAATATTATAATCAATGTGAATCTATTGAATATTTTTTTCTATTCCGAGAAATTACCTCCTTGATCGTAACTTCAATTCCTTTCCCTTTTGCCCTTCTTTTACGGGATAATGGTTTAAAAAATAAATCAAATTGCAAAGTTGAAAATCTTTCAAACTTAAGTTCATGATTTGCAAAGAGTTGAACATTGTTAAACTAGATACACTCGAGTAGACAATCCTCTTCAAATGGCAAATGTCATAATTTATTCAACCTCATTCCAAGTTATATTTTGGCCCACATTTTCTATCACCTCATGGTTCATCCTCGCTGATACGAATGTGGGGGCACCTTCCTCCGCTTATTAAGCTGCATTCATATTTGCTTTGTCATTTTGTGCCCATTTTCGTTTCGCATTTATTGACAGACATGGACACACATATTCCCTCCTAAAGGAGGTCAAATTTTGTGGCCCTAAAAGTCAAGCTTTATGAGGTCCAATGTGAGTACGTATGGAGTACATTTCAACATGCAAATGCTCTTATGTCACATCGTCTTCGCATATGCATGAATGACAAGCCTTTATCACAAGTCTTTTACAACAATTTTTGATTGGATAGATTTTATTGTTTTCGTACTCCATTTTGATTTCGCGATGTGAGCACCTTTAGTCGGGGAACACAAAGATCTCTTCAAGATTATGATAAGGAATCTTGCTTTACTTTTGTTAGATAGAAAGATGAGACAGTGATGTTTGCGGTTGTCATGCCCCGAACTTCCATCATGCAATAACCCCTTCACTTTGGTCAAATGAATGCAACATCCCAGGACGCATCGCCGACCATTCTTTTTATCTTACGATTAAATGCATGCGAAAACGAATCCACAGAACACCCAATCAATCAAAAAAGGGATAGCAGAAAGACTAATGCAATAGCAACAACATCATTTTTATTTTTGTACTAATTAACCCTATGAAGTTTATACACAAGTCTCTCAATCGGGCGATTTCCTCTATAGTCATCCAAAGATACTAAGCAGGGTTAATCTACTTCCTTCAACCATTGGGCACACAATCCTGCTACCCTCAATGACGTGCTCTAGCACTGTCTGATCCATGGCAATATAGATGCCATAACTATGAACCTAAAAATGTTACCAACGACAAGTAAGATATAATTTCAGTGAGTTATTGCCCTAAGCCCTGGTTAGGACATCAACTCACCTCAGGATACTTATTGCATAGCCAAATCACTCAAGTAGATCAATAGCAAAACAATACTCGTTTGCTTGAGTCAACGACTCGATCTACTCGATAACCTCATGAAAAACATCGATAAGCAATTGACTCGCAGGCAACTTTGCTTGGCCATGCCATACCCTGCATAGTAAATACACATGCATGCCACAATTAATGCATCTTGCACTCTCAACACTGCATTAATCAATCACAATCAAGTCGTATTGTAGGCGATCTTACCTGGTCATTGCCACACTGTGCTTGGCACCACCTCAAGCATATCATAATCAATGCAACCAACACAAATATAATCAGAACCAATGTCAACATGTTTCTCATGCACCCCTACATTCATGCATGTTCCGATTATTAATGCTCTTAAGAGCCACAACTGAACTCTCGTCGGTGTGTACAATCGAACTCTCACCGATGTGTACAACTAAACTCTCGCCGGTGTCTTCTGGCTTTGCCCATCATTGTCCCGCCCCATCTAGCACGGCTATGATTGGAACTCCCGCCCAAATAGCATTCCTGAAGGAGCATAGATCCAACCTTTACTACGACCTGCATCCAAACTCCTGTCGAGATTTCTGACAAGTCGAAATTCGTTTCCCAAACTCCCGCTGAGGTGACGGGTTATATTATGTGACCACTTGAGCACACCACAATAATTAATTCCATGCATTAACCAATGCAGATGTGTTACATGCTTAACATAAAAGTCTACTGCACATTTTTCATGTAAAAATTGTAGGAAAAAATCGCACATGGTCACATTTTATTTCAAAACCCGTCTAACTTTCATGTCTTATCATTTAAACATGCCATTCTCATTTTCATTGCGAAATTTGACATATATATGCCTGACACCTAAAGTTTTCCTCTTATATATCCATGCAATAGTACACAAACATCAATGCATAATCATCAGAGCAATTAAGCACTTAACAATTTCAATTATACGATCAATACCTTATTGATCCAAGTAGCAATTCAACATGCATTAATAAAAACACGTCAACTTAGTTGCACAATTTAATTATAAATAATTAATATTATTCATAATTAAATTAAATTAATTATTATTAAAATAATCAATAATAATAAACGAATTTAATAATAACAAAAGAAATTAATTATTTTTAATAAAATAATACTAACCAGGATTATTCCACTAATCCTCAATTATCCTAATTAAACATCATTAATTAGCACTAAGCATGATTAAAAAATTAATTAAAGTTAACCATAGTTAACTAAACTAACCATGCTACCACCATAGTTAATTAACTCAAGCCTAGTTAATTAACCCAACCCTATGTCAACCATAGTTAACTAACCCAACCTTGGTTAATTAACTTTACCACAAGTCAACATTCGTTAATAAACCCAACCTTGGTTAATTAACTAACCATAGTCCACTTTTTGACAAACTCAACCATGGTCATCTTTCTAACCATCCATCCTAACCATAGTTAATCTTAATTAATCCCCTAACTAAGATTAACTATAAAATAACCTACCCCTAAGCAAGTTTAACAGACCACAACGATTCCAATGACACGATTGCGATGGTGGTGGTAAGGAGAATGTGTAGCTACCTCTAGCATGTCAAGAAGTGAAGTCGGCAAAATGGGTCTCGACAAGGCGGTTCTGGTAAGAATGTCCGAGAGAGAGAGAGAGACAGGCAGATGGCAGTTGGGGCAGCTCATGGACAGACAACACCATGATGGCACAATGGTGACAATGGTGACAAGAACAGTGGGCGGTGGTGTTCGGATTGCAAAGGGGGTGGCAAGGGCAAGAATTAAGAGGAAAATGAAGAAGAAAGAGTGAAAAATGAGGGAGAAACTTAGAGGGGGAGAGGCTGAACGCCCAAGGGGAAAGAGAGGGAGGAGAGAGAGAAGAAAGAGAGGGAAAAGATGAAGACATTTCCCCTTTGAAGCCTTCTCCAAGAAGCTTCATCCAATTCCCAAAATTTTCCATCATTCCCTTGACTTTCTTGCCTTTTGTCCTCTAAAATTAAATGCCACTTCTAGAAGGGGTAAAATGGTAATTTCACAAAGTATAGTATTCCGTACTATATGCGTATACAGGCTAAAATTTTATACAGGCTTGAATAAAATTGGTTTGGGCTCAAAAGGAAGAGAAACAGGCTTGAAAATGCTAGTAGGCTTGCTTGTGCCCACTTGGGCTTGGTGGCTTGGTTGGGGCCCACTTGGCTGACCCATATTGGGCATGAGGCCTATTGGGCCTTTGGTCGACCCAACTCCTTTTCCAATAATTTTCGAGCTTACTGATAAATTTGAGAATCAACGAGGGAACATCCAATATTTTTAGTTTCAACGTCCTTGCAAGTTTGATACTTGAAATCAGATTGAAATTCATGGTTAAAATCAACCGATCGCGACTTTAGTACAACTTAACTATTGGGCGACATTTAGGGGTTTTCATGCGTTTGACCCGTGATTGATAGATTTTCAATCCATGATCGTGCTTATTCAAATAAGAGTAATCATCGATTGTCATGTAATCATGGGGGGTTAATTGCTTACTCTGAGTACAAGGCCAAAAGGAAATCGGTTTAACATCATTCGCAGTTAATATCAAAGTCATGCAGAATCATCCGCAATCCAAGCTCATAGTTTTGCCGAATTGATTTACTTCCGTTCGCTAATTAGCTTGTAATAGTATGGTATCATCCCTCTTTGATCTTTTTGGTTGAGTGGCCTATTCCTAATTGAATTCATTGGTCGTACGCGTATTGATCCTTAATTGCCTTTCTAACTAGTTAGTTAATTCATGAAGGGCCAACTCAGAGTAAACGTAACTAATGGCGCATTGATAAAATAACCATTTCATATATCCCGAGATGGGTTAAAATTCAAGACGTCACAACGGTGATTGATGGAGCTATTCTTGTGTATATATATATCTTGAAGAATCACCATCAAGGTGATCAATCATTATTACTAATCTCCTTTAGAGATAGATGAGAAATAATAATTGAGTTCTCAACCTTGATTAAGCTACGATTGTGTTCAATATTTTTCTTTTAGAGTAGGATTTGTTTATTAAGAAATGATCTATGTTAATTATGCAATCGTGGATTCAGGTCTCAACGAAAGGAACTTGCTTTGGGATCCATTAGGGACCTTGCAAGCTTCTTTATCACTATTCCATTACAATGGGACAAAAAGTTTTTGCACTGATCTCGAGAGGACTAAATACATGTTGATAATTTTCTCCAATAGTTGGCAAATTTAAGGCATTTGTAAAATGGTAGAAAAAAAAATGAGTTGGTAAAAGATACCTGACTTTGTTTTTGTTGGAGATGAGGGACGTGGGTAATTTTTTAGAAAAAAGAAACAAAATTTGGTAATTAAATCAAATAAGTGTTAGTAGAAGCAAAATTAATCGGTAAAAGGTCAGTAATCGGTCAGACTAAAATTAGTAACTTTTAATAAAACATAAGTAAATTTCCAAATTTGGTTAGTATGTCAAACAAAAAAGGGTGAATTAACAAGAAAACCGAGTACACGTGGGCAAGTAACTCAAATTGGAGCTGGTAACCAAAACTTAGTCGGTAACTTATTCTAATAGAAAGTTAGTCATCTTTTATAGGGGTTGGTATTTTTATATATAATTGGCAAATTAAATATCAGTAAGAAAAGTTAATAAAAATTGGTAAAAAATAAGAAATTCTGTTTCTTTTGTTAGAGAAGAAAGAAGTAAAAAAAATTTAAAGAAAATAAAATGAACATCGAATAAGAATTGGTAACGCAAAAACTAGTTAGTAACTTAATCAAAGAAAAATTTGTAATTACTCTAGTTGATGTTGTTAATTTCAAAATAGAGTGGATAAGTTAATGGTTTGGAAAAAGAAATCAATAAAATATCAATAAACATTGATGAACAACTCAAGTGAAATTGATAGACCAAAACGAGTTGGTAACTTAATGGGAGGAAAGCTAATAGGTACAAATCGGTAAATTTACTTGCAAGAAAGAAAAAAGAAAAGTAAAAAAAATTAATAATTTTAAAAAAAAGTTACTTGGCAGCTCATGTGAGAATTGTTGATAATCCAAAACCAGCGGGTAAATACATCAATATTAAATGCTAGTTACCCAAATAAAGAAATGTGTATAAGCAATGACAAATTTAAGTAGTAATAAAATAAAAAAATTAGTAAAAGATAAGAAAAGTCATTAATTTGAAAATTCTACGGGAAACACTATTAAAATTGTGACAACTTGAAATTCAAGCGCTTTGAGGAAGGAATAAACATTAATTTCGTCAATGCATTGTTGGTTGATCTCACTCAGAACTGATCACTCTTGAGATACTGACCTTGAGAGAAAAAAAACTAATGAGGACAAAACTCATGTGACTAAAGAACTTGATCTGGGAAAATGACTTGACCGTAAGACTTGCATAAGGACGATCCTATAGATATGTAGCTGATTCCAAGAATGAATAGAAGTCGATTCGCGGACAGAACATAATGGGACGACAGGTGATTCCATTTACTATTATCGAGCCTACATGCGACCCTATGTCGATTTTTGATAATTGTGTACTTTGAAATAAGAATCTATCATTTGCAATTTCACATAGTCAAGGACGTCCATGTGTCGAGAAGTTTTAACCGTGATTTGGCACGAGTCGGTCACGCGTAAATTCTCGAAGCTGTCTGTCAGTCTGAATTGTATCAAAATGGCATTTGGGCGAAATTGACATGGCATGAGAATCCAAAATTGGACTTTGAATTTTCGGGAATGTCTGGGATGGACTTTTGGATGATGCTTCTTCGACTATTAATAGTGTCAGTTTAGTCGAGTTTTTAGAAAATGGATTTTCGGACCGAGAAAACGAGCTTACGAGGACGTGCGCCAGGCAAGAACTGTGTGGGCCTCACATCTAAGGTGAGACAGCCACTGTGGTAGACCCAAGACAAGCAAGTGAGCCCGTTGGACCAAACCGACCATTTACCCTTCTAAGCCCATTGTCTAACCTTGAGCCGTTTTGAGCCCAACAAATTCACAAGCTCATTCCTATTTTTTTTTTAGCCCATTTCTTAGGCCCGCCCTTCATTTTTAGCCCAAGGGCAGTTTGGGAATTGTAAAAGGTGGAAATGAACATTTTGCCCCTAGATATTTAGAAGAAATGACAAAGAAGAAAGAGAAGATGATATCATCTCGCTTTGGGTGTTGGGGCAAGCCATTAATGCCCTTGATAAGGCTTATCTTCAGCCTTCACTTCACTCTCTCTCTCCCCTTTATCCCCTCTAAAAACCGCACACTCTCCCCTTGTTTTCCTTTCCTTCCTTTTGACCTTCCTCTGAAAAAACCAATTGTTCATGCTCTTCCCATGCGAATCACCACTTACTGTAGTGTGGTCCCTATCTAGTTTCACCTTTTTAGCCATTTTCCTACCCTTCCGACCCAATCACCGCTCATACGAACCTCCAACAGTTCCCCCTTGACCCCTAGGTGCCGCCGGTCACCAACCAACCGCTCGCCGGAGCTCTAACTAGCCCGTTTTAGCTCCGGTCAGCCCTTTCCACTTCAAGCAGTGCTATTTTCAAAAGTTGTAGAGGGAGTTTGAGTTTGTTGTTGTTGTTTTGACCTAAGGACCGCCTTGAATCATTGTGGTAGAGGTCCTTGGGTGTCGTCTTCGTCGCCGCCACTGTGTTTGTGTCGCCAGCCCGCTTAACGTGTGAGTTTAGCTCATAATCCCTTATTAATGCCTAAACTTTCTTAGGGTTAGGTTAATTAGTGGTAATGTTGAGTTAGGGGTTTAATTAAGTTGTATTAGCCCTAAGATAGGTGGTTAAGATTAACTTAGCTTAATCTTGCTTAATTGTGCTTAATTGTTGCTTAAATGGTGGGTTATGTGTTTAATTGTGTTTTGTGATTAATTAAGCATGATTTGCCCTAATTGATTAATTAATTGTTTTAATTAATGATTTGTCTAATTTCTGAATTTAATATTTTAATCATCGAATTATAAAATTACACTGTTCACGATTACTATTCACGGCACTGTTCATCCGGAAGTGAAAATGTGCATAATTTCATGTGTCTTGATTTTATGAGGTGAATTGGATATGTCATTGTATGAGTCGTGTGGTTTTCATGAAAGAAAGGGGAAAATGATTTGTCATTGTATGAGGTGAATAGTAATCATAGTGCACTGTTCACGATTATTATTCACGGCACTATTCATCCGGAAGTGAAAATGTGCATAATTTCATGTGTCTTGATTTTATGAGGTGAATTGGATGTGTCATTGTATGAGTCGTGTGGTTCTCACGAAAGAAAGGGGAAAATAATTTGTCCAAGGGACACAGGAAATGGACCACTTTTATGATAAAGGATTTGAGGTTTTATATGCAAGCATGTGTGTATTGGCTAGTGCTCAAAGATAATAAGTGGGTTGTGATGGTATACTTACGTGATCATTAAGTTGAACTCACCGCCCCGACCATAGTTCGGGGGGTAATAATCTAATTTATTGGAAACCCGGCGGGAGTCTAGATGCGGAGTCGCGATTGAGGCCGGGTCCTTGCTCCTTCGAGAATGCCGTCTTGGGCAGGGGTCCCTTGATGTCACCGCGCCTCATGGGAGAGGGTGATGCCTGGCTATACTAGTAGACACTGGAGGGAATTTGATTGTAGCCTTGTGGGCCAGTAATAATCGGAACACGTGTGAATGCAATAATGTATGAGAAAACATGGCATCATTGGTTCCAATTATGCATGAGGTGATCACATCATTTATGGCACGTACGCATGAATTTGTAACGTGTAGGGTGTGGTAATAGCCAGGTGAGATCGCTTGTGATACGACTTGCATGTGATTGATAAACTGCATCATCTAATGGCCATGTGCATTACGTGTATTGTGTTGACTTATAAAGTGCAGGGTATGGTATACTATGTAAGGTTACATACAAATCGACTATTTGATTGTTAGTTGCATTGCTTGTATTGTGTGAGGTTTAACGTGCAGGGTATGACATGCCAGGTAAGGTTGCATGCAAACCGACTATATCATTGTTGGTCGACCCTATTTGTTGTTTGTTGCTGATGGATGGTTGTTTGTTGTTGGGTTGAGTGAGGGGTGGTTCTGGAGAGATACCCCAGATTGAGTTGGTGTACTAACTGAGGCTTAGAGGAAGAATTTGCTGAGATTTTATCTCACTAGTTATTGTATAACCACTTTTAGGACCTTAGAATGGCGTACCCGTAGTGGAGAATCTTGCCCCGCTCCTCTAGTGATCCTCAATGGAGCCTAAGTCCGATGGGTTCGAGTGATGGTGGTGTTGAACCCGAGGGTTCATTTTGGTATAGTTGGATTAGCAAAACCTAGTTTCTTTTTGGTCTAGCTTAGAGAATGGAGCGACCCCCTTTGTTGGGCTTCTAAATCAGAAATGATCCTCCATTCGTTAATCCGGTAAATTGTATAAATGAATAATTACTGTTGTTCTACTATTCATCCATCTATCCCTATTTGATTATTTGTTGGACTGTGGATGGTTTGTCTTCCGCTTGCGCATAATGAAAGATAAAATGAATGATCGTCGACGAATCCTGAGACATCACTTTTAATTGACCATGGTGAGGGGTTGTCACGTGCTTGGGGTTCAGGGCGTGACATCCCCATCGGTTCTGGTATCAGAGTGAGGTTGAGACTTAGAGTGATAAGGTGTGTGGGATTTTTGGGATAGTGAGATAGAGATGGCTTTTATATTACGTGCCTGTGATTGCTTTTGTAGTTTTGTGTTGTGGCGAGTTGCTTATAGTTTCTAATTCCCAGTTGGGATTGTAAAGCAGGATCAGTGAGGGTCTTGAGAGATGAGCGATCCTGAGCCGAGAGCCTCTAGGCGTAGGGCAGCGTCTAGTTAGACCAGTGCTAGAGATAGCGTATAAACGAATCCTAAGTTAGACGAGTTCTTGTTGGCATTAGAGATTTTGTTAGGACAACAAGTTGAGTGCTCCTGTTGTAGTCCATGTGGTTCCCTTAGTGAGAAGAGAGGTCTGTCGGAGACCGATGCCTAAGCTGGTAGAGCAGTTCCTGAGATTGAAAGGTTCAATGGCGTGGGTGACCTTGAAGTTGCAAACCTTTGGATAAGGGAGATTGAGAGGAGTTTCACAGTGTTGAGATGTTCATAGAAAGATCGAGTACTTTCGGTGGCTTATCAGCTTCAAGATAATGCCATTACTCGGTGGGAAGCCACTCAAGGAAGAGTGTTCCCTAAAGGCACAACTTAGACATGGGGTGCCTTTCGCGAAGCATTTAATGGGAAGTACTTCTTAGATAATGCGAGAAAGTCAAAGATGGTAGAGTTCCAACAGTTTCATTAGAATCAGATGTTAGTGAATCAGTATGAGGCGAAATTCGCTGAGTTGACCAAGTATGCACCAAGGTTAGTGGAGGACCCTACAAATAGGGTGAGACATTTCAGAGATGGCTTGAAGCTAGAATTGAAAGCCCAATTGGTGCCCTTGAGTTTAAAGAGTTTTGATAAGATGTGCAAGATGGCCCAGATGATTGAGAAGAACATAATCGAGAGGACGATCACATCTGGTTAGCAATCCGTGCCTAATAGAGACAATCGTCAATTTAGAAAAGGACCCATGATGGGGAGAAGGAATCTCATCCCACCTAACAGAAAGAATTACATGGGAAAGTCGACTACCCAAAACTAGGTCGTGAGGAAGTCATTGATTTGATTGCAATCACAATGTATGACTTTGATGTTATCATTGGCATGGATTGGCTCACCGAGCAATAAATTACAGTGAATTGTCATGGAAAGACAATTTAGTTTAACCTAGTAGTGGGTGATAGATTTGAATTTATGGGAAATCGAGGGGGACCTCTGTTCCTTTGATTTCGTCACTTGAGGTGACTTAGTTATTGGAATCTGGATGCCAAGGGTATTTGGCATTGGTGGCAAATACACTAGTAGAAGGATCGAAGATGGAGGATATTGCAGTAGTACAAGAGTATATGGATGTGTTTCCCTCTTTGGAGGAAATGGAGTTTGTGATTGAGTTGGCCCCTGGGACAGAACCGATTTCCAATGCGCCTTATAGAATGGCTTTTTCAGAATTGAAAGAACTGAAGGTACGAATGCAAGAGTTACTAGATAAATGATTCATTCATCCTAATGTATCCCCTTGGGGAGCACCGATACTGTTTGTGAGGAAAAAGGATAAGTCTTTACGTCTCTACCTTGACTATCGGCAGCTCAATCATGTAACCATCAAGAACAAGTATCTGTTGCTAATGATTGATGATTTGTTTGATCAACTTCAAAGAACCTCGGTATTTTCCAAGATAGACCTAAGGACAGGCTATCATCGATTGAGAATCAAAAGGGAGGATATACCGAAAATAGTGTTTAGGATACGCTATGGTCATTACGAGTTCATGGTAATGTTGTTTGGATTGGCGAATGCCCTTGCAGCCTTCATGGACTTGATAAACTGAGTGTTCAATAAGTGTTTGGACCTATTCATGATTGTGTTCATTGACGATATTCTAGTGTACTCAAGGAGTTTAGAGGATCATGAGAAACACTTGAGATCAATATTACAAATCTTGAGGGAGCATGAACTTTATGCTAAGTTAGCACGTGCGAGTTTTGGTTATCTTGTGTGGCATTTTTAGGTCATGTAATTTTAGGTGAAGAGATCTCTATTGACATGATATTACAATCCTAAGGAATTTCAATTGGCTAGATATTATAGCCGTTTCGTGGAGAAGTTTTCTGTGATAGCCATGCCATTGACAAGGTTGTTAAAGAAAGTAGAGAGGTTTGATTGGACAGACACGTGCGAGCGTAGTTCTCAAGAGCTCAAGAGTAAACTGACTACCACACCTGCCCTAACAATACTATCTGGTCCTAGTGGGTATGAGATCTACAATGATGCGTCGTATAAAGGACTAGGCTGTATGTTAATGCAACATGGCAAGATGGTTGCATACGCATCCCAACAGTTAAGGCCTCACGAGCTTAACTATCCGCCACATGATTTGGAATTAGTGGCAATCATCTTTGCACTTAAGATTTGGAGACATTACTTGTGTGGGGAAAGGTTTCCAATTTTTTTACAGACCATCAGAGTTTGAAGTAATTGTTCTCTTAGAAGGAGTTGAACATGAGGCAATAGCAATGGATGGAACTTCTTAAGAACTACGATTGTGAGATTATGTATCATCCGGGGAAAGAGAACAAAGTGGCAGATGCGCTCAGTCGAAAGTCGTTAATTGCTCAAATGATAGTACTAGAATGGATTCTCTTGGAGAGAGTCAGGGACTTAGATTTTAAAATTGAGGTCGGCCATCTTACTAGTCTAATAGCCACTCTTAAGGTGGAACTCGAGATGTAAAGTAGGATAAAAAGTACCCAACCGATGGATCCTGAAATTCTTAAGATCCTGCAGATGAATCAGGCAAAGAGGAAATCAGACTTTCAAGTTTCCGAGGATGGGACATTGAGATTTCGAGGACAATTGTGTGTTCCAAAGGATGCAGAACTTAAGGAAACAATCTTGTCGGAAGTTCATCATAGTAACTATAGCATCCACCTTAGCAGTACAAAAATGTACAAGAATTTGAAGCAGCATTTCTGGTGGAATGGTATGAAGTTGGATATTGCAAAGCAAGTGGCTAAGTGTTTAACTTGCTAGCAAGTAAAGGCTCAACATTATAAGCCTGGTGGACTGCTGCAACCTCTTGAGATTCCCGAGTGGAAGTGGGAACACATTACCATGGATTTTGTGATGGGGTTGCTAAGGAGTCAGCGAGGCAATGACTCGATTTGGGTAGTGGTTGACAGATTGACAAAGTCAGCTCACTTTATTGCCATACGGAAAGATTTCACGTTAAATAAGTATGCAGAATTGTACGTGCGTCAGATTGTGCGATTACATGGAGTTCCAATGACAACCACATCGGATCGTGATCCTACGTTTACTGCAACCTTCTGGAAAAGTTTGCAGTCGGCCTTAGGAACGAAATTGCAGTATAGTACGGCATGCCATCCGCAAACAGACGATCAATCGGAAATGACGATTCAAACTCTTGATGACATGTTACGAGCTTGTGTCATAGATTTTAAAGGCAATTGGGAAGAACAGCTTCACTTGGTTGAGTTTGCTTATAATAATAATTATTAGCAGAGCATTAAAATGGCACCATTTGAGGCTTTGTATGAGAGACCTTGTAAAACTCCGCTTTGTTGGGACTAGGTTGGCAAGCGTAAGATTACAGGACCAGAGTTGGTACATCAATCTTTGAATGTAGTTCAGATTATCAAAAATAGACTAAAGATCACTTTGAGTCGTCAGAAGAGCTATGCAGATAAGCGTCGCAAACCATTGGAGTTTAAAGTGGGCGATCATGTGTTTTTGAAAGTATCACTGATGTGGGGTACTTCCAGATTCGGCAAGAAGGGAAAGTGAAGTCCGAGGTACGTTGGACTCTTTGAAATTTTGGAAAGGATCGGAGTTTTAACATATCGTCTTGCATTGCCACCGAAGCTTGCTCAAGTACATGATGTTTTCCACGTGTTCATATTGAGAAAGTATGAACCGAACCCGACTCATGTAACGAACTTTGAGGAACTGGACGTATACAATAGGGTGTCATATGTGGAGAGGCAGATATGAATAGAGGACCGTAAAGAGCAAGTGCTTCGAAACAAGGTGATTTGGCCGCATCACAGAACAGAGGGAGCTACATAGGAAAGTGAGGAAGTGATGAAGCATCGGCACCCCCATCTTTTTGAGGATTTGTCAATCGCTGCAAGTCGAGGATAGAATTTTTGTAAAGGGGAAGAATTATGACGTCCTAAAATTCGAGCCATTTGAGGGAGGAATAAACGTTCATTTTGTCAATGCATTATTGGTTGATCTCATTTGGAACTAATCACTTATGAGATGTTAACCTTGAGGGGAAAGGCTAATAAGGACAGAACTCATGCGACTAAAGAACTTAACCTGAGAAAACAACTCGACCATGAGACTTGCATAAGAACAATCCTGTAGATATGCAGGCCAATTCCAAGGACGAATAGAAGTCGATTCGTAGACAGAATATAATGGAACGATAGGTGATTTAGTTTATTATTATCGAGCCCGCGAGCAACCCTATGTCGATCATTGGTAATCGTGTACTTTGAAATAAGAATTTATGCTTTGTAATTTCACGTAGTTAAGGACGTCCATGTGTTGAGAAGTCTTGAACGTGATTTGGCACGAGTCAGTTACGCGTAAATCCTCAAAGCTGCTTGTCAGTCTGAGTTGTACTAAAATGACATTCGAGTGAAATTAACATGGCATGAGAATCCAAGATTGGACTTCAAATTTTTGAAAACGTCCGGGATGGACTTTTAGACAATGCTTCTTCAATAGTCAACAATGCCAGTTTAGCCGAGTTTTTGGAAAAGATATTTTCGGACCGAGGAAACGAGCCTACGAGGACGTGGGCTGAGCAAGAACAGTGTGGGCCTCACGTCCAAGGTGGGACAACCACCGTGGTAGACTTGAGACAAGCAAGTGAGCCCGTTAGATCAATCTGATCATTTACCCTTCCAAGCTTGTTATCTAACCTTAAGCTGTTTTGAGCCCAACAAATTTCCGAGCCCGTTCCTATTCACTTTCTAGCCCGTTGATGTTATAGAATGCCCCAAAGTTTCTACATTTCATCCAATAACGAATATTTATATTTTACAAAGAAAAAAAGAAAAAGAAGAAAATGACAACCTCGGCCTTTGCTTCCTACTAGTGCAATCACATTATTTATATTCCTGGGGAGAAATGAACCCCGACAATTTTAAGAAAAAAATTCAGACCCCTAATTATTGACTTAGGATTAATTAGACTTCTTCAATTAATTTAAATTATCTTCGCTATAAGAATCTTTGCATGTAAGTTTTCTAATAAAGAAAGACTCCTCTTTTTCAAAGAAATATAAGGTAGGAGTGGGATATCAGCGTGACAAAACCCCACCCCCACCCCGGACAATTTTAAGAAAAAAATTAAGACCCCTAATTATTGGCTTAGGATGGATTAGACTTCTTAGCTTTTTCAAGAATATATTAGGTAGGGGTGGGATTCCAGCACGTCAAAATCGCACCCCATTCATTGGCTGAAACGACTCCAAGAATTTTAAGAAAAAAAATTCAGACCCCTAATTATCGACTTAGGATTAATTAGACTTCTTCGATTAATTTAACTTATTTTCTGATGAAGGAAAGACTCCTCTTTGTCTAAGGAAATACTAGGTAGGCGTGGGATTCCCACGTGTCAAATCCCACCCATTCAGCGGACGACACGTGTCGCTCGGCCCCACCTCCCTGCAAGAAGGTCGAAGAAGGCTTGTGTCACCTGGGCCCCACATTTCGTTGTTTTTTCATATTTTTTTATTGTTCCTCCCTCTCTTTCCGGTCTTACTTTTCCTTTCTCGCTCTGCCTGCCCCACGTTCCCTTCTCCAACGTCAACCTCGAGCCGGACCTCAAATCCGCCGCCACCGGCCTCCGGCATGTCACCTCATCCATGCCTCCATCTTCGCCCACTCTTTCTCTGACCTCGAGCTTGACGACGAAAGACTGAAAAGACTGGCTTAGCATATCATTTGGCCGGTGCTTTCACATTGTTAAGTCAACAAGGGATGATTTAGTTCAAGGTTGGATTTAGAACACATGAAAAATAACACATAATCATTTAGTTGAAATTAAGTATTAGTTTGTACGGCCGCAATATCACTAATGTATAAGATGTATTTCTCTTCGTCCCCTAACATCTTTATAGTTTATGTGTGTCCCCGACGGCAGATCGAGAGTTTGACCTTCAAGGGGCGAGATACGAATTTCTCATTGAGTATATATACAGAATTTTTTATCCAATTTAAGAGTCAAAGTTTTATTTTGGTCACTTGATAACTTAAAATTTTAAAAAAGAAAAAAGTAGAAGTTCTAATTACATGATCGAGTTCGTTGTTGGTGGAAAAAAGTAGATATCATCTTTATGAACCGGGGGTGTAGTTATGATTTATCAAAGCCACTGAGACTGTTTCGATATTACACCCATCGGTATTCACAAAAAAAGCAAAATTCAGGCCACAAACTATTGGATTAATTACACTTAGATTAATTTAAATTCGATACCCCTTCGACACAATTTAGGTTGTCAAATTATCTTTAATGACTTTGGGCATTGCGAAACTTAGCGTGCAAGTTCCCTAAAGAAAGATCTCCCAACCAATTGAATTGTTTCTACGGAATATATCATGAATAGTGACTCCTAATTATATTTTGGTCGATTATGGCACTATATATGATGTTTTCAAGTTCATTACTCCTACTTCCATCTATCATCAACGAGCAAATCCCTCCTTCTCCTACATTTCCCTCCTCAAACGATGACCCTTAAAGAAGCAATAACAGCTGATGATGTTAATTAGCTATACACATTAATTGAGCAGGACGAAAATCTCTTAGATCATGGATTTGAGGGCCCCTTCCCAAATACCCCACTACACGATGCCGCTGACTAGGGGAAAACTAAAATGGCCATGGAGATTGCCATTTTGAAGCCTCCATCTGCTCGAAAGTTGAATCGAGCGGGTTATAGCCCCATGCACTTGGCTTTGCAAAAGAAGCATTATCACATTGTGAGGGCACTGATGACCCTTGACCCCGAGTTGATTCGAGTTCATGGACGAGGTGGGATCACCCCTTTACATTTTGTTACTGGGGAAATAGGAGATAATGAGCAGGAGAATGTGGAGCTCCTAGAACTCCTGGCCGAATTCCTTTCTGCTTGCAAATCGTCCATTGAAGACTTGACAAACCAATGTGAGACTGTTGTTCACATTGCCATCAAGAGGGGCAATACAAAAGCATTCAAGATTTTGTTTGGATGGCTTAAGCGAGTTTGTCTAACATAAATCTTCAACTGGAAAGACCAAAACGGTGACACCGTCTTACATATTGCTGTATCTGGAGAGCAACTTGAGGTATAGTTCATGCTACTATACTTCATCGATTTCGTGGTTGCATGTTCTTTTATTGTTCGATTCTTGAATTCGACATAATCTAATCCAAGAACATTTGTTGTGGTACTGACATAGTAGTGATTGAAAATACATGGTTTTAGAAACACTCAAAGAGAAGAGACTCGAACAAGATCACTTTGTTTGGTTTCTTTCGTAGGAGAGAGGAAAAGGAATTATGGGAGGGATGGATATCGCTCCTTCCCTCCCAATGTTTTATCCCAATTCTCTTCATGATAATTTTCCTGGGCAAAAGTTCACGGGATTTGGACTCGACCCTTGCATCCTTGATAATTTTCCGTCAACCCTTACATTCAACACGGTTTTTACATGTTGATCCATTCGTTTATCTTCGTTTGCTTCCATAGTGATTAATCATTTCTTTTCTCTCCATACCACTCCACCCAAACATATATAGTAGACTTTTTTATGCCATTCAGATGTGTTGTGAAAATTAGGTCAGTATTGTTTTTCTTTTACCAAAAAAAGTTTTTCTTTAAAATTACTCAAATACTGATATTAAGATAGTGATAATATGAGCATGTAAATTATTTTTTATTCTTTTCATTTAAATTCATTATATACAATAGGCCTATTTGAAAAACCCAATTAAGCGTTGTCAATTCAAAGTTTCTCACTAAATGAAATTAAACTTGTAGAATAATCCTAATAATTACTATTTGACTTAAAAAGACTCGATTCATTAAAAACATTCAATTAATCTAGTAATCAGTATAATAGATAGTTTTTGTATTCTTTGCAATTATATTATTAAATTAAAACCTATCAACAATAATCGCAATTTAATGTTTGGTAAGAAATTGATCATATTCACTAAAATACTTTCAACGGTCATCTTCTACTTTCAGCGTTTAACTTTTCAATTTTAACACAGCAAGCCCATAGTTTCATTTCAAGGCTACTAGCGGGAAAACTATTTTAAACTTTTTTTCCTTTTTTATATGTATCCCCAGCAACGTTCCAACTTGCATGGCATGAGGTCACTTTGTGCACAATGGTAAAGCTTGATCACAAAGTAGTGATTGAAATTGAAGGGGTTATGTACTTCATTGTGTTCCGTTTGCACTTCTTCCAGATCATCAAGCTATTGATTGGTTATACAAAAGTTCATGCGAAGAACTTACAGCACAAGACGGCTTTGCAAATCTTCCAAGAGAATCCTAATTGCAATCAAGATGTTGAGGACAGGTTACGTCGTCAAGAACATCGAGCAAGACATTCTACTCCCACCCTCTCTCTATCACAGTATTTTAGCTTGGAACTATCTGTGTTTGAGACGTATGCAGGGTGTTTTGGCACTCAAAATGCAAATGCTCGCAAAATAGTCCTTATAGTGGCTACCTTAGTCATGACCGCCACTTACCAAGTCGCTTTCACTCCTCCGGGAGGATATTGGCAGGATTCCTCTTCAAATAACCCGGCCAATTCCACTGCCGTTACCACCAATTCCAGTAGCATTGCTATTGGAAAACCACATCAAGCCGGAAATCTTATCTTGAGCGGCAAGAATCTATTGAATTTTACTGTTCTCAACAGCTTAGTTTTTACCGCCTCCATCGGCACAGTCTTGGCCACCGCTATCACTCTATACCCCGACACTAAAATTGCTTACATGTCTTTATATCTTCTCGGCATTACTTACTTTGTTTTTCTTACAATGGAAATACCAAAATCCGATATGCTCATAGTAGTGATCCTATTTGGATTTTATGAGTGCTTGTTAGTCACCATGTTATTCCTCCCCGCATGCGTGTGGGAGAAGCACTATCGGGTTCTATGCAGAATCGATGCCACGAGGAGACGCGTCGGCAGCTTGCAGGATCGAAGGATCGGAAATAATTCACAAGTATTGTCTACTTTAACTATTCCTGTCCCGCGTGAGGTTTGTAAGAAATGGACTTTTTTTATTAGTTGCATGTAATGGACTCATCTATTAGTTCCTTGATGCCAATAGACCTTTAATCTTGCTTGAAGTCGGGATTTGGATTTCCAAATTCAACTCCATTATGACGCAATGGAAACGAAAAGCATTGAGTAAACATGAATATCCAAAATTTGCAAGTATAAAATGTTCAAAGAGAAATGTCTCGATTTCTATAATTCTAAAATGAGGCGAATTGCGTGATCCCATAAAACACAACAAAAATACGCACTTGAATCCTTTTCCTAGAAGTTCACTACTCAACAATGTAACGGAAAATAGAAATGCGGATAATATAACAAAATCCTATCTAAGCCGAAAAAGCAATTAGATCCTATGGTATCTTACAATCAAAGATAAAATATTATAACGCATTTAGGAAGTTAAATTAATAAAAAAAACAATGAATTAAAATACTATATACTAAAAGACATCCCAAGCTAATCTAATCAAATAAGGAAATTTCAAATTTCAAAATATTAAGTTCATCAAATAAAAGATGTAAATCCAATCTTCAAGTGTCCCACGTCATTCTCTCTTTATTGGGAAAAAAAGCTCGACCTCGAGTTTTTGGAATGTCAGGTTATCTTTCTTTTTGGTTGGTCGAATGTCGGGTTATTTGATATAGCATAACTTGTACAATCCTCACGCCATATCTGCAAAATCAATCAAATTTTCTGGCTTTAAGAAAAATATCACAACCAAACTTTTAGATCGATCCAACAACTGAGTCTCTATTTCCATCGGGATAATGAAATCAATTTTGGATCTACGATTAGTTTCTCCATTTTCAATCTCTTCAAATTTCTCCGCCAGAATCTCAACTGTATAAATTCAGATCAACATGGGAGGGGGTTTTCTCCAAAGTCATCTCTCCGTCGTCATGGAAAACTCGCTCAAACTTGGGATTTTTCCTCATGCATGTCAGCTAGATCATCAATCCACGTTCTAATTTGCGCTTTAACCGGTCTTTGCCGGTCAAACGGCACATGATCTGCACGCTAAGAGATCTGCTTGTATATATATGCATACGTACGTGCGAAGAAAAAGCGATTTGCATCTGCAATAACATTTTTGAAGTCCAAATATCCATTAAAGCAGAGAACCTTGCAGCGAATTCGTGTAAACTCTTTAAGACAAACGGTGATGGTAACAATCCTTGCCGGTAATCTCCAGGACAAGCTCCACCATGTCGACAATAATCGTGGCCATCACCTCCATGCCTTCTGTCGTGACCGGCGTGCTTATTACACCCTTCAAAGCTCCTAGAAATCTTTTTCACTGGAATTTATGTAATTTATACTAAATGAATATTCTAAACTAAATTAAAGAAGAAAACATCGGAATCTAGAATCCTAAATTTATCAAATGAAAGAAGCAGGGTCAACATTTTGCACTTTGCTTTTCTTTTCTTTTTTTCAAAAGCGTGTTGCACTTAATAGTTCTTTAATAAATAATATTAGGAATAATAACATTAGTCCATACTATGCCCTTCATTCACACAATAAGTAGTATAATGTAAATATTCCTAGCCTCTAATAGCTTCCACATGCTAATAGACACTAACATCTCAAAAATTTTCAATAAGATCAAGGACATTCATTTAGATAAAAGATGGTTATCATGCACATCCAATGGATAAATTTGATAAATGAAACTATGTTGCACTTTTCTGACAAAAAAAAAAAAAAAAAACTCTATTGCACTTTATTTGAAGCTTCCTATTTAGATATATTTTTCTTAAGAGAACAAAAATTACTAAAACGTTTATATGATTATTACTGTGGCATTGCAACCTATCATCAAAAAATTTATAACAATAGAGAGATTATTGCCATTGATAAAATTCTAGACGAATTTACAACCATATAATGACCTACTGGGTAGATATTAAGTCTATATATATTTTAACAAAAAAAAAGACCCAATGTAATTAATTAAGCTGCCCCATACCAGATAGGTGCAAATCAAATTATATGCAAACCTCTTGTTTTTCACTTGGTTTCTTTTTTTCATATATAGTTGCTCTATTCTGATTAGTTTAACACTATACGATTGCTCATAGTTAAACAATATTTTCTTTTTCAGCTTGTAATATTTGTATTATCCCATGGCAACTTTTCATCGGGCATAAAATATACACGTGGCAAGTGATTGGACATGCGTCCCGAGTGGAAGTAGGCCATGACCAAAATTTTAAAATGAGTAATCTGTGCTCGATAGCTTAGTTTCATGGGTATTTGTTCATATATTGTGAATTTGCATTTTCTTTCATGCTTTTTTTAGTATTATAACAATTTGCATGAGCGGTTGGTGTCGGGTCGGAGGGGGTGTTCTTGGTTCTGGTGAGGGAGAAGATCAAGGGTTGCTGGAGGTCATGGTCGCTGGCTGCCGACGCCAACGAGGGAGTGGGGTGAGTGACTGATAAAGAATGGTATTTCGGTGAAGATTGGAGTTGCAAAAGTGGGGCTTTGGATTGGAGTTTGCTTCGGTGAAGAAGAAGAAACGCAGGTGGGGGAGGGTTGAAGACACTGCATGGGGCGAGAGAAATCTGCAGCAGAAAAAGATAAATTTTTTTTTTAATTTTAAAAATTTTAAAATTTTAAAAAATTAAATTAAAATTAATTAAAAAAAATTTAAATTGCCTTTTTAAATCTGATCAGGTCGGATTCGGGTATCCGGGGTTAACCAGTCTGAACCCGTTACCCGAATATAATATAATATTTTTAAAAAATGCAAAAACAAAAAAATCTTAGAAAATTAAAAAAAAAGAAATCCTTAAAAATTAATAAAATGGTTTTTAAATTAGTAAAAATCATTAAAATATTTAAAAAATTGAAAATTTTCAAAATACATTAAAAATACAAAAAATCCAAAATATTCAAAATTCCAAAAAAAATTAGGAAAATTAGAAAATTCCAAAAAATATTAATAAATTTAAAAATATATATTTTCAGAAAAGTCTTAAAAATATCAAAAATCTTGAAAAGCTCATTTTTAATTTCGGAAAATACGAAAAATATTTAAAAATATAAAAATTTCATAAAAATTCAGAAAAATCAGAAAAAATTCTAAAAATTTAGAAAACCCTTAAAAAAAAAAAAGGAAAAAACCCAAAATTGGACAAGCTTTTATGGCTCTATAATAAGGTTCTTTGTTTACGTTATATTTTTCTTTTTAGGGACAACATTATGATGCTCTCTTCCTTTATTTTGTGATGATAATTAATTGCACACTTAAATATTTTGGATGTTATTTTCCTACTTTAAAATGGTTAGGATAAGCCTTAGATTTCTTGAATAGGTTGACATGGCCTTAATTAATAACTCAATACCGAAAGGGCGTTAGTCACTTGATTAACATAATCAAGTCCCTGAATTTAGAATCTCTAGTTGCACAAATAGTAAAGTATTCTCTCATATCTTACTGAGTTTTTAGCCAACCCTAAAAAAGTTAGTGGCAGCTCCTTTGTTTAAATTTGCATAGTCTAAACTAGTTAAGATTTTGAATACCCAATGTCGCATGGGGTATGGGTTTGTGAGAGCTCGAGTTAATGAAGGGTTGTTGGTCCGAAATTAACAATACCCCTAAACCTAATCAAAAGCCCCTACATCACAAAGAAAAAGAGAATTGGGTCGCGACAAACCACATATATTAACTAGTCTAATTTAATTTGACAGAAAATTCATGCTACCAACTTCCTATGATCCTCCCCAAAACTAAAAGCAAAGAGAAGAGCAAAGGCGAACCTCTAGATTAATAAATTATATAAAGAACTTCTAAAAATAATCTGGCCTTCATAGAATCATCCAGTTGAATGCTCCAATATGTCAAAATTTCGAAGATAACTTACCTTGGCCAAAGTATTTATTAATACAAGAGCAATAACCAAAATTTTAGCCCATCAACGAAGTTCAACGTGGAGGACGGCATTAGCCATTGTTCTCCAATTTGTCCGGTCACCCATGTCTGTGTTCTTTAGGATTTGTTGCCCCGCAAATCTCAAGCAAGATTCGTGGTTGCCTACTATCATTATCAAATGGCATTGATTGTCTCCATGGCCTTAGGATCTGAGTTCACTTATTGATGCTCAATAACCTTACCGAGACAATCAAGTGCTCTTTTGTGTCAAGCTTAGTAGTGTACCATGACAAACGGCTCACCAATATGCAATAGTTGTCCTTCACCATCTCCATTTCCTTGTTCAATTCCAACAGTGGTGGTCGCAACTTTGAGAATCCAGTATCTGTGAAAGCGCTCGATGACAATGACTCAACAACGTGGTGATGATGCTAGCCCAATCACTCTGTGAACCAAAAAAGACGGTAAAGTTTTTAGAGTTGCATAGAATCAGAAAAAAGAAAATTGTTGCTTGACTTAGCCTATCACTGGAGTCGAAATCCTTTAAATGGGATGAGCACATTCCTCCACCACACATGGACCAATGTTCAAGCTCACCACATCACTTCTCGAGTTGTGACATCACCAAATCACGTGCGTAGCTTTCATCGTACAGCAAAAGCATTATCCTTAAGATTATTGGAAAATTATTACAATAAATAATATGAAAAATTACAATAATTGTTGGAAATAGTTTGAAAAAGAGTAGAAATAAAATGAATTATTTGAGGCATGCAAGAGCACTATCCTTAAAGATAATTCTGCCTCTCGGAGTACAAGACTCTATGTGATAGGCTCTAGTAGCCATCCTCCAAAAATATAACAGACCATTTTCTATATTTCGCACTGAATATTAGAAGGAATAAAACAACGTTATGTATAACCCAACAAAGAAAAATAAAGAAAAGATTTCTTTTCTTGATTCTATGTATATCTCTAGATTGCCTTTTTAAGTTTTATTTTTTACATTTAGACAAAATAGCGCCATTAAAAAGTCGTTAAGAAAACGTTATAGAGCCGTTGTAGAATAATGAATGATTTATTTGATAAATAAATTAGACGTTACAAAGGAATTAAAAAACCATTATATGACCATTAAAAAGCCTTTATAAAACGTTAAATAACCGTTTTATATTAATGATAAATAAAAATCGTTATAAATTGACAATACTAAAAACATCGTTATAAAAATTAAAAGCTTTTAACTTTTCCAAATTTCTAAAATATCCAACAATTAAAGCTCGGACAGGCAACATGATAGCCGAGCAAAGATGTGCAGTACGATGCCGCGGCTACTAATTGATTGACATGGCTTCTTCTTTCTTGCTTCCTCGATACTGATTATTGCCTAGTATTTAATGTTCACCTTGCGGAACTAGCAGAATAATTATCTCCTATGCTCGCCTTGTTGACTTGAATCATTGAAGTCGGTGCCACAAGCATTTCACTCCCCATACTTGAACCGCCATCTCAATAGAGTAGTTTATTAAGGACCTGCATGATAACGTTTCTGTTCCCAAAAACAACGCTTAAAAATACTTTTTTTTATTCTGTTTTTGGAAACAATTTCTGAGCATTTGAAGGTGTTTGATAACTATCCAAAATTTTTACTTCGGGAACAAAAATGCATTTGGTAAAAAATTTTGATCTTTTGATTCTTTTAATTTTTAGTACTTTTTATAATTTCTTTTTCTTTTTTCTCCCATTCTTCCTCTTGGCTACCGCCACCGGTGGTGGCCGAGCAAGCCTAGCCCAATGAGGCTCGGCCTCGCCCAGATCTACGAGGCCGAGCCTCGCTGGTGGCCAGGTGAGGCTCCGGCGACAGCTCAGGGGTGGCGATGGGGCAGTGATGGGGTGGGAGGAGGAAGAGGAAGAAAAAGAATAAAGGGAAGGAAAAAAAAGAGGAGAGAAAAGAGAGAAAAAAATTGATTCTCAAAATTGTTCCTAGAAGCGAGAAATATTTTTTTTTTTTTTTTTGATTTTACTCTAAATCTATTCCCCAAAACAAATTTGTTTCCGGGAACAAAAAATTAGCACATTTCTGTTCCAAATCCACTCCCGAGAATAAAAGAACAGAATCACTTGTTCCCGGGAGCGTTACCATACAGGCCCTGAGCGAGTTTTTTATGCAATTCATTTCCATTCTTTAATGCTCTCTCCATCTCTTGAGCTGAGTATTAAAATTTCCATCCTTTTCACCAACATTTTCCTATCATAAGCATTTTGGCACTAAAGATGGAGTTTTAATAGTCAATAGTTAGATTTAAATGTAAAAGCCATTCACAAAATTAGCGAGTAGCTATGTTATCAAATTTCACATTATGGTTTTATTTTATTTTTCCTGAAATTATATGTAGTTCATTAGAATTCCTCAATTTATTGGGTTAAAAGCTTCGAGACGAAAATCAAGTAATCTATTATAGCATCGAGTAGTGATTGGTTCCAAATTAGGGATCTGAAATCTATACCATCAGAGCTGATTTTCAATTTATAGAACCAAAAGCCAAACCAATGGACCTTGGAATTGCTTTATTATCGAACCAACCGATTTCAGTGTACACCTAAGAACTGGCCTAGATTTTCTTTTTTAAGTTTTACTTAGTTTAAGGAAGACAGCATACGGACGTAGCTATGTTTTTTCCTTTAGAAGAGATCCAAGTATTCCCTCTAGCAAGTCAATCCTAGGCATCCAGTAAGGTTTAGAATGCTGTACGTGATTGTTCTCCACAGCTACTAATTTATTGCAAGCCCAAAATGTCATGATATCCAGAAAAATATATAATTCCATTCACCTCAATGTATCAAATCATGCAATGATTTTAAGAAAGTAGATCCGAAACCCAGAGCCTGAAGGGTTCAAAAAAGTGACTAGATGCATTGGTATAAGTACAATAATAACTCCCCAAATATCATATCACAACATCTAAACTACAGGTGAAAGCATTCAAGATACCAAACTGTTTAGATACCCAGAGCAAAAGAATCTAAAAACAACACTTTACTGCTGCTTTAGATATTTCACTTGATGCTGAATGCAAAGAGAAACCTCTATGAAGCTTATTTTGGCCATAAAAGAACAAATCTATCCATAGTTAACAGCCAAAGAACAAATTTGGGTGTGACATTTGCAGCTCTAGTTCGTACGATGCTTGACGAGAAAATGCTTAATTTGGTGATGTTCATTCTGCTCCTACTCTCCATAACAATTTTCAGCAACCTGATTTTGCCCCAATTTCTTTGTTAAGCACACATTGAAATTAGGATGTGAAGAAGAAAGAATTTAGCCTCAATCTGTAAATTTGGGGCCAATAACACACATAAACAATGTTGTTTAGTGTAATTTGTGCAGGCTCACTTTGCTAGGAAAATTGTCCAAAAAGTCCTAAACCTATTGCACTTTTGCCAATTAAGTCATAAACTTTTCAATTTTGCTAATTGAATCCTAAATATTTTTACTTTTTGCCAATTAAGTTCATCCAACCAATTTTGGCCGGAATTTGCTAGCGTTGATGCTAGTTGTCCTACGTAACATGGCCAATGCTGACATGGATAAATTTTATTATTCATAATTTTTTTTTCAAATTCTTTAATGTTTTTTTCTTTCTTCTTTTTTTCCCTTTTTTTCCCTCTCTCTCCTTCCTCTACTGGTCGCCCAGCCTCTGGCAACTGGCCAAAGGCCACGACCGATGAGGATTAGCCTCCCCAGGAATTGGTGAGGGGCAACCACATCAGCCTCCCATGAGGTCGCCCTTGTTAGGATTTGATGAGGTTGCGAGCCTTGGGTGAGGCTCACCCTCGTTGGATCTGGCAAAGGCAAGCCTCACTCACAACTAGCAAGGTTACCCCTCTTGTACTTTAAGTGAAGGCGAGGATCAGCCTTGCTGGTTGCGAATGAGGCTTGCCCTTGCTAGATTTGACAAGGGCGATCCTTGCCCAAGGCCCATGAGATTGGCCCTTGTCGATCGCAGCCTCTAGTCGATTGCCGAAAGCTAGGTGACTGGCAGAGAAAGAAGAGAGGAAAAAAAAAGAAGAAAAAAAAACTAAAGGAAGAAAAGAAAAAAAGATATTAACAAATTTTAAATTTTAAAAAAATAAAATAAAATTTGTCAACGTTAGTGAATTCTGGTCAAAATTGATTGGGTAGACTTAATTAGTAAAAATGAAAAGGTTTAGGACTTAATTTGCAAAATTGAAAAGTTTAAGACTAAATTGGCAAAAGGACAATAGGTTTAGAATTTTTTGGATAATTTTCCCTCACTTTGCTAGTGAATCACGTCGATTGGAAAGATGTTAAACTACCGCCACGTTAGGTTTTTCGACAGTTAAAATGGCAAGGGCACTAGGTGTTGTTCTTTTAATGAAAGTAATATTTAAGTAATTGCTCGAAAAATTTTAGCATTAAAGTGAGCGTCGTATAAAAGTTACAATACTTCTAGTGTCATTTTCCTTATTATTAACTTTTCTCCTTAATTTAGTCACTTATCAACATTTACTTGATCAATTATGAACAACGACTAAGTTACCCATTTCTATTAAAGTTCCGACTAACTAATGTCAAATCACCGATTTGTTTGGTTAGTTGCTAAGTCCATAAAATATGGGAGGACAACGAATAAAACACATGCAAATATACGTGATCCAATCACGAAGGAACCACGTCCATGCGTGGAGAGCGATCGACATAGTTTAACAAAAAATGAATGTCCTAATTGCACCGGTCCAGAAACGATAGCTACAGAACCTGAGAGAGTCTCTCAAATTCACGCACATAAGAGTGTTCTGGAATCCCAAAGGTTCCGGATTCAAGTGATAATATTAGGGCCCTTAGCTATCGTTCTTACTCGGACAGGAGAGAAGTCCCCCTCTTCGATATCTGTTTCAAAATTGATGGATTAAAGTCTAGAGGGCGATGATCGACTTTTCTAATTAATGAATTAACCTATCTTTGCGACCAAAAAATCGAATGAACCTTTTTTCAGTCGGCCCATAAAGAAGATTTTCTGACTAGAGAGTTGTAAGAAACGAGTTCTCTTTAGGGAACGTTTTCTGAGGATATACAATTTAATTTTGTGCTTTAGACACAAGTTCTCTAGGTTCTAAAGTTTTCTCTCTTGGGATAACTATACAGCCCCAGTTGCTCAGTTCAATGAATCTCCGTTCTATAACGAATATGAAGTTTCCTGAATCGAGGCATATGTCAACAAATCGAAAATAAAATCACAACCGGCGCAATCTCACTTCATCAAGCACGCGATTTGGCGTTGGACCATGCAAAACAAAATGCCAGTAGTTGATCAACTTGGGGGGCCTGACCACGTCGCCATGCGAAGAGGAAAAGAAAATACAGGCCCGATCACTGGTGGGCTTCATGCCATTTTGTGTTCAAGCTAATAGATTCCCAGGGCTTAGTACTAGCATAAAGTGACATGAAAGAAATAGCACATGCACCTGCCTTTTGGAATTACTTTATGCCTTGACCTAGACTTAGAATGGATGAGTTGCTTTCAATGTTGACATGAAAAACACATTTTGCACCTGCTGGCTTTTTAGCACTCTTTGAAAGACACGGACATAAGCAAAGGTTCACAGACTCGAGCTTAAAGCAGATATGGAATTGATTAGTATCGTCCTCGGACCGACCACTTCAATAATTCAATACTAAAGCAACTTTAGTTATTCAATAGTTGTAAAAGCAACTTTAACCTTGTGATTTTCAAAAGTAGATTCCTTCACTCATTATGAGGTGCTCCATGGTCTAGGTCTTCGTCAAAATGGAGCCCTGGGCTGCCAATGTCTTCAGGACTAGCTTTGTTGTGGTCCCATATATCTTGAAAGAAGTCTATTGAAATTTTTTATTTTTTTGGTCCCGTATAATCATATAGAGAGATATATATGACAATAATCATAGGCATGTAATAAAAAGGTCTTAAATGTGTGTGAGAGAAAAAAATCTAAAGATATGAATTGGCTTGGAAAATATTTTATATAGTCGCAAATTTATTATATCAGGTAATGTTATCTTAATTGACAAAATTGCAATTTTATTCCATTTTCTTATGCTATAGTCTATAGGATCATAATACATCTCATAAAAGGATATTGACATATTTTGGGCTTATTCTTTATCAATTAAAGAACACATTATCGTTTCCAGTTTTTGTCATGAACACTACCCCCGGCTTGAAGCAAAGAGATAATTCATTTACAATCATTAAGTTATAACTGTTTATCAAATTTGTAACTAAAAAAACAAATTCAGTGTTTTCTGAAAGATAATTTTTTTTAATTTGAAATTCCATCTATTGTTTCAATCACAATCCCTTCTACTAAATTCAAAATTAAATTAATTCATTATTTCTTTGTACTATGCCAAATGTCTTTTCTATACAAGCGTCTCATTATTTTAGTTTCATAAAAGATAAGTGGTTAATTAATGATTCCTAAATACATTTTATTTATAATTTTTTTCTTTAATGTAATTACAAAGTAATTGTCTCATAAAAGCATATGAAACTTCTTCGATTTAATAATATTCATTTCACTCATAAAGTTCAATGTCTTATAGGCAACTTCAAGGTGCTCTCATAAGCTTATCAAGTAAATATATTTCTCATATGTTTTACATTTTAAACTTTTTTTTACTTTTAAATGTAAAGATAACATGATTTTAATGCTTGTGAACAAAACTAATTCACTATAAATGTCTACCCTGACATCTTTAAATAGTCATTGATCACTTAGACATCTGTTGAAGATTTTTCTTTTGAATTTTTTTATTATTTTCTGTAGTTTTCATCTAGGTCCCATTATTCTTTTGAATTTTCTGCCTCACCCCACCGAACCCCTCCCTCCTGGCCCGCCTGCCCCATTCTCCACTCCCTCACAAAAGCAAAAGCTTCAAGGCTTTAATTATGCAGACTCTGAAAAGACAGCCCCGGTCAATACGGACTCGGAGTTAAGGCAGGCAACAGTTCAATAGTCGGACAAACTCCTTTAATAGCAGGACAAGCTCCTTTATTGAAGGAGTGACCTCGTGATTTCTAAGATTCCTTCGCTGATTGCTGGTTGCCGTGTTTTCAGGTTCGCCATAATTCCATGAATCCTAAGAAAAGTTTACTGGTCCCAACAAGTTCTGTCTATTTTCTTCAAGAGGTTGACCAATGACATCTCTGATAGCGTGACGGGCATAGCAATAATGTCATGCCAGCTTTTCGTGATGAGGACCGGATCGCAAGAAGATGAGAGTAATGTGATCTCTTTCCATCAACGAAAAATGAAAAATTTATTATGACGAGTAGATTTCAAATTAAAGATAGGTGAAATCTGAAATTTAGAATTTAAAATAAGTTTTGTGTCTTTATTAGTATATGTTTTATCTCGGTCCTGTGATATTTCAATAGTCTAAACATTTTTTGATTGAAATTTTTATTTTATTAATACTTCATATTCTTTGCGTGTCTAAATAAAAGTTGTGTCAGTAGATTATAATAATAACTAATGATCATTAAATATGATGATTTACTGCAACCATTTAATTAATAATATAGGTAAAACCTAAGTAAACCTTAAAATTAAGCCTAGAACTTGTGACGGGAAAAGTTTCAAGTTCAAGATATGTAAAGTAGATTTTATGTTCCAAAAAATAACAAATATATTCCAATGGATAGATTTTATGTTCCAAATAAAATCTACATGAAATTTGAAAGTGCTCGGTAGCTTTCTTTTTTTATTCACCCTGTTTCTTGAAGGTTTTGATGCCTGACGTCACCAAAAGTCATGTATAAATACATTAGACTTAATTCCAATGGACCAGACTAATGAAAAAAGACTGGGGTCAATTCCCAAAAAAACCCCAAACTTTAGGTCAGTCCCAAATATCTTTCCGAACTTTTTTGTCTCAAGAAAAACCACAAACTTTAGGTTTACTTCCAAATCTGCCCCGAACTTTTCTTTTGTCTCAAAAAAACCCTAAACTTTAATTTTAGTCCTAAATCTACCCCGAATTTTGTTTTGTCTAAAAAAATCTCAAATTAGTACACATATGACAAATTTACCCAAAATTATTTTTTTGACCACCAAAACAAATTACCATATATTATTTTCCGTTAAATTTCTAAATTAAATAACACGTCGTAATTAACGGGTATACTAATTTGGGGTTTTACCCTCTGTTTATACGAAAAAAATCATAAATTTTTGATCTGTTCTCAAATATATCTCATGATCTAGTCCTAACTTAACATGACATTTCCACATAGATAATAAATACACATAAACAAAATGCCATAGAAAACTATTTTCAAAATAAAACCATTTTAGGACATAAAAAATTAGGGATTACTAATACGGCTTTTGGACAGAGGCTAACGAGGGCAAATTTAGGATTAGAGTAAACTTTGCTGATTTTTTTTTGACAAAAAAAAAAGATAGATTTGGGAATAGACTAAGAGTTTGGGGTTTTTTCTTAGACAAAAGAAAAGTTTGGGGTAGATTTGGGACTAAATCTAAAGTTTAAAGTTTTTTCTGAGATAAAGAAAAGTTCGGGGTATATTTGGGACTGAATCTAAAGTTTGGGATTTTTCTTGAGACAAAAAAAAGTTCGGGGTATATTTGGGACTGAATCTAAAGTTTAACGTTTTTTTTTTTAATTGACCCAAAAAGATTGCCACAATCAATACAAACATGGACGTGAAGCATGCAACAATTCAATTTGCAGTGGCCTCGTACAGACAACTTTGACCATTCAATAGTCGAACGGACTCTTTTATTGAAGTGGTGGCCTCGTGACTTCCATAAAGCAGATTCCTTCACTGATTGCTAGGTGTGGTCTGTGTCTTTAGGTTCGCCATAATTCCATGAATTCGGAGAAAAGTCTACTAGTTCCAACAAGTTCTATCCGTTTTCTTCAAGAGCTTGTACTATGCCAAATGTCCTTTCTATACAAGCGTCTCGTCTTTTTAGTTTCATGTAATTGATGATTCCTCAATATATTTTATCTATCATTGTTTTTCTTTAATGTAATTACAAAGTAATTGTCTCATAAAAGCATATGAAACTTCTTCGATTTAATAATATTCATTTTACTAGTAAAGTTCAATGTCTTATAGGCAACTTCAACATGCTCTCATAAGCTTACTAAGTAATTATATTTCTCATACGTTTTACATTTTAAACTTTTTTTTTTGTACTTTTAAATGTAAAGATAACATGATTTTAATGCTTATTAATAAAACTAATTCACTATAACTATTTGTTAATTAGATGATACCTACCCTGACATCTTTAAATAGTCATTGATCACTTAGACATCTGTTGAAGATTTTTCTTTTGAAGTTTTTATTATTTTCTGTAGTTTTCATCTAGGTCCTTATCAGTATGTTTCTCTATCTCTGAGACTCTTCCAATCAGGTTTACGATCGGACGGTAATAAATATGGAGTCACTCACTATTATTTACAGTTAAACGATATGTGAGTGATATTCACATTTTATAATTCACTAATCAGGAGCAATTTCCTCCAACTATGAACGGAGGAAAATGCTGTATTGTGAGTTATCATTTCTAGGATTTCTCTCCCATTATCAAGGTTGAAGCCTAAAATTAATGTGGATTATTTGAGAAAAAAATCCACCAATTTAAAAAGAAAAAGAGATATATGTTAACGAATGTTCTACGGAATTTGTAGAACTTACTTGATCAAGAAATTTTCAAATTTCAAAACACTCCGGAGCTGGAGTTTCTTTCGCCGGTTCAAGGATTCTGCCACGGTGTACTGGCGACTTTGGCCATAGCCGTTCACAACATACCAGAGGGGATTAGCTGTCAGCATGGTATTGGCATCAAGGGGCGGAAATTCTATAAATACAGGCAACAAATGCATTAAAAGCCATAGATTTGGATTTGCCCAAGCCAGGAGAGACATAAACTAGTTCCGATGCTTTCACAGTTGAGACTTAAACCTTTCGCTCTAAGGTTATTGTAGGATAATTTTAAAAAAATCGGAGGCTATTAGGACAATTGGAGAAACATGACTTAAGGTTTGGGCAGTTGGATAATTGAGGACTTAAAAGTTTTGTTTTAGCCACTCAAGTACTTAAAATTATAGAAAAAGTTTCAATCATATGCCTAGCTCGCCATTAGTGGAATTCTTAGCATTGAATTTCTTATACTCCACACAGTTTATGATATTACTATTATTGCGTATCAAATGAATGTAACTATGGTTTATCAAGATAGCCTTATTCTATAAAAATATTATACCTTCCCAAAATAATGTTGTATTGGCTATTATGCTGGAACTTCCTATCTCTCCATCGCTCACATTATTAGTTCTATTTGTAATGTTATAGAATACCCGAAAGTTTCTACATTTCATCCGATAACTAATATTTATATTTTACAAAGAAAAAGAAGAAAAGGACAGCCTCGGCCTCTGCTTCCTACCAATGCAATCACATAATTTATATTCCTGGGGAGAAATGACCCCGACAATTTTAAGAAAAAAAAAAATTCAGACCCCTAATTATTGACTTAGGATGGATTAGACTTCTTCGCTTTTTCAAGAATATATTAGGTAGGGGTAGGATTCCAGCACGTCAAAATCGCACCCATTCATCGGCTGAAATGACTCCTAGAATTTTAAGAAAAAAAATTTGGACCCCTGATTACCGACTTAGGATTAATTAGACTTCTTCGATTAATTAAACTTATTTTCTGATGAAGGAAAGACTCCTCTTTGTCTAAGGAAATACTAGGTAGGCGTGGGATTCCCACGTGTCAAAATCCCACCCATTCATCGAACGACATGTGTCACTCGGCCCCTCCTCCCTGCAAGAAGGTCGAAGAAGGCTCGTGTCACCTGGGCCCCACATTTCCTTTTTTTTTTTTTTTTTTTTTTCTTGTTCCTCCCTCTCTTTCTGGTCTTACTTTTTCTTTCTCGCTCCGCCTGCCCCACGTTCCCTTCTCCGACGCCAACCTCGAGCTGGACCTCAAATCCGCCGCCACCGGCCTCCGGCACGTCACCTCATTCATGCCTCCATCTTCGTCCACTCTTTCTCCGACCTCCAGCGCCGCTGCCTCTTGTCTACACCTGTCAAAATGGGTGTATAACCCATTTATGTTAAATGGGTCATAAATGGGTCAAATTTTCTTTGAATATAACCCATTTATAAGAAAGTTTGACCCATTTTGATAGGTGTATCTATAATTGGTTTAAAAATTAAAAAGATTAAAATACATGGGTTGTTGATGAATTTGAGTAAATTTAAAATCTTTAAAAAAGATTATAAAAATAAGTTTAGTTTGATAGAGAAATATTTTAATAATATGGGTCGGGTCGGGTATGTGTTTGGTTGGGTATGGGTCAAAAATTTTATATTATCTTAAATGGGTCATAAACCTGGCGGTTAATGGGTCGATTTGGATCGGGCCATTTATGGCCCGACCCAAACCCGACCCAACCCACCCGTTTAACAAGTCTACTCCTGTCCAACTCCTCCCGCAATCTCTGCGTCCGCGCACGCGTAGGCTAGGAGGTCGAGGCCGTACGCCGCGTCAAGGAACCACGCCGCCGCCGCCTCGTTAGTTGTCTAAGCCAACCTCGAATCAACTCAGATTCGAGGTCGAGCTGAACTCTAGATCAAAAATCTAGGGCTCGCTCAACCTTAGATCCAAAATCTGAGGCCCAAGTTCGCCGGCCGAGCTCGAGCTCGACGACGAAAGACTGAAATGGCGGCGAGGTGGCGGACTGAGACGGCGGTGGGGGTGGTGGTGGTGGAAGGAGACGTTGTCGTCCTCGTCGGAGTGAAAGGGAAGAAGAAGAAAAAACAAAGGATAAAACACGGTGGTGGCCCACGCCGGTCGAGTAGACAACCGACAGGTGGTTGTGCTTCTGCGACGGCGAAGGACGGCGGCTGGCGGCCGGAGTCGCGGCGCCGGGTGGTCATTGGTTCGGCTAGTTGCGGGCGCTGGAGGCGTTCATGTTCGGGGAAGAAGAAAGCTCAAGGTTGAAGATGAAGAGGAAAAAGACAAAAGAGAAAAATAAAAAAAATAGAAAAATCAATAAAAATTTCAAAAAATATAAAAATATATAAAAGAAAAATCTTTGAGGGGGAAAAGAGTGGTGAGGGTGCCAGAGGTTCTGCCGACAGTGGGGCCCGGGCGACACGGTCACCTGGTGAGTGAATTAGGATTTTCACATGCTTGCATCAGTCTCCTACATAATACTTTTTGGGTTAACCAGTTCAATTATTCCTGCGGCATTAATCATAAAAAATGACTTTGGTTGACTAGGGCAGTATTTATGATTTTGCAGGGTTCGCCACCTGTACTTCCATCGATCACCAACGAGCGAACACCCTCTACTCCTGCAATTCCCCAAAACTATGGACCCTCTTCTCCAAGCAATAGAAAATGATAATGTTGATGCGCTATATGTGGTAATAGCGCAGGACCGAAACCTCTTGGAACGCGTATCCGAGGACCCCTTCCTGATTACTCCCTTACATGTCGCTGCGACTCGCGGGAAAATCCAAGTGGCGATGGAGGTGGCCATCCTGAAGCCATCGGTTGCTCGGAAGCTAAATCCGGAGGGTTATAGCCCTATGCACTTGGCTTTGCAAAACGGGCATTATCAAATTGTGAGGGCACTGATGACCCTTGACCCTGAGCTGATTCGAGTCCGAGGACGACGTGGGATCACCCCTTTGCATCATGTCGCTAAGAAAGTAGGAGAAATTGAGTTGGAGCTTTTGGCCGAATTCCTATCCACTTGCCGATTGTCCATTGAAGACTTAACAAGTCAATGCGAGACTGCAGTTCATGTTGCCGTAAAAAACCACAACTTCAAAGCATTCATGGTTTTGTTTGGATGGCTTGTGCGAGTTCGTTTGACACGAATCTTGGACTGGAAAGATCAAGATGGTAACACCGTCTTACATATCTTTGCTGCAATTCAAGAGCAAGAGCAAGAGCAACTCAAACTCAAGGTACAGTTGATTAGTTTAGTGGTTATTTGTGCTTTTATTTTTCAACCCTTCAATTCAACACAATCTCATCCAGGTACAAACATAATGGTAATAAGTACATGGTTTTAGAATAAATTCAGAATGAGAATATTTGAACAGGACCTCCTTGTTGGGTTTCTTTTGATGGAGAGAAGAAAAAGAATCAGGAGGGAGTGGATATCACTTCTTCCCTCCCACTCTTCTACTTCCACTTCGCTCTCTGACAAATTTCCCGTGCTTCTAACCTATAATTGAATGGGGTTTTTACACAGGTTGATCCATTCTTTTATCTTCATTTGTTTCCTTAGTGATTATTCTAATCAGTTTATTTCTCTTCAAAACACCCATCCGCACATATAGGAGACTTTTTATGCCATTCAGATGGGTTGTAAAAATCAGGTCAACAAGTAGTGCTTCTATGTATATGAAAGAGAGAGAGTCAAATACTCATTGAGATAGTGATTATATGAGTAAGTAGATCGTTTTTCATTGTTTCCGTTTAATTTATTATATACATATGGGCATGTTTGAAAATTTAATTAAGTGCCCAAAATTAAAAATTTAGCAGTGAATGACATCAAACTTGCATGATAATCCTAATTAGTGTTTGACTTAAAGACTCAATTCAGTCTAAACATGCACCTAATATAGTAATCTGTATAATGGGCAGTAATCAGACCCCGGTCTTCCTCTTCATAGCAAGAGAGGTAATATACAAAATTTGATTGAATCCTAAGCCTTTTGGTTGACATAATTAAGGCCTATACTTCTATGAAAGATCATAGTTGTCAGGGTCATCACTTTTGTGGACTAACCCATGTTACAATTCACATGGGATATTTCTAGTACCACACAGATAATTTCGATTTAAAGGACTAAATGGCACATTTTGAAAAGATTTAGGACTTCACTATGTTGAAATAACTAAATTTCATAAATCGGATTTAGGAACCGTTTTCCCTTTGTTCATCGGTTGTTGCGTCACTTGCATCATTCAAACACATATGGCATGAGCTCACTTTGTGCACAATAGTAAATCCTATGAGAAAGCATTGATTGAAATTGAAGGGGATACGTGCTTTGTTTTGTTCTCCTTGCAATTCTTCCAGATCATCAAGCGATTGATTGGGTACATGAATGTAAATGCGAAGAACTTCAATGGTAGGACGGCGCTGGACATCTTCCAAGGGAACACTCCTTCTGATGAAGATGTTGTGAAGAGGTTACGCCGAAAATCTACTCGTACCCTCTCTCTATCACGGTATTTTGGCAATGAACTAATTGTATTTGAGAAGTATGCATATGCTTGGGGCATTGAAGATGAAGCCACTCGCAACATAATCCTTGTAGTGGCTACCTTAATTGCGACCGCCACTTACCAAGCCGTTCTCAGTCCTCCGGGCGGATATTGGCAGGATTCATCTTCAAATCCCCCGGCCAATTCCTCTGTCGCTACTGCCAATTCCAGCGGCATTGCTATTGAAAAGCCACATAAAGCCGGAACCGTCATATTGAGTGGCTTCGCTCTATATATGTTCGTATGGGTCAACACCATGGCTTTTTTCATCTCGGTCGCCTCAATCGGGGTTGCTGCTCTGTCACTAGGGCCCCAGGCTCTCATTGTTTACATCTCTTTGTTAATTCTTGGCTTGGCCTACGGTTTAATCCTTTTAGTTGAGTTTCCCAAATCTGATAGGGTCATAGGATTTATCCTGCTGGAGGTTTTTTTGCTGTTGCTGGATGCGACATTGGTGCGCCTCTGTACCATATGGGTAAAGCGCATCCGAGTTGAATCCCGAGTTGATGCCACAAGGAAATGGTTCAGCGACTACTCTTGTCGAGTGTGCTTGTAATGTATGCTTGTAGTCTTGAGGTTTGTAAGGAATGAACTCTTCTTATTTGTTCCATGCAATGGACTCATCTATTGATTCCTTAAATCCAAATTAAGAAGAGCTTTTTTCCTAATATAACTTCATAGAAATGACACAAGTGAAAATGAAAAGCACTAAGTGATGAATTGCAATATGAACATCCAAAGCATACATGCACCGTATGCAAAGAGAGAAACATCTCGATTTTATGTATTTCTGGAAAAAGGCAAACTAAGTGATCCTATAAAACACTACAAATAAACACGAATGCAACCCTTCTTCTAGAAATTAACACTCAACAAAGTAACAGAAAAAGAAATCATAAGAATTGTTGACATCCAAATTTTTATTTATATGTTTCAAATGCCCATCTATTTTTCATATATAAATATATATTTTTCAAAAAAAAGAACGAGGGGGAGAGGGTTTTCGGTTTTTGAGAAGAAAAGCAGGCTGGATTTTCTAGCTTTCTGCGAAGAGGTTTTCGATTTGGGGGTTTTTCTTTGGGGTTTTCTCTTCTTCGAGTGTGTTGCCAGTGAACAGAAGAGAGGAGGAGCAGTCCACTACCGTTGGAGGTAGCCGTTGTTCTCGGACTTCACCGCCGATCGTTGCCTTTCATCGATCTTTTCTGCACAACGACAAAAGCTCATTGAAGCCAGCTTCGAGTTTTTTAAAGACGAGCCCAGATCATTTGCGGAGAGTCGACCATATCTCTTTACTTCAGCCAGGTAGGCCTCCCGTTGACACGTAATATTGTTTCACCCTTATGACATGATGTGGCCGAACGGAGTCGATGCTGTCTTGAAACATATTCGGAACGTTTTCATGGTGATTTGCGATAGCATTGAGATTAAGATATCATGTTTAGACTGAGGAATGTTTCCGGTTCGAACCCAGAATTTGAGCTCATGAATCGCATACCCTGTGTTCGATAAAATGCCTGAACGAAACTCCGAAACTCTCATAGTCGGATCTGTCCCCGGTAGTCCCGTTTAACGTGTGTTTGTTCATAAATTGTCGATCCACGTCTTCTGCCATGCTTTCCTTGTATTTTGTTGTGTTTTTCGTGCTATGTCCGTTATTTCTTTTATTTTATTTTTTTTACTTTTGGGTCGCCAGGGTGGACGGCCGACGATAGGCCGGCGACGTTTGGTTTTGTGACGGCGAAATACGACAGTCGGTGAGGTTTCTGTGGCGGTGGTCGACGGCCAAACGGGTGGCGTTGATGTTTCCGGCTGCGGTGAAGAGTCAGGCGTGAAATGCATGAAGAAATCGACTTTCGGGAGGTTGAAGAAGACGATACTGCATGGAGGAATCTGCAGCATAAGAAGACAAAACAAGGAAAAGACAAAAAGTGAAGAAAAAAAAATTAAAAAATAGGAAAAACAAAGAAAATCGAAATGGAAAAAATAGAAAAAAAAGAAAAACAAAAAAGGGGGCCGAAGGTTTAAACAAAAGAGCTGGGCTGAGCATTTTTCGAACGGGCCTAGGCTGAGAGTTGGGCTGGGTTTTTATAAATAGAAAATGGGCTTTTTAATTTCTTTTACTGATGGGCCATTTTAAAAATATTTTTGATCGGGCCGTTCGGCCAGCCCGGACCGATAGGGTCCGGGTCGATTTAGTAGGGCCGGGTCTCCCGACCCGGTCCGAATCACCTTTTTTAATTAATTAAAAATCAAAAAAATAAAAAAATCAGAAATTCAAAAAAAATATTTAAAATATTTAAAAACCTTAAAAATTCGAAAATCCTTAAAAATTAAAAAAAAAATTTTTTTTTTAATTCAGAAAGGTTTTGAAAGTTGTTTTTAAAAAAAAAAAGAAATTTGAAAAATAAATCGAATATTTTCAAAATTCCAAAAAAATTAGAAAAAATAAGAAAATTCCAAAAGACATTAATAAATGTTTTTCTTAAATTTTCAGAAAATTCAAAAAAATATCAAAAAAATCTTGAAAGCTTGTTTTCTTTAATTTCGAAAAAAAAAATTTAAAAATCAAAAATATTTAAAAATTCAGGAAAAATTCAGAAAAATTAGAAAACCCTTAAAAAAAAAAAAAAAAAAAATTGAATAATAAGCCTTTAGAGCTTTACCATAGGTTTTTATTTCATGTTATATTCCCGCACCTTATTTTATCACGATTTTTAGTTGTTATGACAGACTTTAAACTTTTCGAATATATTGCCATGATCTCATTAATACACAATTAAGTTAGGTACCGAAAGGACTTAGTCACATGATTAACGTAATCAAGTCTCCAACCTTAATTTCTCTGGTTACGTAAAAAGTGAGGCACGCTCCCATGCCTCACTTGGTTCCTAGTCAACCCCAATAGACTAGTGTCGACTCCTTATTTGAAGATTTTCATGAACACCCAATGTCGTGCGAGGTATGGACTTAGGAGAGCCCGAGTTAATTAAAGGCTATTGGCCCGAAATTAACAATACCCCTAAACCTATATTTAAAAAAATTAAATTAGGTCGCGACAAGAATATAACAAAAGACTAGCTAAATCTTTAAAAACAGCTAGATCATGTGGGAACTTCCAACCAAAGATAAGATATCTTCACGCATTTAAAAAGTTCAAAAGTCAAAAACACTAAGTTCAACTAGTATATAGTAAATGAAGATACTAACTTAATTAAAGAAGGAAATATTAAAATTCAAAATCCTAAATTCATCCAATAAAAGGCATAATTCCAAAGTTGAAGTGGCCCACATAATTCTCAATCTATTGAAAAAAAGCCTGACCTTGAGTTTTTAAATTGTCGGTTGTCTGGCAAAGCATATCTACTACAGTACTTTTGGAATTCAGAGCCATCTCTGCGAAATCAATCGAAATATCCATTGATTTAGGAAAAGATCCCAATCGAACTTCAACATCAATTTCTATAATTTCATGGTATAATGAAATCAACTTTAGATGTATTGTATTTCTTTTGATATTTTATCGCTTCAAATTTCTCTGTCGAAATCTCATCTTTCTCTGAATTCATATCAAGGTGTGATTCTCTCCTCAAGCTTAAAATCCTCCAAATCCTTTGGTTCTTGAAAAAGAAATTCAAAAACTTCAACTTCTTGCTCTTGAGGTTCAACAATAACCTTATTGATGGAAATGAAAGTAAGTGTCAATCCTTTTTTAGTTGTTTTTATGGAGGATAATATGAAACTGGCTTGTTTGCACGGTAGTTCGATCATCAATCATCGAAGATCGCTGTCTTAATAGATTTCCCATTTTATGTAACATTCTAATCGGCAGTTTGCTTGCTCTTTTCCGCTCAAACTGCCCAGGAACCCACAAAGAAAAAGGAAGCATCTCCCTTCAATCTACAAGCTAAAATATTTGCTCGTCAACATATCGATATGTGCATGCAATGGAAAGAGTGATCTACATATGCAATAAATTCTTTCGGGTTCAAACCTTGCAGTCAATTCATGCAACAATGTGGGACAACGGTAATGGTGATGATTCTTGGTAGTAATCTGCATGACAAGCTCCACCATGTCGATCCATCCATCTTGTCCTAATAATCACAACCAGCGTACAGTTTCACCCTTCTTCTTTTTTCCTTCTCTCTTCCCATTGTTAGCCGTGGTAGAGGGAAGCCCGCGAGGGCCACCCTCACCGGTAGCGGCGTTGGGTGTGGACTGCCTCGCTTGCCCACAGCAAGGGCCACCCTTGCTCGACATCGGGGAGGGTTGCCCCCACCAGATTTGAGGAAGGTGGCCCTCACCTCGCTAGATCTAGCGAGGGTGGCCCTCACCCGACTCAGGTGAGGGCTGTCCTCGTCGGAACTGGCGGGGCAACCCTCGCTAACTCGAGCAAGGGTTGCCTCACTTGCCTAGGGCGAGGGCCACCCTTGCCCGACACCAGGGAGGGCCGCCCTTGCCTGACTTCGCCGCCGGTGAGGGTAGCCCTCGCTGGCTTCCCTCTGCCATGGCTAGTAGAGGGAAGAGAGGAGAATTAAAAAAAAAAAAAGACAAAAATGTCATTTAGCTAAAGAGTTTGGGGTAAATGTGTCACAAATGACATGATTTGGGGTTTTTTATGGCACAAGAAAAGTTCGGGTAAATTTGTCCCAAGTGGCATAATTTTGGGTTTTTGGTGGCACAAAAAAGTTTATGATAAAATTGTCTCAAGTGGCATAATTTGGGGTTTTTGATGGCAAAAAAAAAATTCATGATAAAATTGTCCCAAATGACATAGTTTGGGAATTTTTTGTAGTATTTTCCCTTTATTTTATTTGAAGTTTCCTATATATTGACGGATTTTTCTAAGGATAATATAGAATTTACTAAAATGCATATAGGATATTTACCGTGGATTTATGACATTCAATTCTATTAACCAAGAGTTTATGACAATAAATGAATAATTTCCATTAGTTAGATGTAGCTACATATGTTGACAGTAGATGCTATTTGGGATTAGATATTTCCTCTTCGTTTTAAGACATCTTCTCTAACTCCAGGCTGAAATTTATTCATATGATCTGAAAAATTATGATCGTAGGCTCCGTTTGTTTCGCGGAAAATATAGTATTTTTCAAAAATATTTTTCAAGAAGTCATTTCTTAGGAAAATGACAATCTTTTCCAATGTTCAGCTGAAATCTAAAATTGAAGTGGAAAATATTTTCTGCCGTTCGGTATCTTATTTGATTTTCCTCTATATACTTCTTTTGATATTTTTTTTTTTTTACTTTTATTTTATTTTGTTCCTTTTTATTATTTTATTTAAAAATTATAAATTTTAATTATTTTTATTTTCTTCTTTTCTTTCCTTTTTTTTTTTCTTTCTTTTTCATTTTTTTTTACCTCAACAAGGCCCGAGCCTCATTGCCATCTAGAGATGCATGGGAGGCCCAAGTGTTACTTGACGGCAGCAAGGTTCGAGCCTCGTGGCCTCTGACGATGCTTGAGCATCGCCAATCTGCGAGGCTTGAGCCTTGTCGTTGTCTAGCGACACTTGGGCCTCGTTAGATAGGTGAGCTTGGCTCACTTGTGGCTGGTCGCCAGCCGTCGTGTGGCCGGCGACTGGCCGAACAAGAAGAAGAGCAAAAAGAAAGAAAACAAAATAAAAAAAAAAAAAATCGATTTTATTAAAAAATAATAAAAAATTGAATTTTAAAAAATAAAATTCTGTTTTAAAAAATAGAAAGAAAGAAGTGGGGACTAATGTGGGGTGTGAGATAAGAGAGATTGAGTGTGGAAAACATTTTCCCCAATTTTAGAGGACTTTTTTCCTTCATGGAAAATGTTTTCCCTAATCAATGCATTTTTCATGAAATAAACATCGGAAAATCCAAAAATATTTTCCTAAAAATATTTTCTATGAAACGAATGGAGTCGTAAATTCATGTTCTTCTTTTCTTTTCTTTTTGTGATTGGTAACCTACTTGTAACTCAAATCTCCATAAATTGCCCGTCACCCCATGAAATCGGAAATTTAGCAACAACGAAAATTAATCCACTTTTTCAATGACTGGACCATAGGATCGTTGGCAAACTATGTGTGGCAATGCACAACTCTACTGCTTCAAGTTATTTTCTTTTGAATGCTATGACATTAACCAATTTTATCCTTAGCAATTTACTCCATGACCATGCTTTAACATCTTTAGATTGTCATGGACAATTTTTTATGCGGCTGATACCCTGCATTAGTGGAGAAAATATCGAACACCTTTTTTCAAATCTCTTATCATCCCATGAAATGCTTTCTTTTTCTTGTTCCAGTAATGGGATTTTGGGCTTGTGCTGGATGATTGTGAGAATCAAGCATGGCGAAACGTGCTCAATATCATTTTAAACTGAAGAATGGAATGCAAGTTTTGAGCTTTGAATCCATGTTTTATGTTTTCGATTCATTCGCTTCATTTCATGACAGAGCTTCTGATTTGGAGTCACCATAGAATGAAAGATGTTATCCAGACCTATTGAATGGGTGTGTTGGATTGGGTATGGATCGGATCATAAATTGTTCAACCCAAATTGATTCACTAACCCATTTATAACACATTTATGCGTAACTTAATTTTTTGACCCATACCCGACCAATATCGGATGTGATCCATATTACTAAAACACTTTCATATTTAACCAAATTTAGGAGAACCTATTCTTATGATTTTTTTAAAGCTTATATTGCTAAAATACTTCCAAATTGAGGAAGCACACTTCTAATGATTTTTAAAAGAAAATAGTATTGCTAAAACACTTTCATTCAACACAAATTTAGTGGAAAATTTTTATAATTTTTTTTAAATAAATGAAGCTCTATTTTTTCTTGAAAAATGTTTTTTAGAAAGTCATTTTCTAGAAAAATAAAAAAAATTTTGGTGTTTACTTGAAATTTTAAAAATCTAATTTGATTTTCCTCCATGCATTCCTTTTAATATTTTTTGATTTTTAAAATTGGAAATTTTCATTTTTGAAAAAATAAAAATTTTAATAATTTTTTGAAAAATTGATTTTTTTTTTTATTCTTTTTGCTTCTCCTTCGACCAGTCGCTGGCCACAGTGATAGTTAGTAGGCTGGCAAGGCTCGAGCTCGTCTGATTTCGACAAGCCAAACTTCATTAGCCTTGAGCAAGGCTCCACCTTGCCAGATTCGATGAGGTCAAGCTCACCAAATCGATGATGCATGAGCCTTGCCTGATCGGTAAGCTTGAGCCTTGCCAAACATCGGTAAGGTCTTGGCCTCACTCGATCAGCGAGCTCCACTAGAGGCCAACAAGCTTAAGGCTCATCGATCTAGCAAGGCCAAGACCTCGCCGATGTTGGGCAAGGCTTGAGGTTCGCCAAACTGGCGAGCTCGAGCTTCACCAATGCTAGACCTCTAGAAGCTTGAGCTTTGTCGGTCTCAATGAGCTCGTCCCTCTCTTGGTTGGCAGTCACCATTGTTGTGGTCGACCACCAGCCATGGAAGATGGAAGAAGAGAGAAGAAAGAGAAAAACATGAAAGAAAAGAAAGAAAAATAAAATAGAAAGGAAAAGAAAAATAAAAAATAAAAAAGTCAATTTTAAGAAATATTTTTTTTTAAGGCTAAAGAGGGAGAGAGCGATTGACTCAACCCATTTGGATCCATTTATTTTAGCCTTCAAATTTAACATCATTTAAAGTAGGCTCTTAAAAATTGAGTGACTTACATATGACTCATTTATATTTTAAATGGTTCATACATGGGTTCAAGATCCATTTTGATAGGTCTATATCTAGCTAGACTTATTTAAATTTTGACCATTTGTTTATAATTTATCCAGGGGTAGTTTGTGTATAAATATTCCTGGATGCTAAAAGCTAGAGACATGGTAAAAATCAGTGTTATTCTGTCTCTTAATGGTCATGTTCGCTACTCGGCTATGCTAGCCATTTCTGTCAACTCATTGATCCCTTATATAACTGCTGAGAAAATGAACCTCGTCTAGACAATGACTGTACCATTTAAAATCGATTTTGGTTGTATCATCCTTCCAGGTGCCTCCTAGTCATCTCGTCATTAGTGCTACCTTGTCTAGTATAAGCTTTTACCCCTAGTTTTGCACGGGCAAGGTAAGCAAGCTTGCCGAGCCTCTCAAAGATGTTCTGGCTGAACTAGTCAAGCTCAAATAGGCAACACGCTGCAAGAGGATTCCGCAGTTGCTGATTGACTGAAAATGGCTTCTTCTCAATTCTTGATTTTCCTCGACACCGATTACTGCCTGGTACTTAATGTTTAACTTCAGGATTTTCCTTATAAATTCTACTGCAATTGCTGCACTTGGAGTCAGAGTAGAAGTCAGAGTAGAGTCGTTCGTTGGGTTGGATTGTGTGTATAGCCTCACCTCTCATATGATGGGTTCGTCGTTGTTGCCCCTCAGGTCGGCCCCCATCAATCTCTCTCCCTCTCCCTCTCTCCCCATCTTCCATATGATTTGCTTCTTTTTCGTGGCCGACGCAAAACTTTAGAGGAGGGAGTATTATCTGTCTGCGAAGATGTTCACGGACGGGTTGGACGAGGTCTCGCGGCGTCACGTAAGACCATTTCAAATTCCCTTTGCATATTTTTTATTAAAAAATTATCTGTCTACGAAGATGTTCACGGACGGGTTGGACAAGGCATCATGGTGTCACGTAAGAACATTTCGAATTCCTTTTGTCATATTTTTTATTAAAAAATTATCTATCTACGGAAATGTTCACGGACGGGTTGAACAATGTCTCGCGGCGTCACATAAGAACATTTCGAATTCCCTTTATCATATTTTTTATTAAAAAATTATCTGTTTGCGGAAATGATCATGGACGGGTTGAATGAGACATTGCGGCATCGTAAGAGCATTTCGAATTCCCTATGTCATATTTTTTATTAAAAAATTATTTGTCTACGGAAATGTTCACGGACGGGTTGGACAAGGCCTTGCGGCATCACGTAAGAGCATTTCAAATTCTCTTTGTCATTTTTTTATTAAAAAATTATCTGTCTGTGGAGATGTTCACGAATGGGTTGGACGAGGCCTCACGGCATCACGTAAGAGCATTTCGAATTTCCTTTGTCATATTTCTTATTAAAAAATTGTAATATTTTTTAATAAAAAACCCAAAACCCGACCCAACCGGACCCATTGACACCCCTAGTCCATACTATGCCCTTCATTCACACAATAAGTAGTATAATGTAAATATTCCTAGCCTCTAATAGCTTCCACGTGCTAATAGACACTAACATATCAAAAATTTTCAATAAGATCAAGGACATTCATTTAGATAAAAGATGGTTATCATGCGCGTGCAATGGACAAATTTGATAAATGAAACTATGTTGCACTTTTCTGACCAAAGAAAAACTATGTTGCACTTTATTTGAAGCTTCCTATTTAGATATATTTTTCTTAAGAGAACAAAAATTACTAAAATGTTTATATGATTATTACTGTGGCATTGCAACCTATCATCAAAAAATTTATAACAATAGAGAGATTATTGCCATTGATAAAATTCTAGACGAATTTACAACCATATAATGACCTACAGGGTACATATTAAGTCTATATATATTTTAACAAAAAAAAAAAGACCCAATGTAATTAACTAAGCTGCCCCATACCGGATAGGGGCAAATCAAATAATATGCAAACCTCTTGTTTTTCACTTGGTTTTTTTTTTTCATATATAGTTGCTCTATTCTGATAAGTTCAACACTATACGATTGCTCATAGTTAAACAATATTTTCTTTTTCAGCTTGTAATATTTGTATTATCCCATGGCAACTTTTCATCGGGCATAAAATATACACGTGGCAAGTGATTGGACATGTGTCCCGAGTGGAAGTAGGCCATGACCAAAATTTTAAAATGAGTAATATGTGCTCGATAACTTAGTTTCATGGGTATTTGTTCATATATTGTGAATTTGCATTTTCTTTCATGCTTTTCTTAGTATTATAACGATTTGCATGAGCGGTCAGTGTCGGGTTGGGGGGTGTTCTTGGTTACGATGAGGGAGAAGATCAAGGGTTGCCGGAGGTCATGGTCACCGGCGGCCGACGCCAACAAGGGAGTGGGGTGAGTGACTGATAAAGAATGGTATTTCGGTGAAGATTGGAGTTGCAAAAGTGGGGCTTTGGGTTGGAGTTTGCTTCGGTGAATAAGAAGAAACGCAGGTGGGGGAGGGTTGAAGACGCTGCATGGGGTGAGAGAAATCTGCAACAGAAAAAGACAAAAAAAATTAATAAAAAAATGTAAAAATTTTAAAAATTAAAAAAATTTAAAATGCCTTTTTAAATCCGATCGGGTTGGATTCGGGTATCCGGGGTTAACCAGTCCGAACCCGTTACCCGAATATAATATAATATATTTAAAAAATGAAAAAATAAATCTTAGAAAATTCAAAAAAAAAAAAGAAATCCTTATGCTATAGTCGCAAATTTATTATATCAGCTAATGTTATCTTAATTGACAAAATTGCAATTTTATTCCATTTTCTTATGCTATAGTCTATAGGATCATAATACATCTCATAAAAGGACATTGACATATTTTGGGCTTATTCTTTATCAATTAAAGAACACGTTTTCGTTTCCAATTTTTGTCATGAACACTACCCTTAGCTTGAAGCAAAGAGACAATTCATTTACAATCATTAAGTTATAACTATTTATCAAATTTGTAACTAAAAAAAAAAAAATTCAGTGTTTTCTGAAAGATAATTTTTTTAAATTTGAAATTCCATCTATTGTTTCAATCACAATCCCTTCTACTAAATTCAAAATTAAATCAATTTATTATTTCTTTGTACTAGACCAAATGTCTTTTCTATACAAGCGTCTCGTCATTTTAGTTTCATAAAAGATAAGTGGTTAATTCATGATTCCTAAATATATTTTACCTATAATTTTTTTCTTTAATGTAATTACAAAGTAACTATCTCATAAAAGCGTACAAAAATTCTTCGATTTAATAATATTCATTTCACTCATAAGGTTCAATGTCTTATAGGCAACTGCTACAGTGTAATTTAACCCCTCTGTCTTACTATGTTCCGATCAAACAAAGACCATGGAATATTTGTTAAGTCACCAATTCGATCATATGCACAAATCTAATTGACATGCATTTGTTCGAGACATAAACAATTTATTCTCGGTTACAACCCCGGCCGAGGATTTCAATGCATTGTCATAATTAGATTGCATAGAACATTATTATTATACCTTGCATATAACAAGGAGACAGATTCCATATTACACATGTGCAACTTCGTATATGAACAAACTATGACCATCGGGTATAAAGACGGATCAACGACCCGTCATTATGTGCACCCGTGAACCATAGTTGTTCGACACACAAGTTGACATTGTGCCTCAGGTCTAAGGATTATTTACACAAGACCAAAACATGAACAATTAGGTATTGACCACGCTAGAAGCTTCCATGTTGCTAATCGTTCCATATGTGTCACGTTCAGTGAATTTGTCTAATACAAACACATGTGTTCAAACTTAGGCATCACAATATCTAATGACTTGCGACTTGTCATTCCCTTAAGTATCCAATACTCAATGGTGAAGTTAAGAACACACTGGTCTCAACAGGATTATAAATATCTACTCAATAATTCATTGACGAGGAACATTTAAAGATTCAGTCTAACTATGAACCTGTCACATATATTCTTGACGTCTCAAGAATAGGTGTAGTTGTAACTGATCTTATGGAATCATTCATAAATATAAAATAATTAGACAAATGAATGAATACGTCATTGCCATTAATTAAATAGTAATGATGATAGTACAATCGAAATCCCTAATATGTAACTATTACATAGTAGCTTTAGGGCATACATCCAACAATCTCCCACTTGCACTAAAGCCAACTTGTCTGGTACCTCAAACCCATTTTGTCAATGTGCCTTTCAAAAGAAAACTGAGGTAAGGCCTTAGTGAAGGGATCTACCACGTTTTCCGCTGAGGCAATTTTCTGCAAGGTGATATCACCTCTCCCAACAATTTCTCTGATGAGATGGAAACGTCTCTCAATGTGCTTGGACTTCTGGTGAGACCTTGGTTCCTTAGCTTGAGCTATTGCCCCATTGTTGTCACAAAACAATGTAATTGGCTGCTCAATTGAAGGAATGACTCCAAGTTTAGAAATAAACTTCTTCATCCAAGTGGCTTCCTTTGCTGCTTCAGAAGTAGCTACATACTCTGCTTCAGTGGTGGAATCAGTAGTTATGCTTTGTTTGGAACTTTCCAACTAACTGTGCCACTATTGAATGTAAAGACAAACCTAGACGTAGACTTATAATAATTAGGATCCGATTGAAAATCGGAATCCGTATAAGCTATAACTTTAAATTCTCCTTCTCCATATATCAAGAATAAATCCTTAGTCCTTCGCAAGTATTTAAGAATATTCTTGACTGCTATCTAGTGCTCTTCTCCTAAATTAGACTGATATCTGCTAATAATACTTACAACATGCACAATATCAGGTCTAGTATATAGCATAGCATACATTATGCTTCCAATAGCGGATGCATATGGTATCTTCGCCATCCGCTCTCTTTCTTCAAAAGTGTTGGGACACATCTCCTTAGAAAGATGGATCATTTGCCTAAAAGGCAATAATCCTCTTTGGGAACATTGCATGTTAAAACGTGTTAACACCTTGTCTATGTACGTAGACTGTGAGAGGCCAATCAATCGTCTCAATCTATCTCTATAAATCTTGATACCTAAAATGTAGGTTACCTCTCTTAAGTCTTTCATGGAGAATTTCTGTGACAAGAATAGTTTTATCGATGATATCATTGGTACATCATTCCCAATCAAAAGTCTATCGTCGACATACAAAAATAGAAATGCAATTGCACTCCCACTGATCTTCTTGTATACACAAGGTTCATCCGGATTTTTTATGAAGCCAAACGATATGACTACCTCATCGAAACGGGCATTCCAACTTTTGGAAGCTTGTTTGAGTCCATAAATGGATCTCTTAAGCTTACACACCTTCCGATTTTCACCATTGGATTCAAAACCCCATGGTTGTTCCATATAGATGTCCTTCTCGAGAAAACCATTTAGAAAAGCCATTTTAACATCCATTTGGAATATTTCATAATCAAGGCGTGCAACTATAGCCAACATAATCTGAATGGATTTTAGTATGGCCACAGGTGAGAAAGTTTCATCATAATCGATTCCTTCTTTCTGACGATATCCTTTCGCCACCAACTGTGCTTTATAAGTTCCAATTTGACCTTCAGCATTCATCTTTCTCTTAAATATCGATTTATAGCCAATTGGTACAATGCTATTAGGCAAGTCAACTAAGGTCCAAACATCATTGAAATACATTGAATCCATTTTAGATTTCATGGCTTCTAGCCATTTACCAGAATCGATGTCCAACATCGCCTCCTCATAGGTTTTAGGATCACCGGGTTGATCACTATCATTCACAATGAATGATGGTTCAATAAGATCAACTGAGTGTCTATAACAAGTAGGTGTGCGAGATGTTCTCGCACTTCTCCTAAGAGGTTGTGTATCAGAAGCTCCCACTGAATTAGAGATTGGTATCTAAACTCGGTTGTTTGGTATTTCATTATTTTCTTCTTGTAAGACTATTTTTCGCCTAGCACCACCTTCTTGGACGAACTGATTCTCCAAAAAAGAAGCGTGCATGCTCACCAAAATTCTTTGGTTTGAATGAAAATAGAAATAATATCCAAGAGTTTTCTTTGGATATCCAATGAAGCAACCTTGTTCAGATCTTGCCTCAAATTTATCCATTTTTAGCTTTTTAACAAAAGCTGGACAACCCCAAATCTTAATATGATTAAGACTTGGTTTCCTACTATGCCATATCTCATAGGGCGTAGTTGGAACAGATTTGGACGGCACTTTGTTCAGTATATATGCAACTGTCTCAAGGGCATATCCCCAAAAGGATATAGGTAAATCGATGTAACTAATTATATATCGAACCATATCTAATAAAGTACGATTTCTTCGTTCAAATACACCATTATGTTCTGGAGTTCTAGGAGGTGTCCATTGTGATAAAATAACATTCTCTTTGAGATAATCCAAAAATTCAGTACTAAGGTATTCACCTCATTGATCCGATCGAAGAGCCTTAATACATTTTCCTGTTTGTTTCTCAACTTCAGTCTTGAATTCCTTGAACTTTTCAAAGGATTTGGATTTATAATTCATTAAGTATAAATAACCATATTGTGACTGATCATCGATGAAGGAAATGAAGTAAGAATAACCATCTCTAGCAGTTTCATTAATTGATCCACATACATTTGTATGTATTAATCCCAATATGTCAGCAACTCGCACACTATGTCCCACAAATGGCGCTTTGGTCATTTTTCCCAGAAGACATGCCTCACAAGTTGAGTATGATTCAAACATTGATGGATTAATGTACCCATCATTACTCAACTTGTAAATTCTATCTTCTCCAATATGACCTAATCGGAGATGCCAAACATACTTTTTATTTGGACTGTCTCTAGGACGTTTATTAGTTATGTCATTTATATCAATTTTATTTTACTTATTGACATTGGTAATCGCATTACCGGACATTGTAATGGTATAAAGATTCTTGGTTAATAAGCCAGAATCAACACATCTTCTATTATGATAAATAGAACATACATCATCAGCAAAAGAAAATTCATAATTCTCTTTACTTAAACGAGGTATAGAGATGATGTTCCTAACAGCATTCTTGTAATTCAAACAGTTCTTTAAAACTAGTAAATGTCCAGAAGGAAAACATAAATGAAAAATCCCTATAGCTAATGCACCAACTCTTGCTCCATTGGAAAATGCCAAGACAATCTCATTTCGCCCTAGCATTCTGCTTATTTTCAAATTCTGCAAAGACATACAAATATGTGAAGTTGCAACAAAATCTAGAACCCATAAGCTGGATTCAGCACTAACCATAAGATTAGTTTCAATAACCATAGACACTATACCTTCACAAGGTTGGTCCTTGGGCTTGACCTTCGAGCTCGCGAGGTACTTCTTATAGTTCCTCCTCCAATGCCCCTTGACACCACAATGACATTTCCCTTTTTCAATCTTGGGTTTTGGTTGCACTACAGGTTTGACAGGCCTCTTCCAGTTTTTTTTTTTCAAAACAGTCTTACTTTTTGAAGAAGAAGCTTTAGCCACAGCCACTACATTTGGCCTTGCGTTGTGCATTTCCTTCTCATAAACTACAGCATGCTATGTAACTCAGCAAGAGTTTTATCCATCTTAAGCATGTGAAAGTTTTGAACAAAACCAGAGAAGGAATCAGGCAAAGATTGGAGGATCAAATCCATAGCTAACTCGTTGTCTATAACGAGATTCAGCCTAGCCAATTCTTCAATGTGCCAGATCATTTTCAAAGCATGATCATTAACTAATGATCCTTCAGTCATCCTCATATAGTACAATGCCTTAGATATCTAATATCTAGAGGTCCGACCATTCTTATCAAAATAATCATTTAAGTGCAAAATGATCGACCTAGCATCTTCCATAGATTCATACTTCTTCTGTAATTTATTATTCATCGAAGCAAGCATATATGACATAATTTTTAAGTCATCGTCATGCCACTTATCATAAGTGACATGTTCCTCTTGGGTCCCACCCTCAGGAAAGGACTTTGGCATCTCTTCATCAAGCACATACCCAATTTTTTTCCAAATTGAGAACAATTCTCAAATTTCTCACCCAATCAGTGAAATTGGGTCCAGTCAAACAATTCTTGTCAAGTATTGAAGCGAGTGGGTTTGTAGTCACAATTTTCAGAGTAATAATATATTTGTTGCAGAAAATAAATTGTTAGCCGTTGTACTTCAAAATAACTATTTCATTTTGGCCTTTAAATGAAATAGATCCTCTCACTAAATTTATATTCGAATCCCATACTCCTTAAGATGGAAAGCGATAATCTTTGTTGAGTAAAGATTACTAGAGGGGATTGGACTCCCACCAGTCCAAAGCCCACCTGACCTAACAGTTATTGGTGTCCTATGAACTTAGTGAGTGAACCAACTTGTTCAACACATCATATGCGAGTCTCAATCATAACTTTAGCCTCACCTAACAGTTATTGGTATCATGATCATAGTTAAGTCTAATCCATTGTCTCATGCATGTATTGAAAAGCACAAAATATTTCATCATTTAACAATTATTATAAATCATTTGGCTCCAACCTCACAGCATCATATGCATGAGTGTCCAATATTATGAATGGTAATTAACCCCTATGTATCCATATCCGATCAATTAACCACCATAATATTGAATCAAACCACGACGATGGTAGGCCACGAGTCCGAAACCCGTTTCGACTTAATATTATTAATAAGGAGATTTGGGTCATTATTAACGGTCTCACTTTGCACATTAACTGGTTTAACATACACAATATCATAAACACAAAAATAAATAGATATCACATAAATATCTATCCTACGTGGTGATCATGGAATTATGGTTCAATGGGTCTCGAGCCATTTTAATGTTTTAATAATAGGAACATGCTCTTCACTTCTTCTTCAATCTTTGAACTCTTCAAAGATCGGGCCCATAGAGCTCTTCAGCTTAATGGCACCTCCATTGGCTCCTCTTGAACTTGTAGTATTTACATCAACAATTGATATAATAAACTATGCTAAAATTACATTTGATGAAAATAAAATAAAAGGAAGGATGCAGCCTCCATTTAATAATTACATCCCAAAAATGAATACTTGTAATCATCATACATTCATCCATACAACCATCATAATGATTGGGGATTTTTCCATGACCACCACTCTTCCTTATAAGCTATAAATTCAAAATTTAAAGCTCTAGAAGGCATAAATAAAATTCTGCATTTAAACAAATTTAAAGTTGAACAACGCAAATTACATTAATGAATCAAATCAATGAAACAAATTTCATGAGTGCGATTCCAAACGGAAGTTACGTCGTCATCTTTAAATTCATGATTGTGAATCATATGCAGAATATAAACGCAAAATATAACAAGTTATGGATTTTTGATTCAAAATTGATTTAGTTCCAATTTTGCATAGTTGATTAAATTTATCACATAAATTAATTAACATCTATGCAAAAATCTATGAACTATAAATCAATTAAATGCACGAAAAACGCCTAAGGTTGGCTCTAATACCACTGTTGGGTTTTCATGAATCATGTATAGGCAATTTAATATAAACGCAGTGGAAATAAAAATGAAATATATCTATACATGTTTCTCCAAAGGCGTTGTTCGTGCGTTTTAATCAAAAATCTAATTATAAGAAGGGGGTTAAACGAATTACCTCTCGAAGCACGCTTTAAACGAATTGGTTCGAATGTTCTTCAGTTCGAGCCCCACAAACGTTGGACCTCTAGTTCAGACACACCACCAATAGACGTCGAACGAAGAAAATTTGTAGATAATCACCACTATGATTGTGCTAGCAACTTCGTGGAGATAATCCTTCATATCCTCGATATTTTAGCCACAGCCCAAAATGAGAGAATCCTTCTATTCTCCTGTTAGTTTTGTGTACGTACGCGCACAAAAAATGCACACTCACGCCTTTTATAGAACCGTTCTACAAGCAGGTAATCACCCACGATCGACAACCGTGCCGATCGTGGGACGAACCGTTGTAATCATGGGACTTCCATGCACACGATTGACAACCGTTGCTGATCATGCCTCGCATGCATGATGGTCGGCAATTGTTGACCATCGTGCATGCATGATGGTCGTGCAATGATGGTCGGCAATTGCTGACCATCATGCCATGCATAAATCTTTTTTTTTTATTATTCAAAATTAAAATTTTGCACATCACATGTGCATTGCACACAGTCAGCAACAATTGTTGACCATGTGCATCTTTTAATTAATAAAAGAAAAAAAAAAGACATGATCTTTATGTGCATATCCGGGCTACATTAACGTGCATCCATTTTGGGCATGCATGTGTATCATATGCACGTAGGCTCGTGACTATAATACAAATTAAATTAAATCACATTTAATTTAATTTCATGTCGACTCAATGCGACTGTAGTAATTTACAAACATATTTGCAAAATTATTTCTCTCTCATTCCACGTTATCTAAATTGGTCATGGTGTATGACATCCCTAGGTTCATCACTAAGCTGGTAATAAGACTTGTACTAACACATTAGTACTCCCAAAATAATTAATTGTCCCAATTAATTTTTGGGTCTTACAAGCCATGATTGACATCTAGCAATATGTCATGGCTATCCAGATAGTGTGAATGCTTTAAGAACATAATGAACCTATCAGTTTTGGCTATAGTGTAATTTAATCCCTTTGTCTTACTATGTTCCGATCAAACAAAGACCATGGAATATTTGTGAAGTCACTAATTCAATCATATGCACAAATCTAATTGACATGCATTTGTTCGAGACATAAATAATTTATTCTCGGTTACAACCCCAACCGAGGATTTCAATGCATTGTCATAATTAGATTGCATAGAACATTATTATTATGTCTTGCATATAATAAGGAGACATATTCCATATTGCGCACATGTGCAACTTCGTATATGAACAAACTATGACCATCGGGTATAAAGACGGATCAACGACCCGGCATTATGTGCAGCCGTGAACCATAGTTGTTCGACACACAAGTTGATACTGTGCCTCAGGTCTAAGGATTATTTACACAAGACCAAAATATGAACAATTAAACATTGACCACACTAAAAGCTTCCATGTTGCTAATCGTTCCATATGCATCACGTTTAGTGAATTTGTCTAATACAAACACTTATGTTCTAACTCAGGCATCGCAATACCTAATGACTATCGACTTGTCATTCCCTTAAGTATCCAATACTCAATGGTGAAGTTAAGAACACACTGGTCTCAATAGGATTATAAATATCCACTCAATAATCCATTGACTAGGAACGGTTTAAAGATTCAGTTTAACTATGAACCCGTCACATATATTCTTGACGTCTCAAGAATAGGTCTAGTTGCAACTTGTCTTCTATTTTTTTTTTTTTTGTTCCTCCGCTCTCCATCGCCCGAAAACCAGAAAACCTCCCTCTTTTTTCTCTTGTTTTTCCGTCTCCCCTTTTCAGATCTGTTCCATCCTTAGGCAGAACCTTGCTGCCTCGTCGAGCTCTTCTCTGATTCTCTTGTTTTTCATCGCGGTGGGGTCGCGTCCGAGAGGCGTTGTTGCCGTCTGCCGGCTGCTCTGCTACTTGCGTCTCCCTTCAGATCTGCCTCGGCGATTCTTGTCTCCACGGTGGGGGGTCCGTGCGGTGTCGTTGGCCACCTGCGTGCTGTTATGCCCTCCCAGTTCAAGCTATTCCCCTCTTGCCTTGGCTCTCGTTTCTTTCTCTGAAAATCGTCACCATCGGGATAGGGGGTCGCCGGACAAACGGTCTCGTCCTGCCTTGCTGCCATCGGTGTTCTCTTTTTTCCAATCTACATGCCCCCTTTTCCTCTTCCTGTGTGCGTGCGTCAATGAGGGAGACCAGAATCCCTCGGGGGATGGGGCTGGGCTAGAGAGAAATCCCAGGGAGGTGGACCAAAGGAAAGAAAGAAGAAGGGATGGACGAGTAGAGGAGTGGGCCAGGCTGAGCCCATCCAATTTTTTTTAAAATTATCTTTTTTTGGGGTAAATTTCTATATATTTATATATGCAAAATAGATGGACAAAATAAACAAAAATTCGGGTGTCAACAAGGACAAATGACATCTTTGATAGCGTGACGAGCATATCAATAATGTCATGCCAGCTTTTCGTGATGAGGACCGGATCGCAAGAAGATGAGAGTAATGTGATCTCTTTCCATCGACAAAAAATGAAAAATTTATTGTGACGAGTAGATTTCAAATTAAAGATAGGTGAAATCTGAAATTTAGAATTTAGAATAAGTTTTGTGTTTTTATTAGTATATGTTTTATCTCGGTCTTGTGATATTTGAATAGTCTAAACATTTTTTAATTGAAATTTTTATTTTGTTAATACTTCATATTCTTCATGAGTCTAAATAAAATTTGTGTGAGTAGATTGTAATAATAACTAATGGTCATTAGATATGATGATTTACTGCAACCATTTAATTAATAATATAGGCAAAACCTGAGTAAACCTCAAAATTAAGCCTAGAACCTATGACGGGACAAGTTTCAAGTTCAAGATATGTAAAGTAGATTTTATGTTCCAAAAAATAACAAATATATTCCAACGGATAGATTTTATGTTCCAAATAAAATCTACATGAAATTTGAAAGTGCTCGGTAGCTTTCTTTTTCTATTCACCCCGTTTCTTGAAGGCTTTGATGCCTGACGTCACCAAAAGTCATGTACAATTACATTAGACTTAATTCCAATGGACCAGACTAATGAAAAAAGACTGCCATAGCCAATACAAACATGGACATGAAGCAAGCAACGGTTCAATTAGCAGTGGCCTCGTATAGATAACTTTGACCATTCATTAGTCGGACGGACTCTTTTATTGAAGGGGTGGGCTCCTGACTTCCATAAAGCAGATTCCTTCACTGATTGCTAGGTGCGGTCTATGTCTTTAGGTTTGCCATAATTCCACGAATTCATAGAAAAGTCTACTAGTTCCAACAAGTTATATCCGTTTTCTTCAAGAGCTTGTACTATGCCAAATGTCTTTTCTATACAAGCGTCTCGTCTTTTTAGTTACATAAAAGATAAGTGGTTAATTGATGATTCCTAAATATATTTTATCTATAATTATTTTTCTTTAATGTAATTACAAAGTATTGTCTCATAAAAGCATACAAAACTTCTTTGATTTAATAATATTCGTTTCACTCATAAAGTAATGTCTTATAGGCAACTTCAAGGTGCTCTCATAAGCTTATCAAGTAAATATATTTCTCATATGTTCTACATTTAAAAAAAAATTGTACTTTTAAATGTAAAGATAACATGATTTTAATGCTTATTAACAAAACTCAATCACTATAACTCTTTCTTAATTAGATAATATCTACCCTGACATCTTTAAATAGTCATTGATCACGTAGACATCTGTTGAAGATTTTTCTTATGAATTTTTTAATTATTTTCTGTAGTTTTCATCTAGGTCCTATTATTCTTTTGAATTTTCTGCCTCACCCCCACTGAACCCCTCTCTCCTGGCCCGCCTTCCCCATTCCCCACTCCCTCACAAAAGCAAAAGCTTCAAGGCTTTAATTATGCATACTCTGAAAAGACAGCCCCAGTCAATACGCATTCGGAGTTAAGGCAGGCAACAATTCAATAGTCGAACAAACTCCTTTAATAGCAGGACAAGCTCCTTTATTGAAGGAATGACCTCGTGATTTCTAAGATTCCTTCGCTGATTGCTGGTTGCCGTGTCTTCAGGTTCGCCATAATTCCATGAATCCTAAGAAAAGTTTGCTGGTACCAACAAGTTCTATCTATTTTCTTCAAGATGACCAATGACATCTCTGATAGCGTGACGAGCATAGCAATAATGTCACGCCAGCTTTTCGTGATAAGGACTGGATCGCAAGAAGATGAGAGTAATGTGATCTCTTTCCATCAACGAAAAATGAAAAATTTATTGTGACGAGTAGATTTCAAATTAAAGGTTGGTGAAATCTGAAATTTAGAATTTAGAATAAGTTTTGTGTTTTTATTAGTATATGTTTTATGTCGGTCATGTGATATTTCAATAGTCTAAACATTTTTTAATTGAAATTTTTATTTTGTTAATGCTTCATATTCTTCGCGTGTCTAAATAAAAGTTGTGTGAGTAGATTGTAATAATAACTAATGGTCATTAAATATGATAATTTACTGCAACCATTTAATTAATAATATAGGTAAAACCTGAGTAAACCTTAAAATTAAGCCTAGAACCTATGACGGGACAAGTTTCAAGTTCAAGATATGTAAAGTAGATTTTATGTTCCAAAAAATAACAAATATATTCCAATGGATAGATTTTATGTTCCAAATAAAATCTACATGAAATTTGAAAGTGCTCGGTAGCTTTCTTTTTCTATTCACCCTGTTTCTTGAAGGCTTTGATGCCTGACGTCACCAAAAATCATGTACAATTACATTAGACTTAATTCCAATGGACTAGACTAATGAAAAAAGATTGCCACAGTCAATACAAACATGGACATGAAGCAGGCAACGGTTCAATTAGCAATGGCTTCGTACAGACAACTTTGACCATTCAATAGTCGAATGGACTCTTTTATTGAAGGGGTGGCCTCTTGACTTCCATAAAGTAGATTCCTTCACTGATTGCTAGGTGCGGTTTGTGTCTTTAGGTTCGCCATAATTCCACAAATTTGTAGAAAAGTCTACTAGTTCCAACAAGTTCTATCCGTTTTCTTCAAGAGCTTGTACTATGCCAAATGTCTTTTCTATACAATTGTCTCATCTTTTTAGTTACATAAAAGATAAGTGGTTAATTGATGATTCCTAAATATATTTTATCTATAATTATATTTCTTTAATGTAATTACAAAGTAATTGTCTCATAAAAGCATACAAAACTTCTTCGATTTAATAATATTCGTTTCACTCATAAAGTTCAATGTCTTAAATGTTGGAAATTTCCTATAATGGGATTACATTAATTAATTTGTTTTCTATTTTATATAATCGGGTTAATGGATATTCCAATATATGTTAAACCCTTAAGTGATCTTATTGAATTGAGTTTTGACATATATTAACAACGGGCCTAGTTGAGCAGCAAAGTGTAGGCAATTGTGTTTAACTGAAGCTCGTAATGGGTGGGGCCCAGTTGACACGTTGTTGATTAGGGTTTGCTAGGTCCCCTCTCTAGCCTATAAAAGGGTAGGTTATACTTATCAGTCGTTGAATCCCATTAAAGCTGCTAAACCAAAATAGGTCATAGAGAGGAAGATCGGCATTCCGACAGATCACTGACACCGTCAGTTTGATCTATTTTTTCAAGTGAGTTATGGCTTAAACAGGTACGTTTTAATTCCGCTGTGCGTATCGATTTTGGTGTTTTACATTCATATATGAATCTAATTATTCGTGATTAATTAGTTGTTTATGTAGAGAATTTCTACATTATAGGCAACTTCAAGGTGCTCTCATAAGCTTATCAAGTAAATATATTTCTCATATGTTTTACATTTTAAAAAAATTGTACTTTTAAATGTAAAGATAACATGATTTTAATGCTTATTAACCAAACTCAATCACTATAACTATTTGTTAATTAGATAAGATCTACCCTGACATCTTTAAATAGTCATTGATCACCTAGACATCTGTTGAAGATTTTTCTTATGAATTTTTTAATTATTTTCAGTAGCTTTCATCTAGGTCCCATTATTCTTTTGAATTTTCTGCCTCACCCCACACTGAACCCCTCCCTCCTGGCCCGCCTTCCCCATTCCCCACTCCCTCACAAAAGCAAAAGCTTCAAGGCTTTAATTATGCATACTCTGAAAAGACAACCTCGGTCAATACGCATTTGGAGTTAAGGCAGGCAACAGTTCAATAGTCGAACAAACTCCTTTAATAGCAGGACAAGCTCCTTTATTGAAGGAATGACCTCGTGATTTCTAAGATTCCTTCGCTGATTGCTGGTTGCCGTGTCTTCAGGTTCGCTATAATTCTATGAATCCTAAGAAATGTTTGCTGGTACCAACAAGTTCTATCTATTTTCTTCAAGATGACCAATGACATCTCTGATAGCGTGACGAGCATAGCAATAATGTCACGCCAGCTTTTCGTGATGAGGACTGGATCGCAAGAAGATGAGAGAAATGTGATCTCTTTCCATCAACGAAAAATGAAAAATTTATTGTGACGAGTAGATTTCAAATTAAAGATAGGTGAAATCTGAAATTTAGAATTTAGAATAAGTTTTGTGTTTTTATTAGTATATGTTTTATGTCGGTCATGTGATATTTCAATAGTCTAAACATTTTTTACTTGAAATTTTTATTTTGTTAATGCTTCATATTCTTCGCGTGTCTAAATAAAAGTTGTGTGAGTAGATTGTAATAATAACTAATGGTCATTAAATATGATGATTTACTGCAACCATTTAATTAATAATATAGGTAAAACCTGAGTAAACCTTAAAATTAAGCCTAGAACCTGTGACGGGACAAGTTTCAAGTTCAAGATATGTAAAGTAGATTTTATGTTCCAAAAAATAACAAATATATTCCAACAGATAGATTTTATGTTCCAAATAAAATCTACATGAAATTTGAAAGTGCTCGGTAGCTTTCTTTTTCTATTCACCCCGTTTCTTGAAGGCTTTGATGCCTGACGTCACCAAAAGTCATGTACAATTACATTAAACTTAATTCCAATGGACCAGACTAATGAAAAAAGATTGCCATAGTCAATACAAACATGGACATGAAGCAGACAACGGTTCAATTAGTAGTGGCCTCGTACAGACAACTTTGACCATTCAATAGTCAGACGGACTCTTTTATTGAAGGGGTGGCCTCCTGACTTCCATTAAGCAGATTCCTTCACTGATTGCTAGGTGTAGTCTGTGTCTTTAGTTTCACCATAATTCCACGAATTCGTAGAAAAGTCTACTAGTTCCAACAAGTTCTATCCGTTTTCTTCAAGAGCTTCTATGCCAAATGTCTTTTCTATATAAGCATATGGTCTTTTTAGTTACATAAAAGATAAGTGGTTAATTGATGATTCCTAAATATATTTTATCTATAATTATATTTCTTTAATGTAATTACAAAGTAATTGTCTCATAAAAGCATACAAAACTTCTTCGATTTAATAATATTTGTTTCACTCATAAAGTTCAATGTCTTATAGGCAACTTCAAGGTGCTCTCATAAGCTTATCAAGTAAATATATTTCTCATACGTTTTACATTTTAAACTTTTTTTTTGTACTTTTAAATGTAAAGATAACATGATTTTAATGCTTGTTAACAAAACTAATTCACTATAACTATTTGTTAATTAGATGATATCTACCCTGACATCTTTAACTAGTCATTGATCACTTAGACTGAAGATTTTTCTTTTGAATTTTTTTATGATTTTCTGTAGTTTTCATCTAGGTCCTTATCAGTATGTTTCTCTATCTCTGAGATTCTTCCAATCAGGTTTACGATCGGACGGTAATAAATATTGACTCACTCACTATTATTTACAGTTAAACGATATGTGAGTGATATTCACATTTTATAATTCACTAACCAGGAGCAATTTCCTCCAACTATGAACGGAGGAAAATGCTGTACTGTGAGTTATCATTTCTAGGATTTATTTCCCATTATCAAGGTTGAAGCCTAAAATTAACGTGGATTATTTGAGAAAAAAATCCACCAATTTAAAAAGAAAAGGAGATATATGTTAACGAACGTTCTACGGAATTTGTAGAACTTACCTGATCAAGAAATTTTCAAATTTCAAAACACTCCGGAGCTGGAGTTTCTTTCGCCGGTTCAAGGATTCTCCCACTGTGTACTGGTGACTTTTGGCCATAGCCGTTCACAACATACTAGAGGGGATTAGCTGTCAGCATGGTATTGGCATCAAGGGGTGGAAATTCTATAAATAAAGGTAACAAATGCATCAAAAGCCATAGATTTGGATTTGCCAAAGCTAGAAGAGACATAAATTAGTTCTGATGCTTTCACAGTTGAGACTTAAACCTTTCGCTCTAAAGGTCATTGTAGGATAATTTTAAAAAATCGGAGGCTATTAGGACAATTGGAGAAACATGACTTAAGGTTTGGGCAATTGGCTAATCGAGGACTTAAAAGTTTTGTTTTATCCACTCAAGTACTTAAAATTATAGAAAAAGTTTCAATCAGATGCCAAGCTCGCCATTTGTGGAATTCTTAGCATTGAATTTCTTATACTCCACACAGTTTATGATATTACTATTACTGTGTATAAGGTGAATGTAATTATGATTTATCAAGATAGCCTTATTCTATAAAAATATTATACCTTCCCAAACTAATGTTGTATTGGCTATTACGCTGAAACTTCCTATCTCTCCATCTTCTTGCATTATTAGTTCTATTTGTAATGTTATAGAATGCCCGAAAAAGTTTCTACATTTCATCCGATAACTAATATTTATATTTTACAAAAAAGAAAGAAGAAGAAAAGGACAGCCTCGGCCTCTGCTTCCTACCAGTGCAATCACATTATTTATATTCTTGGGGAGAAATGACCCCCGACAATTTTAAGAAAAAAAAAATTCAGACCCCTAATTATTGACTTGGGATGGATTAGACTTCTTCGCTTTTTCAAGAATTTATTAGGTAGGGGTGGGATTCCAGCACGTCAAAATCGCACCCCATTCATCGGTTGAAATGACTCCTAGAATTTTAAGAAAAAAAATTCAGACCCCTGATTATCGACTTAGGATTAATTAGACTTCTTCGATTAATTTAACTTATTTTCTGATGAAGGAAAGACTCCTCTTTGTCTAAGGAAATACTAGGTAGGCGTGGGATTCCCACGTGTCAAAATCCCACCCATTCAGCAGACGACACGTGTTGCTTGGCCCCACCTCCCTCCAAGAAGGTCGATGAAGGCTTGTGTCGCCTGGGCCCCACATTTCCTTTTTTTTTTTTTTTTTTTTTTTCTTGTTCCTCCCTCTCTTTCCCGTCTTACTTTTTCTTTTCTCGCTTCGCCTGCCCCACGTTCCCTTCTCCGACGTCAACCTCGAGCCGGACCTCAAATCCGCCGCCACCGGCCTTCGGCATGTCACCTCATTCATGCCTCCATCTTCATCCACTCTTTCTCTGACCTCCAGCGCCGCTGCCTCCTGTCCAACTCCTCCCGCACTCTCTGCATCCGTGCACGCGTAGGCTAGGAGGTCGAGGCCCTATGCCACGTCAAGGAGCCACACCGCCGCCGCCTCCGCCTCATTAGTTGTCTAAGCCAGCCTCGAATCAACTCAGATTCGAGGTCGAGCTGAGCTCTAGATCAAAAATCTAGGGTTCGCTCAACCTTAGATCCAAAATCTAAGGCCCAAAGTTCGCAGCTCGAGCTCGATGATGAAAGACTGAAAAGACTGGCTTAGCATATCATTTGGCCGGTGCTTTCACATTGTTAAGTCAACAAGGGATGATTTAGTTCAAGGTTGGATTTAGAACACATGAAAAATAACACATAATCATTTAGTTGAAATTAAGTATTAGTTTGTACGGCCGCAATATCACTAATGTATAAGATATATTTCTCTTATGGTTATTTTGTGTTAATGATTATTTATGAATAATTAAGGATTATAATTATTAATGATAATTAATTATTTATGAGAATAATTAATTATGGTTAATTCTTTGAGGCAAATAATTGTTTAGAGAAGTAATGGGCTAAGGATCAATTACACTTGTTAGATTAATTTAAATCATCTTTGACGAATTGACTCCCGTCATTGGCAAACTTCAATGCAAGTTCTCTAAAGAGAAAAATCCCCAAACCAATAAATTTGTTTCTACGGGTACATCATAAACAATGACTCCCCTAATTATTTTTTGGTTGATTATGCCTCTATATATGATGTTCGCAAGTTCGTTACTCCTACTTCAATCCATTATCAACGAGCAAACCCCCTCTTCTCCTACATTTCCCTCCTCAGACAATGACCCTACAAGATGCAATAGCAGCTGATGACGTTGATCAGCTATACAAATTAATTGAGTGGGACGTAAATCTCTTAGATCATGGATCCAAGGGCCCCTTCCCAGATACTCCACTACATGATGCCGCGGGCAAGGGGAAAACAAAAGTGGCCATGGAGATAGCCATCTTGAAGGCGTCGTTCCCTCGAAAGCTAAATCGAGGGGGTTACAGCCCCATGCACTTGGCTTTGCAAAATAAGCATTATCACACTGTGAGGGCACTGATGACCCTCAACCCTCAGTTGGTTCGAGTACACGGACGAGGTGGGATCACCCCTTTACATTTTGTAGCTGGGAAAATAGGAGACGATAGGCAGGAGAACGTGGAGCTCTTGGAACTCCTAGCAGAATTCCTATATAATTGCAGCTCTTCTATCAAAGACTTGACGAACCAATGTGAGACAGCAGTTCACGTTGCCATCAGGATGGGCAACATAGAAGCATTCAAGGTTTTGTTTGGATGGCTTAAAATAGCCCATCTGACAGAAATCTTGAACTGGAAAGACCAAGATGGTGATACTGCCTTACATATTGCCACATCCGAAAGGCAACCCGAGGTAAAGTTCATCGGTTTTGTGGTTATTCGTACTTTTATTGTTGGATCCTTCAATTCGACACAATCTTATCTGGGAACAAATATAACGGTAATAAGTACATGGTCTCACAAAATATTCTGAGTGAGGAGATATACTGCCTTATCTGGGCACAGTTTGGTTTCTTTTGTTTTACAAAATATTCAAAGTAAATGGTTTTACAAAATATTCAGGATGGATATTACTACCCTCCCAATCTTCTAATTCCACTTCTCTTTTTGACAATTTCCCCGTGCGCTTGGCCGTGGGAGGGTAGGCTCTACCCTTAGCGAATGGAGTTTTTACACGGGTGGATACTTTCTTTTGTCTTCATTTGTCTCCGTGGTGATTATCCTAATCATTTCATTTCTGTCCAAATCACTCACCATCCAAACATATAATAATAGACTTTTCAAGCCATTCAGATGGGTGGTAAAAATTAGATCAACAAGTAGTGCTTTTTTATAATGGAAAAAAGAAGAAGTCAAATACTCATATTAAGATAGTGATTTTATGAGTATGTAGATTCTTAAATCGTTTTCGTTTAATTTAATATATAGATAGTGGCATGTTTGAAAATCCAATTAAGTATTGAAAATTAAAAATTTAGCACTGATCAAGAGACCCAATTCAATCAAAGCGTTCACTTAATCTAACAATCAATAAAATTGATAGTAATCAAAATCTTCCCAATTAATTATATTTGGTAAGAAATTAATCATTTTCAATAATTGTTTGCAGAAGATTTTTTATTTCTATTTTCAGCACTTAAAGATTATCAACGCTGACGTGATTTTTTCAGTTTTATCAAAAGCAAACCCACAGTTTCATTTCAGTGCGAAAATTGTTTCAAGGTAGTGATGCCTCAGATTGAGTTCACCTTAATTGGCCTAACAATGTTTTGATTATATGACAGAATTTATTTAGCGGAGAGAAAAGATATGATGAAAATTGTTTCCATAGAACCCCTACAAAACTCGGTTTTTTAGTGAGCTCTAAATTCTAGGTTGCACGGTTTTCGAAGAATAATCTCCTCTCAACTCTTTCCATCATACCTAACACAACGTCTTAATTCACTCTTTTCTATTCTTTTACTTTTCCAATTGATAAGTAAAATTTCTTTTTAAATCAGTCCACCCGAGCATATTGTACAAGATAGAAGCTAGTGAAATGGAAGCTAACAAGTACAATTAAAACGACCATAAAATAATCATTCTGTGGATAGCGCAATTTCTCCCTGATAGATAGAAAAGGAGATACATGTACCTATCTAAGATGGTCTTTTTCTTCATAACGTAAAAAACCCATATAAAAAATGTTAAAGATAATTTCGGGTGAAAGGCTTAAATCACAATTTGAAAAGATTTTGGACTTCATTACCTTAGTTGCAATGATTGCATTTGATAAATAAAATTTAATAAACTTTGCCCCCATGTGCATCGGTCATTACATCACTACAATCATTAAAACTTATATGGCATAAGCTCATTTTGTGCACAATAGTGAAGCTTGTTATAAAGCAGTGACTGAAATCGAACGGATAAATACATCATTTTGTGACCTTTGCATTTCTTCCAGATCATCAAATTGTTGATTAAGTATGCGGATGTAAATGCGAAGAACTTCCTAGGTACGACGGCTTTGGAAATCTTCCAAGTGAATCCAAGTGGCAGTCCAGATGTTGCGGAGAGGTTTCACGATGAAGTACATCGAGCAAGACACTATACTCCTACCCTCTCTCTATCGCAATATTTTGGAAGGGAACAAAAACACTCTGATAAGTGGGGAAGATTTTTTAATGTCCAAAATAAATCCAATCGCGACATAATCATTGTTGTGTCTATCTTAATTGCAACTGCCACTTACCAAGCTGCTCTCACTCCTCCGGGAGGATACTGGCAGGATTCCTCTTCAAATTCCACTTTCGTTACAGCCAATTCCAGCAGCATTGCTATTGGAAAACCACATGAAGCCGGAGGCATTATCCTGAGCGGGAAGAGTCTACTTGTCTATTCGATCTGTAATACCGTAGCTTTTTTCACCTCGATTGCCACAATCTTGCTCGCCGCTCTTCAACTGGAGTCCTGCGTTAGCATGGTTTTCTTCGGTGTAGTGATTTTCTGCTATGCTTACTTTTATTCTTTAACAATCCCAATTCCGAAAACCGATAAGGCGACAGAAGCTGCCTTGGAGTCACTTTTTTTGGTCTCCGTCCCCGTCATAATAAGTTTCCTCACGTACGCCAGATACAAGACACGAATGCTAGCAAAAGTTCGACTACGAGTCGATGCCACATGGAGACACTTGGAGAATTTTCCTGAATCGAAGGATGGAAAGTAATTTCACAAGTATTATTTACTTTGACAATTCTTGTCACGTGTGCATCCAATCTATATTACTTATCTGAAGTGTTTGCAAGAAACGGTCTCTTTTTCTTTTATCAGTTATATGTAATGTACTCATCTATTATTTCCTCCAAAGAACTTTCATCTTGCTTGCGTTCGATACTTCCAATAGCCTTCTTCATAATCTAATTTTATAAAACGACACAGTGGAAATGAAACCACCGAGCCGCAACTCGCAAAGACCAACGCATGAAGCGTACACGCACCAAATGCACGTAAGGATATCTCTTGATTTTCTGCATTTCTTAAATAAAGGCAAATCGAGTGCCTCGATCAAACATAACAAATAAGCATAGTGGCAACCCTTTTTCTAGAAATGACAACTCAGAAAAAGAAATACTGAGAATATATAATGAAATCCTAGTTAAATGTAAAATAACAATTGGATACTATGATATCTTCCGATCAAAGATAAAATATCTCAACGCATTTAAAAAGTCAAAATAATATACATAATAAATTCAAATATTCTATACCAAATGACCATCTTAAATATTATTAAAGAAATAATTATCAAATTTCATTATCCCTGAATTCATCAAATGACAAATCCAAACTTGAGGTGCCCCACATCATTCTCACATCATTGGGAAACAAAAGCTTGACCCCGAACTTTTATAAGATGTCCGGTTATCTAATAAAGAATATTTGTTACAATCCTCTTGAAATTTGGAACCATATCCACATTGCTTTAAGAAAAGATTCCAACCAGACTTATCGATCTATCGATTGATCATTTAAATTTTCCGGATACAATGAAATCACTTTTTGATCTAGCGTGTAATCTTGGGTGGAAACGAGGCTAGTGACAACTGAGAAAGGTGGGACGTGAGAGAGGGGTTGGGGGAGGGGGCGACAAGGAATCGAGAAGTAACAGTGGCTACTTGTACGATTCCCGCAGTTATGGATTCCCAGTCATTTCGAAGCTCATCTAAACTCTCTCTGCCTATGCTGCCGTTTTTTTTTTTTTTTTTTTTTCAATTTTCGTTTTTAATATTATTTAATTAATATTTATATTAAAAATCAAATTTTAGCCAAAATAACGTCGTTTTTGTGAATGTGGTGATATGGAATTACGCGAGTCATGCGGATGTTAAAAATTATTAAAATAAGACATATTAGATTTCTAACGGCTTTTGTTGAAGTTGGTATTTAAGTGATTCAATTTTTTAAAAAAGTAACATTTAAGTGTACATTTCGTAACTTTTGATATTTAAATATTTACTCATGCCAAATTTTGGCACTTGGGCTATTCTTTTCCCGAAAAATATCAATTCAATTACTTCCTTGAAGTGGTGATCTTGTCGCGATCGGCACAACGAAGATGGGTTATTATTGAAACCTTTTTTTTAATTCATAAAACAAATGTGTATAAAAATAATAAAAATTAGATTTGAGTATGTCTTTAAAAGGCTCAAAGAAGAAACTGGGGAAAGAAAAAAACCAGATTTGGGAGGGCTCCGGGGGAGCTCGAGGGACGAAGGAGTAACTCAGACAAAAAGAAAAAAAGGAGCCAGGGTTTTCTTGCTCAGCCGAGAGTGCTCGAAAGAGAGAAAACCGAAAACAAAGAGAAGACGGAGATCCGAGAGAGAAGGCGAACCTGGCGACCAGAGCGATACGAGCGAGTGAGAGCGGCTCAAACACGCACGGGCCTGCTCGACAACCTTCCCGGCGACGTTCTCGAGTTGACTAGGTAGGTCTAGCTCCGTCCTTACTCCGTTTTTAGGCGCACCGGGCTGGAGCTCGCGGCCATCTGGCTTGCGCAAGCTTCGGCCCTCGCCGCCCTTGCATTTTGTTCCCACGTTCCTTGTATGTCATGTTTGAACCCCTCCCAAAGCATGTTCAAGGCTCGATTGAGCCGGAAACCTTCGAGTTTTGTAGCGCCCGTTAACCGTTCGACGAGATGCCTGAGCGAGGTCCGGCGCCGATTTCAATTCGTCCAGTAGAAACCGAATCACCATTGCCGGTCTGACCTCGTGAGGATGTCCCAGTAGCGGATGTTCGACCGGTCAGCGAAGGTTCGGCTTAGTTTGGCTGAGGGTGTCCTTAGTGTCTCGGTTCATCGCCTTTTCTGGCGACCTTCGGAAACACCGGCCGGCTATGGGCCGGCGGCGCTGGGCGTTCGGTCGGACCGAACGACTGACGCCAGACGACGGCCTAGTGACGACCCCAAGACCCGGTGAGGACTCGCGGTGGCGTCGGCGTCGGCTCGGCGGAACGAAGTTGCAGGGTCTTCGTGCATGAAGGAGACGTCGGGCGTGCATGCAGGAGCAGGAGGAAGAAACCTGCAGGGAAGAAGAGAAAAATTGAAAAAAAAAGAGAGTAAAAAGAAAAGACAGAAAAAAGAGAAGATGGGGGAGTGCCGGGCGTGCGTTGCATGCAGAAAAGGACCAAAAAAAGAAAATTAAAGAAAAAGACAAAAGAAAAAGAAAAAGAAAACAAAAACAAAAAGCTAAAAAACAGGAAAATGGAAAGAAAGCGAAATGGGCTGTGGCTTTCTAATTGTCGGCTGGTCAGTGGGCTTGTGCATCATGGGCCATGGTGACAGATTGCTGAGATAAGATAGAAATTGGATGTTGGCTTATTTTGAGAGAAGCATTTTCGTGGGCCATCTTGGTTATTTTTTGAGTGGGCTTAGGGCCGGCCCGATTTTTTTTAGTCCAGCCCGGACCGATAGGGTCCGGGTCGGTTTGGTAGGGCTGGGTTTCCCGACCCGGTCCGAATTACTTTTTTAATAAATAAAAAAACCGAATATTTTCAAAATTCCAAAAAAATAGAAAATTTTAGAAAATTCCAAAAAAAAAAATAATAAATGTTTTTCTTTTAATTCCAGAAAAGCCAAAAAATTTCAAAAATCTTAAAAGCTTGTTTTGTTTAATTTCGGAAAATTCGAAAATATAAAAAAATATAAAAAATATAAAAAATTCAGAAAAATTCATAAAATCAGAAAAAATTGAAATTTTTTTTTTAGAAAACCCTAAAAAGGAAAAAAAAAACCAAAATCAATGCTTTGCGCTTTACAATGCGCTTTTCTCCCGCGCCCGTTTGTTATGATATTTTGAATCTTTGTTTCCTTATCCTTAACTAAGGTTATGACAGACCTTGGCTTTTACCGAATACGTTGTCGAGATCTCACTAATACATGATTGTTGACACCCGAATTTTTGTTTATTTTATTTTAAATGTCCATTTATTTTTACATATATAAATATATATTAATCTCTAAAAAAAAAATCAAAAAACACCAAAAAAAAAAAAAAAAGACAAGGAGGCCGGGCCAGGGTTGGGCCTGCCCGGCCCCCATGCGGCCCTTTCCCTTCCTTCGCACGGGCCCGACCCACTTCTCTTTTCTTTCTTTCTTGGCCCGGCCCACTCGTTTTTCTTCTTCCATTCTTCTCTCTCGCGCTGAAGCAGCCTGCATGAAAACAGAAAATGATGATGATGATGCCAGCGGTGCAGCAGAGCAGAAGCAAGGGCAGCAGAGAGGAAAGCAGCAGCAGCAAGTCAGCAGAAGAGCAGCAGCAAGTCAGAGCACGCGAGGAAAAGAAAAGAAGGAAACGAAAAAGAGGAGGAGGGGAACAAGGGAGAAGGACTGAGGGCGACGCCTGATCCGTGGCCGACGTTGCCTCGCCGCACCTCAACTCCGGTACCAGAAGTAACAAAAAGAGGGAGAGCCAGGCGGACTGAGCAGAAAAAGGGCAGAAGAAAAAAAAACCAGAAACGAAGAAAAAGGAGGGGCAGCGGGGGCCGGTTTTTGTTTTTCTAAGGAGGGGGCAGGAAGGAAGAAGAGTAACGAACGAAAGGAGAAATGGCCGACAGTGGTGCCTGAATATCCGCCGTCGACTTCCCGCCACGCCGCAACTCCGGCGCCGGAACAGGAGATTCGAAGGGAAACAGATTAGCACAGTGAGATCCGGGAGAGAGAGCGAGTTCAAGAAGGATAAAGAGCGATCCGAGAGAGCAAGGAAAGCTCGAGGAGTAGCTCGCCGTAAGCCGCCATCGTCCGCCGCGGCCTGCCCCCGAACCAGGTAAGTCCACCCCTCTCCCCCACCCGTTTCTGTTCTGTTTATTGAGGTGGCGGGCCGGAGCTCGCGCCGACCAGTTCGCACGAGCCCCGGCCCTTATCGCCCTTCCATTTTGCTCCTGATTTCCCTAATGCCATGTTTGAACACCTCCGGCGAATGTGAGGCTCGATTGAGCCACAAACTTCCGAAACCAGTAGCGCCCATTAGGTGTTTGACAAAATGCCCACCCGAAACCCAGAAAATTCCATGATCGGCTCCGTCTTGTTTCTTGAATTTTTGTTTGCATATTGCCTGCTCTCGTGTTATCTTAGCACTATAGTCATTTTCATGAGGTTTCTATACGCTTTCGGGTCGAAAAGAAACATCTTTGGTTTCCGGCGAGAGGAGAGTGTCGAGGGCCGCCGGAAGTCGGCACTCGCGGTGGCCAGCGGCGTTCGACATCAGTCGGATAAAACGGCCGACGCCCGATGATAGTGGGTGACCTTCTTGTAGGACTGGTGAAGACTTAGGGGGCCTCAGCGGCGGCGACGCGGCGGAGGAGTCGCTGGCGTCGAACGTCCGCGAGGAAGAAGATGAAGACCAGAAGACCAGAAAAATAAAAGAAAAGGGAAAAGAAAAGAAAATAGCAGGGGCTGGGCTGAACTTCAAACCGGGCCTAACCTGAATTTTGGGTCAATCGCTAGTGTTGGGTTGAAGGAAACTGGGCCGAATTTTTTAGAAATTAGAAATGGGTTATTTAATTCTTGTTTTCTATGGGCCATTTTTAAAAAAATTCGACCGGGCCGTTCGGCCAGCCCGGTCGCCGGCCCGGCCCGGACCATTACGGTCCGGGTCGACTTAGTAGGGCCGGGTCTCCTGACCCGGTCCGAATAATCTTTTTAATTAAAAAATAAAAAAAATCAAAATTTTCAGAAAATCAAAAAATATTTAAAAAATTCGAAAATTCAGAAAATGCATGGAAAAATCCAGGAATCTGGAAATTTCGAAAACAAATATTTTTATTTTATTTTATTTTCGAAAATATTAAAATATTAAAAAATTCCAAAAAAATTAGATAGATTCAGAAAATTCCAAAGAAACATTAATAAATGCTTTTTCTTAGATTTTCAGAAAAGTCAAAAAATATCAAAACGTCTTGAAATCTTGTTTTTCTTTAATTTCAGAAAATTTGAAAATATTTAAAAATTCAGAAAAATCAGGAAAATCAAAAAATTGCAAAAAATTAGAAAACCCTTAAAAAGAAGAAAACATCCAAAATTGAATAAGCCTTTAGGGCTCTACAATAGGTTTTTTGAACGTGTTGCCATGTCTTTAGTTAACACACACAAGTTAGGTGCGAAAGGGCGTTAGTCGCATGACTAACGTAATCGCTCCTCGACCCTGGATTCTCTGGTTGTGTAAAAGTGAGACACGCTCCCATGTCTCGCTCGGTTTCTAGTCGACCTCAATAGACTAGTGGCGACTCCTTGTTTGCGCTTTTATGAATATCCCAACGTCGCGCGGGGGTATGGGGCCGGAGAGCCCTGTTAATGAGCCCGTCGGCTCGAAATTGATAATACCCCTAAACCTATTATATATAGATATTATTATTTTTGAAAAAATAGGTCGCGACAATGATCAAGTTAGGTACCGAAATGGCGTTAGTCGCGTGACTAACGTAATCAAGTCCCCGATCCTAGACTCTCTAGTTGTGTAAAAAGTGAGATACGCTCCCATGTCTCACTTGTTTCCTAGTCGACCTCAATAGACTAGTGGCGACTCCATATTTGAAAACTTTTGTGAATATCCCAACGTTGCGCGGGGTATGGGCTTGGGAGAGTCCGAGTTAATCAATGGTCGTCGGCCTGAAATTAACAATACCCCTAAACCTATTATTTTCAGAAATTTTAGGTCGCGACACATCCGAATTATAGTTATTGCCTAAACACTACGAAGTTTCATAAAGACCACATTGTTTCGACTATGGAAGATCATATATTTGAATTTCACAAAAGAAACCAGGATTTCGCTCCTTTCAATTGGATAAGAACCTCTACCACACAGGCTCACATTCTTGCGGGTCAATTCCATAAAAACCCTCAACTATAGCTTTAGTCCCAAAAATACCCCAAACTTTTTTTGTCTCGAAAAAACCCTCAACTTTTACTTTAGTCCCAAATCTACCCTCCGTCAAAATCACCGTCAACCCTTTGACGTGGCCGCCGGCGCGGAGTCGGGCCGTCGCCGGAGTCGGGCGAGGGCGGCCCAGGGCCCGGGCGACCCTCGCCGGCGTCGGCGAGGGCCGCCTGCAGCCGATCCGTCTCGGCGGCCCGCCCGACGCCGGCGAGGGCCGCCGATCCGGCTAAGGGCCGCCCTCGCCGGATCGGCTTGGGCGGCCTCGCCGCCCTCGGGTCGCCCTCGCCGGATTTGGCGAGGGTGACCTTCGCCCGAGTCGGGCGGCCCTTGCCGGCATCGGGCGAGGGCCGCCTGTGCCGACGGGCGAGGGTGACCCTCGCCGCGTCCGGCGAGGGCCGCCCGAGCCGGATCTGCTGGGCGGCCCTCGCCCGACGACGGAGGGTAGCCGGCGTCGGCCGCCCTCGCCGACGCCGGCGAGGGTCGCCTGTGCCCGGGCCGCCCTCGCCAGCCTCGTCCGACTCCGGCGACGGCCTGACTCCGACGCCGGTGAAGCCACGTCAAAGGGGGTTGACGGTGATTTTTGACGGAGGGTAGATTTGGGACTAAAGTGAAAGTTGAGGGTTTTTTTTTAGACAAAAAAAAGTTTGGGGTATTTTTGGGACTAAAGCTATAGTTGGGGGTTTTTTATGGAATTGACCCCATTCTTGCTGACTCGCAGCGTTGACCAGTCACAGTAAAAAGACACCGAATGCCAGTTTGCTCGCCCCTACTCGAAAACCGAAATACAGAAAAGCAAAAGAGAAAGAGAGAGCACTAAGAGGTAAGAAAAGCCTCTTGTTTTCGCTCCTCAAAACTCGTTCTCTCGGAATGTGTCGGCGGCAAGAGTTCTTACAGCTTTAATGATCATCTTACCTCAACACAACTTAGATCGAACCACTGAAGAAGGGGAGCAACAGAGAGTGGGGGAGAGGGGCGGGGCGGGAGGAGGAAAGCATCTAATAAAAGAGTAAAAAGATTAACTTAGGATCAGCAATGAACCGGAACCCAAGAACTTTGTCTTGCAAAGCCGGTATTTCAATAAAATCGATCTGTTCAGGGAATAGAATTGGAAATCGAATTGATCACGACCAACTCCCAATCCTTTTATTCGAAAAGTAAACAAATTCTCAGGTGAATTGACTTGTAACTGATAAATAGGCTCGATTGCTCACTCTACTAGCATCCATCTAATATAAAATTTTGGAAAACTCAATCGTCAATTACATTAAAGGGGAACGAAGTGATGAACAACCCACTAATGACTCACTAGTTTGTAGCTATTGGTTTAATCTTTTCAACGGTAAAAGAGATAAGTGTAGAAAAGTGCTTAAGATTGAGCATTTGATCAATTGAAGAGTCCAATGTTTATTTTGGTCACTTGATGACTTCAAATTCAACACACACAAAAAAAACTAGTTAGATTATCGAGCTCTCTGTTAGTGAAATTTGAGTAATGAAATTATTATGCTTCACACAGTGTTAAGTAGACACCATCTTTGTGAACCAAATGGGTGTAGCTATGGTTTATCGAAACTGCTGAGGCTATTTGATATTACACCAACCAATATTATAAAAAAAAATCAGACCACAAATTATTGACTAAGGATCAATTGCACTTGTTAGATTAATTTAAATTATCTTTGACGACTTGACCCATGGCATTGCAAAACTTCGCATGCAAGTTTCTAAAGAAAAAATTCCCCAACCAATTGAATCGTTTCTCCGGATGTATCAAACTTAGCATGGAAGTTCTCTAAAGAGAAAGATCCCCCATCCAATTGAATTGTTTCTACGGGATATATCATGAGCAATGACTCACCTAATTATATTTTGGTCGACTATGGCACCATATATGATGTTTGCAAGTTCGCCACTCCTACTTCCATCCATCATCAACGAGCAAAGCCCTTCTTCTCTTGCATTTCCCTCCTCAAACAATGACCCTTCAAGAAGCAATAGCAGCTGATGATGTTAATGAGCTATCCAGCTTAATTGAGTAGGACAAAAATCTCCTAGATCATGGATCCAAGGGCCCCTTCCCAGATACTCCACTACACAATGCCACCGACAAAGGGAAAACTTAAGTGGCAATGGAGATAGCCACCTTGAAGCTGTCATTCGCTCAAAAGCTTAATCGAAGGGGTCACAGTCCTATCCACTTGGCTTTGCAAAAGAAGCATTATCACACCGTGAGGGTACTGATGACCCTTGATCCAAAGTTGATTCGAGTAAAGGGACGAGGCGGGATCACCCCTTTGCATTTTGTAGCCGAGGAAATAGGAGACAATGAGCAGGAGAATGTGGAGCTCCTGGAACTCTTGGTAGAATTCCTATATGCTTGCAAATCATCTATCGAAGACTTAACGAACTAATGCAAGACTGCAGTTCACGTTGCCATCAAGACGGGCAATATAGAAGCATTTAAGGTTTTGTTTGAATGGCTTAAGCGAGTCCATCTAACGAAGTCTTGGACTGGAAAGACCAAGATGGTGACATTGTCTTCACTAGTTTCATGGTTATTCGTAATTTAATTGTTGGATCCTTCAATTTGACATAATCTTATCCTAGAACAAATGTAACGGTAATAAGCACATGGTTTTACAAAATATATTGAGTGAGGAGATTTGAACGGAACCACCTTGTTTGGCTTCTTTTGTTTTACAAAATATTCAAAGCACATGGTTTTACAAAATACTCATGATGGAGAAAAATGTACCTGTCAAGATGGTCTTTCTCTTCAAAACGAAAAAAATTCATACACAAAATGTAAATAATTCTAAACCATTCAGATGACAACTTGACATGGTTAACTCCTAAAGTTTTTTTATGAGAAAATGTAATAAACTTTTTCTTCATGCACATTTACATCACTACAATCATTCAAACTTATATGACATGAGCTCATTTTATGCATAATAGTAAAGCTTGTGACAAAACAGTGAATGAAATTGAACAGATACATACATCATTTTGTAACCTTTGCATTTCTTCCAGATCATCAAACTATTGAGTCAGTATGCGAATGTAAATGCAAAGAACTTCCTAGGTAAGACGGCTTTGGAAATTTCCGAAGTGAATCCTAGTGGTAGTCCAGATGTTGCGGATTCCCGCCATGAAGGACGTCGAGAAAGACGCTATACTCCTACCCTCTCTCTATCACAATTTTTTGAATGGGAGCCAACAGACTCTGAGAAGTCTGCAAATACTTTCAGTGTCCAAGACAAATCCAATCGTGACATAATCGTTGTTGTGTCTACCTTAATTGCAGCTGCCACTTACCAAGCTGCTCTCACTCCTCCGGGAGGATACTGGCAGGATTCCTCTTCAAATTCCACTGTCGTTACCGCCAATTCCAGCAGCATCTCTCCTGAAAAACCACATCAAGCTGGAGACATTATCATGAGCGGGTCGAGACTATTTATCTACACGTTTTGGAATTCCGTGGCTTTTTTTGCCTCGATTGCCACAATCTCGGCCACCGCTCTTCATCTGGAGGCCTGCACCTTCATGGTTCACTTCTGTCTAGCCATTCTCTGCCATGCTTACTATATTTCTATGATGTTCCAAATTCCGAAAACCGACAAGGTGGCACAAAATTCCGTAGGGTTACTTTTACCTCTCTGTGCCCGTCATATTGATTTTGCCCATTTACGCCTTGTGCAAGAAAGCAAAGCGCGCACTAGGTCGCCTACGAGTCGATTCCACAAGAAGACCCTTCGCAACTTTCTAGGATAGAAGGATTGAAAGAGATTTGCAAGGATGATTTACTTTGACAACTCTTGTCGCGTGTGCATCCAATCCATGTGCCTCATTCAAAGGTTTGCAAGAAATGGACTCTTTTTCTTTTTATCAGTTACATGTAATAGACTCATCTATTATTTCCTCTAAAGAATTTTCATCTTGCTTGCGTTCAAAACTTCCATTAACCTTTTCCATAATCTAATTCTACAAAACAACACGGCAGAAATAAAAACCTCCGAATCACAACTTACAAAGACGAATGCACGAAGCGTCTCCGCACCAAATGCACATAGGGACATCTCTTGATTTTCTGTATTTCTTAAAAAAGGGCAAATTGAGTGCCCCGATAAAATACAACAATAAGCATGGTGGCCACCTGGCAACCTTTTTTCTAGAAATTACAACTCAGAAAAAGAAATACTGAGAATATATCAAAAATCATAGATATCTTCTGATCTAAGCAAAGACATCTTAAGGCATTCAAAAGTTAAAAAAATATAAACAGTAAATTCAAATATTCTATACCAAATGACCATCCTAAATATTATGAAAAAAATAATTATCAAATTTCATTATTCCTAAATTCATCAAAAAATAAATCCAAACTTGAGGTGCCCCATTCGACCATTGCATTCAGAACTGGTCTAATAGCTTGATCCATTCATCCCACACCAAGCCCATCATCTCTAACCCAGACTCATAGGCCTGTGAATCTGGCTCTTGAAACTGTAATCAATGCGTGGGCTCGCTAAAGGCCCATAGGATACAAAAAGAGGCCCGGCCTCAATTTTCCCAATGTCTTCGCACGATGTGAATTACCAAATTCCCGTTAAAATGAAGTCGTTTAGATAAATCAATGAACTAGGAGGAGTCAATGAAACGACATCAATACAAGTCCTGGGTTTTCGATTGAGACGTAAAGACTTCGTTTTTTCCTAGTAGAAATTTTTAGAACATGGAGTGTGAATCAATCCCATGAACAATTTGGAGGAGCCGAGTCTTCATTTTGCACTATTATGAATATGAAAATAATTTAAAAATTTGGATTCAATTCTCGACCTCTCCTATTGTAAATAGAATTGAATATAGGTCGAGCCATAACATCGAATTTCAAGTCATTGTAGTAATGCCTGGCTTTTTGATTCATTTGCTTTTCCAGCGATATGAACATATTTAAGTAATTATCATTCTAACTTATCATATTTAGAATCTTTTTGAACCAGTTCTAATTAGAGCATACCTTGCGAGTTGATTTCCAAATAGAGTCGACCATTTGAGGGTACAAAACCGAGATCGAATCGGATAAGGTCCCTTTCCAACTTTTATAGCCAAAAACTGAATTGGTTTCCACGTGAATCAGCTGGAATTGTTATCACTTATTCTGTTCGGTTCCTGGGTCAAACTAGCCTTGATTGCTTACCCCTAATAGTATCTGATGTATGTTATGGAATATATAATTGCCAATTACGTCAGAGAGGAATGGAAGGCGAAGAAACCCACAAATGACTTATGAGTATATTGTTGTGATTTAATCTTCTTGACGGTCCGAAACAGGACTTGAGATTTGGGCAACAGTTAATCAATTGAGGACTTAAAATTTTGCTTTGGGCCACTTGTGGACTTAAAATTTTGAAAAAGCTCCGATCAAATATCGGATTCACCGTTGCTGGAGTTAACCATCATTGCGTACCCGGTAGGCTGTAATTATTAATTCCTCAAGACAACCTCAGCTGCTACTCTTCACATCTTCAAGTAGTTGGAGAGAAATGACACCCAGCGATAATAATAAAACAAAACAAAAATTCAGACCACAAATTATTGGCTTAGGTTTAACGAGAGTTATTAGATTAATTTATCTTATCTTGTTGAGTTGGCTCACGCATTGCGAAACGTCGCATGCACGTTCTCTAAAGAGAAAGTTCCCCTACTAGTCGCGTTGTTCCTATGGGGATGAATCATCAAAAGTGAGTCGCTTAATTAAACTTTCACTAACTGTGGCGCTTTTTATGATTTCGCAAGTTCGCTACTTCTACTTCCATCCATCATCAACGAGCGAAGTTCCACTACTCCTCCGTTTCCCTCATCGAAAACCATGGACCCTCGACTTCAACTAGCAATAGAAAATGACGACGTGGATGAGCTACATAGGTTAATCGTGGAGGAGCGAAAACTCTTGGATCGTGCATCTAACGATCCCTTCCCAAATACTCCTCTACACGTTGCCGCGGCCTCCGGGAAAACCCAAGTGGCTATGGAGTTGGCCATCTTGAAACCATGGTTTGCTCGGAAGATAAATCCAGAGGGTTACGGCCCCATGCACTTGGCTTTGCAATACGAGCATTATCATAGCGTGAGGGTTATGATGACCCTTGGCAACAAGTTGATCCGAATTCAAGGATGATGTGGGATCACCCCTTTGCATTATGTTGTGGGGAAAGAAGGAGACATTGAGCTGGAGCTCCTAGCTGAATTCCTTTCCACTTGCAAATCATCCATTGAAGACATGACAAACCGATGTGAGACTGTGGTTCACATTGCCGTCAAGAACAATAACCTCAAAGTATTTAAGTTTCTATTTGGATGGCTTAAGCAAGTCCGTCTGACACAAATCTTGGAGTGGAAAGACCAAGATGGTAACACGGTCTTACATATTGCTGCATCCGAAGGGCAATTTGAGGTATAGTTCATCTGTTTCAATGGTTATTCGTGCTTTTATTGTTTGATCATTAAATTCGACACAATCTTTTCCGGGAACAAATATAATGATTATAAATACGGGGTCTTAGAAAACATTCAGAATGAGAAACTTTGTTTGGTTGCTTTTGTTGGAGAGAAGAGAAGGAATTAGAAGGAATAGATATTACTCTTTCCCTCCTAATATTCTACTTACACTTCTCTTTTTGACGATGTCCCCGTGCACTTGGTCTCTTTATAATCATTTCATTTCTCTCCTAATCATTCACCATCCAGACATATAATGCCGATGGGCTGTAAAAATTTGTTGAACAAATAGTACTTTTTTATAATAAAAAAGGTCAAATGCTCTTCTTCGTTTTTTTTTAGGGGGCGGGGGTGAAAGTCAAATGCTCATTAAGATGGTGATTATATGAGTATGTAGATTGTTTTTTGTTTTTTTCGTTGAATTTAATATATACATATTGGCATGTTTGAAAATTAAATTAAATCTTCGGTGGAGGATATTAAACTTGTACGATAATCCTAATTAATGTTTGACTTAAAAGATTCAATTCAGTCAAAATATTTACCTAATCTAGTAATCAATATCATGGACAGTATTAGAATCTTCTCAATTACATGGGCAAAACCTACAAATAGTAATCATAGTTCCATATTTGAAAAGAAATGAATCCTATTCAGTGATGTCTTTTTAATTATCAACGAAAAAAATTATTTATATTTTCATCACTTAAGATTGTCTAACAATAGCGCTTGTTTTCAATCAAGCAAGCCCATTGTTTCAATTCAAACTTTTAATTTCCCTACAATGTTTTGGTTGGAGAATATAAAAAAAAAAAAAAAAAGGAAGGAAAGAAAAGGAGTGTTATAGAGAGATAACCTTGTTTACAGTTTGGTGAGTGGAGAGAGAAGATATGATTAATTGTTGCCCTTCGAACCTCTATAAAACTCAAGTTTTTAGTGAACTCTAAATCTTTCTAAGTTGGATGATTTTGGATAAATAATTTCCTTCCAACTCTTCACATCATAATCACATAACACAACAATAATCTAATTTATTATTTTTAATTCTTTCATTTTTCCTTAATAATTAGCAAAATCTCTTCCCTTCTTTCGAAATCAGTCCATCCCAACATATTGTATGAGATAGAAGCAAGTGAAATGGATGCTAAGAAGGACAATCCGACACAACCATAAAATAATCACTTTGTGGACAGAAAGATTACTCCATAATCAATCGAATATTATGGATAGAGGATATTTTTGGACCTTTCTAAAGTCATCTTTCATAGCAAAAAAACATAAATACAAAATGTAATTAAATCCTAAACCTTTTCAATTAATGTGATTAAGTCCTAAATTTTATGAAAAAAATATATTCATTTGGGTCATCACTTCTATGGGTTCACCTAAGTTACAACTCGCATGGACAATTCCTAGCTATCATGTAAATAATTTCAAGTGAAAGGACTAAATCGCATTTTTTAAAAAGACTTGGGACTTCATTACATTAGTTAAAACGATTGCATTTAAACTTTTCCTTTCGTAAGTAAGTCGCTACATCACTAGCATCATCAAACTCATATAGATATATGGCATGAGCTTACTTTGTGCATGATAGCAAAGCTTGCGACAAAGCAATGACTGAAAATCAACGGAACCGTTCTTCATTATTTTTCCCATTGCACTTTTTCCAGATCATCAAGCTGTTGATCGGTTATACGACCATAAAAGCAAAGAACTTCCAGGGCAAGACCGCTCTAGAAATCTTCCAAATGAATCCTAGTGGCGATCAAGATCTAGCGAATAGGTTACACCATCTAGGACGTGAAGCAGTTACTCCTACTCTCTCTCTATCACAGTTTTTGAGCAGGGAGCTAACTGCGTTTGTGAAGTGTGTAAACTTTTTCCGAGTCCAAGATGAATCCGCTCGAAATATAATCCTGGTACAGTCTAGCTTAATTCCGGCTGCCACTTATCAAGCTGCTCTTACTCATCCTAGAGGAAACTGGCAGGATGACTCCACAAATCCCCCGGACAATTCTTCCAGCGTCACCGCCAATTCCAGCAGCATTGCTCTTGGAAAACCGCATCAAGCTGGAGACGCTATCCTGAGTGGTTTGGATCTATCTGTGTACGAGATGTGCAATAGCCAGGCCTTTTTCGCCTCGATTGCCACAATCTGGGCCATCACTTTTGCTGCAGAGGCCAACCCTTTGTTTTACATCCCTATGCCCATTCTCTGCGTCCCTTATTTTTACTCTTTGCTAAGTCAAATTTCGGAACGCGATCGAGTGACAAAAATTCCCCTAAAAGCACTTGTTGAGTTCTGTCTGCTCGCCGGGTTAGTTCTCCCCTTGCGCATTAGGACGAATCACATAAGAGTTCAACGACGAATCGATGCTGCAAGGAGACGCGTTGCAACATTCGAGGAACGAAGGATTCAACATACTTCATTTTATTTGACAATACTTGTCACTTGTGCAATCATTCTATGTGGTATTATAGGATATTGAACGTTGCAAGTGCCATAACTTTTGTACAGCGTTGTTCACTTGAATGAGGGTTAGAACACCAGAAGTGCCACAACTTTTGTACGACGCTCACTTTGTGCCAAAATTATTTTTTCACTCACTTAAATACCACAAGTTTTAAAAAATGTTCACTTGAGTGCCATCTTGCCAAAAAAGCTAACGTGGTTACCGGAAAGCTGACATGGCCGTTGGTAAACAATATTTTAAAATTTTAAAATTTATTATTGTTTTTTTTTGCTTTTTTCTTAAGGGTCGGTGAGGACCACCGTTGACCCTCGCTAGCTGCGGAACCCTCGACCAAATTGGGCGAGGGCCCCCTTGCTGTTGGTCGTGAAGGCCTTAGGTGAGGCCGTCACGGCCTCCCCTCGACTCGCCGAGGGCCGTTGCGGCCTTGCCGAGGGCATTTGCGGGCCAGATTTGAGCAAGGGCCTCCTGACCCTCACCATAGCCGCCGTGGGTGAGGCCATCGGGTCCTTGCCAACCGCTGGCAAGGCCGTGATAGCCCTTACTATTGGCCTCACCTAGGGCCTTCGCAGCCGACGGCGAAGGGCCCTCGCCCAATCTAGGGAGGGTTCGATGGCCGGCGAGGGTCAACGGTGGCCCTCGCCGGTCCTAAAAAAAATAATCAAAAAATCAAAAAAATTAATTAAAATATTAAAATATTGTTTACAGGCATCCATGTTAGCTTTTCCAGCAAACAAATTAGAAGTGGCACTCAAGTGAATGTTTTTTCGAACTCGTGGTATTTAAGTGAGTGAAAAAAAAGTTTTGGCACCAAAGTGAGCGCCGTACGAAAGTTGTGGCACTCCTAATGTTCTAACCCCACTTGAATGTCATAACTTTTTTTCCGACCATTTAAGTGCTAAGATTTTGTTATGATACACATATGAGTTATATTAAGAAAGTCATACATTGGAGAATTAGTCCATACTATGCCCTTCATTCACACAATAAGTAGTATAATGTAAATATTCCTAGCCTCTAATAGCTTCCACATACTAATAGCATCCACGTGCTAATAGACATTAACATCTCGAAAATTTTCAATAAGGTCAAGGAAATTCATTTAGCTAAAAGATCGTTATCATGCACATCCAATGCATACATTTGATAATTAATCTTGCAGTTCCGTCGGGATCTTCTCGTAAAGCAAGAAATTTTGATTGATTCTACAAAGATGGTTCCAAATTCGAAGAGGATTTTAGCATAAATGCTTATTAGATTATCTGACATTTTTATAAAAAAAACAACTCGGGTTGTAGATTTTTTTCTGATATAGGGAGAATAATGTGAGATGCCTTAAGTTTGGATTTACGTCTTTTATTAGATGAATTTTTAGGATAGCAAAGTCTGATATTTCCTCCTTTAACTAAGTTGGTTTACAATATTCACTTTGCATATAATACATGAGTTTATCATTTCTATTATATTTAAGTTTTTGAATGAGTTAATACGTTTTATTTTTTATTGAAAGATACCGTAGGATCTAGTTGATTTTCAAGATTTAGCTAGACGTTTGTTATTTTTTCAGTATTTCTTTTTCGGTTACGGAAGCTCTCTCCCTCACATTCTCTCTCTCTGTCCTCCCTAGAACTCTATTTCACAGCTCACTCTCCCTCAACCTCTCTCTCCGGCCTCCAATTTCTCCCTGAATCTCCCCTCTCAAGAGCTCTCGCCCCTCTACTTTTAAGGCTGCCCAGCATTGGATAAGGATGTGAAGAACCGAATTGAAAATCAAAACAAAATCGAAATAATTCGAAATAGGGTCGGCTCGATGAACCAAAAAAACCAAATTTATTTTTCTCGGTTAGGATTTTATGAGCTCCTTAAAAAGTAAATTCACGGTTGGACGACGCGACGGATCTCCCTTCCCTCGTCCCTTCAAAATCAAGACCGCATCCCCTCGATCTCCCCCAATGGCCTCTGCCCGGTCACTCCTCGTCGGGGATCGAACCCTGCCGAGACCCTTCCTGGGATCCCTCGCTGTCCATCGCAACACGTGGTGAGCTCAGAATTCGGACGCTTGCCCGTGATGCGGATCCAGGTTCGCTCGTTTGGGATGAAAACCCATGTCTCCAATTTCTCCAAACCCTAGGTTTTTCCTCCGGCGATAGCCGGTTTTCGCACACGCTTTCTTGTCCAAGGGAGAGGGGGGAGAGAATTCGAAATCCATAAAGACACGATTCGAAGTGAATCTGCTGATATTGGTAAATTGGGTTTATATTAAAGGGCATAATTATCATTGTATTGTTTTAGCCCTAAACCCTATGTATATATTGTAAATTACTTTCATCAATGCAAGTAAGTTCACCCAATCTCTACATGGTATCAGAGCGGCGATTCTTGGCGTCCGTCTCTCGCATCTCTCTTTGAGAAAATCGCCATCAAGGCTACACAAAAAAACGAAGAAGAAGAAGAGGATTTCTGGATCAGAATCGCAGTCCTTCATCTCCTCCTCCTTCTCGTGCGTTGACTTGCAGTTATTATGGCAAAGGAAGATGTGGGTGTTGCTTCTCACTTGATCCGGACCTCTCGCTTTCCATTGTAGAGAAAAGGTTGGAACCATCATCTCCATCCGCTGCCACTCGTCATCGCCATTGACTTCATTGGAAAACCGGAAAAATTCGGTGTTTGCTCTACTTTGCAACAGGAATTTTTGAGCCGAAAGTTCCGAGCAAGTTGAAATCTCGTGAAGTTTTCATCACTGGGGGATTTCGTTCATTAAACAATTGTTGAAGATTTTGTATCAACACTCGTGGCCGCAAGTGATCATGGCAACCGAGTCTCAAAACACTTCAGTCACCGTTCCCGCACATGAGCAGGTGGGCAGCCCTTATTTTTTGCATCATTCTGATAACCCAGGATCTAATCTCGTTGGCATGGTCCTTACGGGTGACAATTACAACAATTGGTCTCGTGCCATGGAGATTGCCCTTTCCGCCAAGAACAAGATGGTGTTTGTTACTGGAGAAATAAAAAAGCCAATTGCAACAAATCTTACCTATGCGTCTTGGATTCATGTGAACAATATGATTCTATCTTGGATCCTTAATTCCATCCATCCAGATTTGGTGCCAACAGTTCTCTACACGAGTCGGGCGGATGTCCGGGATCTTCATGAACGTTTTTCGCCATCGAATGGTCCTAGGATTTTTCATCTCGAGCAAAAGATATGCACCCTTGCTCAATATGACGATGCTGTGACTAAGTACTACAACAATTTGCGAAGCTGCTGGGATGAATTGAATAATTTGAATCCGTTACCGCAATGCTCTTGTTCGGCTCATTCTATCATCACCACACAACAAGAGAACCGGCGCTTGTTTCAATTTCTCATGGGTCTCAATCCGAGGTACGCTAATGTTATTAGTCAGATTTTACTAATGAATCCGTTACCTAGTGTTGCACGTGCATATGCGCTAGTTCTTCAAGATGAGTCGCATCGCCATATCCAATTGGACCGCCCAGCATCCGACCAAACCAGCACTTTGCTTAGCACTCATGGAAATAATGTTCCATGGCCGTACATGAATTCCTCATATCATGGACAGCCCAGCTCTCTTGGTGCCCCCGCTTTGTCCGTTAACCTAGCTAAACAGACAAACACGTCTCGCAACCGGGAAAGATGTGTCCATTGTGGCATTCCGGGACATACACAGGATGTGTGTTATCGACTTCATGGCTTCCCTCCTAACCACAAGCAACGCCGTGGACAACCATCTACTTCCTCTCGGCTCGCAGATAACAAGTCCAGTCATACTTCTGATGCAGCACCTCCACCATTCACAAATGATCAATATAAGCAATTGATGCGCTTGTTGCAAGAGGTAAACATCCCGAAAGCCAACCTCTCAGGTAATGTTCTCGGCTTAACTTCGAATTCATTTAGTTCCAATACTTGGGTCATTGACACTGGCGCCACCAATCACATCACATTTGAACCCCATTACCTTACAAATCCAACATACTATTCCTCTCCACATCCCACCGTTGGAATTCCGAATGGTGTTGGTGTCCCCGTGACATCACACGGTTCAGCCCCCCTTACCCCAACTATCTCCCTTGATCATGTCCTTTGCGCTCCCTCTTTCAAATACAACTTATTCTCCATCTCTAAAATCACTCAAACTTTAAACTGCTCAGTCACTTTTTATCCTACCTACTGTGTTTTTCAGGACCTCTTGACGAAGAAGATCATTGGTCGGGGCCATGAGCGTGGTGGTCTCTATTATCTGGAAATTCCTACTAAACCTGTCGTTCTTTCTACCACAACCTCTTCATCTCATCTTTGGCACGACGTCATTTTCTATGAACAAGATTTTCCTTTCCGTCAAACCATCAAACATAATACAATTGAACAAACATCAGTACTTCCATTACCCGTACCTGACCTTGGTGAAACGTACCCACCTCCCTCCACCCCAGTCCTTGCACCGACCTCAACTCCTCAACCTCCTGCACCCACGACCACACCATCACCAACTGAACCCGAAGCCATGCCTCGGCCATCTCGGCAACGCCATCCACACGGATATCTTCGGGACTACTACTGCGCTATTGTGGCCTTTGATCAATCCTCTTCGGACTCTAAGGTAGCTGAATCAGGTACTCTTTACCCTTTATCCAACTGTTTATCATACTCACGTTTTTCACCCACTCACCGTGCCTTTTTAGCCTCCATATCCTCTGAACAGGAACCTGAAACTTATGACGCTGCGTGTCAATCTCCCAAGTGGCGGGAGGCAATGTCTTCTAAGATACAGGCTCTTGAACAAAATGGCACTTGGGAAATTGTTCATCTTCCTCCTAACAAACATCCCATTGGATGTAAATGGGTTTACCGAATCAAATATAATTCTGATGGCACCATTGAGCGCTACAAGGCTCGGCTTGTTGCAAAGGGTTACACTCAAACAGAGGGGATTGATTACCATGACACATTTGCACCTGTTGCTAAAATGGTAACTATTCGCACTTTATTAGCTCTTGCTTCAATTCGTCATTAGCCTCTCTACCAATTATATGTGAATAACGCTTTTCTGCATGGTGATCTTGACGAAGAGGTCTATATGAGGTTTCCACCAGGTTTTCATACTAAGGGGGAGAATTTAGTTTGTCGACTTAAGAAATCACTCTATGGCCTTAAACAGGCTTCGAGGCAATGGTTTGCTAAATTCTCTTCTGCACTACTTGATGTTGGTTTTCAACAAAAAAGGTGGACTATTCACTTTTTACACTAGTCTGTGGCTCTCTCTTGACCATTGTCCTTGTTTATGTTGATGATTTAGTTATAATGGGTGATGATGAAGTTATGATTCAACTTCTCAAGCGATTTCTCGACACACAATTTCGTATTAAGGACTTGGGCACTCTCAAATATTTCTTGGGCATTGAAGTTTCTCGTTCCAAGTCTGGAATTTTCTTGTCACAAAGGAAATACGCTCTTGATATTTTGTCTGACATTGGTCTTCTTGGTGGACGTCTTATTGATACTCCGATGGAACCCAATATTCAATTTTCGGACTCCTCTCCAACTCTTGAGGATCCAGGTTCATATTGACGACTTATTGGTAGATTATTATATCTTACAGTAACTCGTCCAGATTTACTCTTTGCAAAGGCAACATCTTAGTCAATTTATGCACTCTCCTCATGAAGATCATTGGAATGCTGCCCTTCGCATTGTGCGGTATCTCAAGCGTGATCCCTGTGCGGTTTATTTTTCCCATTTGATTCAACTCTCCAACTTAATGGCTATACAGATTCTGATTGGGCATCATGTTCTACATCCCGACGATCTGTTTCCGGCTACTGCATGTTTCTTGGTTCTTGTCCTATCTCATGGCGTTCCAAAAAAACAAACCACTGTTGCCCGTTCCTCAACAGAAGCCGAATATCGTGCTATGGCATCTGCCACATGTGAAATCACATGGCTTCACATGCTTCTATCGGATCTCCATGTCAACACTACCACTGCCAATCTCTTTTGTGATAATAAAGCGGCCATCCACATCGCCACTAATCCTGTCTTCCACGAACGAACCAAACACATCGAGATTGATTGTCACTTGGTTCGTGAACAAATTCAAGATGGCACTTTGCGTACTCTTTATGTTCGCAATCACTCCCAACTTGCAGACTTGTTCACAAAACCAGTCGCACATGATTTATTTTGTAATTTTAAGAACAAGTTGTTGACGTGTTTACATTCACCAACTTAAGGGGGAGTATTGGTAAATTGGGTTTATATTAAAGGGCATAATTGTCATTGTATTGTTTTAGCCCTAAACCCTATGTATATATTGTAAATTACTTTCATCAATGCAAGTAAGTTCACCCAATCTCTACAGCTGAGAACTTCCCCATTTTTTGTTCGTGTTCGACCCCTTCGGAATGGACCCGAGTGGGGGTCACGTCGTGCTTGATGTCGGCTCAGACGAGGAAGGGTCGGTCTCGGACGTGCCAAAAGGCAGTGGTGTTAAGAGTTCTGATTGGCTCACCGAGCTCCTTGCAGTATATGAAGTGGTCTTGGTGAAGGAGGTCAATCCGAACTCAAAGTCGAACAAATTGGCGACGAATAATGGAGATCCTTGCAGTAGATGATTGTGTGGTGTTGGATGGAGATCCTGAGACGTCAGACGCTTGCCCATGATGCGGACCCAAGTTCACTTTGTATTTAGTTTTAGTCGGATTTCGATTCAATTCAGTAAATTTCCTTATCATTTTCCAGAAAATTGAAGCGAACCAAACCACTAGCACCCCAACCAGCACACATGGCCTCCTGCCATGCCAGCTACAGCCACCCCGGCCCCCAGCGTCTCGCTCAACACCTCTCCCTGCTACTTGTCTCCTATGCGCCTGCACCTGTACCTCGTCCTTTCTTTCTTTTTTGTCTGAAATACAAAGTTTTCATTACATGATAGTCTTGAAACATAGCTTACTTACATCTAAGCATAATAATTCCAAAAGGCTAGGTGAGGGATAAGAAACCCAATTCAATAGTAAGGTTTTGTTTCGTTGGGCCTTTACTACCCAATCCGCTATTTTATTTGCTTCCCTCTGTCAATGGCCTATCTTCATGGGCCGAAGAGTTTGTAGTCGGGCTTGGACCTCAAGGATAAGTACTCGTGTGTTCCATCTAAGCTAATCTGCAGGTGTTGTTATCTCTCTAACCAGATCAAATTGATCTATTTCTAACTCCCAAACTTCATCCCTTTGGTCTGCAGCTCTTCTTACGATTTCGACGATCGCCATTGCTTCAGCTTGAAAAGCGGAGTCCACTTACACCAAGCTCGCAAAACCAACAATCAACTTCCCCAAATGATCTCTACACACCCCAGCAATGGCTGCATCTCTAGTTGTTGCAAGGTATGAGCCATCGACATTCCACTTGAGCACTCCACTTGAGCACAACGTGAGCTAGGGGTTTCCGCAGCACAAGTGAGTTCATAGGCGAGTTATATTTTCCTTGTCTTCTACACACCCGCTAATACTTTGAGTTTTTGCCATGGCTGATTCAATTAGGAGTTGAGGATTCGGATTTAAGCTTCTAAAGACAAAATTGTTGCGGGCTTTCCAAATCTGCCAAAGTAACAGGGTAAGTAGTTCGAAGGATACCTCAGCATGTTTGAAAGTCGCAATCCATTCTTCTATTCTATTTACTTCACGAGCATCGATGTTAATCTTGACTTCTAGGTGTTCCCACACAAATCTCGTCCAGGGGCAGAGAAGAAAAAGATGTTCGGCCGTTTTGAGGTGGATATGATAGAGGGCACACCTATCGTCAGGTATGATATTTCTTCGCTGTAAATTAACTCTCGTTGCTAATACGTTGTGGTAGACCTACCAGAGAAAATGCTTGAATTTTGGTTGTGTTTTGGCTTGCTATATTCTATTCCATAACGTTTTAGGAATTTGGAAAGATGATGAGGCATGGTCGTACTTTGTGTGACTCTGCTTGTCCCGTATACAATTGTATGCACTTTTTACTATAAACATGCCTATTTTGATCAGTGTCTAGATTATGTGATCCTCCTTCATCAAAAGGCTTAAGGGGATATTTAGGATTTCCTTTGCTGTTTATTGATCAAACATCTCCCGAATGCTGTGTTCTTTCCATATTGTTGTCATTTCACCCACCAACTTGGACACCATTAAGGATCTTCTCTATTTCTCGGGCCTCCAATCACTCCTCTATGTAGCCACTTATCCTCACGGATTTTAACTTTATTGCCATTACCAATTATCCAGCGAAGTAATGGTTGGATAGTATTTCTTTCTATGATAAGGCTTTGCCATCCCCATGAGGGTCTGTTTCCTTTTCCTGCTTGTAGAAATTCACTCCATGGATAGTATAAGCCCTTAAAGACCTTTGTCCATAGGGATTCGGAGTTTTGAGTTAGCCTCTGCGCTTGTTTTCCCAGCATTGCCTCATTAAACTTAATTAAATCTCTAAATCCCATACCTCCCTCATCTTTCAATTATTTTAATATCTCCAATTTTCTCCAATGTAATTCTCTTTGCCTGTCACTGTTTTTCCACCAAAAGTCTGCAATCTTTCTTTCAATAGTCCGGCAAATAGAAAGCAGAATTTTGAAGACAGACATTACATATTGTGGTATTACTTGCACTACTGCTTTTATGAGAATTTCCTTCGTTGCATTGGACATTAGATTTTCTTTCCAACCTTCTAATTTTGAGTTCACTCTTGCAAGTATCTAGGCAAACATCTCATTTTTTGAGCTTCCCCAATCTGAGGGTATTCCCAGATATCTCCCTGTCTTTTGTATTTTTGACACTCTCAACTCATTTGCCAAATTGTGCTTCAAGTTTTGGGGGCAATTTTTGCTAAAAAATATACCCAATTTGTTGAGATTAATGGCTTGCCCAGAGGCAAAACAATACTAGTTTAGAACTGCAACAACATTCTAACATTCTAAGATTCTTTCATCAACAAACATAATCAAGTCATTCGCGAACATTAGGTGTGATAGGATCGGGCATTCCCTTTTATGCAACAGATGGGATAAAACATTCGCTAACAAAATGAAAAGATAGGGGGAAAGTGGGTCAGCTTGGCATATTTCTCTTGATGGTTTGAAATATGATAGAGGTTCACCATTAACTTTAACACTAAAGGAAACTGTTGAAACACTTGCATAACCCAAGAAACCCAAGTAGCATCAAATCCCATTTTTAGCATGCTAGCTTATAAGAAATCCCATTCCACTCGATCATTGGCCTTTCTCAAATCGAGTTTGAGTATTGCCTGAAATTTTCTTCGCCTCTTTCGTGTTCTCAACTGATGGAATACCTCCTAAACAATCAAGTTATTATCCTATATTTGGCACCTGCTAATAAAAGCACTTTGTTCCATTATAATCAATTGCGGCAGCCAGTGTTTAAGTCTATTAGCCAACACTTTTGAAATGATCTTATTAGCAAAATTTCATAAACCAAGGGTGATAAGCGATTTGTTCAGCTCTGGATTTAGTCGGCCGGATATACAAAATTGTTGAACCTCTTTGTAAATATCTCTATTGATTTCTATCCAATGATGTTGGTAAAACTAACAATTCAATCCATCCGGCCCAAGTGCCTTTAAAGATCCCAACTGGAATGTTGCAAGTTTAACTTCCTCTAATGTCACTTCTCCAATGAGTGCACAATTCATGTCCTCCATCATCAAACGCAGTAGTTGATCAAGAACTAGCTTAAAGTCCCTATCTCTTACCAATGTATATAATTCTTGAAAAATTCCATTGTCATCTACTTAATCTAGTCAAGGCCTCTTATCCACTCATCATTTGGTTTTTTCAGCTTAGTTATTCTATTTCTCTATCTTCGTTGCACCATAGTAACATGAAAAAACTTAGTATTTTTGTCCCTCCACTTTAACCATTTAATACGAGATCGCATCCCCTAATAGATTTCCTCTTGTTGCCATAATCTTTCAATCTCACAACTCAACTACTTCACCCTTTCCTTATCAAAATTATGCGCTGGACAATTGATTAATGATTGCAACTCTCCTTTTAAAACATTAATTTGCTTGTGTGCATTAGAGAATTTTTTCTTACTCCAATTAGTAAGTTTCAGCGTGACATTTCTGAGTTTACTAATCTAGCCTTCATCATTTTCTATGGGTTCATTCCACGATTCCCTCACTACTTGCTCGTACTCCTCATCTTCTAACCAATATGCTTCAAATTTGAATTCCTTTCTTCTATGTTCTAACCGAGGGCATAAATCCACCAAAATTGGGCTATGATCCAATCCTACAGCAGGTAATGCATGTACTTTAACACTCGGGAATGCCACTCTCCAATCCACATTACAAAGTGTCCATTCTAATCTTTCTTTTACAAACTTTTCCCCTTATCTATTATTAGCCCAAGTGAATGCACAGTCCTTATTGTCTAAATTCATGAGACTGCATGCATCCAAAAAACCTTGAAATGCTTTCATTCAAAAGTTTTCGGTCAATCTCTTCCCCCACTTTCTCCCACACATACAACACCTCATTTAATCCCCAACACATACCTAAGGCTCGTGGTTTGGACCTCGTGTAGAGCATATTTCATCCCAAAGGCCCAACCTCTCCTAAAAATCATTAGGTTCATGGATAAAGAACATTCTCATAGCCTGGTTAGTCTCCCCATAAACACATGTTAGGTGTATAAAATGCATAGAACTTGGTTTTATTGTTATTTCTACTTGGTCACTCTAGAAGACTGCTAATCCCTTAGCTATATCTCTTAGATTCACTATAAAACTGTGGTGGAATTGTAATATGCGTTGTAACCTCTTACATACCTCCTCTTTGTTTTTCGTCTCCATTAAAAACAAAACAGCAGGCATTTCTTGAGCCACAAGGACTTTAATGGCTTGAATTGTCAAGGGAGTGCCCAACCCCTAACAATTCCAACATAAGATTTTCATTTTTGACTCGATGGCTTATTAAGGCTAGCCACCAAAACCCTTCTCTGTGTTTCTTCCTCCGTAAGGACAAGAGTGTCTAATAGTTTTGATTCGTCAATGAAATGCTTACTCAGCCCCTGTATTTCGTAGGGGGAATATCTTTTGAGTTTCTTTGTGCCTGGGGTTTTTTGTCCTTTGCCTTTTCCTTCTACAACCATTCCAATCATATTGCAAGTTTGGAGAGTATTTTTGCCAACATTATGGCCAGAGCCTGATATAAGTAAAGCTTTCCCCGTTGAGTTCCATTGCATCTCTTCTATGAGAGCCTCCTTTCTTTCTCCAACTTCCTTATGCACAGTTTGGGAAGATCTATCCCCTACATGCTCTCCATAAATAACTATCTCCCCAGAATTAATAGGTGTTTCAGGAACATCTTCTTCTCCAAAAAAATCCTCCATGGTTTTTCCATAAAATAAGTCCCCAAAAGGACTAAATTCATTTGCCTCCGCCTTCAACCAAGAACCAAACAGCATGTCTTTTCTATTCAGGAACTTATCTTCTTGGTATTGTATTTCCTGACACTACTGGGAATAGTGCCCTAATCTACCACAAGAATAGCAATAATGTGGCAAACATTCATACCTAAAATCTAGCCAAATCTTCTTGCCTTTGTTACTAAAAATATCTCCAAGTTTTAGGGGCGTTAGCATATCAATGGTAACTCTGGCTTTCCCTATCATGTATGGCATATAGCCTTTAGCCTCAATTTTCACCTTTGTCACTTGACTAATATCTCTTGCAACTCTTTCCACAACTTCTTCCAAAATCCATTCCGCCGGTAACCCATGTAGATGAACCCAAAAACTATAGGAGTCAAACTTATAATATGTGGGGGGTGTTTGGTTCCTAGGGCTTTAATAACAAGAGGTGATTAGCAAATGACCATGGCCCCATAGATATAACTCTATCTTTATCCATTTCCGAGGCAAAACAAAATGCGAATATTCTTGAGGCTAACAAATTGATTTTGACATTTTCCACCTTCCAAACTTTGCGCATTGTGTTTTGAAATGCTTGGAAATTTACTTTTGGGTTTTGATATAGCTATCCGATTAGGGTTTGCTGACATTTCCTTACCTTTGCTATTGATATCACATTGTGCTCTACCGTAATAGCTTTATTTGACCATAGCTTGCCCAATCGTTTGCAGAGCACAGCTAGATGAACCTCCGACTCCTTTGTGTCTGCCATAATTGAAGAACAACATCAAGCACTTGACTGGGACGGGACTATGGAGGTTGATGGGGTGATTAGAATGGGTAGGGAAAAGGTGAGCCGAAGATGTTTTAGTATGGGGTGGGTACTATGGGTTAGGGTTTGTGGAGGGAAGGAATTTTGTGGGATGGGGAGATTAACAATGGCCATGATCGATGCTCTTGTAGGAGATGAGGGAGAGACTAGGGTTTGGAGGGAGCTACCACATAAGATAGAGGGCACTCTCAAAATGAAAGAGAGGTTGAGCATTTTACCAATACATCTTACTTATTACCTCGTCCTTTCTTTCATCCTTCCCTGGAGTAGCGTGTGTGTGAGGAAGGAGGGACGCTTGGCCAAAAAGAGGGAAGGAGGCAAGCTGGCTCGGCCCAGCCCAGGAGAAAAAGAGAAAAGAAATGGAAGGAAAAAAAAAGAAAGGGGTTGGGCTAGCCTACCCCCGCCCAATCTCGCTTTTCCCTTTTTTTAATTAATAATATTTAATATTTTCCTTTTAAAAAAAAGCTTTTGATAAACTCTATGCTCATATAATTTAATTAAATTTATTTTTGCTAAGGATTACAAACATTAACTTTTTATGCAATTAATGAATGATTAAATCAGGCATGAAAATTTAGATTAATGAGTTCTAAGATTGGAGAGAAACCTAGGCAGGGACAAAGAGATAGTGCAGTGCAAAAATTGAGCCCAAGGCCAACCATTCAATGAACCAATTTTGGCAATCCAAGGTAATAGGATGTCCTGTTTATCCAAAGGCTCCATATTTGAGTGAAGAGGATTTCAAGGAGTTCGGCCAGCATAAATAGTACGTTGGCCACCACAGAATGCCTGGATGTGATGGGTCACAATTATTATGACAGACCAAAGGTCGACATGGTGGGGCATGCCATGGAGATCACCACCGAGAATTGTGACCATTACTATTGTCTCAAAGAGTTCTATAAATCCCCTACAAGATTTCTTATTTAATGGATTTTTTTTAAACCCTAAAGCTTTTATTGTAGATGCAAATCATCTTTTGCACTACACGTATATTTTCAAAGATCAACAAGCAAATCTCTTAGCTTTTTATATTGAAGAGAGATGCTCTTTATTTCTATGGGATCGGGTGCAGGTTGAGCGGAAAAGAGCAGATTGATTAGAACGTGACATAAAACATGAATTCTATCAAGGCAGCGATTTTTATTTATTGACGATCAAGCTGAACAAACCAGAATCGTGTTGTCCTCGATAAGAAGAACCAAAAAATGATCGACACTTCTTTAATTTCCGTTGATTCGGTTGTCGTTGAGCTCAGGAGCAATAGGCAGAAGTTCTCAAATTCTTTCAAGGAGGAGGACTTGGAGGATTTTGAGCTTGAGGAAAGATCTTAAGGTAATCATGTCTTCCATGACGATGGACGGATGATTTTAGAGGAAAGCTCCTCCCATGTTGATCTAGAAACAAATAAAAATGAGATTTCGGCAGAGAATTTGAAGCCATAGAAAATGGAAAGAAGAACAGAAGAATCAAAATTGATTTCATTATGCCAAGCAATGGGAAAAATCAATTGATGGATCAATCTTGCAGTTTGGTTGGGATCTTTTATTAAAGCAAGAAATTTAAATTGATTCTGCATATATAGTTGCAAATTGTAAGAGGGTTTTAGCACATATGCTTTATTAGATAATCCAGCATTCCAAAAAAAAAAAACAAAAACTTTAGCTCCAGCTTTTTTTCTAACAAAGGGAGAATGAAGTGGGATGCTTTTAAGTTTGGATTTATGTCCATTATTTGATGAATTTAGGCTATTGAAATCGGATAATTTCCTTCTTTAATTATATTCATTTAGTCTATAATACATGAGTTTTTTTTTTTTAAAAGAGTTGATATATTTAATTTTGTATTGGAAGATGTCATAAGGTCTAATTGTTTTTCTAGATTTAGCTAAGGCTTTTGTTATGTTGTCAATATTTCTTTTTTGGGAAAATCTCAAAAAAGGACTTGAAGTAAGCCTATTTTTTCAAATAAGGACCTAAAGTGGTCGTTGTCTCAAATGAGGACCCTAAGTAGCTAAACTAGTCTCAAATAAGGACCCCAAATTGTTGGCTAGCCAAATATTCGCCAGCCAACAAGCGTGTGGCAATTCCGGTGGCCGGAATAAGGGAAATTTTATCAAAAAAATATATTGATAGAAATTAACAAACCCTAAAAACAAAACCCCCAAATTCTTCTTCACGTTCTTCTTCTTTTGCACTTCATCTTCTAGGTTCCTTGTCCCCTCTTGCTTGGAGAATCCAAAATCTTTGTTAATGGAGCAAGATCCTTGACTCGTTGAGTTTCAAATTGACGTGCCAGCACCCCTCTCGGCTCTCTCTGTCTCTCTCTCTCTCTCCGTGGAAGTGGATTTGAATTGTGCCCGAGACGTGGGTCCTCAACATTGAGATGTTCTCTATCTCTCGGTTGGGAAAAGATGATGATGAATCGAGGCTCTCGTGTTACATACGAGTGTCTGAATAACGAAGATGTGGCTTTACTTGAGATTTGTCTTCTTTGTTGGAAAGAAATGAAGACAAAAAAAGAAAGGAAGAAAATGTGAAAAAATGAAGGTAGGGGTTTCTTGTTGTGATTCAATTCGTGCTCCATTAACAGAACATTTGGGTGCTCTAAGCGAGAGAGGACAGAGAACGGAAAAGATGAAGAGCATAAGAAGAAAATGTGAGAACGTGAAGAGTTTGGGGGTTTTATTTTTAGGGTTTGTTAATTTCTATCAATATTTTTTTTGACAAAATTGCCCTTATTTCGGCCATTGGAAATGCCACATGCTCGCCGGCCGGTGAACATTTGGTTGGCTGGTGATTTGAGGTCCTTATTTGAGACTGGTTCGGCCACTTTGAGTCTTAATTTGAGACAACGGCCATTTTGGGTCCTTATTTGAGAAAATAGGCTCACTTTGAGTCCTTTTTTGAAATTTTCCCTTTCTTTTCGATTACTTTATCTAGTATTAATTTTTAGAGAAATGACTGTATTAATTCGTTATGCTTTATACAATCATGCAATTTGCTTCTTTCCATAAACAAAAAACCTAAAGAGATTTCCGTCCATGAAGTTCGAGCAGGAGATCCAGACGCAGCTATGCCTAATGGGGTGAGATGATGCCTGGTTTTTGGACTAGTAGATTGCCAACCACAAGGTTGTGCCGTGGCCAAGGGATAGTAATAATCTGAACACGTGTGGATATTGATGCATGGAAAAGTTTAATGTGTGTTCCGATTATGTGAACTGCTTGTTGAAATTGCTATGGCATGAGTTATATTGTATCATGTGGAGTATGTATGCCAAGGCAATGTGAGATTGTCTGTGATTGCATTTGATGGCTATTGATATATGCTGTGATTGAAGTTTCATTAGACAGAATAAAGTGATGGTTGCTATGCATCTAATTTGCCATCGTTAATAGGTTGCATGATTAGGCTGCACCCGAGGCGAGCGAGTTTTCTAACTAAGGCTTATGATTATAACTTACTAAGATTTTATCTCACTGGTTATTGTATAACCATTTTCAGGTCCGTTAGATGAAGAACTGGCACGTGTTATCGTGTGCGATCGTATTTGAAGGATGTAGATTAACCTTGACCCTATTGGTTTTGTTGGCTCGATAGGAAGATGCCCATGATAAGAGATTGTTTTTGTAAACTTCCTAGGGTTAATCAGTAAATGAATAAAGCAATACTTTAAAATGCATTTTTGATTGTATTTTCCTGCTATCCCTGTTGTTGTAATTGACTAGGTAGTTTGTGAGCCGTTTTCACATGCGTTTAATCTAAAAGATAAAAATAATTGTCGGCGACACGTCCTAAGAAGTCGCATTCAAATGACTACAGGTGAAATAAGGGTTGTTGCATGCTCGAGAGTTGGAGCGTAACACATTATCCATCAATGCATAAATTGAAGGATAACTACGCACCGACCTCATTAATGATGCAGAAAAGACATGGCAAAGGTAGTTGCCTTCAATTTATGAAATTGAAGGATAATTACGCACTGACCTCATTAATGATGAGGAAAATACAAGGTAGAGGTCGTTGCCTTCAATTTGCCTTCAATTTCATAAATTGAAGGATAACTAAGCACTAACCTCATTAATGATGCAGAAAAGACAAGGCATAGGTAGTTGCCTTCAATTTATGAATTGATGGATAGCACGTGCACATGTTATGCATCGACCTCATTAATGATGCAGAAAAGACAAGGTAGAGGTAGTTGTCTTCAATTTCATAAATTGAAAGTTAACTACGCACCGACCTTATGAAATCGAAGGCAACTACCTTTGCCTTGTCTTTTCTGTTATAATATTGTGGGGGTAAAATGCTGATCAAACGCACGGAAAATGTACATAGTATTGTTAGACGAAGGTACTGAACGATGATCACCTAAGTAAATAGTAGATAATACTTAGCTTTTCAACAACAGGGAAAGCCAAATCAAATTAAGTTTATCCATGCAGTTTTTCCATTCGCAAAAGACTCCAAGATATTATCCATGCAAAATAAATCGCGGGACTTTGGTAAACGTACGTGATTCGTTTGTTAACAACTATGAATGTCCGCCGGTTAAGCTGGCTTGGTTTTGATTAAATGAAGTAATTACTCTTGATTTTTCTCTAATTGCATATTTCTTTAATTGACTTTTGATTTGATACCATCTTCCTGGACAAACTCCATTTCTTTATTCAAAATTTTCGAACCTTATGGAGACAGACAGATTTAATTGAAATGCTTTTGCTCAAAAGCCCAATGTTCGATGATATTGTGTATTACATTCCTAACTCATAACAGGTTGTTAGAATAAATGACGTTCAATCAATTTTGGCTCTTTGATTTTGAGGAAGAATATAGTTTTTTTTTTCTTTAAATACATAAAAATGTTACATATGTTCCTTGCTTCGATCGTTCACGTGCTAATTCCCTTTGCCTTTGAAGTTAGCATTACTATATTATTTAGATAAAAATTAGTTATCATGCCCGTGCTGTGCATGAATTTGATAAATGAAACTATGTTAAATTTTACTTGAAGTTTCCTATATTGTGTATTATTTTACAGACACTAAGAATTACTTAAATGTTTATAATATTATTACCGTGCATTTATGACATTTAAATCTATTGACCAAAAATATATAACACTAGAAAAATAATGGCCATTGGTAAAATTCTAGATGAATTTATGACAATATAATCACCTGACAATACACATCATGTCCAGATACTTTAAATAAATAAATAAATAAATAAATAAATATTTTCGTAACTAAATAAGTTGGCTCATACAAGGTAGGAGCAAATCAAATGATATGCACAAGACAACAAACGAAACCAATTGTTCTTTTGCCAATAGTAAATGAATTCCATCTATCAGGCCATGTTCTTTGACGCTCTCGAGAAAATGATCCGACTAATATAATGAATTTGTACAATTAAAGAAATGCATTTGTCTTCTTAATTTTGGAAGTAGTAATCTTATGGCGATTAGAACAATGAAGATAAATCATAAACAATGAGTCGTCTAATTAAACTTTAGTTGACTATGGCGCTATTTGTGACGTCATGAATTTCGACCCATTTCAATGCGTTGTTAGTTACATTTAATCTGAGATGGCTACTCATAAGTTAACTAACCTATTTGGAAAGGTAATTAAGAATTGATACACGTATGACCAGTAAATTCAATCAGGGATAAACCATTCGATTATAAGGATCAAAGAGGGAGATACTTCACTGTTACAAGTCAGTTAGTGAACGAAAATAAATTGTTTCAACATAAGTACATGGTCAAATTGCCGATAATTGCGCATGGCTATTATATTAACTGTGAACGATGTTAAATCGGTTTCCTTTTGGTTTTGTACTCAGGTAAGTAATTGATTTCTTATAATTACATGACAATCAAGAGTCGTCCATGACTTAAAGAGATACAAACGTGATTGAAAAGCTATCAATATGGGTCAAACGTGCAAAAATTCCTATCAATACGAGTCAAACGAAACCAATTGTTCTTTTGCCAATAGTAAATGAATTCCATCTATCAGGCCGTGTTCTTTGATGCTCTCGATATAATGATCTAACTAATACAACGAATCTGTATAATTAAAAAAAAATGCATTTGTCTTCTCAATTTTGGAAGTAGTAATCTTATGGCGATTAGAACAATGAAGATAAATCATAAACGATGAGTTGTCTAATTAAACTTTGGTTGATTATGGCACTATTTGTGACATCCTAAATTTCGATCTATTTTGAAATATTTGAAACTAATCTATTTGGAAAGGTAATTAAAAATTGATACACGTACGACCAGAAAATTCAATTAGGAATAAACCACTCGATTATAAAGATCAAAGAGGGAGATATTACACTGTTACAAGTCAGTTAGCAAACAAAAATAAATTGCTTCGACATAAGTACATGGTTAGATTGGCGATCATTCCACATGGCTATAATACTAATTGCGAACAATGTTAAATCGGTTTCCTTTTGGTTTTGTACTCAGAGTAAGTAATTGATTTCTTATGATTACATGACAATCGAGAGTTATTTATAATTTGAAAAGGTATGAAAGTGGATTGAAAAACTATTAATATGAGTCAAACGTGCAAAAACTCTTAAACGTCCTCGGTAGTTTAAGCCGTACTAAAGTCATATTTAATTAAATTTAATTATGAATTTCAATCCGATTTTGGGTATCGAACTTTCAAGGACTTCAAGATTAGTTGCCTCATTGAACCACCCACCTACTTTTCGGTAAGCTCGAAAAGTTAGGAAATTTATGTTTTAAGGGTAAAATGACTAAAATATCCTTTATCTAAAAGCTTGTATAGAAAGTTTTGTTTTTATTTTTTTCTTTTCTTTCTTCTCTCTTCCTCGATACGTCCCCTCCCCCCCGGCGCCCGCCCCCTCTCCTTCCTCCACAAGTTTTCCCCCTCTCTGCCGATGCCTGTCCTTTTTCTTCCTCTTATCTTTAACTTCTCTTCTCTCTCCCCGCGCACATTTTCTTCTCCTCTGCAGCCGCGCGTTCCCCTTCCCCTTCTTCCTTCGTTCTTCTGTCTTGGCTGCTGCTTGGCTCCGTCGGACCAGGCCAACTGCACCGGCCACCACTACCGCAACTCCCCGCCCCGCCGGCTCACTGCCGGACCACCGGCGAGTCACCCGGCTGTTGTTACCCGAACCAGCCCCCGTTTCCCCTTCTTCTTCCTCCTCCGTTCTTTCTGTTTTGGCCGTTGCTGTTGTGACCAGCTGCCCAGCCGCATGCCAGAGCCGACCACTGCCAGTCCCTCCCGACGACCGGCTGCCCCTGCACCTCCGCCGGCCTGCCGTGAACTGTCCGACAGCCGCCTACCCTCCCTGCTTTCTGGTTTGGACCGCTCAGGTCCTCTCGTCGGACCAGCCGTTGCCCCACCGGCCGTCCTTGCCGCCGCCTCACGCCCTCCGTCCAGCCGCGGGTCGCCTACCCGTGAGGCGCTGCTCCGCCCCAGACCACCGCTGACCCTCTCTCCCTTGTTCGCGGCTCCCTTTTCTTCACGAACGGACAGCCGCCCTCCGAGATCTGCTTCCTGTGCAGTCTCGTCTCGTCTCGTCGTGCCCGTGTCTCAGAATCTTGGCGAGGTAAGTTAATTTCCTAATACCTTAATTAGTGGTAATCATGTAAGAAGGTTAAATTAGTGAAAATTGACCTTGATTAGTGGCCAATGGTGGTTAATTATGCTTAAAACTAATTAAATTAGCTAATAGATAATTAGCATTAATTTGTCATGGTTAATTATGTTTAATGTTAATTGGAATAGTTAATTGTTAATTAGCATTTGTTCATTATATTTAATTAATTATGAATATGATTAATTATTATATAATTATTTTGTGGTAATTATTTAATTATAGTAATAAATAAATAATTACGTGATAATTAGTTATTTATAATAATTAATTATGATAGATTTATTTTGTAGTGATTAATTATTTATAATAATAATTAATTATGCTTATTTGTTGATAGTTAATTATTTAGAGTAATAATTAATTATGATTGTGAGTTTTTGTCTATTAATTATTGAGGGAAATAATTAATTAGAGTAATTTATTTTGTGTTAATGATTATTTATGAATAATTAAGGATTATAATTATTAATAATAATTATTTATTTATGAGAATAATTAATTATGGTTAATTCTTTGAGGCAAGTAATTGTTTATAGAAGTAATGGGCTAAGGATCAATTACTCTCATTAGATTAATTTAAATCATCTTTGACAACTTGACTCCCGTCATTGTGAAACTTCACATGCAAGTTCTCTAAAGAGAAAAATCCCCAAATCAAAAAATTTGTTTCTACGGGGTACATCATAAACAATGACTCACCTAATTATTTTTTGGTTGACTATGCCTCTATATATGATGTTCGCAAGTTCGTTACTCCTACTTCAATCCATTATCAACGAGCAAACCCCCTCTTCTCCTACATTTCCCTCCTCAGACAATGACCCTACAAGATGCAATAGCAGCTGATGATGTTGATCAGCTATACAGATTAATTGAGGAGGACGTAAATATCTTAGACCATGGATCCGAGGGCCCCTTCCTAGATACTCCACTACATGATGCCGCGGGAAAGGGGAAAACTAAAGTGGCCATGGAGATAGCCATCTTGAAGGCGTTGTTCCCTCAAAAGCTAAATCGAGGGGGTTACAGTCCCATGCACTTGGCTTTGCAAAATAAGCATTATCACACTGTGAGGGCACTGATGACCCTCAATCCTGAGTTGGTTCGAGTACACGGACGAGGTGGGACCACCCCTTTACATTTTGTAGTTGGGAAAATAGGAGACAATGAGCAGGAGAACGTGGAGCTCTTGGAACTCCTAGCAGAATTCCTATCTACTTGCAACTCTTCTATCAAAGACTTGACGAATCAATGTGAGACAGCAGTTCACGTTGCCGTCAGGACGGGCAACATAGAAGCATTCAAGGTTCTGTTTGGATGGCTTAAGCTAGTCCATCTAACAAAAATCTTGGATTGGAAAGACCAATATGGTGATACGGCCTTACATATTGCTGCATCCGAAACGCACCCTGAGGTAAAGTTCATCGGTTTCGTGGTTATTCGTACTTTTATTGTTGGATCCTTCAATTCGACACAATCTTACCTGGGAACAAATATAATGGTAATAAGTACATGATTTTACAAAATATTCTGAGTGAGGAGATTTGAATGGAACCACTTTGTTTGGTTTCTTTTGTTTTACAAAATATTCAAAGTAAATGATTTTACAAAATATTCAGGACGGGTATTACTCTCCTCCCAATCTTCTAATTCCACTTCTCTTTTTGACAATTTCCCCATGTGCTTTCCCGTGGGAGGGTAGGCTCTACCCTTAGCGAATGGAGTTTTTACACGGGTGGATACATTCTTTTGTCTTCATTTGTCTCCATGGTGATTATCCTAATCATTTCATTTCTTTCCAAATCACTCTCCTAACATATAATGATTAGACTTTTTAAGCCATTCAGATGGGTGGTAAAAATTAGGTCAACAAGTAGTGCTTTTTTATAATAATAATAAAAGTCAACTCATATTAAGATAGTGATTTTATGAGTATGTAGATTCTTAAATCGTTTTCGTCTAATCCAATTAAGTATTGAAAATTAAAAATTTAGCACTGATCAAGAGACCCAATTCAATCAAAGCATTCACTTAATCTAACGATCAATAAAATTGATAGTAATCAAAATCTTCCCAATTAGTTATATTTGGTAAGAAATTAATCATTTTCAATAATTATTTGCAGAAGATTTTTTATTTCTATTTTCAGCATTTAAAGATTATCAACGTTGACGTGATTTTTTCAGTTTTATCAAAAGCAAACCCTCAGTTTCATTTCAGTGCGAAAATTGTTTCAAGGTAGTGATGCCTCAGATTGAGTCCACCTTAATTGGCCTAACAATGTTTTAATTATATATCATAATTTATTTAGCGGAGAGAAAAGATAGGATGAAAATTGTTTCATAGAACCCCTACAAAACTCGGTTTTTCAGTGAGCTCTAAATTCTAGGTTGTACGGTTTTCGAAGAATAATTTCCTCTCAACTCTTTCCATCATACCTAACACAACGTCTTAATTCACTCTTTTCTATTCTTTTACTTTTCCAATTGATAAGTAAAATTTCTTTTTAAATCAGTCCACCCGAGCATATTGTACAAGACAGAAGCTAGTGAAATGGAAGCTAACAAGTACAATTAAGAGGACCATAAAATAATCACTTTTTTGGATAGCGCAATTTCTCCCTGATAGATAGAATCTTGGGCATAAAGGAGATACATGTACCTTTCTAAGATGGTCTTTCTCTTCATAACATAAAAAACCCATATACAAAATGTTAAAGATAATTTCAGGTGAAAGGCCTAAATCACAATTTGAAAAGATTTTGGACTTCGTTACCTTAGTTGCAATGATTGCATTTGATAAATAAAATTTAATAAACCTTGCCCCCATGTGCATCGGTCATTACATCACTACAATCATTAAAACTTATATGGCATAAGCTCATTTTGTGCACAATAGTGAAGCTTGTTATAAAGCAGTGAATGAAATTGAAGGGATAAATACATCATTTTGTGACTTTTGCATTTCTTCCAGATCATCAAATTGTTGATTAAGTATGCGGATGTAAATGCGAAGAACTTCCTAGGTATGATGGCTTTGGAAATCTTCAAAGTGAATCGTAGTGGCAGTTCAGATGTTGAGAAGAGGTTTCACGATGAAGTACATCGAGCAAGACGCTATACTCCTACCCTCTCTCTATCGCAATATTTTGGAAGGGAACAAACAAACTCTGAGAAGTGGGCAAGATTTTTTAATATCCAAGATAAATCCAATCGCGAAATAATCGTTGTTGTGTCTATCTTAATTGCAACTGCCACTTACCAAGCTGCTCTCACTCCTCCGGGAGGATACTGGCAGGATTCCTCTTCAAATTCCACTTTCGTTACAGCCAATTCCAGCAGCATTGCTATTGGAAAACGGCATGAAGCCGGAGGCATTATCCTGAGCGGGAGGAAACTAACAGGCTATTCGATCTATAATTCCGTAGCTTTTTTCACCTCGATTGCCACAATCTTGCTCGCCGCTCTTCAACTGGAGGCCTGCGCTTGCATGGTTTTCTTCGGTGTAGATATTTTCTGCTCTGCTTACTGTGTTTCTTTAACAATCCAATTTCCGAAAGCCGATAAGGCGATACGAGCTGCCTTGTTGTCACTTCTTGTCGTCTCTGTGCCCGTCGTAATGAGTTTCCCCATGTACGCCATGCACAAGACACGAATGCTAGCATCAGTTCGACGACGAGTCGATGCCAGATGGAGACAGTTGGAGAATTTTCCTGGATCGGAGGATGGAAAGTAATTTCGCAAGTATTATTTACTTTGACAATTCCTGTCACGTCTGCATCCAATCTGTGTTCCTTATTTAAAGTGTTTGCAAGAAACGGTCTCTTTCTTTTTATCAGTTATATGTAATGGACTCATCTATTATTTTCTCCAAAGAACTTTCATCTTGCTTACATTCGATACTTCCAATAGCCTTCTTCATAATCTAATTTTATAAAACAACGTGGTGAAAATGAAAACCACCGAATTACAACTCGCAAAGACGAACACATGAAGCATACAAGCTCCAAATGCACATAAGGATATCTCTTATTTTCTATATTTCTTAAATAAAGGCAAATTGAGTGCCCCAATAAAACATAATATATAAGCACGATGGCAACCCTTTTTCTAGAAATTACAACTCAGAAAAAGAAATACTGAGAATATATTGAAATCCTAGATGAACATAAAATAACAACTGGATACTATGATATCTTCCGATCAAAGATAAAATATCTTAACGCATTTAAAAAGTTAAAATAATATACACAATAAAGTCAAATATTCTATACCAAATGACCGTCTTAAATATTATTAAAGAAATAATTATCAAATTTCATTATCCCTAAATTCATCAAATGACAAATCCAAACTTGAGGTGCCCCTACATCATTCTCACATCATTGGGAAACAAAAGCTTGACCTCGAACTTTTATAAAATGTCCAGTCCGGTCATCTAATAAAGAATATTTGCTACATTCCTCTCGAAATTTGGAACCATATCCACGAATCGATCAAAATTTCTTGTTCTAAGAAAAGATTCCAACCAGACTTTAAGATCGATCTATCAATTGATCACTTAAAATTTCCGGATACAATGAAATCAATTTTAGATCTAGCGTGTATTCTTGGGTGGAAACGAGGCCATTGAAAACTGAGAAAGGCGGGACGTAAGAGAGGGGTTGGGGGGATAAGGAATTGAGAATTAACAGCGGCTACTTGTACGATTCCCGAAGTTATGGACTCCCAGTCATTTCGAAGCTCATCTAAACCGCTCTTCATTCACATTCACCGAGGATCACGGTACTGCAGACTTGGCAATGATTACAATTGACTAGAACAGCTAGGCAAACTTCGCATAAGTAAAACTTAGTCGGAAAAATATCAATGTATGAATCTCTATAGTGTCAAAATTTGGCACAAGAGGATATTTAAATGTCAAAAATTCGGTAATGTACATTTAAGTGTCAAGATCGGAGCAAAAATGATCAGTTAAGTGCCAACAACGAGAATATTCAACCAAAATATTGATGTGGCGCTTTTTTGACGAGTTGAAATCGAAACAACGTCATTTTGGGCGCTGATATGGCCAAATAAGCTCAAAATGACGTCGTTTTGACCTTAATTATATTTTTATATAATTATTAGTAAAATAATATTAAAAATAAAATTTTAAAAATTTTAAAAAATGGGCAAAGGATAGGCGGGAGGGGCTCCCGCCTATGGCCACCACCCCATTGTCGGTGGGGGCGGCGGCCACAAGCGGGGGAGGCTCCCCCACCTATGCTACTGTTTTTTTTTATATTAATTTTTCATTTTTAATATTATTTAATTAATATTTATATTAAAAATCAAACTTTGGTCAAAACGGCATCATTTTTGGTAAAGGTGAGCTAACGTGGAATTTCGATGAGCCACGTAAATGTTAGAAATTATTAAAATAAGTCACGTCAGATTTCGGTGGTCTTCGTAGGAGTTGGCACTTAAGTGATCCAATTTTTTAAAAAAGTAGCATATAAGTGTACATTTCGTAACTTTTGGCAGTTAAGTGTCCATTCATACCAAATTTTGACACTTAAGCTATTCTTTTCTGAAAAATATCGATTCAATTACTTCCTTGAAGTGTTGAACTTGTCGTGATCGGCACAATGAAGATGGGTTATTATTGAAACCTTTTTTTAAATTCATAAAACAAATGTGTATAAAAATAATAAAAAAGTAGATCTGAGTATGTCTTTAAAAGGCTCAAAGAAGAAACTGGGGAAAGAATCCCTGAGGAATGAGACTTCCCATTTTCTGTATTCCCTAATTGTCAGGAGGAAAAATATTGGCCAACTAACAATGGGCAAGAGGTGTCTGGACCTAGGATGTTAAAATAAAGTATGCAGCCTAGTAAGACACCCCACTTAGAGACTACCGCAGGCGGCCCTCGTAGGTGGCTGGCTTACCACCTTGGAAGGGAGAAAGGCCGACAGGTTCAATATGAACTTTGACTTGCTAAGAGCCCATGACCTCCTAACCAGTCTCAAGTTCAGATTCGAAAGTATTCAGACACCCAAAGCAAAGGAGAAAAAAAAAAAAGCAAAACACTTTCCTTCTGCTTTACAGATTTTTCACTTGATGCTGAATGCAAAGAGAAACCTCTCTGAAGTTTGTTTTGGCCAAGAAAGAACAACACTATCGGCAGTAACAGCCAAAGAACACAACATCCGAATTACAGTAATTGCCAAAACACTACGAAGTTTCATAAAGACCACATTGTTTCGACTATGGAAGATCATAGATTTGAATTTCACAAAAGAAACCAGGATTTCACTCCTCCCAATTGGATAAGAACCTCTACCACACAGGCTCACATTCTTGCTGACTCGTAGCATTGACCAGTCACAGTAAAAAGACACCGAATGCCAGTTTGCTCGCCCTTACTCGAAAACCGTAACACAGAAAAGCAAAAGATAAAGAGAGAGCACTAAGAGGTAAGAAAAGCCTCTTGTTTTCGCTCCTCAAAAGTCGTTCTCTTGGAATGTGTCAGCGGCAAGAGTTCTTACAGCTTTAATGATCATATTATCTCACCACACTAGCGCTCCTCACGCGGAGTCAGGGGATTATCCCGTAGATGGCGGAGGAAATTTAGCTCGGATGTAATTCCAGGAAGAAATCGAAACCAACTTAGATCGAACCACTGAAGAAGGGGAGTAACAGAGAGTGGGGGAGAGAGGAGGAGAAGGGGGGGAAGAAGGCATCTAATAAAGAGTAAAAAGATTAACTTAGGATCAGTAATGAACCGGAACCCGAGAACTTTGTCTTGCAAAGCCGGTATTCCAGTAAAATCGATCTGTCCAGGGTATAGAATTGAAAATTGAATTGATCACAACCAACTCCCAATCCTTTTATCCGAAAAGTAAATAAATTCTCATGCGAATTGAGTTGTAACTGATAAACCGGCTCGATTGCTCACTGTACTAGCATTCATCTAATATAAAATTTTGGAAAACTCAATCGTCAATTACATTAAAGGAGAACAAGTGATGAACAACCCACTAATGACTCACTAGTTTGTAGCTATTGGTTTAATCTTCTCAACGGTGAAAGAGATAAGTGTACAAAAGTGTTTAAGATTGAGCATTTGGTCAAGTGAAGAGTCAAATGTTTATTTTGGCCACTTGATGACTTCAAATTCAAAAAACAAAAAAAAAAGGCTCTAGTCAGATTATTGAACTCTCTTTTAGCGAAATTCGAGCTATGAAATTATTATGCTTGACACAATTTTAAGTAGACACCATCTTTGTGAACCAAATGGGTGTAGCTATGATTTATTGAAACTGCTGAGGCTATTTCGATATTACACCAACCGATACTAACAAAAAAAAAATCAGACCACAAATTATTGACTAAGGATCAATTGCATTTGTTAGATTAATTTAAATTATCTTTGACAACTTGACCCACGGCATTGCGAAACTTCACATGCAAGTTCTCTAAAGAAAAAGATTCCCCAACCAATTGAATCCTTTCTCCAGATGTATCAAACTTAGCATGGAAATTCTCTAAAGAGAAAGATCCCCGACCCAATCGAATTGTTTCTATGGGATATATCATGAGCAATGACTCATCTAATTATATTTTGGTCAACCATGGCACTATATATGATGTTTGCAAGTTCGCCACTCCTACTTCCATCCATCATCAATGAGCAAAGCCCTTCTTCTCCTACATCTCCCTCCTCAAACAATGACCCTTCAAGAAGCAATAGCAGCTGATGATGTTAATGAGCTATACAACTTAATTGAGCTAGAAGAAAATCTCCTAGATCATAGATCCAAGGGCCCCTTCCCAGATACTCCACGACACGTGCCCCCGACAAGGGGAAAACTAAAGTGGCAATGGAGATAGCCTCCTTGAAGCCATCATTTGCTCAAAAGCTCAATCGAGGGGTCATAGTCCTATCCACTTGGCTTTGCAAAAGAAGCATTATCCCACCGTGAGGATACTAATGACCCTCGATCCAAAGTTGATTTGAGTACAAGGACGAGGCGGGATCACCCCTTTGCATTTTGTAGCTAGGGAAATAGGAGACAATGAGCAAGAGAATGTGGAGCTCCTGGAAGTCTTGGTAGAATTCCTATATGCTTGCAAATCATCTATTGAAAACTTAACAAACCAATGCGAGACTACAATTCACATTGCTGTCAAGACTGGCAATATAGAAGCATTTAAGATTTCATTTGAATGGCTTAAGCGAGTCCATCTAACAAAAGTCTTGGACTAGAAAGACCAAGATGGTGACACTGTCTTACATATTGCTAAATCCAAAAGGCAGTCCGGGATATTATTCACTAGTTTCATGGTTATTCATACTTTTATTGTTGGATCCTTCAATTTGACACAATCTTATCCTAGAACAAATGTAATGGTAATAAGCACATGGTTTTACCAAATATTTTGAGTGAGGAGATTTGAACGGAACCGCCTTGTTTGGTTTCTTTTGTTTTACAAAATACTCATGATGGAGAAAAATGTACTTGTCTAAGATGGTCTTTCTCTTCATAACGAAAAAAATCCATACACAAAATGTAAAATAATTCTAAACCATTCAGATGACAACTTGACATGGTTAACTCCAAAAGTTTTATGAGAAAATGTAATAAATTTGTCCTCCATGTACATCAGCCATTACATCACTACAATCATTCAAACTTATATGGCATGAGCTCATTTTATGCATAATAGTAAAGCTTGTGACAAAGCAGTGAATGAAATTGAACAGATACATACATCATTTTGTAACCTTTGCATTTCTTCCAGATCATCAAACTATTGAGTCAGTATGCGGATGTAAATGCAAAGACTTCCTAGGTAAGACGGCTTTGGAAATTTCCGAAGTGAATCCTAGTGGTAGTCCAGATGTTGCGGATTCTCGCCATGAAGGACGTCGAGAAAGACGCTATACTCCTACCCTCTCTCTATCACACTTTTCTGGAAGGGAGCCAATAGACTCTGAGAAGTCTGCAAATACTTTCAGTGTCCAAGACAAATCCAATCGCGACATAATCGTTGTTGTGTCTACCTTAATTGCAGCTGCCACTTACCGAGCTGCTCTCACTCCTCTGGGAGGATACTGGCAGGATTCCTCTTCAAATTTCACTGTCATACCGCCAATTCCAGCAGCATCGCTCCTGGAAAACCACATCAAGCTGGAGACATTATCATGAGCGGGTCGAAACTATTTATCTACACGTTTTGGAATTCCGTGGCTTTTTTCGCCTCGATTGCCACAATCTCGGCCACCGCTCTTCATCTGGAGGCCTGCACTTTCATGGTTCACTTCTGTCTAGCCATTCTCTGCCATGCTTACTACATTTCTATGATGATCCAAATTCCGAAAACCGACAAGGCGGCACAAAATTCCGTAGGGTTACTTTTACCTCTATGTGCCCGTCATATTGATTTTGCCCATTTACGCCGTGTACAAGAAAGCAAAGCGCGCACTAGGTCGCCTGCGAGTCGATTCCACAAGGGACCCTTCGCAACTTTCTAGGATAGAAGGATTGAAAGAGATTCACAAGGATTATTTACTTTGACAACTCTTGTCTCGTGTGCATTCAATCTTTGTGCCTCATTCAAAGGTTTGCAAGAAATGGACTCTTTTTCTTTTTATCAGTTACATGTAATGGACTCATCTATTATTTCCTCTAAAGAATTTTCATCTTGCTTGCGTTCGAAACTTCCAATAACCTTTTTCATAATCTAATTCTACAAAACAACACGGCAGAAATGAAAACCACTGAATCGCAACTCACAAAGACGAATGCATGAAGCGTCTCCGCACCAAATGCGCGTAGAGACATCTCTTGATTTTCTGTATTTCTTAAAAAAAGGGCAAATTGAGTGCCCCGATAAAACACAACAATAAGCACGGTAGCCATCTAGTAACCTTTTTTCTAGAAATTACGACTCAGAGAAAGAAATACTGAGAATATATTGAAATCATAAGATATCTTGTGATTTAAGATAAGACATCTTAAGGCATTCAAAAGTTAAAAAAATATAAACAGTAAATTCAAATATTTTATACCAAATGACCATCCTAAATATTATGAAAAATATAATTATCAAATTTCATTATTCCTAAATTCATCAAAAAATAAATCCAAACTTGAGGTGCTCCATTCGACCATTGCATTCAGAACTGGTCTAATAGCTTGATCCATTCATCCCACACCAAGCCCATCATCTCTAACCCAGACTCATAGGCCTGTGAATCCGGCTCTTGAAACTGCAATCAATGCGTGGGCTCGCTAAAGGCCCATAGGATACAAAAAGAGGCCCGGCCTCAATTTTCCCAATGTCTTCGCACAAGGTAAATTACCAAATTCCCGTTAAAGTGAAGTCGTTTAGATAAATCAATGCAACTAGGAGGAGTCAATGTAACGACATCAATACAAGTCCTGGGTTTTCGATTGAGACGTAAAGACTTCGTTTTTTCCTAGTAGAAATTTTTAGGACATGGAGTGTGAATCAATTCCATGAACAATTTGGAGGAGCCAGGTTTTCGTTTTGCACTATTACAAATATGGAAATAATGAAAAAAGTTGGATTCGATTCTCAACCTCTCCTATTGTAAATAGAATTGAATATGGGTTCAAGCCATAACATCGAATTTCAAGTCATTGTAGTAATGCCTGACTTATTGATTCTTTTGCTTTTCCAGCAATATGAACATTAAGAATCTTTTTGAACCGGTTCTAATCAGTACATACCTTGCCAGTTGATTTCCAGATAGAGTCAACCATTTGAGGGTACAGAATTGGGATCGAATCAGATAAGGCCCCTTCCCAACTTTTATAGCCAAAAACTGAATCGGTCTCCACATGAATCGGCTAGAATTGTTATAACCTATTATGTTCGGTTCCTGGGTCAAAAAAACTGAATCGGTCTCCACATGAATCGGCTAGAATTGTTATAACCTATTATGTTCGGTTCCTGGGTCAAACTGGCCTTGATTGCTTACCCCTAATAGCATCTGATTAGAGTATACTATTGTGATTTAATCTTCTTGACGGTAATAGGGGGAAGACCCGAAACAGGACTTGAGATTTGGGCAACAGTTAATCAACCGAGGACTTAAAATTTTGCTTTTGGCCACTTGAGGACTTAAAATTTTGAAAAATCTCCGATCAAATATTGGACTCGCCGTTGCTGGAGTTAAACATCATTGCGTACCTGGTAGGCTGTAATTATTAATTCCTCAAGACAACATCAGCTGCTAATCTTCACATCTTCAAGTAGTTGGAGAGAAATGACACCCAGCGATAATAATAATAAAACAAACAAAAATTCAGACCACAAATTATTGGCTTAGGTTTAACGAGAGTTATTAGAATAATTTATCTTATCTTGTTGCGTTGGCTCATGCATTGCAAAACGTCGCATGCACGTTCTCTAAAGAGAAAGTTCCCCTACTGGTCGCGTTGTTCCAATGGGGATGAATCATCAAAAGTGAGTCACTTAATTAAACTTTCGCTCCGACTGTGACGCTATTTATGATTTCGCAAGTTAGCTACTTCTACTTCCATCCATCATCAACGAGCAAAGTTCCACTACTCCTCCATTTCCCTCATCGAAAACCATGGACCCTCGACTTCAACTAGCAATAGAAAATGACGACGTGGATGAGCTACATAGGTTAATCGTGGAGGAGCGAAAACTCTTGGATCATGCATCTAACGATCCCTTCCCAAATACTTCTCTACATGTTGCCACGGCTATCGGGAAAACCCAAGTGGCTATGGAGTTGGCCATCTTGAAACCATGGTTTGCTTGGAAGCTAAATCCAAAGGGTTACAGCCCCATGCACTTGGCTTTGCAATACGAGCATTATCACACTATGAGGGTTATGATGACCCTCGACAGCAAGTTGATCCGAATTTGAGGACGATGTGGGATCACCCCTTTGCATTATGTTGCAGGGAAAGGAGACATTGAGTTGGAGCTCCTAACTGAATTCCTTTCCGCTTGCAAATCATCCATTGAAGACTTGACAAACCGATGCGAGACTGTGGTTCACGTTGCCATCAAGAACCATACCTCAAAGCATTTAAGTTTCTATTTGGATGGCTTAAGCGAGTCCATCTGACATAAATCTTAGAGTGGAAAGACCAAGATGGTAACACGGTCTTACATATTGCTGCATCCGAAGGGCAATCCGAGGTATAGTTCATCGGTTTCAACGGTTATTCGTGCTTTTATTGTTTGATCATTAAATTCGACACAATCTTTTCCGGGAATAAATATAAAGTACGGGGTCCTAGAAAACATTCAGAATGAGAAACCTTCTTTGGTTGCTTTTGTTGGAAACAAGAGAAGGAATTAGAAGGGATAGATATTACTCTTTCCCTCCTAATATTCTACTTACACTTCTCTTTTTGACGATGTCCCCGTGCACTTGGTCACTGGAGGGTAGGCTCTACCCTAGTATTGGATGCAGTTTTTACACAGGAGGATCCATTCTTTTATCCTCATTTATTTCCTTAGTGATTATTATAATCATTTCATTTCTCTCCTAATCACTCGCCATCCAGACATATAATGCCAATGGGCTGTTAAAATTTGTTGAACAAGTAGTACTTTTTTATAATAAAAAAGATCAAATGCTCTTCTTCGTTTTTTTTGGGGGGGGCAAAGTCAAATGCTCATTAAGATGGTGATTATATGAGTATGTAGATTGTTTTTTATTGTTTTTCGTTGAATTTAATATATACATATTGCCATGTTTGAAAATTAAATTAAGTCTTCACTGGAGGATATTAAACTTGTATGATAATCCTAATTAGAGTTTGACTGAAAAGACTCATTTCAGTCAAAATATTTACCTAATCTAGTAATCAATATAATGGACAGTATTAGAATCTTCTCAATTACATGGCTAAAACCTACAAATAGTAATCATATTTCCATATTTGAAAAGAAATGAATCCTATTTAGTGATGTCTTTTTAATTGTCAACAAAAAAAATTATTTATATTTTCATCGCTTAAGATTGTCAAACAGTAGCGCTTGCTTTTCAATTCAAAAGCGGGAAAACTATGTTCAGCTCGTGATGTTTCCACTTTGTTGTCTTTTTAATTGGCCTACAATGTTTTGGTTGGACAATAAATAAAAAAAGGAAGGAAAGAAAAGGAGTGTTATAGAGAGATAACCTTGTTTACAGTTTGGTGAGTGGAGAGAGAAGGTATGATTAAGATTGTTTCCCTTCGAACCTCTATAAAACTCAAGTTTTTAATGAACTCTAAATCTTTCTAAGTTGGATGATTGTGGATAAATAATTTCCTTCCGACTCTTCACATCATAATCACATAACACAACACTAATCTAATTTATTCTTTTCAATTCTTTCATTTTTCCTTAATGATTAGCAAAATCTCTTTCCTTCTTTCGAAATCAGTCCATCCCAACATATTGTACAAGATAGAAGAAAGTGAAATGGATGCTAAGAAAGACAATCCGACACAACCATAAAATAATCACTTTGTGGACAGAAAGATTACTCCCTAATCAATCGAATATTATGGATAGAGGATATTTTTGGACCTTTCTAAAGTCATCTTTCACAGCAAAAAACATAAATACAAAATGTAATTAAATCCTAAACAATTTCAATTAATGTGATTAAGTCCTAAATTTTTATGAAAAATTATATTCATTTGGGTCATCACTTCTATGGGTTCACCTAAGTTACAACTCACATGGACAATTCCTAGCTATCATGTAAATGATTTCAAGTTAAAAGGACTAAATCACACTTTTTGAAAAGACTTGGGACTTCATTACATTAGTGAAAATGATTGCATTTAAACTTTTCCTTTTGTAAGTCGGTCGCTGCATCACTAGCATCATCAAACTCATATAGATATATGGCATGAGCTTACTTTGTGCATGATAGCAAAGCTTGCGACAAAGCAGCGACTGAAAATCAACAGGAACCGTTCTTCATTTTTTTTTTTTTCCTTTTGCAATTTTTCCAGATCATCAAGCTGTTGATCAGGTATACGACCATAAAAGCAAAGAACTTCCAGGGGAAGACGGCATTAGAAATCTTCGAAATGAATCCTAGTGACGATCAAGATCTAGCGAATAGGTTACACCGTCTAGGACATCAGGCAGTTACTCCTACCCTCTCTCTATCACAGTTTTTTAGCAAGGAGCTAACTGCCTTCGAGAACTGTGTAAACTTTTCCCGAGTCCAAGATGAATCCGCTCGAAATATAATCCTGGTAATGTCTAGCTTAATTGCGGCTGCCACTTATCAAGCTGCTCTCACTCTTCCTCGAGGAAACTGGCAGGATGACTCTCCAAATGCCCCAGCCAATTCTACCAGCGTCACCGCCAATTCCAACAGCATTGCTCTTGGAAAACGGCATGAAGCTGGAGACGCTATCCTGAGTGGCTTGTATCTATCTCTGTACGTGATGTGCAATAGCCTGGCCTTTTTCGCCTCGATTGCCACGATCTGGGCCACCACTTTTACTGCAGAGGCCAACCCTTTGTTTTACATCCCTGTGCCCATTCTCTGGGTCGCTTATTTTTTCTCTTTGCTAAGTCAAATTCCGGAACACGATCGGGTGACAAAAATTCCCCTAAATGCACTTGTTGAGTTCTGTCTGCTCGCCGAGTTGGTTCTCCCCTTGCGCATTAGGACGAACCACATAAGAGTTCAACGATGAATCGATGCTGCAAGGAGATGCGTTGCAACTTTTGAGGAGCGAAGGATTCAACGTACTTCATTTTATTTGACGATACTTGTCACGTGTGCAATCATTTTATGTGGTATTGTAGGATATTGAACGTTACAAATGCCATAACTTGTGTACAGCGTTCACTTGAATGTTATAATTTTTTTTTCTAACCATTTAAATGCTAAGATTTTGTTATGATATACATATGAGTTGTTTTATAAAAAGTCATACATTGGAGAATTAATCCATACTATGCCCTTCATTCACACAATAAGTAGTATAATGTAAATATTCCTAGCCTCTAATAGCTTCCACGTGCTAATAGACACTAACATCTCGAAAATTTTCAATAAGGTCAAGGACATTCATTTAGCTAAAAGATCGCTATCATGCGCATCCAATGCATAAATTTGATAAATGAAACTATGTTACACTTTATTTGAAGCTTCCTTTTGAGATATATTTTTCTTAAGAGAACAAAAATTACTAAAATGTTTATATGATTATTACCGTGGCATTGAAACCTATCATCAACAAATTTATAGCAATAGAGAGATTATTGCCATTGATAAAATTCTGGACGAATTTACAACCATATAATAGCAAATAGCGAAATGCTTGCTTAGGTGATGATACACACCACCTAATAGTGAATATAGTCGTCCAACGGTAGAGCCACACTACCAGGGCATCGGACCAAAATGAAAAACCCATTCAAGTGGGATTTTTCAAGATATAAGAGTGGTTTCTCTCTCTAATCTAGAATTACAGAACATTATAGCCTTATTGTTTATGTTCATCGAAACATATTAAAAATGAAGCGGGTCATACCATAGATTCTAGAGTTGCTCTATTTTGGTTGAAGGGAAATAAATACACTGAGGGCTTGTTTGGTAACTTACCAAATAGTGAAAATTTCTGTTCTTTTGTTCCCGGGAGTAAATTTGGAAAAGAAATTCATTTGTTAAAAATTTTATTTTCGGGAATAAATTCGAAACGGAATCAAGAATATAAAAAAAGTTATTTTCTTTGTTCTTGGGAACAAATCCAGAATCAGCCAATTTTTTTTAATTTCTCTCCTCTTTCTTTTCTTTTTCTTCTTCTTCCTTTTGATTGGTTGCCGACCTCGGCCATGGCCGACGACCGGCCAAACGAGGGCCAGTGCCCTCGCCAAATGTCGGTGACACTAAGCATGGTGCGACGCAAGCCTCGCTGTGGATGGGCAAGGTGACCTCGCCTAGATTTGGTGAGCTCGGCCTTGGCCAAAGCCTCGCCAGATCTAGCCAACCTTGCTGGCCCGTCGCCAAGTCGGCGTCACCCAACCAAGCTGACACCGCCTTAGCAGTGGGCCAGTGAGGCCGAGCCTTGCCTAGCTCACGGCAAGGCTCACTGCCCAACCTCGCCGTGGCTTGGTGTCGCCGAGGGCCAGCAACACTCCAACGAGGACACCGGCCCTCGTCTAGCCAGTCACTGGCCATCGACAATTTATTAAGGAATAAAAGATGAAAAGGGAAAGGAAAAAAAAGAAAATTGTATTTAAATCATTAAAAAAATATAAGAAAATATTTTGGACTAGAAATTTTCAAGTTTTACCAAATGCATTTCTATCTTAGGAATAAAAATTTTGGACAATTACCAAATGCCTTTAAATGCTCATAAATTGTTCTAGAGAGTAAATTCAAAAGAAATCATTTCTGAACAAAAATTAGTCCCGGGCACAAAATCATTACCATGCACACCCTAAGTAGACAAATAGGGTCCGGGCTTGCTGCACAATTTCCCAATAAAACAGAGGAATTTACCAACTCAACTTGCATCTAAAAAATAAATGAACAAAATTTACCAAAAGGAACCTAGTGTAGCTTGGTTTGGTTTGAAAAAGCAGTAGACATTTCATGAAGCTGAATACTTAACGGATAGTTTGCGAGAGGAGAACGGAAATTCAGGCCTTCAAAACTTTCCAAACAATATTTGCCCAAGATTTCTTCGTAACAGGCCTCCATATGTCACTGAGTGAGATTCTTGGATATGATGATTGGCTTGGGTGAACATAAACACTTAATAATCCATTATGTTAAATAATATGCATCCGAGTATCAATATTTGATCAATAAATTATTGAAGGATTTAATCAACAAAAGGGAGAAAACTGAAATTGAAGTTCGCAAACCTCAAAAAAGGTTCAGATGCGTTGTTATCACCCTGGAACTGAAATGTTGCTTCTAGCATTGGCGGCACAAGTCTACTCCATGTAAGCAAATTTACTCAAAAGCCTTCCACGAGGTCCAGTTGATGATAAAATGCCTTCATAACATGTCACCCTCTTGAGCTGCAAGTCTTGAGAGCGAGCGAGTTCCTAATTTGACTATGATCCTACTTCAAATGTAGGATCACAGCGTGTCAGCGTCAATGTCATGCAAGCATTTCATTAAACGGTTCGTTTGTTAACCCATATAAGGGCTTAAAGCACCAAATGCCCTCCCATGAATCTCGCACCACTCATACCTACAACTGGTGAGTGAAACTTCTCTCCCAGTAATAAGCCAATTGATCGTTCTGTCTCTTTTCTTTTCCACATAATTAAAACCCAATTAATCAATTGATATCAGAAGTCATGGCCCCCAATTTAAGCTCGTTTTCAGTCCATGGAAAGCGCTTTCCATGGATCAACTAGTTTTTCATCATCCAAACATCGACAAATTGAAAAAACGTACCCTAAATAAGATAAACTTATCAAAACATGAGAAATATCAAAAAAAAGAAGAAGTTTAATTCGTATTCTAACACGTTTCAACCATTGTTTCAACCACTGTTTGTGGACAATGTTTGATACCTATGCTCACTGTTAAGGGATGGAGAGAAGCAATAGATAGCCCAACACATACTGTGAATATTCACTTGCTAAGTAAGATGATGAAGTGGTCCCTCTGAGACAATGCATACATCGGTTAGTAGGATAGAACTCAAAATTCACGTGTTCATCGACTCAAAACGATTACAAAATCCGAGTCCTCAGATCAGAAGTGTGAATCCTAACCAAATTACATATCATCGAATTCCCATCTTTTTCTGATTGTTGAACAGTGCCCTTCCTCTAAGAAAATTATGCTTTGATTTGAAGCTCTAGGGAGCTCATTCAAATGTTCCATCAAGTTCCCTTAATAGCACCACAAATGGCCATTTAAACAGTAAATCAACAGTTTCTCTAAAACTGCAGCGGTCCTCAGGAAAATATGTCACGCCCCGAACCCCGAGCACGCAACAACCCCTTACCATGGTCGATTGAAAGCGACGTCCCAGGACTCATCGACGACCATTCATTTTAATCTTTCGTTATGCGCAAGCGAAAGACGAACCATCCCCAGTCCAACAAACAATCAATTAATCAATCAGGGATAGAGGGATGAACAACAGAAACCTCGACTACTCATTTATACAATTTACTGGATTAACCAACGGAGGATCGTCTTTTGAATTACAAGCCCGACAAAAGGGGCCGATCCGTCCTCTAAGCCAGGCCAAAAAGAAACTAGGCTAATCCAGCTATACAGAATGAACCATCGGGTTCAACACCACGGTCACTCGGACCCATCAGACTCGACTCCGTCAGGTCGATCACTGGAGAAATGGGGGCAGGATTCTCCACTGCAGGTGCACCATTCTAAAGACCTGAAAAAGGTTAACCACGACTAGTTGAGATAAAATCTCAGCGAGTTCTTCCCCTAAGCCCCGGTTAGTACACAAACTCAACCTCGGGTATCTCTCCAGAACCACCCCTCACTCAACCCAACAACAAACAGCCAGCAATTAACAATCAAACCACAAACATGGTTAACCAACAATCAAAAGTCGGTTCACATGCAACCTTACCCGGTATGCCATACCCTGCACGTTAAACCTCACTCAATGCAAGCAATGCAACCAACAATCACATAGTCGGTTCGCATGCAACCTTACCCGGTGTGCCATACCCTGCACGTTATAAGTCAGTACAATACACGCAATGCACATGGCCGTTAGATGATGCAGTTCATCAATCACATGCGAGTCGCACCACAAGCGATCTCACCTGGCCATTGCCACACACTGCATGTTATCAATTCATGCGTGCATGCCATAAATGATGTAATCATCTCATGCATAATCGGAACCAATGATGCCATGTTTTCTCATGCACTCTTGCATCCACACGTGTTCCGATTATTACTGCCCCACAGGGCCACAACTTGGCCGAGGTGCAACGGCGCTACGGCGCCCTTCCTCCGCAGAGGCGCAACCGTGCCCTTCCGTGCTATTGCTACGGCGCCCTTCCTCCGTAGAGGCGCAACCGTGCCCTTCCGTGCAGGCCGAGGCGCTATGGCGCTACGGCGCCCTTCCTCCGCAGAGGCGCAACCGTGCCCTTCCATACCCTCCGAGGCGCCACGGCGCTACGGCGCCCTTCCTCCGCAGAGGCGCAACCGTGCCCTTCCGTGCCCTCCGAGGCGCAACGGCGCTACGGCGCCCTTCCTCCGCAGAGGCGCAACCGTGCCCTTCCGTGCCCTCCCTTTCCATAATCTCCGATAAATCGGGTCCAACTTAGTGATCATGCAAGCATACCATCACAACCCACTTATTATCTTTGAGCATTAGCCAATGCACACATGCTTGCATATAAAACCTCAAATCATTTCTCACAAAAGCGGTCCATTTCCGGTGTCCCTCGGACAAACCATTTTCCCCACCTTTCTCATAAAAGCGGTCCATTTCCAGTGTCCCTTGGACAAATCACTTTCTTTCTCATAAAGGCGGTCCATTTCCGGTGTCCCTCGGACAAACCATTTTTCCCTTTTTGTGAAATTCACACGATTCATGCGAATGCTCATGCCACGACACATTAATTTCACTTCATATGATCAAGACACATGAAATTATACACAATTTCACTTCCGGATGAACAGTGCCGTGAACAGTACCATGAACAGTGCACGTGAACAGTAATCGTGAACAGTGCACATGAACAGTGAAATTTCCGAATTTAATAATTAAATAATTTAATTCAGAAATCACATAATTTAATCAATAAATGCAGAAATTAAATAAATCAATTAATCAAAATAATTAATCAATTTAATCAAGCAAAGCATGCTTAATTAGCACATAACACACAATTAAGCATAATTAAACAAGATTAAGCTAATCCAATCTTAACCCTTAATCTAACCACCTATCTTAGGGCTAATGCACTTAATTAACCCTCCTAAACCAGCATTAACACTAATTAACCCAACCCTAAGCAAGTTTAGGCACTAAATAAGGATTAGGGGCTAAACTCACCCGTTAAGCGGGCCGGCGACACGGACGCGGCGGCGGCGACGAACCCGACACCCGGGGACCTCTCCCACGACACTTCAAGGCGGTCCCGGGCTCAACATAGCAGCAACAAACTCGGATTCCCCACTAAACTTCAGAAAACAGCACTGCAGGAGGAGGACAGGGGCTGACCGGAGTTGAACGGGCTGGCCGGAGCTCCGGCGAGCGGCGGACCAGCGACCAACGGCACCTGGGGTCGAGGGGGAACCACTTATGGCTGGGATGGGTGGTGGTTTCGCCGGAAATGGAGAGAAACGGAAGAAAAGGCGGAGCTGTGCAGAGGGCGACGCTACAGTGACGGACGGAGGACCGCCGACTTCAGGCGGCCGTACGGACCGGTCGGAGGCTTCTTTCGGCGAACGGCCGACGCCATCTGAACGGTTTTTCTGTTCTGAACAGATTGATAGGTGGAACGGCCCGAGATTCCACCGGGAAGGGCATGAACAACTCGATTTTCGGTGGAAGGTCAGAAACTGAAATTGCAGGAAGGCCATGGAAGCAAGGGGAGAGAGGGCTGCGATTTTGTGGAGCTGAAGAGGGGAGAGAGAGAGTCAAGTGAGCTGATCAAAACCCTTCATTAATGGCCTTAATGGCTGCTTCAACTCCCCATGCACATGACCTCATCTTCTCTCTCTTCCTTTTTGACTTTTCTCCAAAATATCCAAGGATATTTTGGTCATTTCCACCTTGCACATTTCCCAATGTGCCCTTGGGCTGAAAGTGAAAGGCGGGCCTAGGAAACGGGCCGGAAAATGAATAGGAACGGGCTCGGGAATTTATTGGGCTTGAATTGGCTCGAGTTTGGATAACGGGCTCGGAAGGGTACAGGGTCGGTTTGGCCCAACGAGCTCACTGGCTTGCCTCGGGCCTTCCATGGCGGCTGTCCCACTTTGGGCGTGAGGCCCACACTGTTCTTGCCCGGCCCACGTCCTTGTAGGCTCATTTCATCGGTCCGAAGATCCCTTTTTCCAATTACTCAGCTCATCCGACACTGTCGACTGACTACGAAGCATCGTCCAAAAGTCCGTCCCGGACGTTCCCGAAAATTCAAAGTCCAATATTGGATTCTCATGCCTTGTCAATTTCGCCCGAATGCCATTTTGGTACTACTCAGACTGATAGGCGGCTTCGAGGATTCACGCGTAACCGACTCGTGCCAAACCACGTTCAAGACTTCTCGACACATGGACGTCCTTGACGACATGAAATTGCGAAGGGTAGATTCTTATTTCAAAGTACACGATTATCAAGGATCGACATAGGGCCGTTCGCGGGTTCAATAACAGTAGACGGAATCACCCGCTGTCCCATTATTTCTGTCCGCGAATCGACTTCTATTCGTCCTTGAAATCGGCCTGCATGACTACAAGATCGTCCTTACGCAAGTCTCACGGTCGAGTCGTTTTCCCAGGTCAAGTTCTTTAGTCGCACGAGTTCTGTCCTCAGTAGCCTTTCCCCTCAAGGTCAGTATCTCGGCAATGATTGGGTCCGAGCGGAATCAACCAACAATGCATTGGCGAAATTCACGTTCACTCATCCCTAAAAGGGCTCGAATTTCAGGACGTCACAAAATCCTTACAGCTAACAGTTCCCAATTACTCCCTTGAAAGTAACAGATCACGATCTCCTTGAGTGATGAAGTAAAACGCGGAGGCAGGGGGTACGATATCCAGTCATCATTTTTAGAGGCCACAGCCACACCTTGATTCACAATAACATACCATTGAGCTTTAGCCTTGATCTCCACAGTAGTACCACTGATGCAGTACAAAAAAAAATGGGAGGAAAAAGGATTGAGGATTGAATAATTACCTCGGAGAACGTAAGAGTCTTCAAAATAGGGCATCTACTGAGCAAAAACAAAAGTGCTCTAGGTTCTAAATGCTGTGAATGTCATTCAATTCCAATTTCGTTAGATTGTGAAAGATTGGAAGGGAGTTGAGAATATCCTCTCTCTCTTATATAAATCCTGATGACCAAGCCATACAATAGTAACTTAGACTAATATCAAGAATACAAGATGATGCGACCTCAAGGCTGTCCCAATAAATAGATCCAAGGAGGAGGAGGAATAAGATGAAGTTGAGGAACTGAGCAGAAAAGTGTACCTCAAGGTATACATCGTATAACAATAGTTGTTTTACATTAGAAAGAGCCGTCAAGAGCTTATATAAACCGTAGGTGCCTTGAATGGAAATTTGCTCTTGCCACACTTGGATGGAAGCCTCAACTAACGAGGATGAGGTCAATACGATATAGTCATACAGAAATAAACCAAAGTAGTCAAAGGACTTGACTGAAGCACCATGGATCCGTACTTGGGAGTTCTGATAGCTAGAAAACAAGACTTCTTCAACTATAGTCAAGTACAAAAGGTTGGGAGCAGAAATTGCAAAACCTCAAGATCCCATATGCAACGGTAAAGAGATTACTTCTCAAGGGAAGGGCACAAAAGCAGCTTCTCCACTGAATTATCATCTTCAAACCAAACTTCCATAAGAGATAAGACCTTCAGATTTGTAAGACAAATTGAGGAAGGAAGCTTGAGGTCATGGTTCATCTCTAGATGGAGTTCTCTCAGAGTTTCAACCTAAACATGCAGTGAGGTAACCGAAACATGCAGTGAGGTAACATGTATACGGTATCCCTACAATCAACTGGAAGGTGCAGGCGGAGTTCTTCAACATTGCGGCATATTGCGGCAGTAATCCACGAATTGACGCAAGATTCATTGCCATCATAATATTCTTCTTTGTCAACCATGCATGTGAGAGAAAAGGCTTTTATAGAAGACAAGTCACGAAGCAACAATACTCTCTCCACAAAGTTCCCGAAGGGCATATTCCCACAGTAATGGTCTTCATCGAAGACAAGACTAGGAATGGACGTACACAAATACTCCCACTGTCTCGACAGCACTAGTTCGCATGGCATCTTCTATTGGCAGAAAAGCCAGGATGCGCAAAATAATTGCCTGAGGCAGATCCCATATTTGCTTGCAGCTGTCAACATCTCGAGCATCATTGAAGTGCTGGCATTCAGCTTCGTGAACCACAGGGCTCCCATCCATTGGATCCACAACCTCTCCAAAGTACAGGCTAAATCTGAAATGAACATAAGAAACTAAGATCTCAATGGACAACTATCTGCTAATCACAGATCATAACACATTAATTAAACTTCAAATGTCAAAATGATGATACCAAGTGGTGAGATAATTAATTTTCTTCCAGGTACCCTAAAAAATAAAGAAAGATCTGGAATTCTTGAACCAAATGCGCATTGCTACAACATGACCAGAGTTAAAATTAAGTCTAATGAGTTCCATTGGCAGGCAGATTGCGATTACATGATTAACCTTAAGAAGCGCCACAAAACCAGCTTAAATGACGAGAGTCAGAACAACTGGGACCAAATGAGCCAATTCAATTGGCAATGAAATATGCAAGGGGACATTAAAAGTTGGAGAACTGTGCACGTCGGGTCGTTGAAGCATTTCGTCAAACATATTGGGTGTCAGCAAATATCTTAAAGAAGAACCTTCAGCCATGGTTTCATTGACTACTCGAGAGATTGGTACAAAATGACTGACCTTCCTCCAAACATCAAGGACCCAGAAAAGACATAGCTTCGTAGAACTGCGAAGAAGAACTGGGGATGACATCGATATGAAAGCAGTCCATCGCATGGATGATACAGAGAGAGAAGAGGCTTCTTGGAAGGTATAAATGGAAGTCCCAGCGTTCATGGAGAGGAGATTAAATAGAAGCAGCGAGTCATAAGCGAGAGAATCGCCTGTTGTTCACGTTCAGGCGATGGAATCCACGCAGCAGCGGCGACGATTTGGGGTGGTGGGGAAGGAAGGAATCCACGCAGCGAGTCAAAAAACGCGAATCGCCGCTTCCAACGGTCGTGGATTCGATTTCAACCCTCAGATTCTCAGATTTTAAGTACGGGTTAATATCATTCATAACCAACTATTATGTCATAATTCCCTTGGAATTCATTTTCAAGTTTTAAGTTTATATATGGGCAAGAAAAAATTTGTAAAACAAATCCCAAGGTGCGCAAATCTTTATCTAAAAGCTCCCGCTATTAGATACAAGAAGATGCTCTTCTTATCGTAATCAGACCAGATCAAATTAAGTTTATCAATACAATTTTTCTATTGACAAAAGACCTTGGGATATCATCCATGCAAAATAAATCACGGAACTTTGGTAAGTATGCGTGATTAGTTTGTTACCAACTATGAAAGTCTAACGGTTAAGCTAGTTCGATTTTGATTAAATGAAGTAATTACTCTTTATTTTTCTCCAATTGCTTGTTTTTTTTAAGCGACTTTTCATTTGACAAGACAAACTCCATTTCTTTATTTAAATTTTTCAAGCGTTATGGAGACGGACAGATTTAATTGAAATGTTTCCGCTCAAAAGCTTGATGCTCGATGATAGTGTATTACATTCCTAACTTATAACAAATTGTTAGAATAAATGACGTCCAATCAATTTCGGCACTTTGATTTTGAGAAGAATGTATTTTTTTAATATATACATAGGCATAAAAATGGTTCATGATGTTCCTTGCTTCGATCGTTCACGTGCTGATTCCCTTTGCCTTTGAAGTTAGCATCACCGTATTCTTGGGCTTTTTAATAAGCTCAAAGAACAGACCCAAAAGTAACAATAATAATAAGCTCAAGGACATTTATTTAGATAAAAATTAGTTATCATGCCCGTGCTGTGTACGAATTTGATAAATGACTGTTGAATTTTACTTGATATCGTATATTATTTTACAGACAATAAGAATTACTTAAATGTTTATAATATTATTGCTGTGCATTTATGACCTTTAATCTATTGACCAAAAATATATAACAATAGAAAAATAATAGCCATTGGTAAAATTCTAGATGAATTTATGACAATATAATGACTTAACGATCCACATCATGTTCGGATACTTTAAATAAATGAATAAAAAGAAGTACTTCTGTAACTAAATGAGCTGGCTTATGCCAGATAGGAGCAGATCAAACGATATGCACAATACAACAAACGAAACCACTTGTTCTTTTGCTAATAGTAAATGAATTCCATCTATTAGGCCGTGTTCTTTGATGCTCTCAATTTAAGATGTTTGTTTGTAAGACAAGCTAAGTGTGTTTTTTTCTTGTTTTTACATAAGAAAGTTTGGAAGAAACAAGTCATTTTATAAGTATAAGTGTGAACTTTTCTAATTTGTTAAAAGGAAAAGCTGGGATGTGAGCTAGACCCCACTATACTCCCATGCAGGTGCACGATTATTAAGTGCACTTAGCACGCTTGTGCACCTGCAGTTTAATTAGCGCTAATCCCCTAACTTTTTAATTTTTAATTTTTTAATTTTTTATTCCGTATATTTATTTTGTTGATTTTTTTAGCATTTTGGAAATTATAAAAAATTCAGAATTTTATTTATTATTTAAACAAATATTTGTATTCCAAGTTTTCTATATGTGTCTTTCCAAGACAACTTTTGGAAATTATACTAGTTTTTTTTTTTTGATTCGCGAAATTATACTAGTTAAGTTTGTAACTTTTTCCGTAGGATTACATTGATTCATTTTGCAACTTCTTTCGAAAGATTACATTTACTCATTTTGCAACTTCTTTCGAACAGATATCTTTGTTAATTTTTGCAACATTTCACGAAGAGTTACCTATGTTGCCTATATTCCTTTATATGTTATTTTTTTTTAAAAAAAGACCATGAAGGTAATCATTTTCTTGAGTCGTCTTTCCAAAACTGCAAGCAACTTTTCAATTATTTCTTAGAAAGACTTTGGAGAAATACTAGAATCGCTATATTGTATTCTCATTTGACACTTTATTGTATCTTGGAGGATATTTACTAGTGACCATTAACAACTTCATGGATAAATAAATCCTTAAAGAAAGCGACATTACACTTCAAAGTCCGATTTGATTGCTCTATTGATTCGAATTTATAATGACTTCATTGTTTTATCTAAGTACAAAAGAACAAATTTGTACAATTAAGAAAATGCATTTGTCTTCTCAATTTTGGAAGTAGTGATCTTGTGGCGATTAGAACAATGAAGATAAATCATAAACAATGAGTCGCCTAATTAAACTTTGGTTGATAGTGGCTCTATTTATGGTTTTGAAAGGGTCAATGAGCAAAGCCCCACTACTACTCCGTTTATCTCATCAAACAATGGACCCTCGGCTTCAACAAGCAATTGAACATGATGACATCAATGAGCTACATAGGTTAATCAAGGAGGACTGCAAACTCTTGGATCATGCATCTAAGGACCCCTTCCCAAATATCCTATGCACATTGCTGCAGTAGCCGGGATAACCCTAGTGGCCATGGAGTTGGCCATCTTGAAGCCATCATTTGCTCGCAAGCTCAATCCAGATCACAGCCCAATGCACCTGGCTTTGCAACACGAGCAATATCACCCTACAAGGGCACTAATGACCCCTTATCCAAGTTGATTTAAGTTCGAGGACAATGCGGCATGACCCTTTTGCATTATGTCACAAGGAAAGGAGAAAATAAGCTAGAGCTCCTGACTGAATTCCTATCTGCTTGTAGATCGTCAATCAAGGACTTGACAAGCCGATGCAAGATTGTAGTTCACGATGCCCTCAAGAATCACAACCTTAAAGCATTCAAGGTTTTATTTAGATGGCTTAAGTGAATCCTCTTACACAAATCTTGGACTGGAAAGATCAAAATGGTAACACCGTCTTACATATGGTTGCATCCGAAAAGCAACCTGAGGTATAGTTCATTGATTTCGTAGTTATTCATGCTTTTATTGTTCGATTCTTCAACTCAACACTATCTTATCGAGTACATGGTTTTAGAAGATATTCAAAAAGAGGAGATTTGAACGGGAAGCCCTCACCAGCAAAAGCAAGGATGCACAAGCCCTCACTCAAAAACAATGATGGCCACAATGCCCTTGCTAGATCTGGCCAAGGGAGGGTAGCAACCTCGCTCGGGGCCATCGCCTAGGGCTACTGAGGGCCACGATGCCTTCACTAGGCCAAGTCCTTGCCTAGCTAGATTTGGGCGAGGGTCGCAACGCCCAATGCCGGGGAGGGTCGGCCGGCCTTTGCCTCTAGCCGGGGAGGGTTGGCTAGCAACCCTTGCCAACCAAATCCGAAACGAGAAAAAAATATGAAAAATTCAAAAATATTATTAAAATATTATTTAAAAAATGTCACATAAGTATTTTCCAACCAAAATTAGCCGGATGGACTCGATTGGCCAGAAGTGAAAAGGTTTAAAATTGAATTGACAAGATTAAAAGGTTTAGGACGGAATTAGCAAAAGTGTAGAAGGTTTAGGACTTTTTAGATAATTTTCCTGAAATACTACCTAAACTAAAATCGATTAACCACATAACATTCAGAAGCAAAAACTTGAAGCAGTAGAGTCATGCATTGCCATATGTAATATTCTATGGTTGAGTCATTGGAAAAGTTGCAAAATTTACGACTGTTGGTACATTTCGGATTTCATTGGATGAAGGATAATCTGTCAAATTTTCAGTTATATATTTTGCAACAGCGAAGAGGATCACCATGATGGACGGACGATCTTGACATAATGGAGCTTCTCATGGAGATTGCCGCTGTAAATTTGTGACCATTACCGTTGCCTTAGAGAGTTACATGAATTCACTATAAGGTTTCTTGCTTAAAATGATATTTGAACAGGAAAGATGTCATTGCAGATGTAGATTCCATTGCACGGACATCAAATACCGACAAGCAAATCTGATTGAAGTTCATGATCGAGCTAATGTAAGCCAGACACTTTCATATTTGCCTTTGATAAGATAGTTGTTGAGCCTCAACAGCAAGAAGTCAAAGTTTTTTAATTTCTCTTAATAGTCTATAAACTTTGGTCCAATGTGAAATATAATCCTTGCACCCATAATTTGTTCAATATCGTCTTTAAACTATTCTTAAATGTTCAATCTAATCCCTAAACCTTCAATTTATTCCATCAAGTCCTTCAACTTTTCATAACAAATTCAGATTAACATTTGGTGCTATTCACAAGTTTCATAATCATGCCGTTGCCCAAATTTTAATTTCACTCCATTTTCTAAATGAAAAAATATGCTATCTTTTTATCACTTGTTACCTTTTGGAAAAAGCCACCAAAACCCCTACACTATACCCACTATCACACATTTATCCTAAACTTTTTTTTCTATGATACCCAAAAATTCTAAACTTGTACCTGTATAATAGATTTACCCTTCATTAATAGTCTGTCATTGAGAACCACTAAAAATCCGCCGATATAGATGACAAAGAGGAAACAATATTGACATGGTGCCTATATGATTTAAGTGAAACAAAAATGATGTTGTTTTAGCTACAAAAAACCATATGACGGAACATTGATAGAGGGTAAAAGTTTAGGGTAAATGTGTCATAATAGGTATAGACTATAGTTTGGGATTTTTTATGTCATAAAAAAGAAAGTTCAAGGTAATATGTTACATGAAGCATAGTTTAGAGTTTTTTGTGGTAATTTTTCCTTATTTTTTTCATTTTTCTAAATATTGCAATTGTTCCATTTAAGCATGTTTTAGCTTATAATCTCTATAAAAGACAGTGAGGAACCTTATTGAGAGTTATATCGAGTTGATTGGAAGATACCATCTGACATGGATTTTTTGTTAGGTACGCTCTAAGTATTTCCTTTTGCTGTTGCTTTATCGAGTAGCAATTTCTAGCCAAAAAAAAAAACACAGAAAAAGAAAAAGGACTGCCACCGTGCTTATTTGTGCTTTAGTTTGCCTCTTTCTAGAAATACCGAAAATCAATATATCACTCTTTATGCAGTTTGTGCAGATACGTTCCGAGCGTTCGTCTCCACTATGTCATTTTATGAAGCTGAATAGAAGCCATTTGAAGTCCTGACTTCGAGCAATCAATTAGTAGATGAGTTCATTACATGCAAATAATGTGAAGAGTCTACTTTTTGCAAACCTAGATTCCATGAATAATAAAAGTATGTAACACTTGTGAATTATTTCCGATCCTTTGATCCTACAAAATTGCCTATGGGTCTCTTGGCGGCATCAATTCGTTTTAGAACTCAGATGTGTTTTGCCCAAAGGTGTAAGGGAAGCATCAACACAGTGAACAGCAATAACTCATAAAATTACTAAAAGGGTAAAAAATTATGCCAATTCAATCATAAACTTCTTTTTTGCTAATTTAGTCCTGAACCTTTTGCATTTGTACAAATTCAGTCCATTTGGCCAATTTTGGCCGGCCTATATTGACATGGACGTCAGCCGACCCTAACATGGACACCAACCAACGCTAATCAATGCTAACATAGACATATTTTAATAATATTTTATTTTATTCGAAATTTTTATCTCACCAAAGCCTCATCGGCCATTGTGGGGAAAGAAGGAAGTAACAAAAAAAAGAAAAAATTAATAAAAAATTCAAAAAAATTCAAACACATCTACGTTAGCATTGGCCAGTCAAAATTAACTGAATGGACTAAATCAGCATAATTGTAAAAGGTTTAAGACTAAACAAGCAAAGAGAAAAATGTTTAGGACTAAATTGATATAATTGTAAAAGATTTAGGATTAAACTGACAAAAAAATAAGATTTAAGATTAAATTGACACAATTGCAATAAGGTTTATAACTTTTTTGGTGTTTTTCCCAAAGAAAGTCATGGGTTATATAAATGCAACAGTTTTTTGAATGGTATAACTTTAGCTATAAATAGAGCATTTGTGAAGTATCGCATGCAAGCCACGAAAGGCAGAGTGAGCTTCGGAGTAGGGAGTTGTAGTAAGAAGCCAAATAGAAAGCATTTTCCATAAGAAAGATCTCCCTCCATTTGTTGTGCTCTCATTTCAGAGTTCATATGGTTGTTCTTTTGGTTCCAATACTCCTTGCTTTCTTGTAGAAGTGTTTAGAGAAAGAAAGTCGTCTAGCTACCTTAGACAAGTCTTGACCACAAGTTTTGTGAAGGCTAAGAAAAGTAAGCTAGCCGAGCCTCTCGAAGATGTTCTGACTAAACTAGTTAATGTTGTAAAATTATTAGAATACATAATATGAATAATTACAATAATTGTTGGAAATACTTTGAAAAAGAATAGAAATAAAATGAATTGATTGAAGTGTGCAAGATTATTGTCCTTAAGGATAAATGCGCCCCTTGAAGTACAACACTTGGTGTGATAGGCTCTGGCGGCTATCCTTCCAAGATACAACATACCATCTTCTCTATTCCTCACCGAAGGAACAAAACAATGTATAAACCAACAAGGAAAAGAAAAGAAAAGTTTTTTTTGAGGAAAAATATATTATTTTCTTGATTCTATGTATATCTCTAGATTGCCTTTTTAAATTTTATTTTTTATATTCAGACAAAATAAAGCTGTTAAGAAATCGTTATAGAGCAATTGTAGAACAATGGAGGATTTATTTGACAAATAAATTAGACATTACAAAATCGTTATATAACTATTAAAAGCTATTATAAAACGTTACAAAACCGTTTTATATTAATGGCAAGCAAAAATCGTTATAAATTAACAACAATAAAAACCATTACAAAAATTAATAGCTTTCAATTTTTCAAAACTTCTAAAATATCCAACAATCCCCAACATATTTCAAAAAGTTTTGAAAAGAAAAATTAGGATAATGCTGAGTTATTGGAGAGTAATGCATTGGAACTGGTGCTTGTTAGGCTATGAAGCACCCCTAGAAAAAATGAAATACAATTCACCAAATCTTGGTGAAGTTTGAAATTTCTATGAAACAAGTGTTTCTTTCTATGAATTATCATTTTCACCAATCACATTGTACTCCCACAAACCTTGTTGTTCAGCATGATTTTACGCTAATAGGCCATGCACGTGTTTGGTTTATTCATAAGTGCTTTAGAGATTATCGCCAATAATCTAGCGGCCCCACTCCACACTTGTATAGGTGATTCCATTAAGTGAATTTAGCAGCTTAATACACTACCAATAATGGCTATGGAATTTCATTAAGAGCTTAGCTAAACCTCTTTTTCCTTGTAGCTTTGCACTATTATCACCTTAGAAGGGACAACAATTTTTATAGTGTATCACTATATCAACAAGTGACTTGTTATTACCCATATGAACCTAATTTATGGGATTGCCAATTACATAGGTTGGGTTACCATCACCGTTGATTTTCTTCAATTAGCATGTCCTATTCCCCTTGATGTATAGTCAAAGGATTGGCCAAATCCATTTCCGACTTTATGTAATCAATGGACAAAATTCCATCTTAAACAATTGTTTTACCACATCACGTCTTAATTGTAAATGCTTCTTTTACCAATGAAAGTTCTATCGCAATGGTTATTGCCACTTGGCAATCACAATGGACACAAAATGTATAATTTATTCCCAAAGGAATATATGCTATGAGTTTCTCTACTACTCAGCCTTATTTTCAAATATGAGTTTAAGAAGAATTTCCCCTTTCCTCAAGAACTTCAGTAGTTCTAGAATTACCAATCGATTTTTTTCTCCTCCTTCCCCTACTAGAGTGTAGGAGGATAAAGCATTATGTTCTCAACATACATACTTGGTAGCACCCGAGTCTACTGCCCATTTTTTTTCAAATTATATTGACCTGGAAAATGACCACAATAAATATGTCGTCATTTGCTTCAACTGAGTCGACTTTTGGCTAAGCAGGATTGTTATTTCCGCCACAATTTTGTTCCATTGCTTTTTATGTCACAACACCTTCACAAGATGAACACATATTCATTAGTGGATTTATCTCATATGAATCCGAGATCCACTTAACATCACTATATGCTTCTAATACAGTGGAAAATCCACTATGTAAAATGCCATAGTTATATATTCACATGGCTGTAAAATTCAGGAAATAATTCCATTGTCGCAAAAATTGATCTCACTTGAGGTGTTCATTTCCAATTCCAATCATGGAGCCTTGGACTTGTGTCCCTTCATGGTGACCTCTACTCTAATGAGCCAGACATACAAGTGTTGGAAATTTCCTATAATTGGCTTACATTAATTAATCAATTTTTTATTTTAAATAATCGGGTTAATGGATATTTCAATATATGTTTAACCCTTAAGTGATCTTATTGAATTGGGTTTTGGCATCTATTAATAACGGGCCTAGTTGAGCAGCAAAGTGTAGGCAATTGTGTTTAACTGAAACCCATAATGGGAGGGGCCTAATTGACACGCTATTGATTAGGGTTTGATATGTCCCCTCTCTAGCCTATAAAAGGGTAGGTTATACCTATCAGTCGCTGAGTCCCATTAAAAGCTGTTATACCAAGATATGTCATAGAGAGGAAGATCTAGCATTCCGATAGATCACTGACACCGTCACTTTGATCTATTTTTCTTCAAATAAGTTATGGCTCAAACAAGTACGTTTTAATTCCGCTGTGCGTATTGATTTTGGTGTTTTACATTCATATATGAATCTAATTATTCACGATTAATTAGTTGTTTATGTAAATAATTTCTATATGTGGTATCAGAGCAGGTCATATATAATTGTAGAACCCAATTTGTTTTTAATAAATCCGATATGTTGTTTATCGCGTTTGTTTCTTTTAGTTTGAGCTTATATCAGCTTGTGATTTACAATTTCTTATGTGACTTCAATCAATCAAAATATTTTTTTTGTGGGTCAAATCAAATCAAAATACTTATTTAATAGGTAAAAATAATGCATTAGAATTGAAGAGATAAGTTATCATGATGATGATATGATTGATTTCTTAGATGATCGTTATTTTGCAATGTCGGATCTATGATAAACCTCTCTATGCATATGTCTAGAAACGAGCTAGTAAACAAGCTTTTTAGTGTTTGACATCTCTACGATATTCAAAGTCAACTTAAAGAGCTTTCCAACAAGCCATAGAACACCCCGATACGGTGTCAGTTGCTATCCAAAATCATCATCCAAAGTCAGTTTAGTAATCTGTAAAATCTTCTGTTCAGTTCTGCTATGCATGTTGTCCACCTATTGCTTTTGTTGATTTTTTTTCCAATTTCTGTGTTGATATCTAGAGGTTGACTCCTTCATGAAAAATGTTCATATAGGTCTTAATTTCGACATTTAATATTTTTGGATTTTTTGGAGCATAATTAATGGATGAAAACATTCTGCATAAATCAATCGATTTTGAAATTTTAGGGCTTTTGTTCTACACGTCGAGATTGTTCCCACCATATATAATTTGTATAATTTCATTGAGTATATATTGAGAAATTTGAAATTTTTGAATTCATAATTTTGAAAGGGTTCTAAAAAATTTTGAATTTTTTTTTAATTGAATGATGTATGTAAGCAATTATTATATTGGTATTGTTATATTGTGATTATTTGGTTCAATGTGATTTAGATTCGGAAGTTGCATTTTTTGGGTCTCGATATTCCCTTTCAATTGTTGCCCACGAACCCATGTTGTTTCTTGAGTAGATTGTTTTCAATCCAATTTTGTTTAGTTTTGGACTTTACCTGTTAGTTTTCTTGGCTTTTGCGGGTGCCTGTATTGCCGCCTATCTATGGATTTTTAGCTGTCTATTCGAGTGAATTAAGGCTAAGCTCTATGGTTGATGACAAATCTCTTTGCTTCCCATGTGTGATCGAGTATACCGATTGATTGGGTCTGGTTCTTGTATTTCTCGATCTATATGTGTAGTTTGATTCTTGGTTCCATCTTGTGGTGGTTTGCCTTGGCTAGAATTTTGGGTAGTTTCTACTTTTTTGACCTTTTCTTTAGTAAGATAAGGTCTACATCAAAAGCTTCTCTTTTTTCGTTTAATTATATGGAATGATTATCGGAAAGTAGTATGGATTTTATTGGATTGAATAATATGCTCTATTTGATTATATACGTGTAAAAGAAAAATGCGGCAATCTAGCTTGTTTTTCTTTTCTTTCTCATGATCTCCTCACTTGTGGTTAATTGCAATGTTATGGCTGGGACGTTGAGTTCATCATTGTTTTGAATATTAGTTATCGAACTCGACGATGCAAATGCAGAGTCTGTAGATAGGGTGAAACTGGAGACACTTCTTTTCAATTGTATCTTGCTGATTTTTGAGGTTTAGATGTTCTAGTATTAAGTATTATTGTTTGAGGTTTTGAAGATGAGTAGCAGTAGATTGAAGTTACAAGACAAGAACAATAATTTTTTGAAACTTGAATATGGACGATTTAGTTTGTTTTTTCTTTTCTTTTTCTTTTCTTTTAATTATTTTGTCTTGATTGGGTGCAAGAGTGTCTTAAATATACTAAATTCACTTTCTTAATTTTGTTAAACTCATGTCAAGAAAAAGGAAAGTCCAAGTTGGACTAGTTGACCAAATTATATGGTTTCCTACTCCAAGTTGAAGTAGCAAATTTGAGTAAAGATGAGATTATTAATTCGACTATGAAAACAATACTAATCCAAAATAGGGCCCTCATAGGGACTATGGAGAAATATGGCGCTCGATTTTCACGAAGGATTTTGTATTGTAATTAGGACTTGTTCATTTAGTCTCACAGTTGATGTTCTATGATGAGCTTGTAGTAGGATTGTTGACCTACTTTGTGATTTTGCTGTGATTAAAATATAAACTATTTGATAAAAAGGATAATCTTTATGAAAGATTGGTAACATCTTTGTTATTTAAACAAATATCGACTTCATTAATTTCTTGGGTTGCATCAGCGGGGATAGGTTTTGTGACGTCCTGAAATTCGAGCCCTCTGAGGGAGGACTGAACGTTAATTTCGCCAGTGCATTGTTGGTTGATCTCACTCGGAACTGATCACTCCTGAGATACTGACCTTGAGGGGAAAGGCTAATGAGGATGGAACTCGTGTAACTAAAGAACTTGACCAGGGAAAGCGACTCGACCGTGAGACCTGTATCAGGACGATCCTGTGGTTATACAGGCCGGTTTTAGAGATGACTAGAAGTCGATTCGCGGACCGAAATAATGGGATGACGGGTGATTCCGTCTCACTTGTTATCGAACCCGTGAATGGCCCTATGTCGATCCTTGATAATCGTGTACTTAGAAATAAGAATCGATCCTTCGCAATTTCATGTAGTCAAGGACGTCCATGTGTTGAGAAGTCTTGAACGTGAATTGGCACGAGTCGGTTACGCGTGAATCCTCAAAGCCGCCTGTCAGTTTGAGTAGTACCAAAAAATGGCATTCGGGCGAAATTGACAAGGCATGAGAATCCAATATTGGACTTCGAATTTTCGGGAACGTCCGGGACGGACTTTTGGATGATGCTTCCTTGATAGTCGATGCGGTGTCGGTTGAGCCGAGTTTTTGGGAAAAGGGTTTACGGACCGAGGAATCGAGCTTACGAGGAAGTGGGCCGGGAAAATCAGTGTGGGCCTTATGCCCAAGGAGGGACAGCCATTGTGGAAGACCGAGATAAGCAAGAGAGCCCGTCGGGCCAAACCGAGCATTTACCCTTCCGAGCCCGTTATCCAAACTCGAGCCAATTCGAGCCTAATAAATTCCCGAGCCCGATCCATTCATTTTCCGGTCCGTTTCCTAGGCCCGCCTTTCACTTTCAGCCCAAGGGCACATTGGGAAATGTGCAAGGTGGAAATGACCAAAATACCCTTGGATATTTTGGAGAAAAGTCAAAAAAGGAAGAGAGAGAAGATGATGTCATGTTTTTGGGACTTGAGCCAAGCAATTAATGCCATTAATTGAGGCTTATCTTCAGCCTCACTTCACTCTCTCTCTCCTCTTCATCTTCTCCAAAACCGCACCACCTCTCTCCCCTTGTTTCCCTTCTTCCTGCGATTTTCAGCTTCTGACCTCTCGCCGAAAATGGAGTTGTTCATGGCCTTCCCGGTGGAATCTCGGGCCGTGCCACATATCAATCTGTTCAGCACAGAAAAACCGTTCAGATGACGTCGGCCGTTTTCCGAACGAAGCCTCCGACCGGTACGTACGGCCGCCTGAAGTCGGCGGTCCTCCGTCCGTCACTGTAGCGTCGCCCTGTGCACAGCTCGGCCTTTTCTTCCGTTTCTCTCCATTTCCGGCCAAACCACCACCCATCACAGCCATAAGTGGTTCCCCCTCGACCCCAGGTGCCGTTGGTCGCTGGTCCGCCACTCACCGGAGCTCCGGCCAGCCCGTTCAACTCCGGTCAGCCCCTGTCCTCCTCCTGCAGTGCTGTTTTCTGAAGTTCAGTGGGGAATCCGAGTTTGTTGCTGCTATGTTGAGCCCGGGACCGCCTTGGAGTGTCGTGGGAGAGGTCCCCAGGTGTCGGGTTCGTCGCCGCCGCCGCGTCCGTGTCGCCGGCCCGCTTAACGGGTGAGTTTAGCCCCTAATCCTTATTTAGTGCCTAAACTTGCTTAGGGTTGGGTTAATTAGTGTTAATGCTGGTTTAGGAGGGTTAATTAAGTGCATTAGCCCTAAGATAGGTGGTTAGATTAAGGGTTAAGATTAGATTAGCTTAATCTTGTTTAATTATGCTTAATTGTGTGTTATGTGCTAATTAAGCATGCTTTGCTTGATTAAATTGATTAATTGTTTTAATTAATTGATTTATTTAATTTCTGCATTTATTGATTAAATTATGTGATTTCTGAATTAAATTCGGAAATTTCACTGTTCATGTGCTTAGACTGCTTCACGATTACGTTCACGTGCACTGTTCACGGTCGTTCACGGCACTGTTCATCCGGAAGTGAAATTGTGCATAATTTCATGTGTCTTGATCATATGAAGTGAAATTGATGTGTCGTGGCATGAGCATTCGCATGAATCGTGTGAATTTCACAAAAAGGAAAAAATGGTTTGTCCGAGGGACACCGGAAATTGACCGCCTTTATGAGAAAGAAAGTGATTTGTCCGGAAATGGACCACTTTTATGAGAAAGGTGGGGAAAATGGTTTGTCCGGGGGACACCGGAAATGGACCGCTTTTGTGAGAAATGATTTGAGGTTTCATATGTAAGCATGTGCGCATTGGCTAATGCTCAAAGATAATAAGTGGGTGGTGATTGTATGCTTGCATGATCACTAAGTTGAAACCGCCGTCTCGGGAGAGTATCCCTTGACGTTTTGTGGGCATGCGGTCTCGGGAGAGTATCCCTTGACATTCATTGGGCATGCGGTCTCGGGAGAGTATCCCTTGATGTTCGTTGGGCATGCGGTCTCGGGAGAGTATCCCTTGATGTTCGTTGGGCATGCGGTCTTGGGAGAGTATCCCTTGACGTCTTTTGGGCACGGAAGGGCACGGTTGCGCCTCTGCGGAGGAAGGGCGCCGTAGCGCCGTTACGCCTTGGTTGTAGCCCCTGTGGGCAGTAATAATCGGAACACGTGTGGATGCGAGAGTGCATGAGAAAACATGGCATCATTGGTTCCGATTATGCATGAGATGATCACATCATTTATGGCACGCACGCATGAATTGATAACGTGCAGGTTGTGGCAATGGCCAGGTGAGATCGCTTGTAATGCGACTCGCATGTGATTGATGAACTGCATCATCTATCGGCCATGTGCATTGCGTGTATTGTGCTAACTTATAACGTGCAGGGTATGGCATACCGGGTAAGGTTGCCTGCGAACCGACTATTCAATTATTGGTTGCATTGCTTGCATTGAATGAGGTTTAACGTGCAGGGTATGGCATACCGGGTAAGGTTGCATTCGAACCGACTTTTGTTTGTTGGTTGACCCTGTCTGTAGTTTGATTGCTGATTGCTGGTTGTTTGTGGTTGGGTTGAGTGAGGGTGGTTACGGAGAGATACCCCGGGTTGAGTTGGTGTACTAACCGGGGCTTAGGGGAAGAACTCGCTGAGATTTATCTCAACCCGTCGTGGTTAACCATTTTCAGGCCCCTAGAATGGCGCACCCGCAGTGGAGAATCCTGCCCTCGCTTCTCCAGTGATCGACCTGACGGAATCGAATCTGATGGGTCCGAGTGACCATGGTGCTGAACCCGAGTTCATTTTGTACAGCTAGATTAGCCCAGCCTAGTTCCTTTTTGGTTTGGCTTAGAGGATGGATCGGCCCTTGTTGTCGGGCTTGTAAATCGGAAAACGATCCTCCATTGGTTAATCTAGTAATTTGTATAAATGAGTAGTTGAGGTTTTTGATGTTCATCCTCTATCCCCGATTGACTTGCTTGATTGTCTGTTTGGGTGGGGATGGTTCGTCTTCCGCTTGCGCATAAAGAAAGATTAAAATGAATGGTCGTCGACGAGTCCTGGGACGTCGCTTTCAATCGACCAAGAGAAGGGGTTGTCGCGTGCTCGGGGTTCGGGGCGTGACATCCCCGTCGGTTTGGAGTACCTCCACCGCCGGGGCGAGAGTATCGTGTCCCACATCGCCTAGAGAGGAGAGTCCTGGCTAGTTGATAAGGATGGGATCTCCTCAACCTGTCAAGAGGCCTTTTGTGGGGAGTACCCACAAGAACAAATCCGTGCGGGCCGAAGGCCCAAAGCGGACAATATCCTGGCAGGCGGAATCCCAGGCCCTTACAGGTTTACTTTTCACTTGGCTTTTGTCTATGCCTAATATAAAGCCATGTATGAGAAGTGGTCAATTGCTCATTATTTCTTGAAACCTTAGTATAACATAATACCGTAGAGATAATAGTGTTATGTAAGGCTAGTAAGTGTTATATTGTATCAGTAATTTATTCATATGCATTGATGAGCTCTCTTTATTTTCCATTGTTATCGTCATCTCTCCGTTAGACTATCGAATTAGTTTGGTTTCGAGTCTTTCTATTGGTTGATGTTAATGAGATTCAGCTAATTTGAACAAGCACTTGAGATAACGGATTTTGAGTTGTCCTCACTTTTCTTTTGGACACAGTAAATTTTAGTTGTCATGCCCATGTGCTTATAGCTAGTATAGAATTCCGTTCCTCCATGTGTTTGCCTCCATCATTTGCGAAGTGCAAAATCTTAAATGAATTATAATGTTCTCCGATGGTTTGCCTTGATATCGGCAAAACTTATTGATGTAGTGTAGCCAAGCTGTTAGATCCACGCGTATAGAATGGTGGATGAGGAAGTATAGGGTCCTCTATGGCCTATCTTGTTCCAATTTTTTTTAATATGCCTAATTTTTAATTTATGATTTTTAGTATGGTAAATTTTAATTTTGGCATATTTAAATATTTATTTGGAATTATTTATTGTTATCCATATTTAATTCCATAAAAAAATAATTTTTCAATTTTTAACAGTATATGAGGGATAGATGACAATATTCACTTTCCCTAATTTAGCATAGATTATCTATACTTTCTTGCTTAAGTTTAACTAGATAATCTTAGATGCTTAATTATAGAAATAAGCACATAAAATTGTGGCAAAAATTGTTGTTTGATAAATGCAATATGATCTTGAGAAGCATATATCGTAAAGTGTTTCATATTGTTTGATGAATTTTTGGGTATTGATTAAAATGAACATTATTTACAAATTGTTAAAGTTTGTAAATTATTAAAGTTCTTTGTTGATAAAAATTAGTATATACAATAACCTGCCTAAAGGGGTTATTGTGTATATTAATTTAAAAATTGCATGAAGATAAATTCCAAAATTAACAGATGGAGATGTATGACTCAAAAAGATTTATCTGCCCAAAGGAGATAAATTTTTGAAAGTTATGTGTAATTCCCTTCTGTATTGATATATTAGAGATGATTGATGGGGATGTGTGACTCAAAAGGTTTATCTACCTAAAGGGGATAAATTTTGAGAGTTATGTGTAATTCCCCTCTATGTTGGGATAATGAAGATGTATAATTTAAAAGATTTGTCTGCCCAAAGGGGATGGATCTTTGAAGATATATGTAATTCTCATTATCTATCTCTACATATTGAGATCATGGAGATGTATAATTTAAATGATTTGTCTGCCCAAATGAAATGGCTCATTGACAATTATATGTAATTCTCCTTGTTATTTTTTTACAAACTTCATGCTGTGGAAAATAATTATGCATTATACACTCTACCCAAAGGGAAGTTTATAATATACTAATTATTTTGTGGAATTACTTGTTGCCCATAATTGATCATATTGCATTATGTGTGACAAATAGTTACTTTTGCTATGAATAATAACAATGCCACGGTTGAGATGTTAACTGGATCAAATATTATACTATTAAGGACTTAGTCAAAAAGAGAGACATTGTGATTGAGAATATTAGAACTGAATCCATGTTAACCGATCCTCTAACAAAAGATTTACAACCTATTGTATTTAAAGATCATTAAAGGAATATGGGTGTTTTAGAGTCTTTTGATCTCTTTTGTTAGTGGGAGCTATACAGTTTTTATTTCTAGCTATTATAGTTATATGGAAACTTATAATGCTTTTATAATGTTTATTAAAGCATTTACTTTTGATGATTATCAGTGTTGATTTTATTGTTATCCATTCTCCTGTCAACTCAAAAATGGAAATATAAAACAGTATCTTTAAACAAATTTTAGTTTAAAGACAACTGGATATCACTAATTATGAGATCTCATGTTGGATTGTGACATAGTTGTGCAATTTCATGTTGTTTAGAAATCGCACTGAGGCAATTTCATGTTGTTTAGAAATTGCGCTAATGTAGTTTCATGTCGTTGAGAAATTGCATTGAGGACCGATAAGAAATAGTGTATATTTTGATCACATATTGGCACTATTTCTTACTACACTACTAGGCCCATGATTCATGAAAATATAATGCTTATTATATGTGATTATGGAAGGTCATGTGTTATGGTATTTTCTTAACACGTTGATCGCCATAATCCTATAATGAGATTATATAGCATTGGATTGGTTTTGAGATGCCGTTATTGGAATATTATTTTTCAAAATTGTGGCCACATAAAACAAATTTTTTGTTATTAACCCGAGAGTGTCGTTTTCAAAATAAAAATCATTTTCAAAAAAATAAAACAAATTAATTAATGTAGCCCAAGTGGGAGAATGTTGGAAATTTCCTATAATGGGCTTACATTAATTAATCAATTTCCTATTTTAATTAATGTAAGCCCATTATAGGAAATTTCCAACATTCTCCCACTTGGGCTTCATTAATTAATTTGTTTTATTTTTTTGAAAATGATTTTACATGAAGGATTTTGTATTGTAATTGGGACTTGTTCATTTAGTCTCACAGTTGATGTTCTGTGATGGGCTTGTAGTAGGATTATTGACCTACTTTGTGATTTTGCTGTGATTAAAATATAAACCATTTGATAAAAAGGATAATCTTCATGAAAGATTGGTAACATCTTTGTTATTTAAACAAATATCGACTTTATTAATTTCTTGGGCTGCATTAGTGGGGATAGGTTTACTTTTCACTTGGCTTTTGTCCATGCCTAATATAAAGCCATGTATGAGAAGTGGTCAATTGCTCATTACTTCTTGAAACATTAGTATAACATAATACCGTAAAGAAAATAGTGTTATGTAATGCTAGTAAGTGTTATATTGTATCAGTAAATTTATTCATGTGCATTTATGAGCTCCCTTTATCTTCCATTGTTATCGTCATCTCTCTGTTAGGCTATCAAATTAGTTTGGTTTCAAGTCTCTTTATTGGTTGATGTTAATGAAATTCAGCTAATTTGAACAAGCACTTGAGATAACGGATTTTGAGTTGTCCTCACTTCTCTTTTGGACACAGTAAATTTTAGTTGTCATGCCCATGTGCCTATAGCTAGTGTAAGATTCCGTTTCTCCATGTGTTTGCCTCCATCATTTGTGAAGTGCAAGATTTTAAATGAATTATAATGTTCTCCGATAGTTTGCCGATATCAAGAAAATTGATCTCACTTGAGGTGTTCATTTCCAATTCCAATCATGGAGCCTTGGACTTGTGTCCCTTCACGGTGACCTCTACTCTAATGAGCCAGACATACAAGTTCACTGGTGATGGCATAATACCCACACATTCATTCCAAGAAGATTTTCACCTGTCAACACTAAATGGTGTAGCAACAGTAGAAAATCTGTCACGTCGCTCGAACATTTATAAAGGCGACGTCATGAAATCATCATGAATCCCCATTGGTGAGTTTTGTATTTTAAACAGCAGTTTACAAAATACATACACAAAGAAACGCTAAGTAGCACCACCAGCATAAGACACAGAACTCGTTCAATTGACAGTTTAGTGAATGAGCAATTGCTCATCATGGTCTACTATCCAAGCGTACAAATTGCATCTCTATCTTCGCATTACAGGTGAGTCATACAAGTCTTAAGTATTTACAAGCACTCCTTCAAAGCATACAAATATCTATGGACTGACAATGATCATTATCCACAGCAGAAAATGCGTTTGAGAAAATTCTTATTTTGATATATGCCCCTAATTAATTATTTCACAGCAATTACACGAAATTGTTACAAATGGAATGACCACTAATAACAGTCAAGTTACGTAGAACATGATCATGATCAATATGAGCTAATAATTAAAGATTCACCAAACGAGAGAGAAGCTATTTGTAGAATTTTCAATTTGTGAGGCTCACATTACTGCACCTTTGCACAGAGGACATCCATGAGATAAAGAAGTAAATAAGTAAAACAAAGTCCAGACCAACTGGATGTAACCTGAGAGCACTGCCTACCTCGCCTTAAGAGAAGAAAAACAAAATAAATAAAAGGAGCAAAGAAGACCAAAGCCAGAATCAAATATCCCATCCACAAAGATCTCCAAATTCAGAACGATTAAACATCAATAAACATTGGCACAACCACATATATTAACTAGTCTAATTTAATTTGACAGAAAATTCATGCTACCAACTTCCTATGATCCTCCCCAAAACTAAAAGCAAAGAGAAGAACAAAGACGAACCTCTAGATTAATAAATTATGTAAAGAACTTCTAAAAATAATCTGGCCTTCATAGAATCATCCAGTTGAATGCTTCCAATATGTCAAAATCTCAAAGATAACTTACCTTGGCCAAAGTATTTACTAATACAAGAGCAATAACCAAAATTTTAGCCCATCGACGAAGTTCAACGTGGAGGACGCCATTAGCCATTGTTCTCCAATTTGTCCGGTCACCCATGTCTGTGTTCTTTAGGATTTGTTGCCCCACAAATCTCAAGCAAGATTCATGGTCGCCTACTATCATTATCAAATGGCACCGATTACCTCCATGGCCTTAGGATCTGAGTTCACTTACCGACACTCAATAACCTTACCGAGACAATCAAATGCTCTTTTGTGTCAATGCTTGGTAGTGTCCCTCAACAAACTGCCCACCAATATGCAATACTTGTCCTTCACCATCTCCATTTCCTTGTTCAATTCCGACAGTGGTGGTCGCAACTTTGAGAATCCAATATCTGTGAAAGCGCTCGATGACAATGACTCAAAAACGTGGTGATGATGCTAGCCCAATCACTCTGTGAACCAAAAAAGATGGTAAAGTGTTTAGAGTTGCATAGAATCAGAAAAAATAAAATCGTTGCTTGACTTAGCTTATCATTGGAGTCGAAATCCTTTAAACGGGATGAGCACATTCCTCCACCACACATGGACCGATGTTCAAGCTCACCACATCACTTCTCGAGTTGTGACATCACCAAATCACGTGCGTAGCTTTCATTGTACAGCTAAAGCTTTATTCTTAAGATTTTGCAAAATTATTAGAATAAATAATAAGAAAAATTACAATAATTGTTGGAAATACTTTGAAAAAGAATAAAAATAAAATAAATTGTTTGAGGCGTGCAAGAGCACTATCCTTAAAGATAATTATGCCTCTCGGAGTACAAGACTCTGTGTGATAGGCTCTGGTAGCTATCCTCCCAAAATATAACAAAGCATTTTCTATATTTCACATTGAATATTATAAGAAACAGAACAATGTTGTGTATAACCCAACAAAGAAAAGTAAAGGAAAGATTTCTTTGAGGAAAAAGATGTTCTCTTCTTGATTCTATGTGTATCTCTAGATTACCTTTTTAAGTTATATTTTTTATATTCAGACAAAATAGTGACATTAAAGAGCCGTTAAGAAAAAGTTATAGAACAGTTGTAAAATAATGGAGAATTTATTTGATAAATAAATTAGACGTTACAAAGCATTATATGACCATTAAAAAGTCATTATGAAACGTTACAAAATCGTTTTATATTAATAATAGATAAAAATCGTCATAAATTAGTAATTTTTCGAAACTTCTGAAATATCTAATAATTAAAGCCCAGATAGGCAACATGACGGCCCGGCAGAGATCTGCAGTACGATGTCGCGGCTACTGATTGATTGACATGGCTTCTTCTTTCTTGCTTCCTCGATACCGATTACTGCCTGGTATTTAATGTTCACCTTACGGAATAAGCAAATAAATATCTCCGGTGCTCGCCTCGTCGACTTGAGCCAGTGAAGTTGGTGCCACAAGCATTTCGTTCCCCGTACTTGAACCGCCATCTCGATGGAATAGTTCACTAAGCGAGTTTTTTATGCAGTTCTTTTCCATTCTTTAACGCTCTCTCCGTCTCTTGAGCTGAGAATTAAAATTTCCATCCTTTTCACCAACATTTTCCTATCATAAGCATTTTGGCACTCAAGATGGAGTTTTAATAGTCAGTAGTTAGATTTAAATGTAAAAGCCATCACAAAATTAGCGAGTAGCTATGTTATCAAATTTCGCATTACGGTTTTATTTTATTTTTTCCTGAAATAATATGTAGTTCATTAGAATTCCTCAATTTATTGAGTTAAAAGCTTTGAGACGAAAAGCAAGTGATCTATTATAACATCAAGGAGTGATTGGTTCCAAATTAGGAATCTGAAATCTATACCATCAGAGCTAATTTTCAATTTATAGAACCAAAAACCAAACTAATGGACCATGGAATTGGCTTGTAATTGAACCAACCGATTTCAGTGTACACCTAAGAATGGCCTAGATTTTCTTTTTTAATTTTTACTTAGTTTGGGGAAAACAGCATACGGATGTAGCTATGTTTTTTTCCTTTAGAAGAGATCCAAGTATTCCCTCTACCAAGCCAATCCTAGGTATCCAGGAAGGTTTAGAATGCTGTATGTGATTGTTCTCCACAGCAACCAATTTATTGCAAGCCCAACGTGATATCCAGAAAAATATATAATTCCATTCGCCTCAAAGTATCAAATCATGAAGTGATTTTTAGAAAGTAAATCCAAAGCCCAGAGCCTGAAGGGTTCAAAAAAGTGACTAGATGCATTGGTATAAGTAAAATAACAAGCTCCCCAAATATCATATCACAACATCTAAACTACAGGTGAAAGCATTTAAGATTCCAAACTGTTTAGATACCCAGAGCAAAAGAATCTAAAAACAACACTTTCTTGCTGCTTTAGAGATTTCACTTGATGCTCTGTGAAGCTTATTTTGGCCAAAAAAGAACAAATATATCCACAGTTAACAGCCAAAGAACAACACATCCAACTCACATTTATTGACTATTGTCGAAACACTACCGAGTTTCATAAGGAGCACATTGTTTCCACTATGGAAGAACATAGTGTTGAATTTCACACCAAGGCAACGGGAATTCCATTCCGCCGAATTAGACAAGAACCTCTACCAACTCTATCACGCACGCTCCCATGGAGTGTTCGTAGTAAAAAGACACCCAATTCCAATTTGCTCACCCTTACTCGAGACCCACCTCACATTAAAAAATAGAAAAACAAAAGAAAATAAACGAAAAGAGAGAGCACTGAGAGGTAAGAAAAGCCCCATTTTCACCCCTCGAAAGTCGTTCTCTCGAAAAGTATGTGTAAGCGGCAAGAGTTCTTCCGCTTGCCAAGAAACCTTTCGGCACATGGCATCCACACTAAATGAATAAAATCTTGACCTTACCCCACCACACTAATCATCCTCCCATAGACACCGATTTCCAATTTGCTCGCCCCTACTCGTGACCTACCTCACATTAAAAAATCAGAAAACAAAAAAGCAAAAGAAAAGAGAAAGCACTGAGAGGTGAGAAAGCCCTATTTTCACTTCTCGGAAGTCGTTCTCTGGAAAAGTCAGTGTTCAAGTAGCAAGAGTTCTTACAGCTTTTATGCTATCATCCAAAAAAACTTTCGGCATATAAAATCACCACTGACTGAATGGAATCTTGATCTTACCCCACCGCACTAGTGCTCCTCACGCGGGGTCATGGGATTATCCCGTAGATGGCGAGGGAAATTTACCTCAGATACTATTCCGCGAAGAAATCGTAAAGTAAACCAATGTAGAGAGTACCTCGGAGTGGAGGGGATAGGAGAGTGGCAAATCGTGAAGGTCTCGAGATCGAGCCACTGAAGAGGGATATAAGAGCACAAATAATAATAATTATGGTCAGAAATTAATTTCTAAAATGGAAATGGATTTTTTAATTTATATTCTTAGACGAGTTTCTAAGTAAAAAATATGCATTTAATAATAACACAAAAAATATGTTCCTAGAATAGAAATTAGTAAAATTTATCCCTCTTGAGCAATAGCAGATGGTAGGTAGTAGTGGTAGGCGGTGGCTGGTAGACGATTGTCTAGTAGTAAGGGTAAGTGATGAAAAGGGTTTTTATTTCTCAATTTTATTCCAGAAATAGAGAAGTGAAAAATTTTTACTTTTCATTTTCATTCTAAACATATTTCTAGACTAATAATTTGTTCCAGAAAAATAAAAAAATGAAATTGTATTATCAAATGGATTTCTCTTTCAAATTTATTTATGAAATAGAAAAATAGTTATTGTCAAAAATAAAATAATTATCATATACGTGGTCAGTAACTAAGAAGGAGAAACTAGAGAGAAGCAGTGAGGCTTATGATAGAAGAGTAAAAAGATCAACTTTTGACTAGCGGTGAACCAGTTGAACCATGGAACCTTGTCTTGCAAGGTCGGTTTTTCGGTAAAATCGACCGGTTCACGTGGAAAGATTATGTGATGGAAAAGACTGGCTTAGCATATCATTTGGCCGGTGCTTTCACATTGTTAAGTCAACAAGGGATGATTTAGTTCAAGGTTGGATTTAGAACACATGAAAAATAACACGTAATCATTTAGTTGAAATTAAGTATTAGTTTGTACTGCCGCAATATCACTAATGTGGGCGAGATACGAATTTCTCATTGAGTATATATGCATAATTTTTTCTCCTTAAGTTAAAGGAAACCTTTGTACCTGGAGAAGGACGGGGCCACGACCAGCCCCCTAGGTCCATATCAGTATGTTTCTCTATCCCTGACTCTTCCAATCAGGTTTAGGATCGGACGGTAATAAATATTGAGTCACTCACAATTATTTACAGTTAAACGATATGTGAGTGATATTCACATTTTATAATTCACCAATCACAAACAATTTCCTCTAACTATGAACGGAGGAAAATGCTGTACCGTGAGTTATCATTTCTAGAATTTCTTTCCTATTATCAAGGTTGAAGCCTAAAATTAACGTGGATTTTTAGAGGAAAAAATCCACAAATTTAAAAAGAAAAAGAGATTTATGTTAACGAATGTTCTACGGAATTTGTAGGGCTTACCTAATCAGGAAATTTTCAAAATTTCAAAACACTCCGGAGCTGGAGTTTCTTTCGCCGGTTCAAGGAGTCTCCCACGGTCTACTGGTGACTTTGGCCATAGCCGTTCACAACATACCAGAGGGGATTAGCTGTCAGCATGGTATTGGCATCAAGGGGTGGAAATTCTATAAATACAGGTAACAAATGCATCAAAAGCCATAGATTTAGATTTGCCAAAGCCAGAAGAGACATAAATTAGTTCTGATGCTTTCACAGTTGAGACTTAAACCTTTCGCTCTAAAGGTCATTGTAAGATAATTTTAAAAAATCGGAGGCTATTAGGACAATTGGAGAAACATGACTTGAGGTTTGGGCAGTTGGCTAATTGAGGACTTAAAAGTTTTGTTTTAGCCACTCAAGTACTTAAGATTATAGAAAAAGTTTCAATCAGATGTCGAGCTCACCATTCGTGGAATTCTTAGCATCGAATTTCTTATGCTCCACACAATTTATAATGTTACTATCATTGCATATCAGGTAAGTGTAATTATGATTTATCAAGGTAGCCTTACTCTATAAAAATATTATACCTTCCCAAACTAATGTTGTATTGGCTATTATGTCGAAACTTCCTATCTCTCCATCTTCTTGTATTATTAGTTCTATTTGTAATGTTATAGAATGTCCCAAAGTTTTTACATCTCATTTGATAACTAATATTTATATTTTACTAAAAAAAAAAAGGAAAAGAAGAAAAAGATGGCCTCGACCTCTGCTTCCTACCACTTCAACCACATTATTTATATTGCTGGGGAGAAATGACCCCCGACAATTTTAAGAAAAAAAATTAAGACCCGTAATTATTGGCTTAGGATGGATTAGACTTCTTCGCTTTTTCAAGAATATATTAGGTAGGGGTGTGATTCCAGCACGTCAAAATCCCACCCCATTCATCGCCTGAAATGACTCCGAAAATTTTAAGAAAAAAATTCAGACCCCTAATTATCGACTTAGGGTTAATTAGACTTCTTCGATTAATTTAACTTATTTTCTGATGAAGGAAAGACTCCCCTTTGTCTAAGGAAATAGTAGGTAGGCGTGGGATTCCTACGTGTCAAAATCCCACCCCATTCAACGGACGACACGTGTCTCTCGGGCCCCACCTCCCTGCAAGAATTCGAAGAAGGCTTGTGTCGCCTGGGCCCCACATTTCCTTTATTTTTTTCTTCTTCCTCCCTCTCTTTCCGGTCCTACTTTTTCTTTCTCGCTCCGCCTGCCCCACGTTCCCTTCTCCGACGTCAACCTCGAGCCGGACCTTAGATCCGCCGCCACCGGCCTCCGGCACGTCATCTCATATATGCTTCCATCTTCGTCCACTCTTTCTCCGACCTCCAGCGCCGCTGCCTCCTGTCCAACTCCTCCCGTACTCTCTGCGTCCGCGCACGCGTAGGCTAGGAGGTCGAGGTCCTACGTCGCGTCAAGGAACCACGCCGCCGCCTCCTCGTTAGTTGTCTAAGCCAACCTCGAATTAACTCAGATTCGAGGTCGAGCTGAGCTCCAGATCAAAAATCTAGGGCTCGCTCAACCTTAGATCCAAAATCTGAGGCCCAAGTTCGCCGGCCGAGCTCGAGCTCGACGACGAAAGACTTAAACGGTGGCGGACTGAGACGGCGGTGGGGGATGGTGGTGGTGGAAGGAGACGTTGTCCTCCTCGTCCGAGTGAAAGGGAAGAAGAAGAAAAAACAAAGGATAAAACACGGTGGTGGCCAACGCCGTCGAGTAGACGACCGACAGGTGGTCGTGCTTCTGCGACGGCGAAGGACGGTGGCTGGCAGCCGGAGTCGCGGCGCCGGGTGGTCATTGGTTCGGCTAGTTGCAGAAGCTGCAGGCGTTCATGTTCGGGGAAGAAGAAAGCTCAAGGTTGAAGATGAAGAGGAAAAAGACAAAAGAGAAAAATAAAAATAAAAAAATAGAAAAATCAAAAAATACAAATTTCAAAAAATATAAAAATATATAAAAGAAAAATCTTTGAGCGGGAAAAGAGTGGTGAGGGTGCCAAAGGTTCTACCAACGGTGGGGCCCGGACAACACGTGTCGTCTGGTGAGTGAATTAGGATTTTCACATTCTTGCGTCAGTCTCCTACATAATATTTTTTCGGTTAACCAGTTCAATTATTCCTGAGGGATTAATCATAAAAAATGACTCACCTAATAATATTTTGGTTGACTAGGGCAGTATTTATGATTTTGCAGAGTTCGCCACCCGTACTTCCATCGATCACCAACGAGCAAACCCCCTCTGATCCTACAATTCCCCAAAACTATGGACCCTCGGCTTCACCATGCAATAGAATATGATGATGTTGATGAGCTACATAGGTTAATAGTGGAGGACCGAAACCTCTTGGAACGCGTATCCGAGGACCCCTTCCCAAATACTCCCCTACACGTCGCCGCGGCTGCCGGGAAAATTCAAGTGGCGATGGAGGTGGCCATCTTGAAGCCATCGGTTGCTCGGAAGCTAGATCCGGAGGGTTATAGCCCTATGCACTTGGCTTTGCAACACAAGCATTATCAAATTGTGAGGGCACTGATGACCCTTGACCCCGAGTTGATTCGAGTCCGAGGACGACGTGGGATCACCCCTTTGCATTATGTCGCGGGGAAAGAAGGAGACAATGAGTTGGAGCTTTTGGCCGAATTCCTATCCACTTGCCGATCATCCATTGAAGACTTAACGAGTCGATGCGAGACTGCGGTTCATATTGCCGTAAAAAACCACAACCTCAAAGCATTCATGGTTTTATTTGGATGGCTTGTGCGAGTTGGTTTGAAACGAATTTTGAGCTGGAAAGACCAAGATGGTAACACCATCTTACATATCGCTGCATTTAAAGGGCAACTCGAGGTACAGTTGATTGGTTTAGTGGTTATTTGTGCTTTTATTTTTCGACCCTTCAATTCAACGCAATCTTATCCAGGAATAAATATAATGGTTATAAGCACATGGGTTTAGAATAAATTCAGAATGAGAATATTTGAACAGGACCACCTTGTTGGGTTTCTTTTGATGGAGAGAAGAAAAAGAATTAGGAGGGAGTGGATATCACTTCTTCCCTCCCACTCTTCTACTACCACTTCGCTCTCTAACAAATTTCCCGTGCCTCTAACCTAGAATTGAATGTGGTTTTTACACAGGTGGATCCATTCTTTTATCTTCATTTGTTTCTTTAGTGATTATTCTAATCAGTTTATTTCTCTTCGAAACACCCATCCACACATATAGGAGACTTTTTATGCGATTCAGATAGGGTTGTAAAAATCAGGTCAAGAAGTAGTACTTCTATGTATACAAAAAAGAGAGTCAAATACTCATTGAGATAGTGATTATATGAGTAAGTAGATCGTTTTTCATTTTTTCCGTTTAATTTATTATATACATATGGGCATGTTTGAAAATTTAATTAAGTGCCCAAAATTAAAAATTTAGCAGTGAATGACATCAAACTTGCATGATAATCTTAATTAGTGTTTGACTTAAAGACTCAATTCAGTCAAAACATGCACCTAATATAGTAATCTGTATAATGGGCAGTAATTAGACCCCGGTCTTCCTCTTCATAGCAAGAGAGGTAATATACAAAATTTGACTGAATCCTAAGCCTTTTGGTTGACATAATTAAGGCCTATACTTCTATGAAAGATCATAGTTGTTAGGGTCATCACTTTTGTGGACTAACCCATGTTACAATTCACATGGGATATTTCTAGTACCATGCAGATAATTTGGTTTAAAGGACTAAATGGCACATTTTGGAAAGATTTAGGACTTCGGTACATTGAAATAACTGAATTTCATAAATCGGATCTAGGAGCCGTTTTCCCTTTGTTCATCAATTGTTGCATCACTTGCATCATTCAAACATATATGGCATGAGGTCACTTTGTGCACAATAGTAAATCCTACGAGAAAGCAGTGATTGAAATTGAAGGGGATACATGCTTTGTTTTGTTCTCTTTGCAATTCTTCCAGATCATCAAGCTATTGATTGGGTACATGAATGTAAGTGTGAAGAACTTCAATGGTAGGACGGCTCTGGACATCTTCCAAGTGAATGTTCATTTTGATGAAGATGTTGCGAAGAGGTTACGCCGAAAATCTACTTTTACCCTCTCTCTATCACAGTATTTTAGCAGGGAACTACATGTTTTTGAGGAGTATGCATATGCTATGGGCATTGAAGATGAAGCCACCCGCAACATAATCCTTGTAGTGGCTACCATAATTGCGACCGCCACTTACCAAGCCATTCTCAGTCTTCCGGGAGGATATTGGCAGGATTCATCTTCAAATCCCCCGGCCAATTCTTCTGTCACTACAGCCAATTCCAGCGGCATTGCTATTGAAAAGCCACATAAAGCCGGAAACACCATATGGAGTGGCCCAGATCTATTTTCGTTCGCATATGTCAACACCACGGCCTTTTTCGTCTCGGTCGTCTCAATCGGGGTTGCTGCTCTGTCACTACGGCCCCAGGCTCTCATTGTTTACATCGCTTTGTTAATTCTTAGCTTCGCCTACGGTTTTATCCTTTTTATTGAGTTTCCCGAATCCGATAGGGTCATAGGATTTATCCTGACGGAGTTTTTTTCGGGGTTGCTGGGGACGACATTGATGCTCCTCTGTGTCATGTGGCTAATTCGCATCCGAGTTGAATCTCGAGTTGATGCCACAAGGAAATGGTTCAGCGACATCCTAGGATCAAAGGAATAATTTGCATGTGTTATTTACCTTAACCACTCTTGTCGCGTGTGCTTGTAATGTGTGCTTGTAGTCTTGAGGTTTGTAAGGACTGAACTCTTGTTATTTGTTCCATGCAATGGACTCATCTATTGATTCCTTAAACCCAAATTAAGAAGAGCTTTTTTTCCTAATATAACTTCATAGAAATGATACAAATGAAAACGAAAAGCACTATGTGATGAATTGCAATATGAACGTCCGAAGCGTACATGCATTGTATGCAAAGAGAGAAACATCTCTATTTTATGTATATCTAGAAAAAGGCAAACTAAGTGATCCTATAAAACACTACAAATAAACACGAATGCAACCCTTCTTCTAGAAATTACCGCTCAACAAAGTAACAGAAAGAGAAATCCTAAGAATATAACAAAAGACTACCTAAATCTTTAAAAACAGCTAGATCATGTGGGAACTTCTAATCAAAGATAAGATATCTTCACGCATTTAAAAAGTTAAAAAGTCAAAAACACTAAGTTCAACTAGTATTTACTAACTTAATTAAAGAAAGAAATATTAAAATTCAAAATCCTAAATTCATCCAATAAAAGGCATAATTCCAAAGTTGAAGTGCCCCACATCATTCTCAATCTATTGAAAAAAAGCCTGACCTTGAGTTTTTAAAATTGTCGGTTGTTTGGCAAAGCATATCTACTACAGTACTCTTGGAATTCGGAGCCATCTCTGTAAAATCAATCGAAATATCCTTTGATTTAGGAAAAGATCCCAATTGAACTTCAACATTGATTATGTAATTTCCTGGTATAATGAAATCAACTTTAGATGTATTGTATTTCTTTTGATTTTTTATCACTTCAAATTTCTTTGTCGAAATCTCATCTTTATCTAAATTCATATCAAGTTGAGAGGTTCTTTTCTCCAAAATCATCTTTCCATCCTAATTGAAAAAATGCTAACCCTATGATTCTCTCCTCAAGCTCAGAATCCTCCAAATCCTTTGGTTCTTGGAAAGGAGATTCAAAAACTTCAACTTCTTGCTCTTGAGGCTCAACAACAACCTTATTGATGGAAATGAAAGTAAGTGTCAATCCTTTTTTAGTGGTTTTTATGGAGGATAATATTAAATTGGCTTGTTTGCACAGTAGTTCGATCATCAATCATTGAAGATCGCTATCTTAATAGATTTCCCATTTTATGTAACATTCTAATCGGTTGTTTGCTTGCTCTTTTCCTCTCAAACTGCCCTGGAACCCATAAAGAAAAAGGAAGCATCTCCCTTCAATCTACACGCTAAAAGATTTGCTCGTCAACATATCGATACGTGCATGCAATGGAAAGAGTGATCTACATATGCAATAAATTCTTTCGGGTTACCACCCACCTGGATGGCATTGCTGGTTTGCGCTCTCTTCCTCTCGCAAAAGGTCGAGAGTTTGAATCCCAACTTCATCATAGGGTGACTTACCTGGTTGCATGTGTGTGGTGGCTAGCACGTGCGGCCCCCAGGGTTTACTCCCCTAGCTGTCGGCGGGGTGCGGGGTTCCCTGAGTCATCAAAAAAAAAAAAAAAAAAATTCTTTCGGGTTCAAACCTTGCAGTCAATTCTTTCAACAATGTGGGACAACGGTAATGGGGACAATTCTTGGCAGTAATCTGCATGACAAGCTCCACCATGTCCATCCATCCATCTATCCTAATAACCACAACTAGCATACAGTTTCACCCTTCAAACTCCTCAAAATCCTTTAGATACCTAGACGAAACGATTAGATAATTTCCAATTAAAGATGAGATAGCTTAACAAATTTACGTAAGTTAAAAATAATAGAAACAAAAAAAATTCAAATAGTCCATGCTAAATGAATATTCATCCCTAATTTAATTAAGGAAGAAAATATTAAATTCAAACAATCCCAAATTTATCGAATGAAGGACATAGTCAATATTTTGCACTTTGTTTTCGAAAACATGTTACGATTAATAATTCTTTAACAAATGAAGTTTGGAATACTAAATTAGCCTATACTACACTGCTATAATATACTAAGTTTTGCAAATATTCCTAGCGTCTAGCTTATTACTTCCTTGTGCTGGTAGAACTAACGTCTCTAGAACGTATCTTGATTCTTGGGCTTGTAAATAAGGTCAAGGGCATCCATTTTGATAAAAGGATTAGTTGTCATGCCCCTGCTATACATGAATTTGACAAATGTAACTATGTTTTATTTTAGGGGAAAATACCATAAAAAATCTCAAGTTATGCTACTTGGGACAATTTTACCCTGAACTTTTTTTGTGCCATAAAAAATCCTAAATTATGCCACTTGGGACATATTTACCCTGAATTTTTTTTTTTGCCATAAAAAATCACCAACTATGCCACTTAGGACAATTTTATCTTGAACTTTTTTTTTGTACGACCAAAAACCCCAAGTTATGTCACTTGGCACAATTTTACTCTAAACTTTTTTTGTACCACAAAAACCACCAAACTGTACTACTTGGGATAAATTTACCTTGAACTTTTTCTTGTGCCACAAAAACCTCAAGCTATGCCATTTGAGACATATTTACACTAAACTCTTTGGCCAAAGGGCATTTTCGTCTTTTTCCCTTTTTTTTTCCCTCCTCTCTTCCCTTTGCCGGCCATGGTAGAGGGAAGCCCGCAAGGGCCACCCTCACCGGCGGCGGCGGCGGCAAGCATGGGCCGCCTTGCCTGCCCACGGTGAGGGCCACCCTTGCCCCACGCCAGGGAGGGTTGCCCCCGCCAGATCTAACGAGGGTAGCCCTCCCCCCGCTAGATTCGATGAGGGCCACCCTTGTCAGATCTAGCAAGGCCACCCTCGCCCGACTTCACCGCCGATGAGGGTAGCCCTCATTGGCTTCCCTCTACCATGGCTAGTAGAGGGAAGAGAGGAGAATTATAAAAAAGAAAAAGACAAATGACATAGTTTGGGGTTTTTTATGGTACAAGAAAAAGCTCGGGTTAAATTTGTCCCAAGTGATATAGTTTTAGGTTTTTGGTGACACAAAAAAGTTTATGATAAAATTGTCTCAAGTGGCATAATTTGGGGGTTTTTGATGGTACAGAAAAAGTTCATCGTAAAATTGTTTCAAATGGCATAGTTTGTGATTTTTTTGTGGTATTTTCTCTTTATTTTATTTGAAGTTTCCTATGTATTGATGGATTTTTCTAAGGAGAATATAAAATTTACTAAAATGCATATAGGATATTTACCGTGCATTTATGACATTCAATTCTATTAACCAAGATTTTATGACAATAAACGAATAATTTCCATTAGTTAGATGTAGCAACAGATATTGATAGTAGATGCTATTTTGGATTAGATATTTCCTCTTCATTTTAAGACATCTTCTCTAACTCTAGGCTAAAATTTATTCATATGATCTGAAAAATTATGACGTAGGCTCCATTTGTTTCGCGAAAAATATAGTGTTTTAAATTTTTTTTTTTCAAGAAGTCATTTTTAAGGAAAATGACAATTTTTTCCAGTGTTTAGCTAAAATCTGAAATTAAAGTTGAAAAATACTTTTTTCCATTCGATATCTTATTTGATTATCCTCTATATACTTCTTTTGATATATTTTTTTTACTTTTATTTTATTTTGTTCCTTTTTATTAATTTATTTAAAAACTATAATTTTTAATTAAATTTATTTTTATTTTCTTCTTTTCTTTCCTTTTTTTTCCTTTCTTTTATTTTCATTTTTTTTTACCTCAACAACCCAAGCCTCATCACCATCTGGCAATGCCTTGGAGGCCCAAGTGTTACTTGATAGCGGCAAGGCTCGAGCCTCGTGGCCTCTAACAATGCTTGGGCTTCGCCAATTTGCGAGGCCTGAGCCTTGTCACCGTCTAGGGACGCTTGGGCCTTATTAGATAGGTGAGCTTGGCTCACTTGTGGCCGGTCGTCGGCCATCGTGTGGCCGGCGACTAGCCAAACAAGAAGAAGAGCAAAAAGAAAGAAAGAAAATCGATTTTATTAAAAAATCATAAAAATTGAATTTTAAAAAAATAAAAATTCAGTTTTAAAATATAGAAAGAAAGAAGTGGGGACTAATAGGGGGTGTACGATAAGAGAGATTGAGTGTGGAAAACATTTTCCCCAATTTTAGAGGACTTCTTTCCTTCATGGAAAATGTTTTTCCTAATCAATGCATTTTCCGTGAAATAAACATTAGAAAATCCAAAAAATATTTTCCTAGAAGATATTTTCTATGAAACGAATGGAGTCGTAAATTCATGTTCTTCTTCTTCTTCTTTTTCGTGATTGGTAACCTACTTTTTGGTAGGGTTATCAAAAGAGTAACTCAAAACTCCATAAATTGCCCATCACCCCATGAAATCGGAAATTTAGCAACAACGAAAATTTTTCCACTTTTTCAATGACTGGACCATAGGCAAACTATGTGTGGCAATGCACAACTCTACTGCTTCAAGTTATTTTCTTTTGAATGCTATGACATTAACCAATTTTAGTATACTTAGCAATTTACTCCATGACCATGCTTTAACATCTTTAGCTTGTCATGGACAATTTTCTATGCGGCTGATACCCTGCATTAGTAGAGAAAATATCGAACACCTTTCTTCAAATCTCTTATCATCCCATGAAATGCTTTCTTTTTCTTGTTCCAGTAATGGGAAATTGGGCTTGTGCTGGATGATTGTGAGAATCAAGCATGGCGAAACGTGCTCGATATCATTTTAAACTGAAGAATGGAATGCAAGTTCTGAGCTTTGAATCCATGTTTCATGTTTTGGATTCATTCGCTTCATTTCATGATAGAGCTTATGATTTGGAGTCACCATAGAAAGAAAGATGTTATCCAGACCTATTGAATGGGTGTGTCAGGTTGGGTTTGGATTGGATGATAAATTGTTTAATCTAAGTTGACTCATTAACCCGTTTATGACACATTTATGCATAACTTAATTTTTTAACCCATATTGCTAAAACACTTTCATATTTAACCAAACTTAGGAAAACTTATTCTTATGATTTTTTTAAAGCTTATATTGCTAAAATACTTCCAAATTGAGGAAAGCATACTTCTAATGATTTTTAAAAGAAAATAGTATTGCTAAAACACTTTCATTCAACAAAAATTTAGTGGACAATTTTTATAATTTTTTTAAATAAATGAAGCTCCATTTTTCTTGAAAAATGTTTTTAGAAAGTCATTTTCTAGAAAAAAACTAAAATTTTGGGTGTTTACCTGAATTTTTAAAAATCTAATTTGATTTTCCTCCATGCATTCCTTTTAATATTTTTTGATTTTTAAAATTGGAACTTTTCATTTTTTGAATAAATCAAATTTTTAATAATTTTTAAAAAAATTGAAATTTTCTTTTTTTTCTTTTTCCTTCTCTTTCGACCAATCGTTGGCCACGGTGATAGTTAGTAGGCTAGCGAGGCTCGAGCTCGTTTGATTTCGACAAGCCAAACTTCACCAGCCTTGAGCGAGACTCCACCTCACCAGATCCGATGAGGTCAAGCTCACCAAATCGATGATGCTCGAGCCTCGCCTGATCGGCGAGCTTGAGCTTTGCCAAACATCTGTAAGGTCTTGGCCTCACTAGATCAGGGAGCTCCACTAGAGGCCAACAAGCTTAAGGCTCATCGATCTAGCAAGGCCAAGACCTCGCCAATGTTGGGTGAGGCTTGAGGTTGGCCAAACAAGCTCGAGCTTTGTCAGTCTCTAGTGAGCTCATCCCTCTGCTGGTCGGCAGTCACTATCGCTATGGCCGACCACCAGCAGCCATGGAAGATGGAAGAAGGGAGAAGAAAGAGAAAAAAATGAAAGAAAAGAAAAAGAAAAAGAAAATAGAAAGGAAAATAAAATTAAAAATTAAATAATCGATTTCAAAAAACATATTTTTACAAGGCTAAAGAGGGAGAGAGCAAGTGGATGAGCCTAATGGGTTGAAAATGGATTTTAAACTCAACCCATTTTGATCCATTTATTTTAGCCTTCAAATTTAACCTCATTTAAAGTAGGCTCTTAAAAATTGAGTGACTCACATATGACTTGTTTACATTTTAAATGGTTCATATATGGGTTTAAGACCCATTTTGATAGGTCTATATCTAGCTAGACTTATTTAAATTTCGACCATTTGTTTATAATTCATTTAGGGGTAGTTTGTGCATAAATATTCCTGCATACTAAAAGCTAGAGACATGGTAAAAATCTGTGTTATTCTGTCTCTCAATGGTCATGTTCGCTACTCGGCTATGCTAGCCATTTCTGTCAACTCATTGATCCCTTATATAACTGTTGAGAAAATGAACCTCGTCTAGACAATGACTGTACCATTTAAAATCGATTCTGGTTGTATCATCATTCCAGGAGCCTCCTGGTCATCTCATCATTAGTGCTACCTTGTCTAGTACAAGTTTTTACCCCTAGTTTTGCACGGGCAAGGTAAGCAAGCTTGCCGAGCCTCTCAAAGATGTTCTGGCTGAACTAGTCAAGCTCAAATAGGCAACACGCTGCAGTAGGATTCCGCAGTTGCTGATTGACTGAAAATGGCTTCTTCTCAATTCTTGATTTTCCTCGACACTGATTACTGCCTGGTACTTAATGTTAACTTCAGGATTTTCCTTATAAATTCTACTGCAATTGCTGCACTCGGAGTCAGAGTAGAGTCGTTCATTGGGTTGGATTGTGTGTAAAGCCTCACCTAGCGGCCTAGCAGAACAAGCAGCAGCATCCTCAGGACTTTCCTGCATCATTTTGTCAATTGTCGGAGTCAGTGCTTCACTTTAGTTTAGAGATGCAGGCTTCATCCTTAAGTGTTACTGATGTTTTTAAAGAGTACTGTGCATATGTGTTGACTCCCTGAACATGATAGTAGCTTTTTATGATATGCATGGCAATCAGTCTCATGTGCTCGCCTCGTCATATTGAGCCAGTTAAGTTGGTGCCCTGAGCATTGTGTTCACTATACTCGAACTGCCGTCTCAATGAAAGAGTTCACCAAGTGAGGCGTTTATGCAGCTCATTTTCGTTCTTTACCACGCCCCGTCTCTCCAGCTGAGCATTAAAATCCTTCCTTTCACAACCATTTTCCTAGCATGGGTCTTTTATAACTATAGGTCAAGTTTTTATAGTCATGGGGTATGAGGTCTTTAGATTCAAATATATAATCCATCCCCCAATAGCTATGTTATTCGATTTCGTGTTATAGTTATATTTTAGTTTTACTAAAACAATATGTAGTTCTAGACTAGAAATATGAAATCTATCCTATCATAGTCGATTTTCAATTTTTGGAATTGGAAACCAAACAAGACCTAAAACTGGCTTGGAACCTAATTGGCTATTTTCAAGATAGACCTCGCAACCAGCCTATGTCGTTTTATTTTTTTTTCATACTTAGTTTGAGGAAGACCTTATACGATTCATCCTTGGATCCAAGTATTCCCTCTAGCAAAGCCAACCTCATGGGTCCAGTAAGGTTTAGAATCTTGTCGATGATTGTTATTCACAGCTATCAATTTATCTCATCAATCTATCTCATGATATCCTAAAAAGTATGTAATTCCATTCGCCTCAAGCATTAGATCATGCAATGGTTTTTAAAAAGTAGATCCGAAGCCCAGAGGCTGAAGGGTTCTAAACAGTGAATAGATGCATTGACATAAGTATTAGAACAAGTTCCTTAAATATCATATAACAACATCAAACTACAGGCGAAAGCATCGGATCCCAAACTGTTCAGATACCCAAAGCAAAAAAAAAAGACTTCTTTCTCCTACACAGATTGTGCCTGATGCTGAACGTAAAGAGAAACCTTTGTGAAGCTCATTTTGGCCAAAAAAGAAGAAGAAAAAACTATTGACAATTTCGTGTAAATCACATATCTGAATTTCACGCAAGGAAAATTCCACTCCAAATTAGACAAGAGCCTCTACCATCTCTACCCACGGGCTGACATACTAACTACTCACGGTAAAAAGACACCGAATTCCAATTTGTCTACCCCTACTCAAGATCCACCTCACATTAAAAAACCCAAAAACAGAAAAGCAAAAGAAAAGAGGAGAGGGCACTGAGAGGTAAGAAAAGCACAATTTTCACTCCTCAAAAGTCGTCTCTCGAAAAGCTAGTGTTCAAGTGGCAAGAGTTCTTCAGCTTTCCAAGAAACCTTTCGGCATATGGCATCGACACTAAATGAATGAAAATCTTGACCTTTACCCCACCACACTAGTGCTCCTCGCATGAAGTAATCGAGTACGAAACCAACATAGGGAGAGTACCTCGGGTTCGAGAAGAGAGAACCTGCCTTGCAAGGTTAATTTCGGCATGACGGGTTGAGGATATAGAAACAGGATCGAATCAGACAAGGCTGTTCCCAACTCCTTCATCCGAAAACCAAATCAGGTCTACGTGTGAGTCAACCTAGAACTGTTATGGCTGGTTCGGTTCGGTTCTTGAATCAAACTGGCCTGATTGTTTATCCCTAATATTGTCTACTTTATGTTTATGGAAAACTTAATTGCCAATTACAACAAAGAGGAACCGGTGACGAACAAGCCACTATTGACTAACCAGTATATTGTTGTGATTTTATCTTCTGGACGGTAATAGGGATAAGCCCAGGAACAAGACTTGAGATTTGAGCAGTCAGTCAATTGAGGACCTAAAAATTTTGAGAAAGCTCCAATCAAATATTGGATCCGCCGTTTCTGGAGTAACCATCATTGCGTACCTGGGGGCTGCAGTTGTGATTCATCAAGATGGCCTCTGCTGTCATGCCACCACAGCTTCAAGTAGTTGGGGAGAAATGACCCCCAACGATAATAAAAATAAAAATAACAATAAATTGAGACCACAAATTTTTGGCTTAGTATTAATTAGAGTTAATTGGATTAATTTATCTTAAATTGTTGACTTTGTTCACGCTTTAAGAAACTTCTTTTCTTTTTTCGGGCAAAGCATTAAGAAACTTCGCATGCACGTTCTCTAAAGGGAAAGATCCCCAACTAGTCGCATTGTTCCTACGGGATGAATCATCAACAGTGAGTCGCCTAACTAAACTTGGGTTGACCGTGGCACCATATTTGATTCTGCAAGTTTGCTATCCATCCCTGATCAACGAGCAAACCCCCTCAGCTCCTACATTTCCCTCCTCAGACAATGGACCCTCGGCTTCAACAAGCTATAGAACATGATGATGTTAATGAGCTACATCGGTTAATTGCAGAGGATCAAAAAGTCTTGGATTGTGTATCTGAGGACGCCTTCCCAAATACTCCTCTACACATAGCTACAGCTGCCGGGAGAATCCAAGTGGCCATGGAGGTGGCCATCTTGAAGCCATCGCTCACTTGGAAGCCATCATTGGTTTCATGGTTATTCATGCTTTTATTGTTCAATGCTTCAATTCGACACAATATTATTTAGGAACAAATATAATGGTAATAATTTCATGGTTTTAGAAAACATTCAGAATGAGGAGATTTGAAAGAAACCACCTTGTTTGTTTCCTTTGTTGGTTTTTCGGTTAAATCGACCGGTTGACGTGGAGAGATTACGTGATGGAAAAGATGGGCTTAGCATATCATTTGGCCGGTGCTTTCACATTGTTAAGTCAACAAGAGATGATTTAGTTCAAGGTTGGATTTAGAACACATGAAAAATAACACATAATCATTTAGTTGAAATTAAGTAGTAGTTTGTACGGCCGCGATATCACTAATGTATATGATATATTTCTCTTCGTCCCCTAACATCATTATAGTTTATGTATGTTCCCGATGCCAGATCGAGAGTTTGACCTTTAGGGGGCGAGATACGAATTTCTCATTGAGTATATATAAAGAATTTTTTATCCAATTTAAGAGTCAAAGTTTTATTTTGGTCACTTGATAACTTAAAATTTTAAAAAATAAAAAAGTAGAAGTTCTAATTACATTATCGAGTTCGTTGTTGGTGGAATTTTGAGTATTGAAATTCTTATGCTTCACGCACTTACAAGTAGATATCATCTTTATGAACCGGGGGGTGTATTTATGATTTATCAAAGCCACTGAGACTGTTTCGATATTACACCCATCGATATTCACAAAAAAAGCAAAATTCAGACCACAAACTATTGGATTAATTACACTTAGATTAATTTAAATTTGATACCCCTTCGATACAACTTAGGTTGTCAAATTATCTTTAACGACTTGACTTTGACATTGCGAAACTTAGCGTGCAAGTTCCCTAAAGAAAGATCTCCCAACCAATTGAATTGTTTCTACGAATATATCATGAACAATGACTCTCCTAATTATATTTTGGTCGACTATGGCACTATATATGATGTTTGCAAGTTCATTACTCCTACTTCCATCTATCATCAACGAGCAAATCCCTCCTTCTCCTACATTTCCCTCCTCAAACAATGACCCTTAAAGAAGCAATAACAGCTGATGATGTTAATCAGCTATACACATTAATTGAGCAGGATGAAAATCTCTTAGATCATGGATCCGAGGGCCCCTTCCCAAATACCCCACTACACGATGCCGCTGACCAGGGGAAAACTAAAATGGCCATGGAGATTGCCATTTTGAAGCCTCCATCCGTCGAAAGTTGAATCGAGGGGTTACAGCCCCATGCACTTGGCTTTGCAAAAGAAGCATTATCACACCGTGAGGGCACTGATGACCCTTGACCCCAAGTTGATTCGAGTTCATGGACGAGGCGGGATCACCCCTTTACATTTTGTTGCTGGGGAAATAGGAGATAATGAGCAGGAGAATGTGGAGCTCCTAGAACTCCTAGCCGAATTCTTTTCTGCTTGCAAATCGTCCATTAAAGACTTGACAAACCAATGTGAGACTGCAGTTCACATTGCCGTCAAGAGGGGCAATACAAAAGCATTCAAGATTTTGTTTGGATGGCTTAAGCGAGTTTGTCTAACAGTAATCTTCAACTGGAAAGACCAAAAACGGTGACACCGTCTTACATATTGCTGTATCTGGAGAGCAACAACTTGAGGTATAGTTCATGCTAGTATACTTCATCGATTTCGTGGTTGTATGTTCTTTTATTGTTCGATTCTTGAATTCGACATAATCTAATCCAAGAACAATTGTTGTGGTACTGACATAGTAGTGATTGAAAATACATGGTTTTAGAAACATTCAAAGAGAAGAGACTCGAACAAGATCACTTTGTTTGGTTTCTTTCGTAGGAGAGAGGAAAAGGAATTATGGGAGGGATGGATATCACTCCTTCCCTCCCAATGTTCTATTCCAATTCTCTTCATGATAATTTTCCTGGGCAAAAGTTCACGGGATTTGGACTCGACCCTTACATCCTTGATAATTTTCCGTCAACCCTTACATTCAACACGGTTTTTACATGTTGATCCATTCGTTTATCTTCGTTTGCTTCCATAGTGATTAATCATTTCTTTTCTCTCCATACCACTCCACCCAAACATATATAGTAGACTTTTTTATGCCATTCGGATGTGTTGTGAAAATTAGGTCAGTATTGTTTTTCTTTTTTACCAAAAAAAAGTATTTTTTTTCTTTAAAATTACTCAAATACTGATATTAAGATAGTGATAATATGAGCATGTAAATTATTTTTTATTCTTTTCGTTTAAATTCATTATATACAATAGGCCAGTTTGAAAAACCTAATTAAGCGTGGTCAATTCAAAGTTTCTCACTGAATAAAATTAAACTTGTAGAATAATCCTAATAATTACTATTTGACTTAAAAAGACTCGATTCATTAAAAACATTCAATTAATCTAGTAATCAGTATAATAGATAGTTTTTGTATTCTTTGCAATTATATTATTAAATTAAAACCTATCAACAATAATCGCAATTTAATGTTTGGTAAGAAATTGATCGTATTCACTAAAATACTTTCAACGGTCATCTTCTACTTTCAGCGTTTAACTTTTCAATTTTAACACAGCAAGCCCATAGTTTCATTTCAAGGCTACTAGCAGGAAAACTATTTTAAACTTTTTTTCCTTTTTTATATATATCCCCAGCAACGTTCCAACTTGCATGGCATGAGGTTACTTTGTGCACAATGGTAAAGCTTGATCACAAAATAGTGATTGAAATTGAAGGGGTTACGTACTTCATTGTGTTCCGTTTGCACTTCTTCCAGATCATCAAGCTATTGATTGGGTATACAAATATTCATGCGAAGAACTTACAGCACAAGACGGCTTTGCAAATCTTCCAAGAGAATCCTAATTGCAATCAAGATGTTGAGGACAGGTTACGTCGTCAAGAACATCGAGCAAGACGTTTACTCCCACCCTCTCTCTATCACAGTATTTTAGCATGGAACTAACTTGTTTCGAAAAGTATGCAGGGTATTTTGGCACCCGAAATGAAAATGTTCGCGAAATTCTCCTTATAGTGTCTACCTTAATCGTGACTGCCACTTACCAAGCCGCTTTCACTCCTCCGGGAGGATATTGGCAGGATTCCTCTTCAAATAACCCGGCCAATTCCACTGCCATTACCACCAATTCCAGTAGCATTGCTATTGGAAAACCACATCAAGCCGGAAATCTTATCTTGAGCGGCGCGAATCTATTGTGTTTTACTATTCTCAACAGCTTAGTTTTTACCGCCTCCATCGGCACAGTCTGGGCCACCGCCATCACACTATACCCCGACACTAAAATGGTTTATTGGTCTCTATGTCTTCTCAGCATTGCCTATTTTGTTTTTGTTACAATCGAAATACCGAAATCCGATATGCTCACAGGAATGATCCTATCTGGATTTTATGAGTGCTCGTTAGCCATCATGTTGCTCCTTCCCGCATGCGTGTGGCTGAAGCGCTATTGGGTTCTATGCAGAATCGATGCCACAAGGAGACGCATCGGCAGCTTGCTAGGATCGAAGGATCGGAAATAATTCGCAAGTATTATCTACTTTAACTATTGCTGTCCCGCGTGAAGTTTGTAAGAAATGGATTCTTTTTATTAGTTGCATGTAATGGACTCATCTTGTAATTCCTTAATACCAATAGACCTTTAATGTTGCTTGAAGTCGGGATTTGGATTTCCTAATACAACTCCATTATGACGCAATGGAAATGAAAAGGATTGAGTAAACATGAATACCCAAAATTCGCAAGTACAAAATGTTCAAAGAGAAATGTCTCGATTTTCTATAATTTTAAAATGAGGTGAATTGCTTGATCCCATAAAAATGACAAAAATACGCCTTGAATCCTTTTTTTAGAAGTTCACTACTCAACAATGTAACAGAAAAAGAAATGCTAATAATATAACAAAATCCTATCTAAGCCTAAAAGGCAATTAGATCCTATGGTATCTTACAATCAAAGATAAAATATTATAACGCATTTAGGAAGTTAAATTAATAAAAAAACAATGAATTAAAATACTATATACTAAAAGACATCCCAAGCTAACCTAATCAAAGAAGGAAATATCAAATTTCAAAATATTAAGTTCATCAAATAAAAGATGTAAATCCAATCTTTGGGTGCCCCCACAGCATTCTCTCTTTATTGGGAAAAAAAGCTCGACCTCGAGTTTTTAAAATGTCAGGTTATCTTTCTTTTTGGTCGGTCAAATGTCGGGTTATTTGATATAGCATAACTTGTACAATCCTCATGCCATATCTGCAAAATCAATCAAATTTTCTGGCTTTAAGAACAATATCACAACCAAACTTTTAGATCAATCCAACAATTGATTCTCTATATCTATCGGGATAATGAAATCAATTTTGGATCTACAATTAGTCTCTCCATTTTCCATTACTTCAAATTTCTTCGCCAGAATCTCAACTGTATAAATTCAGATCAACATGGAAGGAGGTTTTCTCCAAAATCATCTCTCCGTCGTCATGGAAAACTCGCTCAAACTTGGGATTTTTCCTCATGCATGTCAGCTAGATCATCAATCCACGTTCTAATTGGCGCTTTAACCGGTCTTTGCCGGTCAAACGGCACTTGATCTGCACGCTAAGAGATCTGCTTGTATATATTTGCATACATACGTGCGAAACGTGCGAAGAAAAATTGATTTGCATCTGCAATAACATTTTTCAAGTCCAAATATCCATTAAAGCAGAGAAACTTGCAGCGAATTCGTGTAAACTCTTTAAGACGAACGGTGATGGTCACAATCCTTTCCGGTAATCTCCAGGACAAGCTCCGCCATGTCGACAATAATCGCGGCCATCACCTCCATGCCTTCTGTCGTGACCGGCGTGCTTATTTCACCCTTCAAAGCTCCTAGAAATCCTTTTTAACTGGAATTTATATAATTTATACTAAATGAATATTCTAAACTAAATTAAAGAAGAAAACATCGGACTCTAGAATCCTAAATTTGTCAAATGAAAGACGTAGGGTCGACATTTTGCACTTTTCTTTTTCTTTTTTCAAAAGCGTGTTGCACTTAATAGTTCTTAATGAATAATGTTAGGAATAATAACATTAGTTCATACTAGGGGTGTCCAAAAAACCCATCCAACCCAACCCGAACATGACCCGAACACGACCCGAACATGAAATATGTATGGTACATATTTCAGGTCTTAATATTGTTCAGGTAACAATTATAAACACGAATGGAATACATGTTTTGGGTCAAGTTAGGGTCGGAACTTGTTCCACCCAAACACACCCACCTAAGCTATCTCCTCTATAACTCCTTCTACTCGCAACTCATCCAGCACGTCTCATCTGATGGGTTCGTCGTTGTCGCCCCTCAGGTCGGCCCCCATCAATCTCTCTCCCTCTCCCTCTCCCTCTCTCCCCATCTTCCATATGATTTGCTTCTTTTTCGTGGCTGACGCAAAACTTTAGAGGAGGGAGTATTATCTGTCTACGAAGATGTTTCACGGACGGGTTGGACGAGGTCTCACGGCGTCACGTAAGAGCATTTCAAATTCCATTTGCATATTTTTTATTAAAAAATTATCTGTCTGCGGAGATGTTCACGGATGGGTTGGACAAGGTATCGTGGCATCATGTAAGAACATTTCAAATTCCCTTTGTCATATTTTTTATTAAAAAATTATTTGTCTGCGGAAATGTTCACGGACGGGTTGAACAAGGTCTCGCGGCATCACATAAGAACATTTCAAATTCCCTTTGTCATATTTTTTATTAAAAAATTATTTGTTTGTGGAAATGTTCATGGACGGGTTGGACGAGACATTGCGGCGTCGTAAGAGCATTTCGAATTTCCTTTGTCATATTTTTTATTAAAAAATTATCTGTCTGCGGAAATATTCACGGACAGGTTGGACAAAGCCTTGCGGCATCACGTAAGAGCATTTCGAATTCTCTTTGTCATTTTTTTTATTAAAAAATTATCTGTCTGCGGAGATGTTCACGGATGGGTTGGATGAGGCCTCACGGCTTCATGTAAGAACATTTCGAATTTCCTTTGTCATATTTCTTATTAAAAAATTGTAATATTTTTTAATAAAAAACCCAAAACCCGACCCAACTAGATCCATTGACACCCCTAGTCCATACTATGCCCTTCATTCACACAATAAGTAGTATAATGTAAATATTCCTAGCCTCTAATAGCTTCCACGTGCTAATAGACACTAACATATCAAAAGTTTTCAATAAGATCAAGGACATTCATTTAGATAAAAGATGGTTATCATGCACGTCCAATGGATAAATTTGATAAATGAAACTATGTTGCACTTTTCTGACCAAAAAAACTATGTTGCACTTTGAAGCTTCCTATTTAGATATATTTTTCTTAAGAGAACAAAAATTACTAAAATGTTTATATGATTATTACTGTGGCATTGCAACCTATCATCAAAAAATTTATAACAATAGAGAGATTATTGCCATTGATAAAATTCTAGACGAATTTACAACCATATAATGACCTATAGGGTACATATTAAGTCTATATATATTTTAACAAAAAAAAAAGACCCAATGTAATTAACTAAGCTGCCCCATACCAGATAGGGGCAAATCAAATAATATGCAAACCTCTTGTTTTTCACTTGGTTTTTTTTTTTTTTTTTTTTTTTTATATAGTTGCTCTATTCTAATTAGTTTAACACTATACGATTGCTCATAGTTAAACAATCTTTTCTTTTTCAACTTGTAATATTTGTATTATCCCATGGCAACTTTTCATCGGGCATAAAATATACACGTGGCAAGTGATTGGACATGCGTCCCGAGTGGAAGTAGGCCATGACCAAAATTTTAAAATGAGTAATTTGTGCTCGGTAGCTTAGTTTCATGGGTATTTGTTCATATATTGTGAATCTGCATTTTCTTTCATGCTTTTCTTAGTATTATAACGATTTGCATAAGCGGTCAATGTCGGGTTGGGGGGGTGTTCTTGGTTACGGTGAGGGAGAAGATCAAGGGTTGCCGGAGGTCATGGTCACCGGCGGCCGACGCCAACAAGGGAGTGGGGTGAGTGACTGATAAAGAATGGTATTTCGGTGAAGATTGGAGTTGCAAAAGTGGGGCTTTGGGTTGGAGTTTGCTTCGGTGAATAAGAAGAAACGCAGGTGGGGGAGGGTTGAAGACGCTGCATGGGGTGAGAGAAATCTGCAGCAGAAAAAGACAAAAAAATTAATAAAAAAATTTAAAAATTTAAATTTAAATTTTAAATTAATTAAAAAAATTTAAATGGCCTTTTTAAATCCGATCGGGTTGGATTCGGGTATCCGGGGTTAACCAGTCCGAACCCGTTACCCGAATATAATATAATATATTTAAAAAATGCAAAAAAAATCTTAGAAAATTCAAAAAAAAAAAAAGAAAAGAAATCCTTAAAAATTAATAAAATGGTTTTTAAATTATTAAAATCATGAAAATATTTAAAAAATTGAAAATTTTCAAAATACATTAAAAATACAAAAAAAATCTGAAATATTCAAAATTCCAAAAAATTAGGAAAATTAGAAAATTCCAAAAAATATTAATAAATTTTAAAAAAATATATTTTCAGAAAATTATTAAAATATCAAAAATCTTGAAAAGCTCATTTTTAATTTCGGAAAATACGAAAAATATTTTAAAATATTTAAAAATATAAAAATTTCATAAAAATTCAAAAAAATAGAAAAAAATTGTAAAAATTTAGAAAACCCTTAAAAAAGGAAAATACCCAAAATTGGACAAGCTTTTATGGCTCTATAATAAGGTTCTTTGTTTACGTTATATTTTTCTTTTTAGGGACAACATTATGATGCTCTCTTCCTTTATTTTGTGATGATAATTAATTGCGCACTTAAATATTTTGGATGTTATTTTCCTACTTTAAAATGGTTAGGATAAGTCTTAGATTTCTTGAATAGGTTTCCATGGCCTTAATTAATATACAATTGAGTTATGTACCGAAAGGGCATTAGTCGCATGATTGACATAACCAAGTCCCCAAATTTAGAATCTCTAGTTGCACAAATAGTAAGGTATTCTCCCATATTTTACTGGGTTTCTAGCCGACCCTAAAAAGGTTAGTGGCGGCTCCTTTGTTTAAATTTGCATAGGCTAAACCAGTTAAGATTTTGAATATCCAATGTTGCGTGGGGTATGGGTTTGTGAGAGCTTGAGTTAATGAAAGGCTGTTAGTCCGAAGTTAACAATACCCCTAAACCTAATCAAAAGCCCCTACATCACAAAGAAAAAGAGAATTGGGTCACGACAAACCACATATATTAACTAGTCTAATTTAATTTGACAGAAAATTCATGCTACCAACTTCCTACGATCCTCCCCAAAACTAAAAGCAAAGAGAAGAGCCAAGGCGAACCTCTAGATTAATAAATTATGTAAAGAACTTCTAAAAATAATATGGCCTTCATAGAATCATCCAGTTGAATGCTCCAATATGTCAAAATTTCGAAGATAACTTACCTTGGCCAAAGTATTTATTAATACAAGAGCAATAACCAAAATTTTAGCCCATCGACAAAGTTCAACGTGGAGAACGGCATTAGCCATTGTTCTCCAATTTGTCCGGTCACCCATGTCTGTGTTCTTTAGGATTTGTTGCCCCGCAAATCTCAAGCAAGATTCGTGGTTGCCTACTATCATTATCAAATGGCATTGATTGTCTCCATGGCCTTAGGATCTTAGTTCACTTATTGATGCTCAATAACCTTACCAAGACAATCAAGTGCTCTTTTGTGTCAATGCTTAGTAGTGTACCATGACAAACGGCTCACCAATATGCAATAGTTGTCCTTCACCATCTCCATTTCCTTGTTCAATTCCAACAGTGGTGGTCGCAACTTTGAGAATCCAGTATCTGTGAAAGCGCTCGATGACAATGACTCAACAACGTGGTGATGATGCTAACCCAATCACTCTGTGAACCAAAAAAGACGGTAAAGTTTTTAGAGTTGCATAGAATCAGAAAAAAGAAAATTGTTGCTTGACTTAGCCTATCACTGGAGTCGAAATCCTTTAAATGGGATGAGCACATTCCTCCACCACACATGGACCAATGTTCAAGCTCACCACATCACTTCTCGAGTTGTGACATCACCAAATCACGTGCGTAGCTTTCATCGTACAGCAAAAGCATTATCCTTAAGATTATTGGAAAATTATTACAATAAATAATATGAAAAATTACAATAATTGTTGGAAATACTTTGAAAAAGAGTAGAAATAAAATGAATTATTTGAGGCGTGCAAGAGCACTATCCTTAAAGATAATTCTGCCTCTCGGAGTACAAGACTCTATGTGATAGGCTCTGGTAGCCATCCTCCAAAAATATAACAAACCATTTTCTATATTTCGCATTGAATATTAGAAGGAATAAAACAACGTTATGTATAACCCAACAAAGAAAAATAAAGAAAAGATTTCTTTTCTTGATTCTATGTATATCTCTAGATTGCCTTTTTAAGTTTTATTTTTTACATTTAGACAAAATAGCGCCATTAAAAAGTCGTTAAGAAAACGTTATAGAGCCGTTGTAGAATAATGAATGATTTATTTGATAAATAAATTAGACGTTATAAAGGAATTAAAAACCATTATATGACCATTAAAAAGCCTTTATAAAACGTTAAATAACCGTTTCATATTAATGATAAATAAAAAAACGTTATAAATTGACAATACTAAAATCATAGTTATAAAAATTAAAAGCTTTTAACTTTTCCAAATTTCTGAAATATCCAACAACTAAAGCCCGGACAGGCAACATGACAGCCGAGCAAAGATGTGCAGTACGATGCCGCGGCTACTGATTGATTGACATGGCTTCTTCTTTCTTGCTTCCCCGATACTGATTACTGCCTAGTATTTAATGTTCACCTTGCGGAACAAGCAAAATAATTATCTCCTATGCTTGCCTTGTCGACTTGAATCATTGAAGTCGGTGCCACAAGCATTTCGCTCCCCATACTTGAACCGCCATCTCAATAGAGTAGTTTATTAAGGACCTACATGATAACGTTTCTATTCCCAAAAACAATTTCTGCTTAAAAATACTTTTTTTTTTATTCTGTTTTTGGAAACAATTTCTGAGCATTTGAAGGCGTTTGATAACTGTCCAAAATTTTTACTTCGGGAACAAAAATGCATTTGGTAAAAATTTTGATCTTTTGATTCTTTTAATTTTTAGTACTTTTTATAATTATCTTTTTTTTTTCTTTTTTCTTTTTTCTCCCATTCTTCCTCTTGGCTATAGCCACCGGTGGTGTCCGAGCAAGGCTTGCCCAGCCCAATGAGGCTTGGCCTCGCCCAGATTTGCGAGGCCGAGCCTCACTGGTGGCCAGGTGAGGCTCCGGTGATAGCTCAAGGGTGGCGATGGGGCAGTGATGGGGTGGGAGGAGGAAGAGGAAGAAAAAGAATAAAGGGAAGGGAAAAAAAGAGGAGAGAAAAGAGAGAAAAAAATTGATTCTCAGAATTGTTCCTAGAAGCGAGAAATAATTTTTTTTTGCTTCTTGATTCTACTCCAAATCTATTCCCCAAAACAAATTTGTTCCCGGGAACAAAAAATTAGCACATTTTTGTTCCAAATCCACTCCCGAGAATAAAAGAACAGAATCACTTGTTCCCAGGAGCATTACCATGTAGGCCCTGAGCGAGTTTTTCATGTAGTTCATTTCCATTCTTTAATGCTCTCTCCGTCTCTTGAGCTGAATATTAAAATTTCCATCCTTTTCACCAACATTTTCCTATCATAAGCATTTTGGCACTAAAGATGGAGTTTTAGTAGTTAGTAGTTAGATTTAAATGTAAAAGCCATTCACAAAATTAGTGAGTAGCTATGTTATCAAATTTCACATTACGGTTTTATTTTATTTTTCCTGAAATAATATGTAGTTCATTAGAATTCCTCAATTTATTGGCTTAAAAGCTTCGAGACGAAAATCAAGTAATCTATTATAGCATCAAGGAGTGATTGGTTCCAAATTAGGGATCTGAAATCTATACCATCAGAGCTGATTTTCAATTTATAGAACCAAAAGCCAAACCAATGGACCTTGGAATTGCTTTATTATCAAACCAACCGATTTCAATGTACACCTAAGAACTGGCCTAGATTTTCTTTTTTAAGTTTTACTTAGTTTAAGGAAGACAGCATACAGACGTAGCTATGTTTTGTCCTTTAGAAGAGATCCAAGTATTCCCTCTAGCAAGTCAATCCTAGGCATCCAAAGAAGGTTTAGAATGCTATACGTGATTGTTCTCCACAGCTACTGATTTATTGCAAGCCCAAAATGTCATGATATCCAGAAAAATATATAATTCCATTCGCCTCAATGTATCAAATCATGCAATGATTTTAAGAAAGTAGATTCGAAACCCAGAACCCGAAGGGTTCCAAAAAGTGACTAGATGCATTGGTATAAGTACAATAATAACTCCCCAAATATCATATCACAACATCTAAACTATAGGTGAAAGCATTCAAGATACCAAACTGTTTAGATACCCAGAGCAAAAGAATCTAAAAACAACACTTTACTGCTACTTTAGATATTTCACTTGATGCTGAATGCAAAGAGAAACCTCTATGAAGCTTATTTTGGCCATAAAAGAACAAATCTATCCACAGTTAACAGCCAAAGAACAAATTTGGGGTGTGACATTTGCAGCTCTAGTTTGTACGATGCTTGACGAGAAAATGCTTAATTTGGTGATGTTCATTTTGCTCCTACTCTCCATAACAATTTTCAGCAACTTGATTTTGCCCCAATTTCTTTGTTAAGCACCCATTGAAATTAGGATGTGAAGAAGAAAGAATTTAGCCTCAGTCTGTAAATTTGGGGCCAATAACACACATAGACAATGTTGTTTAGTGTAATTTGTGTAGGCTCACTTTGCTAGGAAAATTGTCCAAAAAGTCCTAAACCTATTGCATTTTTGCCAATAAAGTCATAAACTTTTCAATTTTGCTAATTGAATCCTAAATATTTTTACTTTTTGCCAATTAAGTTCATCCAACCAATTTTGGCCAAAATTTGCTGGCGTTGATGCTAGTTGTCCTACGTAACACTGCCAGTGCTGACATGGATAAATTTTATTATTCATAAATTTTTTTTCAAATTCTTTAATGTTTTTTTCTTTTTTCCCTTTTTTTTTCCCTCTCTCTCCTTCCTCTACTTGTCACCCAGCCTCCGACAATCAGCCAAAGCCTACGACCGATGAGGATTGGCCTCCCTAGGAACTAGTGAGGGGCAACCACGCCGGCCTCCCACGAGGTCGCCCTTGTTAGGATTTGACGAGGTTGCGAGCCTTGGGTGAGGCTCACCCTCGTTGGATCTGGCAAAGGCAAGCCTCACTCACAACTGGCAAGGTTGCCCCTCACGTACTTCAAGTGAAGGTGAGGATCAGCCTTGTTGGTTGTGAATGAGGCTCGCCCTTGCTAGATTTGACAAGGGCGATCCTTGCCCAAGGCCCATGAGATTGGCCCTCGTCGATCGCAGCCTCTAGTCGATTGCCGAAAGCTGGGTGATTGGCAGAGAAAGAAGAGAGGAAAAAAGAAGAAGATAAAACTAAAGGAAGAAAAGAAAAAAGATATTAAAAATTTAAAATTTTAAAAAAATAAAATAAAATTTGTCAACATTAGTGAATTAAAATTGAAAAAATTAGTAAAAATGAAAAGGTTTAGACTTAATTTGCAAAATTGAAAAGTTTAAGACTGGATTGGCAAAATGACAATAGGTTTAGAATTTTTTGGATAATTTTCCCTCACTTTGCTAGTGAATCACATCGATTGGAAAGATGTTAAACTACTACCACGTTAGGTTTTTCGACAGTTAAAACGGCAAGGGCACTAGGTGTTTTTCTTTTAATGAAAGTAATATTTAAGTAATTGCTCGAAAAATTTTAGCGTTAAAGTGAGCATCGTATAAAAGTTACAATACTTCTAGTGTCATTTTCCTTATTATTAACTTTTCTCCTTAATTTAGTCACTTATCAACATTTACTTTATCAATTATGAACAACGACTAAGTTACCCATTTCTATTAAAGTTCCGACTAACTAATGTCAATTCACCGATTTGTTTGGTTAGTTGCTAAGTCCATAAAATATGGGAGGACAACGAATAAAACACATGCAAATATACGTGATCCAATCACGAAGGAACCACGTCCATGCGTGGAGAGTGATCGACATAGTTTAACGAAAAATGAATGTCCTAATTGCACCGGTCCAGGAACGATAGCTACAGAACCCGAGAGAGTCTCTCAAATTCACGCACATAAGAGTGTTCTGGAATCCCAAATGTTCCGGATTCAAGTGATAATATCAGGCCCCTTAGCTATCGTTCTTACTCGGACAAGAGAGAAGTCCCCTCTTCGATATCTATTTCAAAATTGATGGATTAAAGTCTAGAGGGTGGGGATCGACTTTTCTAATTAATGAATTAACCTATCTTTGCGACCAAAAAATTGAATGAACCTTTTTTCAATCGGCCCATAAAGAAGATTTTCTGACTCAGAGAGTTGTAAGAAACGAGTTCTCTTTAGGGAACGTTTTCTGAGGATATACAATTTAATTTTGTGCTTTAGACACAAGTTCTCTAGGTTCTAAAGTTTTCTATCTTGGGATAACTATACAGCCCCAGTTGCTCAGTTCAATGAATCTCCGTTCTATAACGTATATAAAGTTTCCTGAATCGAGGCATATGTCAACAAATCGAAAATAAAATCACAACCGGCGCAATCTCACTTCATCAAGCACGCGATTTGGCGTTGGACCATGCAAAACAAAATGCCGGTAGTGGATCAACTTGGGGGGCCTGACCCCGTCGCCATGCGAAGAGGAAAAGAAAATACAGGCCCGATCACTGGTGGGCTTCATGCCATTTTGTGTTCAAGCTAATAGATTCCCAGGGCTTAGTACTAGCATAAAGTGACATGAAAGAAATAGCACATGCACCTGCTTTTTGGAATTACTTTATGCCTTGACCTAGACTTAGAATGGATGAGTTGCTTTCAATGTTGACATGAAAAATACATTTTGCACCTGCTGGCTTTTTAGCACTCTTTGAAAGACACAGACATAAGCAAAGGTTCACAGACTCGGGCTTAAAGCAGATATGGAATTGATTAGTATTGTCCTTGGACCGACCACTTCAATAATTCAATACTAAAGCAACTTTAGTTATTCAATAGTTGTAAAAGCAACTTTAACCTTGTGATTTTCAAAAGTAGATTCCTTCACTCATTATGAGGTGCTCCATGGTCTAGGTCTTTGTCAAAATGGAGCCCTGGGCTGCCAGTGTCTTCAAGACTAGCTTTGTTGTGGTCCCATATATCTTGAAAGAAGTCTATTGAAATTTTTTATTTTTTTGGTCCCGTATAATCATATAGGCATGTAATAAAAAGGTCTTAAATGTGTGTGAGAGAAAAAAATCTAAAGATATGAATTGGCTTGGAAAATATTTTATATAGTCGCAAATTTATTATATCAGGTAATGTTATCTTAATTGACAAAATTGCAATTTTATTCCATTTTCTTATGCTATAGTCTATAGGATCATAATACATCTCATAAAAGGATATTGACATATTTTGGGCTTATTCTTTTTCAATTAAAGAACACGTTTTCATTTCCAGTTTTTGTCATGAACACTACCCCCAGCTTGAAGCAAAGAGACAATTCATTTACAATCATTAAGTTATAACTGTTTATCAAATTAGTAACTAAAAAAACAAATTCAGTGTTTTCTAAAAGATAATTTTTTTTAATTTTAAATTCCATCTATTGTTTCAATCACAATCCCTTCTTCTAAATTCAAAATTAAATCAATTCATTATTTCTTTGTACTATGCCAAATGTCTTTTCTATACAAGTGTCTCATCATTTTAGTTTCATAAAAGATAAGTGGTTAATTAATGATTCCTAAATATATTTTATCTATAATTTTTTTTTAATGTAATTACAAAGTAATTATCTCATTAAAGCATATGAAACTTCTTCGATTTAATAATATTCATTTCACTCATAAAGTTCAATGTCTTATAGGCAACTTCAAGGTGCTCTCATAAGCTTATCAAGTAAATATATTTCTCATATGTTTTAAATTTAAAAAAAATTATACTTTTAAATGTAAAGATAACATGATTTTAATGCTTATTAACAAAACTCAATCACTATAACTATTTGTTAATTAGATAATATCTACCCTGACATCTTTAAATAGTCATTGATCACCTAGACATCTGTTGAAGATTTTTCTTATGAATTTTTTAATTATTTTCTGTAGTTTTCATCTAGGTCCCATTATTCTTTTGAATTTTCTGCCTCACCCCCTCTGAACCCCTCCCTCCTGGCCCGCCTTCCCCATTCCCACTCTCTCACAAAAGCAAAAGCTTCAAGGCTGTAATTATGCGGACTCTGAAAAGACAGCCCCGGTCAATGCGCACTCGGAGTTAAGGCAGGCAACAGTTCAATAGTCGGACAAACTCCTTTAATAGCAGGACATGCTTCTTTATTGAAGGAATGACCTCGTGATTTCTAAGACGCCTTCGCTGATTGCCGGTTGCCGTGTGTCTTCAGGTTCGCCATAATTCCATGAATCCTAAGAAAAGTTTACTGGTACCGACAAGTTCTGTCTATTTTCTTCAAGAGGACTAATGACATCTTTGATAGTGTGACCGGCATAGCAATAATGTCATGCCAGCTTTTCGTGACGAGGACCAGATCGCAAGAAGATGAGACTAATGTGATCTCTTTCCATCAACGAAAAATGAAAAATTTATTGTGACGAGTAAATTTCAAATTAAAGATAGGTGAAATTTGAAATTTAGAATTTAGAATAAGTTTTTGTGTTTTTATTAGTACATGTTTTATCTCGGTCTTGTGATATTTCAATAGTCTAAACATTTTTTATTTAAATTTTTATTTTGTTAATACTTCATATTCTTCACGTGTCTAAATAAAAGTTATGTCAGTAGATTGTAATAATAACTAATGGTCATTAAATATGATGATTTACTGCAATCATTTAATTAATAATATAGGTAAAACTTGAGTAAACCTGAGTAAACCTTATTCTACTCCCACCCTCTCTCTATCACAGTATTTTAGCATGGAACTAACTTATTTCGAAAAGTGAAAGGAAATGAGGTGTAGAAGCAGAAGATAGAAGACAGTAGAATATGAGAAGAATGTTTTTCTATATTCTGTCATTCAATGTACAATTGAATGTAATTTATAATACAAAAGATGTACAAGAAAGGAAATGAATCATGTAATAAATCAAATCTAATATTGAAAAAGATCTTGATGAATCTAGAGTATCAATTCCAATCGCAATCGTATGTACGCAATCGGATGTCGATGTCGCATATCTTCTAACACTCCCCCTCAAGCTGGTGGCTTGTAGATATCCAAGACGCCTAGCTTGCTTAACAGATATGCGTGTTGTCTCTGGCAAAGAGGTTTGGTGAAGACGTCCGCGGGCTGTTCTGCAGTTCCAACTCCTCTCGTCTTAATTATTCCTTCTTGGATTTTTTCTCGAGTGAAGTGACAATCCACTTCTATATGCTTCGTTCTCTCATGCACTATAGGATTGGATGCAAGTTTGAGCGCTGCATCATTATCACAGAACAACTTGGTTGGTCCCTTAATCTTCACCCCAAGATCCTGAAGCAATCCTCGCAACCATACTATCTCACAGGTAGTCTTTGCCATGGCTCGGTATTCTGCCTCTGCTGAAGATAGTGACACGGTTGGTTGTTTCTTTGTCTTCCAAGAGAGTAAAGATTCCCCAAATTTAATACAAAAACCTGTGACGGATCTTCTGCTCATAGGACACGTTGCATAATCCGCGTCGCAATATGCCGTCATCTCCATATTACATTTTCTTGAGAGAAGCAGTCCAAGTCCCGGACATTTCTTCAAATACTTCACGATTTTCAGAGCAGCATTCATATGTGATTGCTTGGGCTTGTGCATAAACTGGCTGAGTGTTTGTACTGCATAACATATATCTGGTCTGGTCATAGTCAAATATATGAGTTTTCCAACGAGCCTTTGATATTCTGATGGATCTTCAAGTGCAAGGTCTTCATCTTGAGATACTTTCTCATCATAATCTGCCGTAGTGAGCTTGGTGTTTTGCTCGATTGGAATAACAGCCGGTTTGCAACCTGATAAGCCTGTTTCTGATATAATTTCCAATACGAATTTCCGTTGACTGAGAGAAATCCCTTGTTCAGATCGAGCAATCTCAATTCCTAGGAAATATTTTGGAGATCCTAAATCCTTCATATGGAAGGTGGAGTGCAAGTATTCTTTGAGACCCCTTATGGCCTTTTCATCATTACCCATAATCAGTATATCATCAACATATATCATTAAGTAGATAGACGACATACCTCTAGTCCTTATGAAAAGAGCATAATCATACTTGGACTGTCTAAATCCTGCAGCTATGAGGGAGTTAGCAAATTTGGCATACCACTGCCTGGAAGCCTGCTTGAGCCCATAAAGGGATTTGCGGAGACGACATACTCTATTCTCCCCCTGTCTCCGTAAACCCTGAGGAAGATCCATGTATATTTCCTCATCCAAATCCCCATGGAGGAATGCATTGTGAACATCCATTTGATATAATTTCCAATCTTGGAAAGCTGCAACTGAGAGAAAAGAACGGACTGTAACGTCTTTGGCTACAGGGGAGAAGGTTTCATGGTAATCGAAACCTTCTTTCTGTGTAAATCCTTTTGCCACAAGTCGTGCTTTGTACCGTTCAACTGTCCCGTCTGCCCGATATTTGATCTTATACACCCACTTGCACCCAATTGGTTTCCGCTGAGGAGGTAGGTTTACAAGTTCCCATGTTTCATTCTCCATTAGGGCTTGTAATTCTACTTCCATAGCCTTCTGCCAACGTGGGTCAGTGTGTGCTTCAGAATAACTAGAGGGCTCTCGCTCTTCAGATATGGAACAAATGTATCGTCTATGTTCCGGTGATAATTGATTAAAGGAAACATAAGACGAAATTGGGTATGGGATACCTGGTATATTTTTGGCAGCACAAACATAATCCTTGGTCCATGTTGGTGGGCGAGTGATTCGTCCAGAACGTCGTGGTGGATCCTGTGATGGCACGTGCGAAGAATCCAGAGTATCCTCTGATGCATGACTAGGAACTTCTTCGTTGGATAAATTCGCCGGTATTGGTTCCATCATCGTTGGGGAAGTAATTTGATTGGGTGCCAAATGGTTGCCGGATCTTCCAAGAGAAGGAATCAAAAAATATTCAGGCCTGTCATCGTCAGTTAAGGGCGTAGCATAGTTGGTCGAAGCTGTCTTGTCTTCCGAAGAATCCCCCTTTTCAAAAGGAAAAATGTCTTCGTGAAAAGTTACATCCCTACTGACGAAGAATTCTTTCGTGGATGGATCGAAAACGCGGTAACCCTTTTGTAAGCTTGGGTATCCCATAAATATACATCTCCTGGCACGAGGACCCATTTTGTCCCGAGGTCCCACTGTGGTGGCATAACATAAGCATCCGAAGATCTTCAGATGATCCAATGTTGGCTTCTTCCCAAAAAGAACTTCAAAAGGACTCAGTCCATTGAGGACCTTTGTCGGCATCCGATTGATCAAATACACTGCTGCCGTTACACAATCTCCCCAAAAATCTTCAGGGATGGATGCCTGAAACTTTAATGCACGTGCAACTTCTAATAGATGCCTGTGTTTCCTCTCTACTACTCCATTTTGTTGTGGAGTATATACACATGAACTCTCGTGTAAGATGCCATGTGATGAGAAAAGAAAGGAGCAATCATGATTAAAGAATTCCTTCCCATTGTCTGTCCGAATGCGCTGAATGGACTTCCCAAATTGATTCTTTGATAAGGAAATGAAATTCCTCAAATTTGGGAAAACTTGATTTTTAGATTGCATAAGAAAAATCCACGTGGCTCTAGAATAATCATCCACGATGGTGAGAAAGAAACGAGAACCATCATGGTTTGGTATATGATAGGGACCCCAGACATCAACATGAATCAATGATAAAATGCTATTTGCACGACTTTTGCTTAGAGGAAAAGGTGTACGTGATTGTTTTGCCAAGGGACATATAGGACAATGATGGACAGGGAAGAAAGAGCTATGACCCATTCTTGAATGCAAAAGAAAGTCTTTATCATTGGTTGTCGATTACACAATGATTGTTTATTCAAGAAATTGCAAGACAAGTCTAAATTTTTTGAAGGCCGGTCCAAAAAAATAATCCTTCAGAGAGATTACCCAAGCCCATCATTTTGCCAGTCGAAAGGGCCTGAAAGAAGCAGGTATCAGCATTGAATAGTACTTGACAGAAATTTTCTTTGCAGGCTCTAGACACGGAAATAAGGTTGAACTGGAAATCTGGGACATAAAGAACATTTTTCAGAGTAATATTTGGACTGAGAGTAACTGTCCCGGTTGTGGTGACAAGAGTAATATTCCCATTTGGTAATTGAACAGAAATAGGAATATCTAATTTCTTATGAATATCAGAAAACAAATTCTCATTGCAGACGATATGGTCACTAGCCCCCGAATCAATTATCCAAGCATTTCTGAAATCGAATTTACTAGGCAATGAGAAATACCTGAAAAACTGCTTCCTTTATTGGAAATGTCCAATTTTTGTAATGCCTGCATAATTTGATGATATTGCCCATTCGTAATGGGTTGATTTAAATTTGAGCCGGTGACCTGATATGCTGCAGCCGAGATTTCCTTCCCCCTTTTTTCTTTTTCTCCGGGTTTGCCATGCAGTTTCCAGCAATTCTCAATTGTGTGGTGGGGCCGCTTGCAGTAGTCGCAAAATAATTTCCCTTTTCCTTTTGAAAATTGCCCATAATTCTTTGATCCGCCCGAAAATTGCCCACCGTTGGATGCCTTTGATCCGAACGCATTGCCACCGTCGGATTCGGGCGCTAGATCGAACGCCTTGGAACCGTCCGATCGCTGCATCCGATCTAGGCCGTCCGTTCCAGATCCTTTAAAGGGTCGCGAAATCGCAAACCCTAATCCTTCGGATCCCCTTTCTCTCTCCCGATCTAGGGTTCCTTGGGTCGATTCCTTCCGCTCCCCGCGAGCTGCGAGCGCGATTCTCTCTCCTCCTTTCGTGCTTTCCGGTGAAATGAGTCGCTGATTCTCCTCTTGGACGGCCAACTGAAAGATCCGGCCGAGCGGTGGCACCGGGTCCATCGCCAGAATCTGCGATCGAAAGGTTAAGTACGAATCGTTTAATATAAGGAGAAATCGAGTTGTCTTTTCTCTGTCTTTGATGGCTCTGTATTGTTGCAATGTTGCTTCGGGCCCGTCGAGTTTCTCTTCGGCTGCTTCTAGTTCATTCCAGAGAGCGGACAGTTTGTTGAAGCACGCGGTAACACTCATGTTTCCCTGTTTTAATTCGGAAAGTGCTTGCGTGAGTGAAAAAATCTTCGCTTGATCCAGTCTTCCATACATTTCTTTTATGTTGTCCCACATGATTTTCGAGTCTTCTGTGGGTGGTAATCCGGCTGCAATCTCTGGGCTTATGCAATTTCCTATCCACGTTCGCACTAATTGGTTGCATTTTCTCCAGTGTCGTGCCATTTTTTCGTCGGTCGGGACGGCGACAGAACCGTCGATGAACCCGTCCTTGTCTTTGGTTACGAGAGCCCGTCGGAACTCTCGTGCCCAGGTCGCATATCCTTCGGATCCCGTGAGATGGTGGCTTATGAGCCGCAACTCCGGTCCATCCGCTGTGGAGACGAACAAGGCGTCGCCGGGTTCTGGTCGTCCGGTGACGGCCGCGATAGAATACGGCAAGTAGCCGGGTTGAAATGTCGGGTAGGGATTTGCACCTATACCCGGATTTGCGGATCCTCCTGGAAAACCCGCATTCGGTCCTCCCGACCCATTGGTTTGACCCGCATCCATGATTGGAACTTCGCCCGCCCGTCCGTGAAAAACCAGGTCCACCCATGAAACTTGCCCCCTGTTCTTGGTTGGTGGGCTTTCATTGGGCTGAGCGAATCCCTGGTAGCCCACATTCCCTGGCAATGATGGATTTGGGCTGGGCCCAAAATAAAATGGGAAAGGCACCCACTGGTAAGGGTGGCCCCCCATGGGCTGGCCCGCAAAGGGCTGCTGGCCCACAATGGGCTGGCCCGTGATGGGCTGCCCCAGACTTGTCTGAGCCTGGGTTTGCTGCTGGTCGCCAGGGACTTGGGCGGACGATTGAACTTCAGAGGAGATTATTTGCTCTGAATCTGATGGAGAATCACGAGCCATTATGAAAAAAATACTGTCTTCTATATAAAATTGATTCCTTTGCCGGAGTGTTTGTTCTGTTTGCAGGTCAGAACCGCCGGTCAACAGGCAATCAAGCGGAAGCAATTAAGAGCAGATCGGCTGCTCTGATACCATGAAAGGAAATGAGGTGTAGAAGCAGAAGATAGAAGACAGTAGAATATGAGAAGAATGTTTTTCTATATTCTGTCATTCAATGTACAATTGAATGTAATTTATAATACAAAAGATGTACAAGAAAGGAAATGAATCATGTAATAAATCAAATCTAATATTGAAAAAGATCTTGATGAATCTAGAGTATCAATTCCAATCGCAATCGTATGTACGCAATCGGATGTCGATGTCGCATATCTTCTAACAAAAAGTATGCAGGGTATTTTGGCACCCGAAATGAAAATGTTTGCGATATTCTGCTTATAGTGTCTACCTTAATCGTGACCGCCACTTACCAAGCCGCTTTCACTCCTCCGGGAGGATATTGGCAGGATTCCTCTTCAAATAACCCGGCCAATTCCACTGCCGTTACCGCCAATTCCAGTAGCACTACTATTGGTAAACCACATCAAGCCGGAAATCTTATCTTGAGCGGCGCAAATCTATTGTGTTTTACTCTTCTCAATAGCTTAGTTTTTACCACCTCCATCGGCACAGTCTGGGCCACCGCTATCATGCTATTCCCCGACACTATAATGGTTTACTCGTCTTTATGTTTTCTCAGCATTGCCTACTTTGTTTTTGTTACAATCGAAATACCAAAATCCGATAAGCACACATAAATGATCCTATCTGGATTTTATGAGTGCTCGTTAGTCACCATGTTGGTCCTCCCCATATACTTGTGGCTGAAGCACGATCGGGTTCTATACAGAATCGATGCCACAAGGAGAAGCGTCGGCAGCTTGCTGGGATCGAAGGATCGGAAATAATTCGCAAGTATTATCTACTTTAACTATTCCTGTCCTGCATGAGGTTTGTAAGAAATGGATTCTTTTTATTAGTTGCATGTAATGGACTCATCTATTAATTTCTTAATGCCAATAGACCTTTAATCTTGCTTGAAGTCGGGATTTGGATTTCCTAATACAACTCCATTATGACGCAATGGAAACGAAAAGGATTGAGTAAACATGAATATCCAAAATTCGCAAGTACAAAATGTTCGAAGAGAAATGTCTCAATTTTTCTATAATTTTAAAATGAGGCGAATTGCGTGATCCCATAAAACACAACAAAAATACGCACTTGAATCCTTTTTCTAGAAGTTCACTACTCAACAATGTAATGGAAAAAAGAAATGCCGATGATATGACAAAATCCTATCTGAGCCTAAAAGGCAATTAGATCCTCTGGTATCTTACAATCAAAGATAAAATATTATAGCACATTTAGGAAGTTAAATTAATAAAAAAAAATGAATTAAAATACTATATACTAAAAGACATCCCAAGCTAACCTAATCAAAGAAGGAAATATCAAATTTCAAAATATTAAGTTCATCAAATAAAAGATGTAAATCCAATCTTCGGGTGCCCCACAACATTCTCTCTTTATTGGAAAAAAAGCTTGACCTCAAGTTTTTAGAATGTCAAGTTATCTTTCTTTTTGGTCGGTCGAATGTCGGGTTATTTGATATAGCATAACTTGTACAATCCTCGCGCCATATCTGCAAAATCAATCAAATTTTCTGGCTTTAAAAAAAAATCACAACCAAACTTTTAGATCGATCCAACAACTAATTCTCTATTTCTATTGGGATAATGAAATCAATTTTGGATCTACGATTAGTTTCTCCATTTTCCATCTCTTCAAATTTCTCCACCAGAATCTCAACTGTATAAATTCAGATCAACATGGGAGGGGGTTTTCTCCAAAGTCATCTCTTCGTCGTCATGGAAAACTCGCTCAAACTTGGGATTTTTCCTCATGCATGTCAGCTAGATCATCAATCCACGTTCTAATTGGCGCTTTAACCGGTCTTTGCCGGTCAAACGGCACTTGATCTACACGCTAAGAGATCTGCTTGTATATATATGCATACGTACGTGCGAAGAAAAAGTCATTTGCATCTGCAATAACATTTTTCAAGTCCAAATATCCATTAAAGCAGAGAACCTTGCAGCGAATTCGTGTAAACTCTTTAAGACAAACGGTGATGGTTACAATCCTTGCCGGTAATCTCCAGGACAAGCTCCACCATGTCGACGATAATCGCGGCCATCACCTCCATGCCTTCTGTCGTGACCGGCGTGCTTATTTCACCCTTCAAAGTTCCTAGAAATCCTTTTTCACTGGAATTTATATAATTTATACTAAATGAATATTCTAAACTAAATTAAAGAAGAAAACATCGGACTCTAGAATCCTAAATTTATCAAATGAAAGACGCAGGGTCAACATTTTGCACTTTTCTTTTTCTTTTCTTTTTTCAAAAGCGTGTAGCACTCAATAGTTCTTAATGAATAATGTTAGGAATAATAACATTAGTCCATACTATGCCCTTCATTCACACAATAAGTAGTATAATGTAAATATTCCTAGCCTCTAATAGCTTCCACGTGCTAATAGACACTAACATCTCAAAAATTTTCAATAAGGTCAAGGACATTCATTTAGATAAAAGATTGTTATCATGTGTGTCCAATGCATAAATTTTGATAAATGAAACTATGTTGCACTTTATTTGAAGCTTCCTATTTAGATATATTTTTCTTAAGAGAACAAAAATTACTAAAATGTTTATATGATTATTACCATGGCATTGAAACCTATCATCAAAAAATTTATAACAATAGAGAGATTATTGCCATTGATAAAATTCTAGACAAACTTACAACCATATAATAGCAAATAGCGAAATGCTTGTTTAGGTGATGATACACACCACCTACTAGTGCACATAGTCGTCCAATAGTAGAGCCACACTACCAGGGCATCGGACCAAAATAAAAAACCCATTCAAGTGGGATTTTTCAAGATATAAGAGTGGTTTCTCTCTCTTATCTAGAATATAGACCATTATAGCCTTATTGTTTATGTTCATCCAAATTTTTTTAAAAATAAAGCGGGTCATACCATAGATTCTAGAGTTGCTCTATTTTGGTTGAAGGGAAATAAATACACTAAGCAGACGAACAGGGTCCAGCTTGCTGCACAATTTCCCAATAAAACAGAGGAATTTAGCAGCTCAACTTGCATCGAAAAATAAAAAGGATGAACAAAATTTACCAAAAGGAACTTATGGTAGCTTGGTTTGGTTTGAAAAAGCAGTACACATTTCATGAAGCTGAATACTTAACGGATAGATTGCAAGAGGAGAATGGAAATTCAGGTCTTCAAAACTTTCCAAACAATGTTTGCCCAATATTTCTCCGTAACAGGCCTCCATATGTCACTGAGTGAGATTCTTGGATATGGGGATTGGCTTGGGTGAACATAAACACTTATTAATCTATTATGTTAAGTAATATGCATTCGAGTATCAGTATTTGATCAATAAATTATTGAAGGATTTAATTGACGAAAGGGAGAAAACTGAAATTGAAGTTCGCAAACCTCAAATAAGGTTTAGATGCGTTGTTATCACCCTTGAACTCAAATGTTGCTTCTGGCATTGGCGGCACAAGTCCACTCCATGTAAGCAAATTTACTTAAAAGCCTTCCACGAGGTCCAGTTGATGATAAAATGCTTTCATAACATGTCACCCTCTTGAGCTGCAAGCCAGAGAGAGATCGAGCTCCTGATTTGAGTGTGATCCTACTTCAAATGTAGGATCACAGCGTGTCAGCGTCAATGTCATTCGAGCATTTCATCAAACGCTTCGTGTGTTAACCCATAAGGGCTTAAAGCACCAAATGCCCTACCATGAATCTCGCACCACTCATACCTACAACTGGTGAGTGAAACTTCTCTCCCAGTAATAAGCCAATTGATCGTTCTGTCTCTTTTCTTTTCCACATAATTAAAACCCAATTAATCAATTGATATCAGAAGTCATGGCCCCCAATTTAAGCTCGTTTTCAGTCCATGGAAAGTGCTTTCCATGGATCAACTAGTTTTTCGTCATCCAAACATCAAGAAATTGAAAAAACAATTTCCCAAAAATAGATTTCCTTAGAAAAACATACCCTAAATAAGATAACTTATCAAAACATGAGAAATAACAAAAAAAAAAAAAAAAAAAGGTTTAATTCGTATTCTAACAAGTTTCAACCCTTGTTTCAACCACAGTTTGTGGACAATGTTTGACACCTATGCTCACTGTTAAGGGATGGAGAGAAGCAATAGATAGCCCAACACATACTGTGAATATTCATGTTGACACCTAAATTTTGCTTGATCATTCGTAATTTAATGCACAAAAATTTACGGATTAATTTTAACCCCTAAACAAAATATATTAGGATTAAATTGCATAGCATATAGTCTTAGAAGCATTTATTATTGTATTTGCATTGGACATGTGACAGATGGGCTTCAATTGAAGGTTCTAAGCATTAATTTAGCAAGTTAGACTAAGCCCACAAGGAAAAAGAATTTGGCTAGGCCTGTTAAGAGGTGACGAGTTGGAATATGAGAATGTTCCCGAGAATATTCACATTATTCTTTCAATATTTAGGGAAGGTGTCGGATGAAATATTGAAAAAATATTGCACGTGGGATACCATAGCTAAATAGGCAACGTGTAAATTTATCATCTTTCCTTAAATAACATAATCCTCTCACCTATAAAAATGGGGCTACACACACTGAAGGGGGACACACAAAAAAACACAGAAAAGGGAGAGAGAGTGGTGCTGTGTTGAGAAAGCTTCTCCTCTCTTTGACTTAGGAAAAGTCAAGAGGGACGGGTGCTTCTCTTTCCTCAAGCTCAATCGCGTCCGCCGAATTCCTTGTACAAGGCGGAGCTTCGCCCAATCGCCCTAGCTTCATCACACTTCAGCCCCTTCGATGGAGAGCCGCACGCCTTGTTGACGAATCGCCGCACTCAGCCTCCTGATTACGTGCTGCTACCTGAGTTCCTTGCCTTGGCGAGTTGTGCGAGTTGTTGTCCATAGAGCTCCTGGTTGCGACAATCTACCGCCAACCAGCCCAAGACGTTGACGGATCGCTGCGCAACTCCAACGTCCCTGCATGACCAAATAACCTCAATTTTCTTTGGACGGTTCACTTGATTTTTGTGCAGCTTTTCTACATACCCACGGACCATCAAGGTGGATGAGTTGAAAATTTGACTGTGGGGCTTTGAAAGTCGAAGTTGAATATTCAAAGAATATTGTTAAAGCAAGTTCGATGTTTGCCAAAGTCGAGTTGTAGTGCCGAGCCACTCCTTGATCCAACGAGCCCCAATTTGGAAACTTATTCATGTGATATCGAAAATTGATACAATTTTCTCATATTTTATTGTCTAGTTCGTCGAATTACAATCTTAGTTAAATATTTGATCAATATTGCCATATCAAAAAGATCTCTTGACCCCTCATGAACTAGGAAATTTTCCTTGTTTCACAACGTGCTTATGATTGTTAGTCCGATTTCATGCCCGAAATATGACTCACAATCGCACGGAAAAATCGTCAATCCGATCTCATGCCCAAGATACGATTCGCGATTTTCTGAAATATTGGCCAATCTGATCTCATGTCCGAGATACGATTCGTCGATTTTATTTGTTTCCAAAATTAAATGGACGTGGAAAATATCTTGCCTGATTTGTTGTCATGCTTTTCTTAATGCATCTGCTTGAACTGATTTTGCTTATAAAAGAAAACCCAAAAAATATAGTTTAGTTGGATGTAGTTCTTGTTAGGATATTTTCTTTTAGCATGTTTAACTATGGGTTAGTTTTAATTTCGAATTTTGATTATAAAAAAGAAAACATAAAAATTGCCATGCTCATGTCATGTAGAATTAGGTCATCTTCCATGTGTCATCTAGTTATTACATGTTTAGGTCATTCAAATGCGTGACATGCTAGGATAGTTGCATTGAATATTTTCTAATGTTAGATTAAGTTAAATAATTAATGTTGTGTGACATATAATTTGCATATTATGTTGCACATTGCATGCTAGTATAGTTAGACATTTTTGTACGTCATTACATGCATTGCAGTTAGTTTTAGGCCTCATTAAATAAGAGAAAATCCAAAATTCGAGTGATCGCGTATTAATTAGAAATCACTTTTAGGTTGATGTGATTTTCTAACTAATATTGTAGATGATTTTGTTGCTTTGAGGTAAGTATTTCTTCCTTATGCTTGCAATTTATTTATCACTTTGCTTTATTGAGTGTTAAATAATGATTGCGCACTCGCATGATCACATTGCATGTTAGGGAGTAAATTAAAATCAATGCAAGCTGCTTGTAATTTTTTAAAAAAAAAAAAAAAGAGAAAAGGTACCGAAAGGGCGTTAGAGAAATCTAACGTAATCAAATCCCCGATCCCATAATCTCTGGTTTGTAGGAGTAAAGTAATCATCCGTTTACTTTACTTGGGTTTCTAATCAACTCACTAAAAAATAAATTAGTGGCGACTCCAAGTAAAAATCATTTGTATGCTAAAAACTTAAACCCTAAGTTGCGAATTGGTATGGGCTTAGGAGAACCCGAACTAAGTTTAGGCTTAGTAATCCATTAGCCAAACCCTAAGTGATGCACACGAGGTGAGGTCGCAACAATTCAATTGCTAAGTAAGATGATGAAGTGGTCCCTTTGAGACAATGCATACATCGGTCAGTAGGATAGAACTCAAAATTCATGTGTTCATCGACTCAAAATGATTACAAAATCTGAGTCCTCATATCAGAAGTGTTAATTCTAACCAAATTACATATCATCGAATTCCCGTCTTTTTCTGATTGTTGAACAGTGCCCTTCCTCTAAGAAAATTATGCATTGATTTGAAGCTCTAGGGAGCTCATTCAAATGTTCCATCAAGTCCCTTGATAGCACCACAAATGGCCATTTAAACAGTAAATCAACAGTTTCTATAAAACAGCAGCGGTCCTCAGGAAAATCCTTACAGGTAACAGTTCCCAATTACTCCCTTGAAAGCAACAGATCACGATCTCCTTGAGTGATGAAGTAAAATACGGAGGCAGAGGGTGCGATATCCAGTCATCATTTTTAGAGGTCACAGCCACACCCTGATTCACGATAACATACCATTGAGCTTTAGCCTTGATCTCCACAGTAGTACCACTGATGCAGTACAAAAAAAAAAGTCGAAGGAAAAAGGATCGAGGATTGAATAATTACCTCGGAGAACGTAAGTCTTCAAAATAGGGCATCTACTGAGCAACAACAAAAGTGCTCTAGGTTCTAAATGCTTGTGAATGTCAGTCAATTCCAATTTCGTTAGATTGTGAAAGATTGGAAGGGAGTTGAGAATCTCCTCTCTCTTATATAAATCCCGATGACCAAGCCATACAATAGTAACTTAGACTAATATCAAGAATACAAGATGATGCGACCTCAAGGCTGTCCCAATAAATAGATCCAAGGAGGAGGAGGAATAAGATGAAGTTGAGGAACTGAGCAGAAAAGCGTACCTCAAGGTATACATCATATAACAATAGTTGTTTTACATTAGAAAGAGCCTTCAAGAGCTTATATAAACGGTAGGTGCCTTGAATGGAAATTTGCTCTTGCCACACTTGGATGGAAGCCTCAACTAACGAGGATGAGGTCAATACGATAGTCATACAGAAATAAACCAAAGTAGTCAAAGGACTTGACTGAAGCACCATGGATCCGTACTTGGGAGTTCTGATAGCTAGAAAACAAGACTTCTTCAACTATAGTCAAGTACAAAAGGTTGGGAGCAGAAATTTGCAAAACCTCAAGATCCCATATGCAACGGTAAAGAGATAACTTCTCAAGGGAAGGGCACGAAAGCAGCTTCTCCACTGAATTATCATCTTCAAACCTAACTTCCGTGAGAGATAAGACCTTCAGATTTGTAAGACAAATTGAGGAAGGAAGCTTGAGGTCATGGTTCATCTCTAGATGGAGTTCTCTCAGAGTTTCACACCTAAACATGCAGTGAGGAAACATGTATACGGTATCCCTACAATCAACTGGAAGGTGCAGGCGGAGTTCTTCAACATTGCGGCGTAATGCGGCAGTAATCCACGAATTGACACGAGATTCATTGCCATCATAATATTCTTCTTTGTCAACCATGCATGTGAGAGAAAAAGCTTTTATAGAAGACAAGTCACGAAGCAACAATACTGTCATGCCTCGATCCTCGAGAACGCCCCAATCCTCGAGCACGCGATAATCCCCTTTTTCTCTTTCGGTCATTTGGATGCGAGACATCCTAGGACGCATCGCCAACCATTCTTTTTATCTTTCAGTTAAACGCATGCGGAAGCAATAACTAATCCTCGTACAATTTAACAATTTGGGATAGCCAAAAAAATCAAACATAAACACAAACACTAGTGCTAGTTTATTCATCTTCTAATTAACCTTAGGAAGTCTACACAAATAGGCACTTACCACGGGCTACTTCCTATAGAGCCAATCAAACAAATAGGGCCGGGTTAATCTACTTTTTCCAAAACGCGCCACTTGTTGAATCTGCCTCTAACGGACCTGAAAATGGTTATATAATAACTAGTAAGATATAAATCTCAGCGAGTTCTCGCCTAAACCCGGCTAGGACACCAACTCGGCTTAGGGTACCTATGGCACGGTCTAATACCTCAAGCAGGTCAATAGTAGAACAACCATACGTCTTAGGCAATGACTTAATACATTCGGTAATATCATGAATACATCGACAGCGACTTGCAAGCAACCTCGACTTGCAAGCGACCTTACCCGATCATGCCATATCCTGCACGGTAAATATACACGCAATACATAATTAATGCATCTTGTACTTTCAGCATTGCATTAATCAATCACACTTGAGTCGTATCACAAGCAATTTCACCTGGCCATTACCACACCCTGCACGGTACCAACTTAGGCATATCATAAACAATGCAACAAGCACAAACATAATCAAAACACAATGTCAACTTTTCTCTCATGCACCCCTGCATTCATGCATGTCCCAATTATTACAACCCCCTAGGCTACGGCACAATCCTCGGGTTGGCGGTCTACTAGTCGTAAACCAGGCATCGTCCTCTCCCATGAGGCACGGCTACATCATAGGCCTCCCGCCATACAGCATTCCCTAAAGAGCATAGGCCTGACCTCTACCGTGACCCACATCTAGCCACTCGCCAGGAATTCCAACAAATCGAACTTCATCCCCCGATCTACCGCCGGGGTGATAGGTTCAATTAACTGACCGCACAAACATGCCACTATGATCCATTTTAATCTTGCAAATTAGCCAATGCAAATGTGGTACATGCTCACAATAAAATTCACTGCACATTCCTCAGATATAAATTGCAGGAAAGAATGATACGTAGTCACATTTTATTTCAAAACTTGTTTCGCTTTCATGGCTCATCAAAGAATATACCATTCATACTTTTCTTGCAAAGCTCGACACATATACGCCTGACACCTCGGGGTTTTGCCTTTTTATAACACATGCAATCCATATGCATACGTCCAAGCATAAGTAATTAGAACAGTCAAGGGCGCAATCACTCCCAACAATCGCACAATTAATTCAATCAACAATCCAACATGCGTTCATAATTATCGATGCATAAAATAAGTCCCACAATTTAATTATAAATAAACACAATATTCATAATTAGACACAATCAATTATTATTAAAAATAAATAATAATAATTCCAAATTTCATAAATAATAATAATTCCGAGTTTCAATAAATAATATTAAGAGTAATTCCGAATTTCAATAAATAATATTAATTCCGAATTTCAATAAATACTAATAATTTCCGAATTTAGTAAATGATAATAATTTCGGAATTTAATAAATAATAATTTTAATAAATAATTTCTTTTTAATAAAAATAATACTAATTTGGATTATCACGCTAATCCTCAATGACCTCAACTAATTCACTGATAATTATCCCGAACCACGATTAACCACGTAAACCACATTAAATCATGATTAAATCTAATCCACCTCCTAATTAGGATTAACTCTAATCTAATCTCCCCCTAAATGAGTTTAACGGACTTATCAAGGGTTTAGCGTATAAACTCACTTGGGCGATGAATCCGAAAACACAGTCGTGATGGCGGTGACGAGGCGAGTGCATGGGCACCTCCGTTTCTCTGAGACAAGGCAGTCCAAAAACGGGTCTCGGCCGAGGGAGACCCGACAAAGCTAAACCAAGAGGGGGGATCATTGTGGTGGCTACGGTGCGGTGGAGAGGGCTCAGGAACGGTCCTTCGGCGGTTGTGCGGCGGCGTCGGCGGCGAGGCTGCTAGCCGCTGTCCAAGTCATGGTTAGAGGGGCCGAGAGGGAGAGAGAGAGTACGGCGACGGCGACGACTGCTGGGATGGCTCCTCGACGGCTCCCAGCGGCAGTCCAGGGCGGCCGGACGGCGACGGAGGGCGGCTGGACGGCGAGGGCTACCATCTCTTCTCCTACTCAAACAAAAAGAAGGAGAGACAGGTGGAGGCAGCAGCTGCTCGAGCTTAGGGTGGTCAGGCGAAGGATGGCGGTGGCCGAGCGATGGTGAGGCGATGGCTCGCTGCTTCGGCGTCCAGGCGGGTGGCTCTAGCGAAGACAGAAATAGACCGAGAGAGAGGAAAAGGGAGGCGGTGCAGCAACGCGGCTCGGCCGTTGGCTCGGCTGGCTAGTTGGTCGGCTTCCGGCGGTGACCAAGGTTGAGGGACGATAGCGAGATGGCGGAGGTCGAGCCAAGGACGGTAGTTGGCCGGATCTAGTTCGACTAAGGCAGGTTCGAAGGGGAGTGGCTGGCTCACGGAACCGTTGGACGGCGCGGCTGGCTCGGGCGGAACTGTCGGACGGCGCGGCTTGACCGGTCACGAGGCTCGTCTGTTGGAAATTTCCTATAATGGGCTTACATTAATTAATTAATTTTCTATTTTATATAATCAGGTTAATGGATATTCCAATATATTTTGAACCCTCAAGTGATCTTATTGAATTGGGTTTTGGCATCTATTAATTACGAGCCTAGTTGAGCAGCAAAGTGTAGGCAATTATGTTTAATTGAAGCCCGTAATGGGAGGGGCCCAGTTGACACGCTATTAATTAGAGTTTGCTAGGTCCCCTCTCTAGCCTATAAAAGGGTAGGTTATACCTATCGGTCGCTAAATCCCATTAAAGCTGCTATATCGAAATAGGTCATAGAGAAGAAGATTTGACATTCCGATAGATCGCTGATTACCATCAGTCTAATATATTTTTCTTCAAGTAAGTTATGGCTCAAACATGTATGTTTTACATCCGCTGTGCGTATCGATTTTGGTGTTTTACATTCATATATGGATCTAATTATTCTTGATTAATTAGTTGTTTATGTAGAGAATTTCTACATGTGGTATTAGAGTAGGTCATATATGATTGTAAAACCCAATTTTTTTTTAACAATCCGATATGTTGTTTACCGTGTTTGTTCCTTTTGGTTTTGATCTTCTGTCGGTTTGTGATTCACAATTTCTTATGCAACTTTGGTCAATCAAAGTATTTTTTTTTTGGGTCAAATCAAATCAAAGTACTTATTAAATAGGTAAAAATAATGCATTATAATGGAAGAGATAAGTTATGATGATGATGATATGTTTGATTTCTTGGATGATTGTTGTTTTGCAATTTCGGATCTATGATAGACCTCTCTATGCATATGTCTGGAAACCAGCTCGTAAACAAGCTTTTCAGTGTTTGATGTCTTCATAACATTTGAAGTTGACTTAAATAGCTTTCCAACGAGCCATAGAACACTCCGATCCAGTGTCGGTTGCTATCAAAAATCATCGTCCAAAGTCAGTTCAATAATCTGTAATAATATTCTGTTTAGTTTTGATATGCATGTTGTCTGCTTGTTTCTTTTGTTGATTTTTTTTAATTTCTGTGTTAAGATCTGGAGGTCAAGTCCTTCATGAAAATTGTTCATATAGGTTTTAACTTCGACATATAATTTTTTTTTTTGAATTTTTTGGAGCATGATTAGGGGATGAACCTTTAGAGCTTTTGTTCTACATGTTCCCCCATATATATTTTGTATAATTTCATTGAGTATATATTGAGAAATTCGAAATTCTTGAATTCATAATTTTGAAAGGGTTCTAAATATTTTGAATTTTTTTTATTGAATGATGTATGTAAGAAATTATTATATTGAGATTCATGGGTTCAATGTGATTTAGATTTGGAAGTTGTGATTCTTGGGTCTTGATATGTTCCCTTTCAATTGTTGCCTGTGAACCCATGTTGTTTCTTGAGTAGATTGTTTTCAGTCTACTTTTGTTTAGTTTAGGACTTTACCCGTTGGTTTTCTTAGCTTTTACGGGTGCCTGTGATGCTGCCTATCTACGGGATTTTAGCTGTTTATTCGAGTGAATTGAGGCTCGACTCTATGGTTGATGACAGATCCTTTTTCTTCCCATGTGTGATCGAGTGCACCGATTGATTGGGTCTGGTTCTTATATTTATCGATCTATATGTGTAGTTTGATTCTTGGTTCCATCTTGTGGTGGTTTGCCTTGGCTGGAGTTTTGGGTAGTTTCTACTTTTTTTCTTTTTTTGACATTTTCTTTAGTAAGACAGGGTCTACATCAAAAGCTTCTCTTTTTTTTTTTTTCATTAGATTATATGGAATGTTTACTGGAAAGTAGTATGGATTTTATTTGATTGAATAATAGGCTCTATTTGATTATATATGTGCTAAAGAAAATGCGGCAATCTAGCTTCTTCTTTCTTTCTTTACCATGATCTCCTCATCTGTGGTTAATTGCAATATCATATATTATTGTTTGAGTTTTTGAAGATGAGTAGCAGTAGATTGAAGTTACAAGACAAGAACAATAATTTCTTGAAGCTTGGATATGGATGATTTTGTTTTTTTTGTTTTTTTTTCTTCTATTAATTCGTCTTGAATTTTGATTGGGTGCAAGAGTGTCTTAAATATACATAAATTCACTTTCTTGATTTTGTTGAACTCATAGTCAAGAAAAGGGAAAGTCCAAGTTGGACTTGTTGACCAAATTATATTATTTCCTATTCCAAGTTATAGTTGGTCTTTGCAAGTATTGTTTTTGGCAATTTTGGCTTCATCTAGTGTGATGATTTCTAAATAGTTGGTACTTGAGTTGCCTGAAATTGTTTCCTAAAATTTGATGGAGGAAATTTTGCAATCTAATTAGAGTTATGGATGTGCTATTGGGACTTGTTCATTTAGTCTCACTGTTGATGTTCTATGATGAGTTTGTAGCAGGATTGTTGACCTACTTTGTGGTTTTGGTGTGATTAAAATATAAACTATTTGATAAAAAGGATAGTCTTCATGAAGGATTGGTAACATTGTCGCTATTTGAACAAATATCGACTTCATTAATTTCTTGGGCTGCATCAGTTGGGATGAGTTTACTTTTCACTTGGCTTTTGTCTATGCTTAATATAAAGTCACATATGAGAAGTGGTCAATTGCCCACTACGTCTTGAAACATTAATATAACATAATACCGTAGAGAAAATAGTGTTATGTAGTGCTAATAAGTGTTATATTGCATTAATAAATTTATGTGCATTGACGAGCTCCCTTTATCTTTTATTGTTATCGTCATCTCTCCGTCAGGCTATCAAATTAGTTTGGTTTCGAGTCTCTCTATCGATTGGTGTAAATGAGATTTAGCTAATTTGAACAAGCACTAGAGATAACAGATTTTGAGTTGTCCTCACTTCTCCTTTGGACACTGTAAATTTTAGTTGTCATAAAAAATAATTTTGTGCCTAAATTTCTAATTTTTAATTTATGGAAATTTATTATAGGGTATGAGAGATAAGATGACAATATTCACTTTCCCTAATTTAGCATAGATTATATATGCTTTCTTACTTGAGTTTAACTAAATAATCTTATATGCTTAATTGTAGAAATATGCACATAAAATTGTGGCAAAAATTGTTGATTGATAAATGCAATATGATCTTAGGAAGCACATGTCGTAAAGCGCTTCATATTGTTTGATGAATTTTTGGGTATTGATTAAATGGAACATTATTTACAAATTGTTAAAGTTTGTAAATTATTGAAGTTCCTTATTGATAAAAATTAGTATATATAATCACTTGCCAAAAGGAGGTTATTGTGTATATTAATTTGAAAGATAAATTCCAAAATTAAAAGATGGGGATGAAAAAAGATAAATTCCCCACTAAAATATTAAAAATGATGGGGACGTGTGACTCAAAAGGTTTATCTACCTAAAGGGGATAAATTTTTTAGAGTTATGTATAATTCCTCTCTATGTTGGGATAATTGAGATGTATAATTTAAAGGATTTGTCTGCCCAAAGGGGATGAATCTTTGAAGATTATATGTAATTCTCCTTATCTATCTCTATATATTGATATCATTGAGATGTATAATTTAAATAATTTACTTACCTAAAGGGGATGGATCATTGATAATTATATGTAATTCTCTTTGTTGTTGTTTTACAAACTTCATGCTGTGGAAAATAATGGTGCATTATACGCTTTGCCTAAAAAGGAATTTATAATGTACTAATTATTTTATGGAATTACTTATTGCCCATAATTGATCATATTGCATTATATGTGTCAAATAGTTACTTTTGTTGTGAATAACAACAATACCACAGTTGAGATGTTAACTAGATAAAATATTATACTATTAAGGACTTAGTCAAAAGGGAGACATTGTGATTGAGAATATTAGAATTGAATCCATGTTAGCTAATTCTTTAACAAAAGATTTACGACCCATTTTATTTAAAGATCATGTAAAGAATATGGGTGTTTTAGAGTCTTTTGATCTCTTTTGTTAGTGGGAGCTATATAGTTTGTATTTTTGGATATATACAAACCGATAATGCTTTTATGATAATTATTAAAGTATTTACTTTTGATGATCATCACTATTGATTTTATTGTTATCCATTCTTCTGTTGACTGAGAAATGAAAATATGAAACAATATCTTTAAATTTATTAGTTTAAAAATGACTGGATGTCACTAATTATGAGATATCATGTTGGATTGTGACATAATTGTGCAATTTCATGTTGTTTAGAAATTGCGCTGAGCCAATTTCATGTTGTTTAGAAATTGCGCTTATGCAGTTTCATGTCGTTGAGAAATTGCATTGAGGACCGATAAGAAATAGTGTATATTTTGATCACATGTTGACACTATTTCTTACTACACTACTAGGCCTATGATCCATGAAAATATAATGCTTATTATATGTGATTATGGAAGGTCATGTGTTATGGTATTTTCTTAATGCGTTGATTGCCATAGTCCTATAGTGAGGTTATATATGATTGGATTGGTTTTGAGATGCCGTTATTGGAATATTATTTTTAAAAATTGTGGCCACATAAAACAAATTTTTAGTTATTAACCTGAGAGTGTCGTTTTCAAAATAAAATCATTTTCAAAAAAATAAAACAAATTAATTAATGTAGCCCAAGTGGAGAATGTTGAAAATTTCCTATAATGGGCTTACATTAATTAATTAATTTTCTATTTTATATAATCGGGTTAATGGATATTCCAATATATTTTGAACCCCCTCAAGTGATCTTATTGAATTGGGTTTTGGCATCCATTAATTACGAGCCTAGTTGAGCAGCAAAGTGGCAATTATGTTTAACCAAGCAAATGGGATGTTTAACGCTAGGTCCCCTCTAATGGGAGGTTATACCTATCGGCTAAATCCCATTAAAGCTGCTATATCAAAATAGGTCATAGAAAGAGGAAGATCTGGCATTCCGATAGATCGTTGATTACCATCAGTCTAATTTATTTTTCTTCAAATAAGTTATGGTTCAAACATGTATGTTTTACATCTGCTGTGCGTATCGATTTTGGTATTTTACATTCATATATGGATCTAATTATTCTTAATTAATTAGTTGTTTATGTAGAAAATTTCTACATCGTCTGGTTCCGTCAACGGGCCAGCGAGCAGTGGACAGCGGCCGGGACAGAGGTAGCTTAGCTATGGTAGCGGCGGACAGAGGAGGAGAGGAGGACAGAAGCTGGGCAGGTCCGATTCGGCTCGAGGCCCACGGACGGTGGCTCGAGGCCAGCGGACGGCAATCGGATGGAGAGCAGGGGTGGTGGTGGAGTTGCGGTGGCGGTCGGTGATGGTGGTAGCGGTATGAAAACGCAGCAGCAGCCACCAGGGACGTCGGCTAGTAAAGAAAAAGAAGAAGAGAAGAGGAAGAAGAGAGCAGAAGGCAGCAGCACGTATGTGCATGGGGCTGTGCGGAGAGGAGAGAGAGAGAAACAAGACACAAGGGGGGCACATGGGGGTGTCAGGTGAAGGAGAGAGAGAAGAGGTGAGGGGACAAGTCAAAGAAAAAGGGGGGGAAAGATGGGCAAGTAGGGGAGAGAGGCAGCCGATGGGGGGAAAAAGAGAGAGGGGGGGAGAGAAGGGAGAAAAAGGGGGGAAAAGGGGAGAGAGAGAAATCCTAAAAAAAATCAAACAAGCATCTAGAATGGGGCATTTTGGTCTTTTCACCCTTGAAGCGCGATTTCCAAAAATCTGGTCCTAATCTTGGCCTGTTAATCCACTTCAAGAATTTTTGGGCTTGCCAAAAAATTTGGGAATTAATGAGGCGTTGTCCAATATTTTTGTCTCGACGTCCTTGAAAGTTCAATATCTGAAATCGGTTTGAATTTCGTGATTAATCTTAACCAGTCACAACTTTGGTACGATCTCACTTTCGGACAGCATTTAGGGTATTCCACGTGTTTGACCCGTGGTTGATATTTTTTCAATCCACGATTGTGCCTATTCAGATCAAGGCGATCATTGGTTGTTATATAATTAGAAGGGATTGATTGCTCACCCTGAATATAAGGCCAACAGGAAATCGATATAACATTGTTTGTTGTTAATATCGAAATCGTGCAGAATCATCCGCAATCCAACCTCGTACTCCACTGAATCGATTTATTTATGTTCGCTAATTGACCGATAACAGTGTGGTATCATCCCTGCTTGATCATTATGGTCGAGCGGCTAGTCCCTGATTGAATTCACTGGTCGTATGCGCATCCGTCATTAATCGTCTTTCCGAATAATAAGTTAACTCATGATGGGCTAACTCAGAGTAAACGTAACCAACAACGCATCAATGAAATAATCATTTCACACGTCTTGAAATGGGTGACGTCACAAATACTCTCTCCACAAAGTTCCCGAAGGGCATATTCCCACAGTAATGGTCTTCATTGAAGACAAGACTAGGAATGGACGTCCACAAATACTCCCACCGTCTCGACAGCACACTAGTTCGCACGGCATCTTCTATTGGCAGAAAAGCCAGGATGAGCAAAATAATTGCCCAAGGCAGATCGCATCTTTGCTTGCAGCTGTCAACATCTCAAGCATCATTGAAGTGCTGGCATTCAGCTTTGTGAACCATAGGGCCATTGGATCCACGACCTCTCCAAAGCACAGGTTAAATATGAAATGAACATAAGAAACTAAGATCTCAATGGACAACTATCTGCTAATCACCGATCATAACACGTTAATTAAACTTCAAATGTCAAAATGATGATACCAAGTGGTGAGATAATTAACTTTCTTCCAGGTACCCTAAAAAATAAAGAAAAATCTGGAATTCTTGAACCAAATGCGCATTGCTACAACATGACCAAAGTTAAAATAAGTCTAATGAGTTCCATCGGCAGGCACATTGCGATTACATTATTAACCTTAGCAATCGCCCAAAACCAGCCTAAATGACGAGAGTCAGAACAACTGGGACCAAATGAGACAATTCAATTGGCAATGAAATATGCAAGGAGACATTAAAAGTTGACCCCATGGGAGAACTGTGCACGTCGGGTCATTGAAGCATTTCGTCAAACACATTGGGTGTCAACAAATATCTTAAAGAAGGACCTTCGGCCATGGTTTCACCGACTACTCTGGAGATTGGTGCGGAATGACTGACCACCCTCCAAACATCAAGAACCCAGAAAAGACATCGTTACGTAGAACTGCGAAGAAAAACTGGGGATGACATCGATATGAAAGCAGTCCATCGCACGGATGGTACAGACAGAGAAGAGGCTTCGTGGAAGGTATAAATGGAAGTCCCAGCGTTCATGGAGAGGAGATTAAAGAGAAGCAGCGAGTCATAAGCGAAAGAATCGCCTGTTGTTCACGTTCAGGCGATAGAATCCACGCAGCAGCGGCGGCGATTTGGGGTGGTGGGAAAGGAAGGAATCCACGCAGCGAGTCAAGAAGCGCGAATCGCCGCTGCCAACGGTCGTGGATTCGATTTCTACCCGAAGATTCTCAGATTTTCAATATGGGTTAATATCATTTTTAACCAACTATTAGGGGTGTGCAACCGGACCGGGTTTACTCGGAACCCGAACCGGACCACCCGAAAAACAGGGTCGGAAACCAATTCTCGGTTAAACTGGTCTGGGAACCAGTTCCAATTTTTGGGAACCGGTTGAAACTAGTCCGGGAACAGGGTCCAAGCAAAGACCCACCCGGAACCGAACCGGTTTTGAAACCGGTTTTTATCCTATTAAAAAAAATAAAATCATCTCTCTGTATAATGCCTTTGAGTCTTTTTGTCTTCAAAAAATTGTTAAAAAAGGAAAGCTTTTATCTTAATCAAGTTAATGGAGAATTGTTTTCAAAGAATTGTTAAAAAGAACCGTTGTCATACATTGTTTTTCTTTTTTAATGGTAACACCTTCAACTATTACTATAGTCGCAGGACAAGTACTACTAACTATTGTAACACTAATTAAAGCATTCTCAATCCAACTCAAAAAAGATATCCTCTTAATAACACATAAGCAGGCATATTAGATCATATCAAAAGTATTTGTGGGAATGAGACTAATATTATATCCATATTTGTTACTAATGTTTATGCATTATTAGATTATTACTTTGTCTTATAATGTTAGAATGGTTACGTTGTTGTTTATTCGCTAATTAATGTAAAATTTGAAGCCGTATAGGATATCAAACGGTTACAAAACAAGTTCCAATGAAAACAGGATTCACCCTGTTTCCATATCAAAAAAACAGGGTCGGGTCCAAAACAGGGTAGGGTACATGATCCAAAAAAAAGAACCAGTTATAATATAAAATTTGAAGCCGTATAGGATATCAAACGATTACAAAACAAGTTCCAATGAAAACAAAAAAAAAAAAGAACTAGTTATAATAGGGTCGGGTATAGGGTTTAAGTTTGGACCCTACCCACCCTAGATCCGATCACCCCTACCATCTATTATGTCATAATTCCCTTGGAATTCATTTTCCAGTTTTAAGTTTAAATATGGGCAAGCAAAAATTGTAATTAGTGAAAGGGGACTTGCAGATTTTACGTTAGGCCCAAGGTGTGCAAATCTTTACCTAAAAGCTTGCGCTAGCGCTTAAAAGTCCTAGGAGAAAGATGCTCTTCTGATCTTAATCAAGCCGGATGAGATTAAGTTTATCGATGCCGCTTTTCCGTTCGCAAAAGAGCCCGAGATATTATCCACCCAAAATAAATCACGAGACTTTGGTAAGCATACATGATTCGTTTATTACGATCTATGAAAGTCCGATGGTTAAGCTGGCTCAGGTTTGATTAAATGAAGTAATTGCTCTTGATTTTTCTTCAATTGCATGTTTCTTTAAGTAACTTTTAATTTGATACCATCTTCCTAGACAAACTCCATTTCTTTATTCAAACTTTTCAAACCTTACGGAGATGGACATTTTTAATTGAAATGCTTTTGCTCAAAAACTTATGCTTGATGATATTGTATATTACATTCCTAAATCATAACAGATTGTTAGAATAAATGACGTTCAATCAATTTTGGCACTTTGATTTTGGGGAAGAATGTAGTTTTTTTTTAATACATAAAAAATGGTACTTATGTTCCTTGCTTCGACAGTTCACGTGCTAATTCCCTTTGCCTTTGAAGTTAGCATTACTATATTCTTGGGCTTTTAAATAAGCTCAAAGAACAGACCCAAAATAATAATAATAATCATAATAATAAGCTCAAGGACATTTATTTAGATAAAAATTAGTTATCATGCCCGTACTGTGCACGAATTTGATAAATGAAACTTTGTTGAATTTTACTTAATGTTTCCTATATTGTATATTATTTTACAGACAATAAGAATTACTTAAATGTTTATAATATTATTACCGTGCAATTATGACATTTAAATCTATTAAGCAAAAATATATAACACTAGAAAAATAACGGCCATTGGTAAAATTCTAGATGAATTTATGACAATATAATGACCTAACGATAGACATCATGTCTAGATACTTTAAATGAATAAATAAATAAAAAATACTTTCGTAACTAAATAAGCTGGCTCATACCATATAGGAGCAAATCAAACGATAAGCACAAGACAACAAACGAAACCGATTGTTCTTTTGCCAATAGTAAATGAATTCCATCTATTAGGCCGTGTTCTTTGAGGCTCTCGATATAATGATCTGACTAATATAACGAATTTGTCCAATTAAAAAATGCATTTGTCTTCTCAATTTTGGAAGTAGTAATCTTATGGCGATTAGAATAATGAAGATAAATCATAAATAATGAGTCGTCTAATTAAACTTTGGTTGACTATGGCGCTATTTATGACGTCCTGAATTTCAACGCATTTCGAAATATATAAAATTGTTATTTTATCAATACGTTGTTAGTTACATTTAATCTGAGATGGCTACTCATAAGTTAACTAACCTATTCGGAAAGGTAACTAAGAATCGATACGCGTATAATTAGTAAATTCAATCAGGGATAAACCACTTGATTATAAGGATCAAAGAGGGAGATAGTACACCATTACAAGTCAGTTAGAGAACGAAAATAAATTGCTTCGACATAAGTACATGGTCAGATTGTCGATAATTCCGCATGGCTATAATACTAACTGTGAGCGATGTTAAATCGGTTTCCTTTTGGTTTTGTACTTGGAGTAAGTAATTGATTTCTTATAATTATATGACAATCAAGAGTCATCTATGATTTGAAGAGGTACAAATGTGGATTGAAAAGCTATCAATACAGGTCAAACGTGCAAAAATTCCTAAATGTCTCCCGATAGTTTAGGCCGTATTAAAGTTGTATTTAATTGAATTTAATTATAAATTTCAATTCGATTTTGGGTATCGAACTTTCAATGATTTCAAGATTATTGGACATTGCCTCGTTGAACCACCTACTTTTCAGTAAGCTTGAAAATTTAGGAAATTTGTGTTTTAAGGTAAAATGACTAAAATACCCTTTATATAAAAGCTTGTATAGAAAGTTTTATTTTTATTTTTTTCTTTTCTTCCTCTCTCTTTCCCGACATGTCCCCTGCCCACTGCGCCCGCCCCCTCTCCTTCCTCCACAAGTTTTCCCCCTCTCTGCCGATGCCTGTCCTTTTTCTTCCTCTTATCTTTAACTTTTCTTCTCTCCCCCGCGCACACTTTCTTCTCCTCTGCAGCCGCGCGTTCCCCTTCCCCTTCTTCCTTCGTTCTTCCGCCTTGGCTGCTGCTTGGCTCCGTCGGGCCAGGCCAACTGCACCGACCACCACTACCGCAACTCCGCGGCCCTGCCGGCTCGCTGCTGGACCACCAGCGAGTCACCCGGCTGTTGTCACCCGAACCAGCCCCCGTTTCCCCTTCTTCTTCCTCCTCCGTTCTTTCTGTTTTGGCCGTTGCTGTTGTGACCAGCTGCCCAGCCGCACGCCAGAGCCGGCCACTGCCGGTCCCTCCCAACGACCGGTTGCCCCTGCACCTCCGCCGGCCTGCCGTGAACTGTCCGACAGCCGCCCACCCTCCCTGCTTTCTGGTTTGGACAGCTCGGGTCCTCTCGTCGGACCAGCCATTGCCCCACCGGCCGTCCTTGCTGCCGCCTCACGCCCTCCATCCAGCCGCGGGTCGCCTACCTGTGAGGTGCTGCTCCGCCCCAGACCACCGCTGACCCTCTCTCCCTTGTTCGTGGCTCCCTTTTCCTCTCGAACGGACAGCTTGCCCTCCACCGAGATCTGCTTCCTGTGTGGTCTCGCCTCGACACGCAGGAGGTTATGCGTGCGTTCCCCTCACCGCCACCATCATGCCCATGTCATCGGAAGATTCCGGGGTAAGTTAATTTCATAATTCCTCAATTAGTAGTAATCTTGTATTAAGGTTAAATTAGTGAAAATTGACCTTGATTAGTGGCTAATGGTGGTTAATTATGCTTAATGTTAATTGGAATAGTTAATTGTTAATTAGCATTTGTTCATTATATTTAATTAATTATTATATAATTATTTTGTGGTAATTATTTAATTATAGTAATAAATAAATAATTATGTGATAATTATTTATTTATAATAATTAATTATGATTGATTTATTTTTTGTAGTGATTAATTATTATAATAATAATTAATTATGGTTAATTCTCTAAGGCAAGTAATTGTTTATAGAACTAATTACTTGTGAATAATTCATTAGTACTAATTAATTATTGTGGAAATAATTAATTGTGATTGTTCTTGTAATACTAATTGATTATTATAATAATAATTAATGTTGAATAGTTCTTCTAGTGATAATAAATTATGGGGGGATAATTAATTATGTTGGGTTCTTAGAGTACTAATCAAATATTGTGATAATAATTATTTGTCATTCATTTCCTTTAGGATTGTTTGATTATTATAGTACTAGTTGATTGAAGCTGGATATGTTGATTTTTGATAATCAACCATGATAATCATAATAGGGCAATGAAGGGATATTATGAATGTTAATTACTTGAATTACGACATGAACTTGTGTTTGTTCGTTGTGGTTGGAAACATATGAATTAAGCAAGTTTGTGTGACAATTAATTATTATTATATTGCATCATATGTGCGATGCTTGCAATAACATGTTATGTGAGCACGAACCATGATTATATTGGCTAAATGTAAAGAAAGAAATGGTATGAGTAATGGTCGTATTGCATGGTCACATAAAGGATACTCGACTCTATCGGAAGATCGCCAACCTTCGGGTTGTGCCGTAGCCTTTGAAGTTGCCTGATCTTTATCAGATGCCTAGAGAGTAGCCGATTGCCATGTCGCGGTTGAGGCCGAACTGAAACTCCTTTTTGAAATGCTGTTTGGGTGGGAGTCCCTTGATGTTGTCGTACCCAATACAACATAACGACACTTGGTTATACTAGTAAACCGCCAACCTTCGGGTCGTATCATGGCTTGATGGATCTTAATAATTGGAATACGCGTGAATGCATTGTGCATGAGAAAGTTTGATACATGTTTTGATTAAGTGATGTGCCTTATTGCATTATTTTTGGCATGTGATAAATTGTATCATGCATGGTTTGCCTAGGCAAGGTAAAAATTTGATGATTGTTGTTTATTGTTTATGATTGAGGACTTCTATATATGAATAGATAAGGCAAAGTGAGGGTCGCTTTGATATTAATTTGCTATTGATAATAGGTTACATGTTTATACTACATCCGAGGTGAGGAAACTTCCTAATCGATGCTATAGACTTTTAACTTACCGAGATTTTATTTCACCCGTTGTTAACCATTTTTCAGGTCCATAGCATAGTAAACCGACAAGTAGTGCAATTCATTGCCTTTTTTAAAAGAGTAGATTAACATTTGCCTTACTAGTTCCTTTCGTTGGCTTAATAGGAAATCATTCTTTTTAAGGGTTTGTACATGTAAACTTCTTTAGGTTAACTAGTAAATAAACAAGTGGTACTTTTGAATGTGTTTCTAGTTGAGTTTTCCTACTATCCTTATGATTGATGTTTTGACTAGGTGTTGTGGTTTCGCTTCCGCATACGTATAAATGAAAGATAAAATGAATGGTTGGTAACAAGTCTTAGGATATTGCATTCAAATAACTGCAAGAGGATAAGGGTTGTCGTGTACTCGAGGATCGGGATGTGATGCTATTTATGATTTTGAAAGTATCAACAAGCAAAGCCCCACTACTCCTTCGTTTATCTTGTCAAACAATGGACCCTCGGCTTCAACAAGCAATTCAACATGATGATGTCGATGAACTACATGGTTTAATCATGGAGGACCGCAAACTCTTGGATCGTGCATCTAAGGACCCCTTCCCAAATACTCCTCTGCACCTCGCCGCAGCAGCTGGGAAAACCCTAGTGGCTATGGAGTTGGCCATCTTGAAGCCGTCGTTTGCTCAAAAGCTCAATCCAGAGGGTCATAGCCCCATGCACTTGGCCTCGCAACACGAGCAATATCACACCGCAAGGGCACTGATGACCCTTTTCCCCAAGATGATTAGAGCTCGAGGACGATACGGCATCACCCCTTTGCATTATGTCGCGGGGAAAGAAGGAGACAATGAGCTAGAGCTCCTAGCCGAATTCCTATTTGCTTGCAAATCGTCCATTGAGGACTTGACAAGCCGATGCGAGACTGCAGTTCATGTTGCTGTCAAGAACCACAACCTCAAAGCATTCAAGGTTTTGTTTGGATGGCTTAAGCGAGTCCGTTTAACACAAATCTTGGACTGGAAAGATCAAGATGGTAACACCGTCTTACATATTGCTGCATCCGAACAGCAGCCCGAGGTATAGTTCATCGGTTTCATAGTTATTCGTGCTTTTATTTGTTCGATTCTTCAACTCAACACGATCTTATCCAAGAACAAATATAATGGAAATAAGTACATGGTTTTAGAAAATATTCAGAAAGGAGATTTGAACGGGACATGGTTTCTTTAGATGGAGAGAAGAAAAGAGATCAGGTTGGATGGATGTCACTTCCTCCCTCCCCATCTTCTACTTTCAATTCTCTATCTGACAAATTTTCCGTGCACTTTGTCACGGGGGTAGGCTCTACCCTAGTACTGAATGCAATTTTTACGCAGGTGGATCCATTCTTTTATCTTCATTTGTTTCCTTAGTGATTATTCTAATCATTTCATGTCTTTCCAAATCACTCACCAAACAAACATATAATAGACTTTTTATGCCATTCAAGGTTGTAAAAATTAGGTCAAGAAGCATTGCTTTTTTATAATAAAAAAAGCCAAATACTCATATTAAGATAGTGAGTATATGAGCATGTGGATTGTTTTTAATTGTTTTCGTTTAATCTAATATGGCATGTTTGAAAATTAAATCAAGTGCTAGAAATTAAGAATTTAGCGGTGGATAACATTAAACTTGTATGATAATCCTAATTGGTGTTTGACACTCAATTCAGTCAAAACATTTGCCTAATATAGTAATCAACATGATGGATAATATTAGAATCTTCTCAATTATATTGTTAAGACCTATAAATAGTAATCATAGTTCCATACTTGGAAAGAAATTAACCATATTCAGTGATGTATCTTTAATTATCAATAAACAATTTTTTTATTTTTACTTTCAAGGCTCAAGATTATTAACACTAATGCTTACTTTTCTATTAAAGAAGCCAATAGAAAGCTATTTTGAGTGGGGAAATTGTCTAAAAAATCCTAACCTTTCATTTTACCATTTGAGTATATCCAACCAATTTTTGCCAACATATTGCTAATGTAAACGTGGGTTATCTTACATGACACGGCCAATGTCGATATGAATAATTTTTAATAATATTTTAATTTTTATTTGAATTTTGAATTTTTATTTTCCTTAGGTTTTTTTCTATGCTTTTCTTTTTTCCTATGCTAGAGAGGGTCACCGACTACCCTCATTGGCTGCAGGTGAGGGAACCCTCACCCAAAGGCCATCACAACAACGGGCAAGGCAACCCTCGCCTAGATTTGGTGAGGGCCTTCAATCCCTTGGGCTATGAAGCCCTCACCCGCGATTGTGGTAGAGAGGGTCATCGATTATGCTCATCAATTGCGGGTGAGGCAACCCTCACCCAAAAGCCATCACAGCCACGGGCAAGGCAACTCTCGCCTAGATCTAGTGAGGACCTTCAATCCCTTGGGCTATGAAGCCCTCGCCTAAGGCCATTGTAGCTTCGCCGACCATGGGCAAGGGTGCAGACACTCTCACGAGATTTAGGCAAGGCCTTCGTGGCTGATGAGGGTGATTGATGACCCATGCTAGCATAGAAAAAAACAAAGAAAAAATCTTTAAAAAATTGAAAAAAATATTATTAAAAATTATTCATATCAACGAATTCTAATCAAAATTGCTCAAATGGATTTAATTGGCAAAAACTGAAAAATTTTAGATTAAAAGGTTATAGGATTGAATTTTTTAAAGTGTAATAGATTTAGGATTTTTTAGACAATTTTCCCAATTTTAGGGTCATGATGCTTTCATTTTGTATTCATATTAATTGGCCTAACAATGTTTTGTTTGGAAGATATAGAAACAAAAGAAAGGAAAGAAAATGAGTAATATAGAGAGTTCACATTGTTTACAGTTTAGTAAATGGAGAGTAAAGTTATGATTAAAAAGTTGCATCCCTTCGAATCCTATAAAAATTTAATTTTTATTGAGCTCTAGATCTTCTTAAGTTGGATGATTTTCGATGAATAATTTCGTTCCAACTTTACATCATAATCACCCCCACTTTACACAACAATAACTTGACTCATTCTTTTCTATTATTTCATTCTACTATAAATTAGCAAAATCTCTTTCCTTCTTTCGAAATCAATCCCTCCGAACATATTGTATGAGATAGAAGCTATTGAAATGGAAGCTAACAAGCATAATCCAACACAACCATAAAACAAACCTTGTAGATCGCAAAATTACTCCCTAATTAGTTGAATCTTTTGCATCAAGGATATAAATATACCTGTCTTAAGAAGTCTTTCTCTTCATTGCAAAAGAACTAATATACAGAATGTGATTGAATCGTAAGCCTTTCGGTGGACGTAGTTTATGTCTATGCTTTTATGAAAGATCATAGTAATTAGGGTCATCACTTCTATGGATTCGTCTTTGTTACAATTCGAATAGGATATTTCCAGTTATCACGTAAATATTTTTGAGTGAAATGACTAAATCGCAATAATTAAATATAATAAGTAAGGTTAAATAAAATTTTCCCTTGGTACATTAATCAATTGCATCAGTAGCATCATCAAACATGTATAGTTGTAAAACTTGTATAGTTATATGGCATGAGCTCACTTTCTGCACAATAGTAAAACTTGTGACGGAACACTTGATTGACAATTGAAGAGAACCATACTTCATTTTGTTCCTTTTCCATTATTTTTTTCCAGATCATCAAGCAGTTGGTTGGATATACAACTGTAAATGCGAAGAACTTCGAGGGTAAGACAGCTTTGGAAATCTTCCAAAGGAATCCTGGAGGTGATCAAGATATAGCAAATAGGTTACGCTACAAAGGACGTCCAACCCTCTCTCTATCAAAGTTTTTTAGCAGGGAACTAACTGCCTTTGAGAGGATTGCAGATTTTTTGGGAGTCCAGGATGAATCCGCTCGCAATGTAATCCTTATAGTGTCTACCTTGATTGCGGCTGCCACTTATCAAGCTGCTCTTGATCCTCCGGGAGGATATTGGCAGAATTCCTCTTCAGATCCCATGGCCAATTCCACTGTCGTTGCTGCCGATTCCAGCAGCGTTGATCTTGGAAAACCACATCAAACCGGAGAAATTGTCCTGAGCGGTCCGCGTCTATATTATTACACGATCAGCAATTGCCTGGCCTTTTTCACCTCGATCGCCACAATCTGGGCCACCACTTTTACTGTAGAGGTCAACCCTTTGTTTTACATCCCCATACCCATCCTCTGCATTGCTTACGTCATTTCTCTTTTAGGCCAACTTCCGCAGACCTATGCAAGAATTTTCCCATGGGTTCTAGTATTGTTCTGTTTGCTCACCGTGCTGTGTCTCCCCTTGTACCTGAGGATGAAGAACCGAGGAGTTCAGCAACGGATCGATGCCCCAAGGAGACGCGTCGCAATGTTGGAGGATCGAAGGATTAAAATTACTTCGCTAGTATTACTTCATTTGACAATTTTAATGGTGATTGTAATTATTATATAATTTAGTGATTTTAAGGTTTGCAAGAAACACATCTTTACATTAGTTACATGTAATGGACCGGTCTAATAATTCCTTTGTCACTAAAGACCTTTAATGCCGCTTGAATTCATGATTTCGAATAGCTTTTCCACGAAATCGACTTTGTAAAATGATGCAGTGAAGATGAAAAGCACCGAGTCGTAGCTCGCAAAGGCGAAGACCCAAAGTGCACACGCACAAATAGCAAAGCAAGAAATCTCTTGATTTTCTCTATTTCAAGAAAGAGGCATATTATGCGGTCTGATAAAGCACAACGAATAAGGACGATTGCAATGCTTTCTCTAGAAATGACAACTCAATTAAGAAATACTAAGAATACAACAAAACCCTAGCTAAATATTAAAAAGCAACAAAACCCTTGTCTCACAAGGGTAGCGGGGACAATTCTTGGCAGTAATCTCCATGCCAAGCTCCCCCGTGTCAACCTTCCACCTATCATAATAATCGCGACGATCACATCTATACCTTCTACAGCAACCAACGTACAATGACACCCTTCAAAATCCTCGAAATCCTTTTCAAATATCAAGTCTCGGGATAAACAGGACATTTTGGACCATTGAAATAGGTTCATCAAACGGTTGGCCTCAGGCTCAATTTTCCTGGGGCGTCACTTCTTTGTCCCCACTTAGGTCTCTCTCCAGCCCTAGGATGCCAAGTCAGTTTGCAATATTTTCCATAATCAGCTGCATCCCACCGAATTGATGCTCCAGGTTCCGTTGAGATGCTCGCCGTCAAAGCTTAGGGCTCCGAACTTTGTCGATGAGGTAGTTTTCACCATTGTCGTTACCAAACATTACGTTTTTAATGTTAACAGACAAATGGAGACATAAAGCATGAGTTGCGACTTGCAGTTACGCAGGCCCCAATCGTACATGCAAGAAGGGCCTAGAGTATTTCCGAACTTCTGAAGAGAGGCAAACAGCATATTTTGACAAAACCTAACCACCCTGTACGATTACAAACCCTAATCCTAGCAAGTAGTAATAAAGAGAAATAGTAAGAATATAACCAAGGACTAGCTAAACCTAGAGAGGACAATTAGATACCTTCCAAGTAAACATAGGATACCATAGGAAATCTAAAAATTGAAAATAATGGAAACAATAAACTCAAATGTTCCATACTAAACAAATGATCGAAACTAATTTAATTCAAGAAGAAAATATTAGATTCTAAAAAAATCCCAAATTTATCAAACGAAGGACATAAGGTCAATATTTTGCACTTTGTTTTCGAACACGTGTTGCCTTCAATAATTTCTTAATGAATAATGATAGAAATACTAAAATTAGTCTATGCTATACACTACAACAATAAACAAAGTAGTATAATGTAAATATTCTTAACGTCTGGCTTATTGCTTCCTGGTGCTGGTGGAACTAACATCTCGAGCACACATCTTGATTATTGGGCTTTCAGATAATCGATGAAAATTTCTTTTGACAAAAAAAAAGGTACAAGAACATGCTCCTCAAATATCATATCACAACATCTAAACTACAGGTAAAAGCATTCATGATTCCAAACTGCTCAGATACACCAGAGCAAAAGAAACAAGAAAACAACACTTTCCTTCTACTCTGGAGATTTCACTCGATGCTGAACGTAAAGAGAAACCTCTGTGAAGTTTGTTTTGATAAAAAATAAAAAATAAAAAATACAGAAGAGGAAGAGGAAGAGAAAGAAAGAACGCTATTAACAGTTTCATATAGACCACACCGTTTCACTATAGATAGATCTTTGTTTTTTTTTTGGGTCGGTAAAAGCCATTTCATCCAGCTAACTTCGTGGAAGAGACCAAATATATGAGTTTCTGAACATAAAAGATTCCATAAAGGTGGAGGTGGATTAGATAGCCAATTAGTTGGAAGGGCTTTTTGGCGTTTGGTTTTTGCAATCTACTCTGCACTCTAATTAGCTTCTCTCAGACTATAGATAGATCATAGATCTGAATTTCACACAAGGAAAAGCACTGAATTCCAAATTGCTCACCCCAACTCGCGACCCACCTCACATTTAAAATAAAAAAGAAAGAGAAAAGTAAAAGAAAAGAAAAGAGGGCACTGAGAGGTGAGATAAGCCTCTTTTATTTTCACTCCTCGAAAGAGTTCTCCAGCTTTCTAAGAAGCCTTTCGACGTGTGGAATCGACACAAAATGAACAAAATCTTGACCTTAACCCCACCCCACTAGTGCTCCTCAGATGGATTCAGGGGATTAGCTCAGACACCATTCCACGAAGAAATCGAAAACGAAACCCAACGTAGAGGGTACCTCTGAGTGAAGAAGAGAGTGGTAAAGAGTGTGTAACTGAGAGAGAGGCGGTGAGGCATCTAAGAAAATAGTTTAAAAAAAAAAAAAAAAACTTGGGATTAGCAATGAACCGGTCGAATGCCGGTTCAGCTCTAGAACTTTGTCTAGCAAGGCTGATTTTTTTCGATAAAAACAATGATCAATTTAGGGTATAAAATCTGGAACCGAATTGATCAATGCCAGTTCCAATCTTTTCATCCAAAAATCGAACCGATTCCCTTGTGAACGGGCTTGCAACCAATAAGGCTGGTTCAAAATGGCTCCCAAATTGAACCGGCCTGATTGCTCACTCCTAATGGCATTCATTTGATTTACAATTATGAAAAATTCAATTACCAATTACATTAATGAGGAACAAGTGATGAAGAATCCACTAATGACATGCCAACTTATAGATATTGGTTTAATCTTCTCGACGGTAATAGAGATAACTATCTACAAGGGTCTAAGTTTGGGCATTTAGTAAATTGAAGAATCAAATTTTTTGACCACTTGTTGATGGCTTAAAATTTAGGGAGAATACAACCAAAAATCCCAAATTTTACCCCATCTGACACATTTCCCTAAATTTTCTTTTGTCATATCAAAAATCCTAAACTTTGCCCCATATGACATATTTACCCCAAACTTTTATTCCGAAGGGTATTTTCGTCTTTTAATTTTTTCAATTTTTCTTTCCTTTTTTCTGTTTTTCCCTTCTCTTTTTTTTTTTTTTTCTCCTTCTCCAACACAAAGGGAAGCTGTTGGAGTCACAACCTTGCCCGCCTAGGCAAGGGCAACGGCGAGGGCGGCCCTCATTGGATCTAGCGAGGGTTGCTCTCGCCCGCCCAAGGTGAGGGCGACCCTTGCTTGATGCCGGTGAGGTGGCCCTCGCCGGATCTAGTGAGGGGAATAGTGAGGTAGCCCTTGCCTAAGTTGGCCAAGGGCTGACGCCAGCGGCTTCCCTCCACCACTGGAGGAGGAAAAAGAGGGAAAAAAAAGAGGAAAAGGAGAAAAAAATGAAAATGCCGTTCAAGTTTGAGGTAAATGTATCACAGTTGACAAAGTTTGGGATTTTTGGTGTTATAGAAAAAAGTTTGGAGATAAATATGTCACACGGGGCAAAATTTAGGATTTTTGGGGTCACGAAAAAAGTTTGTGGTATTCTCCCTAAAATTTAAAAATAAAAAACAAAAAAAACCTCTAATTAGGTTATCGAGTTGCATTAAAATTCTCAATTCATCTTTGCGAACCAGGTGGCTGTAGCTATGCTTTATCAAGACAGCCTCGGCTGCTGCTCCTTGCAACTTCATGTAGTTGCGGAGAAAGGATACCCAACGATTATTTTCTTGCTGTCCTGGCTCACGTATTGCGAAACTTTGCTGTGATTTTGCATAAAGAGAAAGATTCCCCGACCAATTAAATTGTTCCTGCGGGATAAATCATAAAAAATGACTAGCCTAATTATATTTTGGTTGACTAGGGCACTATTTATGATTTTGCAAGTTTGCTACTTATACTTCAATCCATCATCAATGAACAAACCCCCTCTGCTCCTACATGTCCCTCCTCCAACAATGACCCTTCAAAGAGCAACAGAAGCTGACAATGTTGATGAGCTATACAGCTTAATTGAGCGGGACGAAAAACTCTTAGATCACGGATCTGATAGCCCCTTCCCAAATACTCCAACACATGATGCCGCGGAAAAGGGGAGAAGTGAAGTGGCCATGGAGATAGACATCTTGAAGTCATCGTTCGCTCGAAAGCTGAATCAAGAGGGCTACAGCCCCTGGCACTTGGCTTTGCACAAAAAGCATTATCACATTGTGAGGGCATTGATGACGCTCGACCCCGAGATAATCTGAGTCTTAGGACGAGGCGGGATCACCCCTTTGCATATTATGGCCGGGGAAATAGGAGAAAATGAACAAGAGAACGTGGAGCTCCTGGGACCCTTGGCAAAATTCCTATTTGCTTGCAAATCATCTATCGAAGACTAGATGAATCAATGCGAGACTGTAGTTCACATTGCCGTCAAGATGGGCAACACAAAAGCATTCAAGATTTTGTTTGGATGGCTTAATGAGGAGTCCACCTAACAGGAGTCTTCAACTGGAAAGATCAAAATGGTGACCCCGTCTTACATATTGCTGCATTTGAAAGGCAACCCAAGGTATAGTTCATCGATTTCATGTTTATTCATATTTCTGTTGTTCGATCCTTCAATTTGAAACAATCTTATCTAGAAACAAATATAATGGTAATAAGTATATGATATTACAAAACATTTAGAGTGAGGAGATTTGAAAGGAACCACCTCGTTTGGTTTCTTTTGTTGTAGAGAAGAAAAGGAATAAGGAGGAATGGATGTCACTCCTTTCCTCCCAATCTTCTAGTTCCACTTCTTCTTTTTTTCTTTTTTTTCCTGACAATTTCCTCGTGCACTTGGTCATGGGAGGGTAAGCTCCACCTTCAGGCTCCACCTTTACGTTCCATTCATTTCATGAAAAACAATTTTCCAAAAAATGATTTTCAGATTTTCCAGCATTCATTTCATAGAAAATAAGTTGGTCAAGGAAAACATTTTCCATCGACCAAAAAAAATCTTCTAAAATAAGGAAAAATATTTTCTTCTTTTTAGAAAACAAAAATCATTTTCATCACTTACTATCTCTTATCTCATAGCCTACTAACACCCTCTTATTTCTTTTTTTTTTTTTTAAAAATTCTAACTTTTATTTTTTTATTTTTTTTTTTTTTTTTTCTTTCTCTTTTTCTTTTTTTTTTTCCTTTTATTTTTTCCACCTCCTTTGGCTGGTCACCAACCATGATGTCAGCTAGCGACCCACCATAGGCAAGCATCAAGCTCGCCAATCTCAAACCTCACCAAATCGGTGAGCTAATGCCAAACGCAAGACTCTGACTCTCCAATTTGTCAAGGCGTAAGACCAGTGATCTCAAGCTCACCTTGGCCAATCGCCGGCACAACGATGACTGAAGAAGTAGAAGTTGGAAAAAAAGGAAACAATAAAAAATTAAAAGAAAAAGTAGAAAGAAAATTTAAAAATAAAAACAAAATAATTAAAAAAAAATTTTTTTTAAAATAAAATAATTAAAATTTTGATTTTTAAAAAATATAAAATATAAAAAGGACTGCATGGAGGAAAATCAAAATGCATTTTCATACCGAACAGTGGAAAATATTTTCTAGTTCATTTTCAAATTTTAGTCAAATATCAAAAAATATAATTATTTTTATGAAAAATAACCTTTTGAATTTATTTTTTTTAAAATACCATATTTTTCGCAAAATGAATGGGCGTCAGTGTATGCAGGTTCTTAGACGGATGGATACATTCTTGTCTTTCATTTGTCTCCGTAGTGATTCTCGAATCATTTCATTTCTCTCCAAATCACTTCCCATCCGAACATACAATAATAGACTTTTTAAGCCATTCAGATGGGTTGTAAAACTTAGGTCAACAAATAGTGCTTTTATATAATGAAAAACGTCAAATACTCATATTAAGGTAGTGATTTTATGAGTATGTAGATTGTGAAATCGTTTTCGTTTTAATTTAATAAATACATATTGGCATGTTTACAAATCCAATTAAGTATTGACAATTAAAAATTTAGCATTGATCGAGAGACCCAATTCAATCAAAACATTCCCTTAATCTAATAAACAATATAATTGATAGTAATCAAAATCTTCCTTATTAATTGCTATAAACCTATCAATAGTAATCGTAGTCATATTTGGTAAGAAATCGATCATTTTCAATAATGTGTTTGCAAAAGATTTTTTTTATTTCTATTTTCAGCACTTAAGATTATCAACACTAACATGATTTTTTCAGTTCTATCTTAATTGAGAGGGCCACTTACCAAGCTGCTCTCACTCAAGGATACTGGCAGGATTCCTCTTCAAATTCCACTGTCGTTACAGCCAATACCAGCAGCATTGCCATTGGAAAACCACATGAAGCTGGAGACATTATCCTGAGAGGGTCGGATCCATTTGTCTATACGTTCTGCCATTCCACAGCTTTTTTTGCCTCGATTGCCACAATCGCGGCCACCGCTCTCCACTGGGAGGCCTGCGCCTACATGGTTTGCATGTGTCTAGCCATTCTCTGCTATGCTTACTATATTTCTATGACAATCCTAATTCCGAAAACCGATGTGGCGGCACAAAATTCCGTTGGGTTACTTCCTATCTTCTCTGTGCCCGCCATATTTCGTTTCCTCAATTCCGCATTGCGCAAGAGAGCAATGCACGCACGACTTCGACTACGAGTCGATACCACAAGGAGACGCTTCGCAACTTTCTAGGATCGAAGGATTCAAAGAAATTCGCAAGTATTATTTACTTTGACAATTCTTGTCACGTGTGCATCTGATCTCTGTTTCTTATCTAAAGTGTTTGCAAGAAACACACTTTTTACCGGTTGCATGTAATGGGACTCATCTATTATTTCCTCCAAGAACTTTAATCTTGCTTGCCTTCAAAACTCTGAATAGCATTTTTCATAGTCTAATTTTATAAAATGACATGGTGAAAATGAAAACCACCAAGTCACAACTCGCAAAGATGAATGCACAAAGCATACCTGCACCAAATGCTCATAGGGACATCTCTTGATTTCATGTATTTCTTAAAAGAATGCAACACTGGCAACCCTTTTTCTAGAATTACAACTCAGAAAATGAAATACTGAGAATATATTGAAATCATAGTTGAATGTAAAACAACAATCAAAGAAAAGATATCTTAACACATTTAAAAAGTTAAAATAATATAAACAGTAAATTCAAATATTCTATACCAAATGACCATCCTAAATATTATTAAGGAAATAATTATAGAATTTTATTCTTCCTAAATTCATCAAATAATAAATCCAAACTTGAGGTGCCCCACATCATTCTCACATCATTGCGAAACAAAAGCTTGACCTCTAAGTTTTTAGAATGTTAGGTCATCTGATAAAAGAATATTTGCTACAATCCTCTTTAAATTTGGAACTATGTCTGCAGAATCGATCAAAATTTCTTGCTTTAAGAAAAGATTCCAACCAAACTTCGATCTATCGATTCTTTAAATTTTCCTGATATAATGAAATCGCTTTTGGGTCTGGTGTGTAATTTGGGTTAAAAGCTTTGAGATTAAAAGAAAGAGCATTCCCGAAACTTTCGGGTTAAAAGCTTTGAGATTAAAAGAAAGTGGACTATACTAGCAGCCGTGTGATTTATTATTATGGAAAACTTAATTGCCAATTCATTAAAGAGGAATGAATGATGAAAAGCTACCAATAATTCATCAGTTTATTGATATTGATTTTTAACGGGGATAAGTGTAGAAACAGGAGTTTTGGATAGTTGATCAATTGTGTTCTGGCCTTTTATTTATTTTTGATATTGTTGGGTGTCATTTCTCCCCAACTACTTGAAGTTGGGTCATTGTTTATGATTTATTCCTTAGGAACAATTAAACTGGTTGGGGGTCTTTCCCAGTCAGACAACTTACATGGGAAGTTTCTCAATGCGTGAGCCATTTTAATCACGTTTTTTTTTTTTTTTTGGTAAGAAAAGCCTACTTTCAATCCTCAAAAGTCATTCTCCGGAAAAGTCATTTTTAAAGTGGCAAGGGTTCTTCAGCTTTAATCCAGAAACCTTCACATTTGACATCATTGAATTAGAGGTTTCAAATGCATGTAGAACCCATATTTTAACTGATATTTAATGAAGTGAGTCATAAATAAGTTATCTTAAATTTTGAAAACAAGTTTAAGTGGATCATAAATGGGTTTTAAAAGTGAGTTATGTCATTTTTACTTACTTTTTAATTTTCTGAATTTTTTATAATTTTTTCTTTGATTTTCTTTGATTTTCTTTTTCTTTCTTTTCTTTGATTTTTTTTCTACAAAATCTGGCAATGGCCTCGAAGCCCTCAACAGTTGCAGGGCAAGGGTGATGGCCCTTACCTAGATGTCTATTGGATGAGGGTCACAAACCTTGCTTGCTACCTACAAGGGCTTTGCGGCCCTAGCTAGTTCTGGGCAAGGGCACAACCCTTGCCTGCTACTAATGAGGGCTTTGCAACCCTCGAAATCTAGGTGAGAGCCTAATCCTTGCCCATAGCCAGCAATGATGGACTAGCAGCCCTCGCCAAACTTAGAGTAAAAAAAAAGGGAAAAGAAAGAAAGGAAAGGATAAATTATAAATTATAAAAATTATCTACTAGTTTTGTATGGTATTGAAATGTTTAAGCAATATAATTTTCAAAATTGAGTTAAATATAGAAGTGTTTTAGCAATATATGTTGAGTCGAATATAAGTCATCAGATTTGTATTGAATGAAAATGGGTCAAAACATATTAAATTGATCAATTTGGATTAGATCATTTTTGATTTGACCCAAATCCAAGCCAACCCATCCATTTAGGTGGTCTACCACTAATTGAATAAATCTTGACCTTACCCCACCACATTAGAGTTCCTCTCACGGAGTCATGGGATTATCTCCTAGTTGGCGGAGGAAATTTAGCTCAGACACCACCCCATGAAGAAATCGAAAACGAAACCGACGTAGAGAGCACCTCGGAGTGGAGAGCAAAGTGGCCAATCCCAAACAAAGTCGAGATGGAGCCGCTGAAGACAGGTGGTCGTGCTCTGAGAGAGAGAGAGAGAGAGAGAGAGAGAGAGAGAGAGAGAGAGAGAGAGAGAGATTGATGCGGCAAGGCAAGGCAAATGATAAAAGAGTAAAAGATTACCTTGGAATTAGCAGTGAACCGGTTCAACCGGTTCAACCCTTGAAATTTGTCTTGCAAGGGCGGTTTTCAGTCGATTGGTTCAAGGTAAAAAATCATGAACCGAATTGATCAAGACCAACTCCAAATATTTCTATCTGGAAATCAAACAGATTCCCGTGTGAACTGGCTTGCAACCGATAAGGCTAGTTTCAAATTGAATCAGTCTAATTGCTCAATTCTAATAGCATCCGTCTGATTTATGATTGTCAAAAACTTAATTGCCAATTACATCAAAGGGGAAGAAGTGATGAAAAACCCACTAATGACTCCCCTGTTTATAAATATTGCTTTGATCTTGACGATAATAGAGATAAGTGTAGAAAAACTAAAGTTTGGGCATTTAGTCAATTGAAGAGTACTTAATCTTAATCTAAAAAAAAAAGTCAATTGAAGAGTCAAAATTATATTTTGGCCATTTGATGACTACAAATTTTTTTAAAAAAAAAAAGAAAAAGAAAAATAAGCTCTAATTAGATTATGGGAAAATGTCACAAATAGTCCTTGAACTTTGCCTCAATGTGCAATGGGTCCCTAAATTTTTAATTTATTAAATGTAGTCTCTAAACTTCAACTAAATATACAATGTAATCCCTAAATTTTTAATTTGTTCAATATAGTCCATAATTTTTGTATACATGTTCAATTTAGTTCCTAAAATATGTGAAAATATTCAATGTTGTCATTCTATTAAATAAATTTTAAGGATAACATTGAATATTTTCACATAATTTAGGAATTACATTGAATATGTACCAAAACTCTAGCATCTATATTAAACAAATTAAAAATTTAGGAACCACATTATATATTGGGCTAAAGTTCATGGATCACATTGCTTATTGAGTCAAAGTTCAAAACTATTTGAGTCATTATCCCTTGGATTATCAAGTTCGTTGTTAGTGGAATTTGAGCAATGAAATTCTTATACTTCACACAGTTTTAAGTAGATAACATCTTCACGGACAGTGTGGGTGTAATTGAAATTTATCAAGATAGCCTCAGCTGCTAGGAGAAACGACACCCAACGATATTAATAAAAACAAAAAACAAATTCAGACCAGAAATTATTGGGTTAGGATTAACTAGACTCCTCCGATTAATTTCAATTATTTTGCTGACTTGGCTCCCGCATTGCAAAACTTTGAATGTAAGTTTTCCGTCAGAGAAAAATCCCCAACCAATTAAATTGTCTACTTTTGCACTATTTATGATTTTGCAAGTTTGGTACTCGCACTTCCATCGACCAACACCGAGCAAAGAACCTCTTCTCCTACATTTCCCTGTTCATTCAATGGACCCTGTGCTTCAACAAGCAATAGAAAATGATGATGTTGATGAGCTACATAGGTTAATTGTGGAGGATCGGAAACTCTTAGATCGTGTATCTAACGACCCCTTCCCAAATACTCCATTACACATCGCCGCAGCTGCTGGGAAAACCCAAGTGGCCATGGAGGTGGCCATCTTGAAGCCATTGTTTGCTCGGAAGCTGGATTCGGAGGGTTATAGCCCCATGCACTTGGCTTTGAAACATGAGCATTTTTACATTGTGAGGGCACTGATTACCCTCAATACTGAGTTGATTCGAGTCTAAGGACAATGTGGGATCACACCTTTGCATTATGTCACCAAGAAAGAAGTAGACAATGAGCTGGAGCTCTTGGCCGAATTCTTATATGCTTGCAAATCGTCCATCAAAGACTTGACAAGCCAATGCGAGACTGCAGTTCACATTGCTGTCAAGAATCACAACATCAAAGCATTCAAGGTTTTGTTTGGATGGCTTAAGCTAGTATGTTTGACAAGAATTTTGGATTGGAAAGACGAATATGGTAACACTGTCTTACATATTGCTGTGTCCAAAAATCAACCTGAGGTATAGTTGATCGATTTCATGGTTGTTTGAGCTTTTATTATTTGACTCTTGAATTTGATGTAACCAAATCTAGGAACAAATGTTATGAATGATGAAATACAATCAGTTGAACAGATTTTACAAGATAGAAGCTAACGAGGACAATCCCAACGCAACCATTAAATAATCACTTTATGGACGGGGGAAATTACTTTCTGATCAGTTAAATATTAAGTAATAGGATATAAAGGTGCCCATCTAAGGTAGTCCTCTTCGTAAAAAAATAACCTGTATAAAATGTAATAGAATTTTAAACCTTTTAGTTGACGTGATTGAATCCTAAATTTTTATGAGAAATCATTATTATTCGGGTCATCAATTGTATGGATTTGCCTATGTTACAGCTCAAATGGACAACTCCGAGCCATCATGTAAATAATTTCAGGCAAAAGGACCAAATCACACTTTTTGAAAAGATTCAAGTTTCCTTACATTGTTGAACAGATTTCATTTGATAAATTTTAATAGACCTTCTCCTTTTGTACATCAACCGTTTCATCACTAGCAGCATTCGAACTTTACATGGCATTGATTACTTTGTGTACAATAGTAAAGCTTGTGACAAAGCAATGATTGAAATTGAAGGGAGACGTACTTCATTTTGTTCCCTTTACATTTCTTCCAGGTCATCAAGCTGTTGATTGGGCATACGAATGTAAATGCGAGGAACTTACTGGACAAGACAGCTCTGGAAATCTTCCAAGTGAATCCTTGTGGCGGTCAAGATGTTGCCAAGAGATTACGCCGTCAAGGATGTCGAGCAAGACTTTTTACTCCTACCCTCTCTCTATCACAAGCTTTTAGCATGGGAAAGTTCATACCTGTTTCCAGCATCCGAGGTGAAGCCACTCGCAACATAACCCTCATAGTGTCTACTTTAATTGCGACCGCCACTTACCAAGCCGCTCTTAGTCCTCCGGAAGGATACTGGCAGGATTCTTCTTCAAGATCCCCTGGCCAATTCCACTGTCGTTATCGCCAACTCCAGTGACATTTCTATTGGAAAACCACATCAAGCCGGAAACCTTGTCCTGAGTGGCTCCAAACTACATTATTTCGCGTACGTGAACACCGCGACCTTTTTAATCTCCGTCAGCATAATATGGGCCATGGCCATTCCACTATTGCCCGGCAGTTTATGGGTTTGCATATCCTTAACCTATCTCGGCCTTGCCTACTTTTATCCCCTGGTAAGCGAATTTCCGAAATCCAATGACGTACCAACAGCTCTGCTAGCTTGCTTTTAGCCATGCTTGGGCTCTCCTCGTACATCGCGGTAAAGCGCATCCGTGATCTAAACAAAATTGATGCCACAAGGACAAGCGTCAGCAGCTTTCGCAAGTAGTATTCACTGTAGCTATTCTTATCGCATTTGCATATAATCTATGTTTCTAATCTTAAGGTTTGCATGAGCTAAGACTCTTTCTATTAGTTCCATGTAATGGACTCATCTATAAATTCCTCAACGCCTATAGACCTTTAATCTTGCTTGAAGTTGGGACTTCCGATAGCTTTTCTTCCTGTTTCAATTTCATAAAATGACGCAATGGAAACGGAAAACACTGAGAGTTGAACCTAGCCAGCACAAACGCACGAAGTATATACATATAAAATGAACAGAGAGAAATCTCTCAATTTTTACTATTTCTGGAAATAGGCAAGCTGCGTGATTTGATAAAACACAACAAATAAACATGCAACCCTTTTCCATAAATTACTGCTCAATAGAGTAACAAATAAAGCAGTACTGATAAAATGAGAAAAGTCTAGATAAACCTAAAAAAGCAACTAGATCTAATGGTATCTTCCAATCAGAGATAAGACATCTTAACGAGGTTAAAAAGTTATAACAATAAAAACAATAGATTCAAATATTCTATGTTAAATTAATATCCTAAACTAACTTAATTAATTGAGGAAATATCAAATTTCAGAATCCTAAATTCATTAAATAATATACGTAAAACTAAACGTGAGGTGCGCTACATCATTCTCCCTTCATTCCAAAAAAATGCTCGACCTCGAGTTTTTTAAAATAAGGGATTCTCCGATAAAGCAAGATCAGACCATCAATTAATTCTTTAAATTCTTGGTATGATAAAATCATTTTATCTACTGTTATTCTTTCCATTTTCCATCCGTTCAAATTTCTCCGCTGAATCTCATCTGTATCTAAATTAACTCAACATGAGAGGGGCTTTTTAAAAATCTGTCTCCATCATCATAGGAAGCGTGCTCATCCTGAGATTCTTCTTCAAGTTCAAAATCCTCCCGTTCGTGAAACCGAAATCAAAAAGTTCAACTTCTTGCCTCGAGGCTTAACGATAACCTTATCAACAGGAATTATATCGTTTTTGGGTTGTCATCGTCGAGGATAATATGAAACTGGCTTGTTTTGCTCATCAGCTCGGTAGTCAACCTAAGTAGCTTTGGCATTTTATGGTTACCTGCTCTTTTCCGCTCAATCTGTCTTTGATCCCACAAAAAGAAGAGCATCTCCCTTCAATAAATGAGAGATTTGCTTGTCGATATTTGGATAGCACATGCAATGAAAAAGTGATCTGCATCAGCCATAGAACATTTCAGGTTCATCCATTCATTAAAACAATTAACCTTGCAGCGAATTCATGTAACTCTCCGAGACTAGGGTAATGGTAAAAATTCTTGGCAGTTATCTCCGACCAGCTTCACCATGACGACCTTCTGTTTCTCGTAATTACCGTGACCAATGCTCCAAGCCTTTCTGTGGCGACCAACATGCTGATTACAACTCTCAAACTCCTGGTGATCCTTTCCACTCGAATCTGAAGTCTCCAGATAAGCAGGATATTCCATTACTTTGGACCACTGCAATAAGTTTGTCAAACAAATGAGATTTTAGTGGAATCACTACCAAAGTCTCAAAATAGGCAATATATTCCATTACTTTGAACCATCGAAATAGGTCCGTCGAATGTGTGAGATTTTGGTAAAACCTCTACCAACTATTTTAAAAATTTAAACTATTAAATAAAAATGTGGTTTATTATCTAAATATTCTAACAAAACGATTGGCGTCACATCATAGCTTGGGTCGTGATCTTTGTCAATGAGGCAGTTTTCGCTGTTGTACTTATCACCAAACATCACATTCCCACGATCTTCAGGTTCTAATATTAATCGGGCAATGGAGATGAAAATCATGTGTCGCAACTTGCACACAGACACCCTAATCCTAGGAATCACTACCTAATAGAGTAACAAAAGGAAATAGTGAGAATATAAGCAAAGTCTAGCTAAATGTTAAAAAAAAAAAGACATATTTTAATTATAGATTAGAAACCTCAACAAATTTTAAGAGCAAAAATAATAGGAACAATGAGTTCAAAATAAGCGAACAATCTATACCAATCGAATATAGAAGAACAATGAGTTCAAATATTCTATACCAAATACTAACATTAGTCTATACTATAAACTATAATAATATATTGAATATTTTCCTAGCCTCTAGCTAAACTGTAGAAATATTTTTTAAGGTCTTCAGCTTGCCATGTTCAATTTTCGATGTGGTTGGTACTATTGAGCGCTTTTGTTCAAAGCTGTTTTAGTCCCCTGAAAAAGCTTTACTTTTTCTTGTTGCAGCATGGGAAAATTTAGCTCGTGCTGGATAACAGTGAGATTAAAGCATGGCGAGACATGCTCAGTATCATTTTGAAATCAAAAATTGACTGCAAGTTCCTTAGCTTTGAGTCAACATTTTAATGTTGTGGATTCATTCAGTTCTTTTCATGACAGAGCTTTTGGTTTGAAGGCTCCGGTGAAACGAACTTCAAATGTTATCCAACTAGACTTATCGAAGTTTGGAACTTTAGTTTACTTCAATTCATGCTGGGGTAATATGCGCATAAACATTCCTGCATGCTAAATGATAGAAGACATTGTAAGAATCTCTGTATACGCCATTCAATCTCCTAATGGTCACGTTTGCTATTCGGCTTTGCAAGCCATTTCTGTCAACTCATTGATTCCTTGTTTAAGTGTTTAGAAAGGAAAACTCGTTTAGACAATGACTGTACCATTTAAAATAGAATTTGGTCGTATTATCCTTCCAGCTGCCTCCTTGTCTTCATTACTGCTACCTTGTCTTGGACAAGTTTTTACCCCAAGTTTTGTCCAGGCTTGCCGAGCCTCTTAAAGATGTTCTGGCTGAACTAGTAAGCTCAAATAGGCAATGTGTTGCAGTAAGATACCACAGATGCTGATTGACCAACATGGCTTCGTCTCCATTCTTGCTTTTCCTTGATACTGATCACCACCTGGTATTCAATGTTAACTGCAGGATTTTCTTTATAAATTTTACTGAGTTCGCCGCACTCAAACTCAGAGTAAAGTAGCTCAATGGGTTATATTTTCTGTATAGCTTCACCTAGTGGTCTAGCAGATCAAGCAGTAGCATCCTCAGGACTTTCCCGCATCATTCTGTCACTTGTCGGAGTTGGTACTTTACTTGAGTTTAGAGATGCAGGGTTCATCCTCAAGGAAAACGTTACTGATATTTTTAAAGAGTTCTGTGCATGTGTTGACTTCCCAAACATGATAGTGGCTTTCTATGATATGCATGACGATGACGATCAGTCTCATGTACTCACCTCATCGTCTTGAACCAGTGAAGTTAGTGCCATGAGCATTTTGTTCACTGTACTCGAACCGCCATCTCAATGAAAGAGTTCGCCAAGGAATGCTTTTGTGCAGTTCAATTTCGTTATTTAGCACTCTCTCTGTCTCTCCATCTGAGCATTAAAATCCGTTCTTTCACTATCATTTTCCTATCATGGGCCTTTTATAACCAAAGGAAAAGTTTTCATAGTCATAAGATATGAGGTCTTTAGATTTAAATATATAATCCATCCCCAAAATTAGCTTGTAGCTCAGTTATTTAATTTTGCATTATGGTTATATTTTATTTGTTATAAAACGATATGTAGCACACAAGAGTTCCCGAATCTTTTGGGTTAAGAGCTTTGAGATTAAAAGCAAATGAACTATTATAGCATTTAGCAGTAATTGATTTCAAGGTGGTCATGTTCTAGTCTAGAAATACAAAATCTATTCTGTTAGAGCCAATTCTTAGTTTTTGGAGCTGGAAACCAAACCAACCCTAGAACTAGAACTAGACCAACCAGTTTTAGGGTAAAACTGGGAACTGGCCTACATCTTTTTAATTTATTTTTCTTCTCATACTTAGTTTGAGGAAGACATTTATATGGACACAGCGATGTTTCATTTTTCGCAAGATATCCAAGTATTCCATCTAGTAAGCCAATCCCACACGTCCGATAAGGGTTTAGAATGATGTCGATGATTGTTCTCCACAATAGGGGTGAGCATGGTTTAGGTGAGTGGTTCCTATTTTAGAATTGAGAACCACCCACTACAGACCAATTCTGAAAAATTGGAACCAAGACCCAACCGTTGGTTCCATGGATCCACCCAAGAACCGGACCATTGGTTTGATCCGGTTCCAAATGGATCCATGGAACCGGTCCCCAATCCCTACAAAATTGCATTCATTAATTTATATCATGGTGAACCTAATTTCTATTTAGAGCCTTCTTTGGCCTTATATTCAAGTTATTAATTTTGATTAATGATTGAAAGCTATAAGGCGGAACAAATAGACAATAGTCGTAGCTAAAAATTTAATTTCATCAAAGGTTATGATATGGTTCCTTTAAGGTTTCTCAACACCGGAGACGTGTGGAAAATTAGAATCCACATTTCCTAACCTTCATAGAAATTAAAGCATTAACCATTTGACCCTTCTTTTTTAATGTCAACCTAATTTAATCATGGGAATGACCAAGGAGAGACCTAATTATGCTTTTAAATGAGCCGTTCGGTTCTCTCCTTTCTCTTTGTTTGTTTATTTTTTTTTGGTTGAGAAAACAAGTAAATGGATTATTATAATGAAAAAAAAGGTAGGGGGTTAGTCCTATTACATACCCAAGAGATGAAATTAATCAATAATGTTCAATAACTACAAATATACATATATGTACATATATATTTGATCGAAAAAATACAAAATAATTAAGTAATTGAGATGAAATTTCTTTTTTTAATATATATACCGATCCAGTCCAAATGAGTGGGCGAGCAGTTCCAAAACTAGGAACTAGACCGTTACTCACCAATTCCATTAAATTGGAATCGGCAACCAGACCAACCCCATGGGAACCGCCCGTTCTGGCCCGGTTTGGGCTAGTTCCGAGCAATCCAACCAATTTCCGATTCTTTTGCACACTTCTACTCCACAGCTATCAATTTATCTCATGACTCCCTAGATGTCATGATAACTAGAAAAATATGTAATTACATTTGCCTCAAGTATCATATCATGCAATGATTTTAAAAAGTAGACCCAAATCCAAAGACTAAAGGGTTCTAATAAGCAATTAGATGCATTGATACAAGTACAAGAACAAGTTCCTGAAAATATATATCATAACATTAAACAAAGTGAAAGCATTCAAGATCCCAAACTGTTCGGATACCCAGTGCAAAAGAAACTAAAACTTCCTTTTACTTGGCAAATTTCACTTAATGTAAAGAGAAACTTCAGTGAAGTTTGATTTGGCAAAAAAAAAAAAAACATGGTCAAAGAACAAACACACCCAACTCACAATTATTGTGAAAACACTCCCAAATTTCATATAGGCCACATTTTTCCACTACAGATAGATCGTAGATTTAAATTTCACACAAGGAAAGGAAAATTCCACTCCAAAGTAGACAAGAACCTCTACCAACTCTGCCGCACGGTCTCAAATTCTAACCACTCACAGCATTGACTATTCACAGTAAAAAGACATCGAGTTTTTATTTGCTTACCCCTACTTGTGACTCACCTCACGTCAAAAAACCAAAACACAGAAAAGCAAAAGATAAAAGAGAGAGCATTGAGAGGCATGAAAAGCCTCTTTTATTTTCACTCCTCAAAAGAGTTCTTTAGCTTTCCAAGAAACCTTTTGGTGCATAGCATCGACGAAGAAATCGAAAAGGGTTCAGGGGATCAGCTCATATACCATGCCACGAAGAAATCAAAAAGGAAACCAAACGTAGACCTCTGAGTGGAGAGGAGAGTGGCAAATCACGAACAAAGTCGAGATTGAGCTTCTAAAGAGGGAGAGTAAGTAACTTAGAAGGAAGGAAAAGGAGGGAGAGAGAGACAGAGACAGAGAGAGAGAGAGAGAGAGAGAGAGAGAGAGAGAGAGAGAAGCAGCAAAGCATCTGACAAAAGAGTAAAAGATTCACTCGAGGTTAGCAGTGAACCGATTGAACCTCGAACTTTGTCTTGCAAGGCCAAAGCTGGTTCCCGAACTGAACCGCCCAATTGCTCTCTCCTATTAACTTCTGTTTAATATAAAATTATGGAAAACTCAATTGTCAATTACTTTAAAGGGGAACAAGTGACAAAGAACTCACTAATGACTCACTAGTTTATAGCTATTTGTTTAATCTTCTTGACGGTAAAAGAGATAAGTGTAGAAAAGGTTAAAATTGGGCACTTAGTCAATTGAAGAGTCAAATTTTAATTTTGGCCACTTGATGACTTCAAATTCAGAAAAAAAAAAAAAAAAAAGGCTCTAATCAGATTATTGAGTTCAATGTTAGTGAAATTTGAGCAATGAAATTTTTATGCTTCACACAGTTGTAAGTAGATACCATCTTTGCAAACCAAATGGGTGTAGCTATGATTTATCGAAACTGCTGAGGCTATTTTGATGTTAAACCAATTGATATTAACAAAAAAAAAAAAAAAAGAAACCATTCCACAAATTATTGGCTAAGGATCAATTGCACTTGTTAGATTAATTTTGAATTATCGTTGACGACTTGACCCTTGGCATTACGAAACTTTGCATGCAAGTTCTCTAAAGAGAAGGATTCCCCAACCAATTGAATTATTTCTCCGGATATATCAAACTTAGCATGCAAGTTCTCTAGAGAGAGATCCCCCAACCCATTGAATTATTTCCACAGGATATATCGTGAAAGGTGACTCTCCTAATTATAATTTGGTCGACTATGGCACTATATATGATGTTTGCAAGTTCGCTAGTCCTACTTCAATCCATCATCAACGAGCAAACCCCATCTTCTCCTACATTTCCCTCCTCAAACAATGACCCTACAGGAAGCAATAGTAGCTGATGATGTTAATCAGCTGTATAGATTAATTGAGGGGGACGTAAATCTCTTAGATCATGGATCCGAGGGCCCCTTCCCAAATACTCCACTACAAGATGCTGCATGCAAGGGGAAAACTAAAGTGGCCATGGAGATAGCCATCTTGAAGCCACCGTTCACTCGAATGCTAAATCAAGGGGGTTACAGCCCCATGCACTTGGCTTTGCAAACTAAGCATTATCACACTGTGAGAGCACTAATGACCCTCGACCCCGAGTTGGTTCGAGTTCATGGACGAGGTGGGATCACCCCTTTACATTTTGTAGCCGGGGAAATAGCGGACAATGAGCAGAAGAATGTGGAGCTCTTGGAACTCCTAGCAGAATTCTATCTACTTGCAAATCCTCTATCAAAGACTTGACGAACCAATGTGAGACAGCAGTTCACATTGCCGTCAGGACGGGCAACACAGAAGCATTTAAGGTTTTGTATGGATGGCTTAAGTTGGTCCATCTGACAGAAGTCTTGGACTGGAAAGACCAAGATGGCAACACTGTCTTACATATTGCTGCATCCGAAAGGCAACCCGAGGTATAGTTCATCGGTTTCGTGGTTATTCATACTTTTATTGTTGGATCCTTCAATTTGACACAATCTTATCTAGGAACAAATATAATGGTAATAAGTACATGGTTTTACAAAATATTCTAAGTGAGGAGATTTGAATGAACCACCTTGTTTAAATTCTTTTGTTTTACAAAATATTCAAAGTAAATGGTTTTACCAAATATTCAGGACGGATATTACTCCTTTCCTCCCAATCTTCTAATTCCACTTCTCTTTTTGACAATTTCCCCGTGCGCTTGGTCATGGGAGGGTAGCCTTTACCCTTAGTGAATGCAGTTTTTCCATGGGTGGATACATTCTTTTGTCTCCATTTGTCTCCGTGGTGATTATCCTAATCATTTCATTTCTCTCCAAATCACTCAGCATCCAAACATATAATAATAGTTTTTTTAAGCCATTCAGATGGGTGGTAAAAATTAGGTCAACAAGTAGTGCTTTTTTATAATGAAAAAAAAAGTCAAATACTCATATTAAGATAGTGATTTTATGAGTATGTAGATTCTTAAATCATTTTCGTTTAATTTAATATATACATAGTGGCATGTTTGAAAATCCAATTAAGTATTGAAAGTTAAAAATTAAAAATTTAGCACTGATCAAGAGACCCAATTCAGTCAAAGCATTCACTTAATCTAACAATCAATATAACTGATAGTAATCAAAATCTTCCCAATTAATTATATTTGGTAAGAAATTAATCATCTTCAATAATTGTTTGCAAAAGATTGTTTATTTCTATTTTCAGCACTTAAAGATTATCAACGCTAACACGACTTTTTCAATTTTATCAAAAGCAAACCCACAGTTTCATTTCAGTGCAAAAATTGTTTCAAGGTAGTGATGCCTCAAATTGAGTTCACCTTAATTGGCCTAACAATGTTTTGATTATAGTTCAGAATTTATTTAGCGGAGAGAAAAGATATGATGAAAATTGTTTCCCATAGAACCCCTACAAAACTCGGTTTTTTAGTGAGCTCTAAATTCTAGGTTGCACGATTTTGTAAGAATAATTTCCTCTCAACTCTTTCCATCATACCCAACACAACAACACCTTAACTCACTCTTTTCTATTCTTTTACTTTTCCAATTGATAAGTAAAATTTATTTTTAAATCAGTCCACCCGACCATATTGTACAAGATAGAAGCTAGTGAAATGGAAGCTAACATTCGTGCAAAAAAAAATGGAAGCTAACAAGGACAATTAAAATCACCATAAAATAATCACTTTGTGGATAGTGCAATTTCTCCCTGATAAATAGAATCTTGTGCATAAAGGAGATACATGTACCTATCTAAGATGGTCTTTCTCTTCATAACGTAAAAAAACCCATATACAAAATGTTAAATAGTTTAAACCATTCAATTGATAACTTGACATGGTTAAATCCTAAACTTTTATGAGAAATCATAATTACTAGGGTCATTATGAATTCAACTATGTTACTAACTTACTTGGGCAATTTCTAGCTATCACAAAGATAATTTCGGGTGAAAGGACTAAATCACAATTTGAAAAGATTTTGGACTTCGTTACCTTAGTTGCAATGATTGCATTTGATAAATAAAATTTAATAAACTTTGCCCCCATGTGCATTGCTCATTATCAACAATCATTCAAACTTATATGGAACAACCTCATTTTGTTAATGTTATAAAGTAGTGAATGAAATCGAAGGGATACATACATAATTTTGTGACCTTTGCATTTCTTCCAGATCATCAAATTGTTGATTAAGTATGCGGATGTAAATGCAAAGAACTTCCTAGGTATGACGGCTTTGGAAATCTTCCAACTGAATCCTAGTGGCAGTCCAGATGTTGCGGAGAGGTTTCACCGTGAAGGACGTCGAGCAAGACGCTATACTCCTACCCTCTCTTTATCGCAATATTTTGGAAGGGAACAAACAGACTTTGAGAAGTTTGCAAATTTTTTCAATGTCCAAGATAAATCCAATCGCGAAATAATCGTTGTTGTCTCTATCTTTATTGCGACTGCCACTTACCAAGCTGCTCTCACTCCTCCGGGAGGATATTGGCAGGATTCCTCTTCAAATTCCACGTCATTGCCGCCAATTCCAGCAGTATCGCTCTTGGAAAGCCACATCAAGCCGGAAACATTATCATGAGCGGTGGAGACTAGTTATCTACACGTTCTACAATTCCGTGGCTTTTTTGGCCTCGATTGCCACAATCTTGGCCGCCGCTCTTCGACTGGAGGGCAGCACTTTCATGGTTTGCTACAGTGTAGCAATTCTATGCTTTTCTTACTTTATTTCTATAACAATCCAAATTCCGAAAACCGATGAGGCGACACAAGCTTCCTTGGCGTTTCTTTCTATCTTCTCTTTCCCCGCCATATTGAGTTTTCTCATGTACGCCATGTACAAGACAAAAACGCTCGCATCAGTTAAACGACGAGTCGATGCCAGAAGGAGACACTTCGCAACTTTCCCAGGACCGAAGGATCGAAAGAAATTTCGCAAGTATTATTTACTTTGACAATTCTTGTCACGTGTGCATCCAATCTATGTTACTTATCTGAAGTGTTTGCAAGAAACGGTCTCCTTTTCTTTTTATCAGTTATATGTAATGGACTCATTTATTATTTCCTCCAAAGAACTTTCATCTTGCTTTCGTTCGATACTTCCCATAGCCTTCTTCATAATCTAATTTTATAAAATGACGCAATGGAAATGAAACCACTGAGTCACAACTAGCAAAGATAAACACATGAAGAGTACACGCACCAAATGCACATAAGGATATCTCTTGATTTTCTGCATTTCTTAAATAAAGGCAAATCAAGTGCCCCGATCAAACAAAACAAATATATAAGCATGGCAACCCTTTTTTAGAAATTACAACTCAAAAAAAGAAATACTGAGAATATAATGAAATCCTAGTTAAATGTAAAATAACAACTGGATACTATGATATCTTCCGATCAAAGATAAAATATCTTAACGCATTTAAAAAGTTAAAATAATATACACAATAAATTCAAATATTCTATACCAAATGACCATCTTAAATATTATTAAAGAAATAATTATCAAATTTCATTATCCCTAAATTCATCAAATGACAAATCCAAACTTGAGGTGCCCACATCATTCTCACATCATTGGGAAAAAAAGCTTGACCTCTGACTTTTATAAAATGTCCGGTCATCTAATAAAGAATATTTGCTACAATCCTCTTGAAATTTGGAACCATATCCACGGAATTGATCAAAATTTCTTGCTCTAAGAAAAGATTTCAACCAGACTTTAAGATCGATCTATCAATTGATCATTTAAATTTTCCGGATACAATGAAATCACTTTTGGATCTAGCGTGTAATCTTGGGTGGAAACGAGGCTAGTGACAACTAGAAAGGCGGGACGTGAGAGACGAGTAGGGGGAGGGGGGGACAAGGAATCGAGAAGTAACAGCGGCTACTTGTACGATTCCCGAAGTTATGGACTCCCAGTCATTTGGAAGCTCATCTAAACCGCTCTTCATTCACATTCACCAAGGATCACGGTACTGCAGACTTGGCAATGATTGCAACTGGATAGAACAGCCAGCCAAACTTCACATAAGTAAAACTTGGTCAGAAAAATATCGACACGCGGATTCTTAAAATGCCAAAACTTGGCACGAGGGCATACCTAAAAGCTAAAAGTTCGGAAAAGTAGGCTTAAATACTAATATCGAAGCAAAAAGGATCAGTTAAGTGCCAACAGCGAGAAAATCCGATCAAAATACTGACATGGCATTTTTCTAGCGAATTGAGGTCGAAACGATATCATTTTAGCATTGACATGCCCAAATAAACCCAAAACAACATTGTTTTGAGCGCTGACATGACTAGATCAACCCAACACGGCGCCGTTTTGACCTTAATTAGATTTTTATATAATTATTAATTAAATAATATTATTAATTAGATCAGCCTCCCTACCTATGTGCCACTATTTTTTTAATTTTCATTTTTAATATTATTTAATTAATATTTATATTAAAAATCAAACTTAGGCCAAAACAGCGTTGTTTTTTGTGAATGTGAGCTAACATGGAATTCCGGCGAGTCACGTAGATGTTAGAAATTATTAAAATAAGTCACGTCGGATTTCTAACGGGCCTTTGCCGAAATTGATACTAAAGTGATCCAATTTTTAAAAAGTAACATTTAAGTGTACATTTTGTAACTTTTGGTATTTAAATGTCCACTCATGCCAAATTTTGACACTTGGGCTATTCTTTTCCCTAAAAATATCAATTCAATTACTTCCTTGAAGTGGTGATCTTGTTGCGATCGGCACAATGAAGATGGGTTATTATTGAAACCTTTTTTTTTTTAATTCATAAAACAAATGTGTAAAAAATAATAAAAATTAGATCTGAGTATGTCTTTAAAAGGCTCAAATAAGAAACTGGGGAAAGAATTCCTATTTTCTATATTCCCTAACTAGTCAGGAGGAAAAATATTGGCCAACTAACGATGGGTGAGAGGTGTCGGCCTAGGATGTTAAAATAAAGTATGCAACCTAGTAAGACCAACTTAGAGACTACCGTAGACGACCCTCGTAGGTGGCTGGCTTACCACCTTGGAAGGGAGAGAGGCCAGCAGGTTCAATATGAACTTTGACTTGCTAAGAGCCCATGACCTCCTAACCAGTCTCAAGTTCAGATTCGAAACTATTAAGATACCCAAAGCAAAGGAGAAAAAAAAAAACAAAACACTTTCCTTCTGCTTTACAGATTTTTCACTTGATGCTGAATGCAAAGAGAAACCTCTGTGAAGTTTGTTTTGACCAAGAAAGAACAACACTACCGGCAGTAACAGCCAACAGCAAGAGTTCTTACAGCTTTAATGATCATCTTACCCCACCACACTAGCGCTCCTCACGCGGAGTCAGGGATTATCCGTAGATGGCGGAGGAAATTTAGCTCGGATGCAATTCCAGGAAGAAATCGAAAACGAAACCAACTTAGATCGAACCACTGAAAAAGGGGAGTAACAGAGAGTGGGGGACAGAGGAGGACGAGGGGCGGGGGGCGGGGGTGGGCCAAGTCATCTAATAAAAGAGTAAAAAGATTAACTTAGGATCAGCAGTGAACCGGAACCCGAGAACTTTGTCTTGGAAAGCCGGTATTTCAGTAAAATCGATCTGTTCATGGTATAGAATTGGAAACCGAATTGATCAAAACCAGCTCCCAATCCTTTTATCCAAAAAGTAAATAAATTCTCATGTTAATCGACTTGTAACTGATAAATTGGCTCGATTGCTCAACCTACTAGCATCCATCTAATATAAAATTTTGGAAAATTCAATCGTCAATTACATTAAAGAGGAACAAGTGATGGACAACCCACTAATGACACACTAGTTTGTAGCTATTGGTTTAATCTTCTCAACGGAAAATGAGATAAGTGTAGAAAAGTGTTTAAGATTGAGCATTTGGTCAATTGAAGAGTCAAATGTTTATTTTGGTCACTTGATGACTTCAAATTCAAAAAAAAAAAATAGTCAGATGTCTCTGTTAGTGAAATTTGAGCAATGAAATTATTATGCTTCACACAGTGTTAAGTAGACACCATCTTTGTGAACCAAATGGGTGTAGCTATGATTTATCGAAATTGCTGAGACTGTTTCGATATTACACCAACCAATATCAAAAAAAAAAAAAATCAGACCACAAATTATTGACTAAGGATCAATTGCACTTGTTAGATTAATTTAAATTATCTTTGACAACTTGACCTATGGCATTGTGAAACTTCGCATGCAAGTTCTCTAAAGAAAAAGATTCCCCAACCAATTGAATCGTTTCTGGGGATGTATCAAACTTAGCATGGAAGTTCTCTAAAGAGAAAGATCCCCCACCCAGTTGAATTGTTTCTACCGGATATATCATTCGCAATGACTCACCTAATTATATTTTGGTCGACTATGGCACTATATATGATGTTTGCAAGTTCGCTACTCCTACTTCCATCCATCATCAACGAGCAAAGCCCTTCTTCTCCTACATCTCCCTCCTCAAACAATGACCCTTCAAGAAGCAATAGCAACTGATGATGTTAATGAGCTATACAGCTTATGCCACGCCCCGACTCTCGAGCTCGCGACAACCCCTTCTCTTGGTCGATAGAAAGAGACATCCTAGGACTCGTCGACGACCATTCATTTTTAGTCTTTCATTAAACACAAGCGGAAGGCGAATCATCCCCAGTCCAACAAACAATAAAACAATCACACAGGGATAGAGGGATGAACAGCAAGATAACATAACTACTCATTTATACATTCATACTGGATTAACCCATGAATGATCGTTTTCCGATTTAAAAGCCCGACTACGGGGGCCGATCCATCCACTAAGCCTGACCAAAAAGAAACAAGGCTCGGCTAATCTCCTATATCAAAAAAAAGAACCCTCGGTTCTTAACTACTATCACTCTGACCCGTTGGACTTAGGCTCCGTAGGGTCATAGTCCAGGTCATCGTAGTTTGGGCCAGTCACTGGAGGAGGAGCGGGGGCCGGGTTCTCCACTGCACCGTCTGGAGGGTCCAGCTCCATGGGATCCAGTTGTCGTCTTCAGGGCCCCTACCGGGCGGTCCATCAAAACCTCGAAGGGGACCTAACAGCATATCGTCTTGCCGAATGTACCACGCTATGAACCGATGGGGCACCCATTGCCCCAGTCCTTCATCTACTCAGATAGTGGTGACGTACTTCTCATACAGATGCACTCGACCGGGGAACCAGTGGTGTGATACAATGGTCTCCCAATCCTGGGGGACCCCAAACTGCACTGGCGGCACCATCCTAAGGGCATGAAAAAGTTTAACCACGACGGGTTGAGATAAAATCTCGGCAAGGTCTTCCCCCTAAGCCCCGGTTAGTACACCAACTAAACCTGGGGTATCTCTCCAGAACCACCTCTCACACGACCCAACCACAACAACCAGCAATCATCAGCAATTAAAATAACAAGCAGGGTCAACCAACAATCAAAAGTCGGTTCGCATGCAACCTTACCCGGTATGCCATACCCTGCACGTTATATATCAGCACAATACACGCAATGTACATGGTCGTTAGATTATACAGTTCACCAATCACATACGAGTCGCGTCACAAGCGATCTCACCTGGCCACTGCCATACCCTGCACGTTATTAGTTCATGCATGCGTGCTATAAATAATGATGTGATCACCTCACGACGTATTCCATTGAGTCGAGATGCTACAGCGCCCTTCCTCCGCAGAGGTGCAACCGTGCCCTTTCGTGTAGGCTAAGGTGCTACGGCACTACGGCGCCCTTCCTCCGCAGAGGCGCAACCGTGCCCTTCCGTGCCCTCCCTTCGGTGATTCGGACTATCGTAGCCAATGCACACTTATTTGCACATACACTTGCATTTAAAATCTCAAGTCCTTCCTTATAAAAGCGGTCCATTTCCGGTGTCCCTCGAACAATTCATTTTCCTCCTTTCTTTTATGAAAACCATACAATTCAAGCGAATATTCATGTAATGCCACATCCAATTCAATCCATATGATCAAGACACATGAAATTTTGCACAATTTCACTTCCGGATGAACAGTGCCGTGAACAGTGCGCGTGAACAGTAATCGTGAACAGTGCACATGACCAGTGAAATTTCTGAATTTAATAACAAAATAATTTAATTCAGAAATTACATAATTTAATCAACAAAAACATAAATTAATTGATGCAATTAATCAAATTAATCAAGCAATTAGCACATAACACTCAATTAAGCCTAATTAAGCACAATTAAGCATAAATAAGCAAGATTAAGCTAAGATAATCTTAACCAATTATCTAACCACCTATATTAGGGCTAATGCACTTAATTAAACACCTTAATCATCCCTTAGCACTAATTAACCCAACCCTAAGCTAGTTTAGGCACTAACTAAGGGATTAGGAGTTAAACTCACCCGTTAAGCGGGCCGGAGACGTGGACGCGGTGGCGACGGCGAGGGCGACACTCGAAGACCTCAAACACGACCCTCCAAGGCGGTCCCGGGCTAGAAATCACAGCAGCAACTTCTGCTCAAACCCCAAACTCCAAAGGACAGCACTATAGTGGAAGGAGGTTGCTGGTCGAAGCAAAACAAGCTGGCCGGAGCTCCGGCGAGCAGGTGGGTGGTGGCTGGTGGTCCCGGGGGGCAAGGGGGAGGTGTGTGTGGCTGGTGTGGGCAGTGGGTAGGCCAAAAATGAAGAGAAACGGAAGAAAAAGCGAAGCTGCACAGGGGGCGCTGCACAGTGACGGACGGAGGACCGCCGACTTCATGCCGCCGTACGGGACGGCCGGCGACTTGTTCCGGCGATCGGCCAACGTGGCTAGTACGGATTTCCTGTGCTGATCATATTGATAGGTGGCTCGGCCCGAGATTCCACCGAGAAGGCAACGAACAACTCCAATTTCGGTGAGAGGTCCAAAGCAGAAACTACAGAAAATGCAAGGAGAAGCAAGGGGAAGAGGGCTGCGATTTTCTTCTGATTCAGCTGAGTGAGAGAGATATTTTGAGCTCAAACTCCTTCATTAATGCCATTAATGGCTGCACCAAGTTCCCAAGCACATGACCTCATCATCTCTCTCTTCCTTTTTGTCTCTTCCCAAAATATCTAGGGGCAAAATGGTCATTTCCATCTTGCACAATTCCCAAACTGTCATTGGCCTAAAAATGAAAGGCGGGCCTAGGAAACGGGCTGGGAAAAGGGTAGGAATGGGCTCGGGAATTTGTTGGGCTTGAATTGGCTCAAGTTTGGATGACGGGCTAGGACGGGTGAGGGGTCGGTTCAGTCCAACGGCTTGCTCGCTATCTCGGTCTTCCACGGTGGCCATCCTACCTTGGGCGTGGGGCCCTCACTATACTTGCCGGGCCCACGTCCTCATAGGCTCGGTTTCTCGGTCCAAAATCCCTTTCTCAAAAACTCGGCTTGACCGACTCCGTCGACTGTCAAGGAAGCATCGCCCGAAAGTCCATCCCAGACATTCCCGACAATTCTAAGTCTAATTTTGGGTCCTCATGCCTTGTTAATTTCTCCCTGATGCCAAATTGCTACGACCCATACTGACCGACCATTTGGAGGATTCGCAATTATTCCCTCTCAAAAGGGCTTTGAATTTCAGGTCGTCACAGCTTAATTGAGAAGGACGAAAATCTCCTAGATCATCGATCCAAGGGCTCCTTCCCATATACTCTACTACACGATGCCGCTGACAAGGGGAAAACTAAAGTGGCAATGGAGATAGCCACATTGAAGCCATCATTTGCTCAAAAGCTTAATCGAGGGGGTCATAGTCCTATCTGCTTGGCTTTGCAAAAGAAGCATTATCACACCGTGAGGGCACTGATGACTCTCAATCCAAAGTTGATTCAGGTATGGGGACGAGGTGGGATCACCCCTTTGCATTTTGTAGCTGGGGAAATAGGAGACAATCAGCAGGAGAATGTGGAGCTCTTGGAACTCTTGGTAGAATTCCTATATGCTTGCAAATCATCTATCGAAGACTTAACGAACCAACACGAGACTGCAGTTTATGTTGCCATCAAGACAAGCAATATAGAAGCATTTAAGGTTTTATTTGAATGGCTTAAGCGAGTCCATCTAATGGAAGTCTTGGACTGGAAAGACCAAGATGGTGACACTGTCTTACTTACATATTGCTGAATCCAAAAAGCAGCCCGAAGTATAGTTCACTAGTTTCATGGTTATTCGTACTTTTATTGTTGGATCCTTCAATTTGACACAATCTTAGCCTAGAACAAATGTAACGGTTAAGCACATGGTTTTACAAAATATTTTGAGTGAGGAGATTTGAACGGAACCACCTTGTTTGGTATCTTTTGTTTTACAAAATATTCAAAGCACATGTTTTACAAAATACTCGTGATGGAGAAAAATGTACTTGTCTAAGATGGTCTTTCTCTTCATAACGAAAAAAATCCATACACAAAATGTAAAAAAATTCTAAACCTTTCAAAATGACAACTTGACATGGTTAACTCCTAAAGTATTATGAGAAAATGTAATAAACTTTTCCTCCATGTACATTAGTCATTACACCACTACAATCATTCAAACTTATATGGCATGAGCTCATTTTATGCATAATAGTAAAGCCTGTGACAAAGTAGTGAATGAAATTGAACAGATACATACATGATTTTGTAACCTTTGCATTTCTTCCAGATCATCAAACTATTGAGTCAGTATGCAGATGTAAATGCAAAGAACTTCCTAGGTAAGACGGCTTTGGAAATTTCCGAAGTGAAACCTAGCGATAGTCCAGATGTTGCGGATTTTCGCCATGAAGGACATCGAGAAAGACGCTATACTCCTACCATCTCTCTATCACAATTTTCTGGAAGGGAACCAACAGACTCTGAGAAGTCTGCAAATACTTTCAGTGTCCAAGACAAATCCAATCGCGACATAATCGTTGTTGTGTCTACCTTAATTGCAGCTGCCACTTACCAAGCTACTCTCACTCCTCCGGGAGGATACTGGCAGGATTCCTCTTCAAATTCCATTGTCGTTACCGCCAATTCCAGCAGCATCGCTCCTGGAAAACCACATCAAGCTGGAGACATTATCATGAGCGGGTCGAGACTATTTATCTACACGTTTTGGAATTCCGTGGCTTTTTTCGCCTCGATTGCCACAATCTCGGCCACCGCTCTTCATCTGGAGGCCTGCACTTTCATGGTTCACTTCTGTCTAGCCATTCTCTGCCATGCTTACTATTTTTCTATGATGATCCAAATTCCGAAAATCGATAAGGCGGCATAAAATTCCGTAGGGTTACTTTTTTACCTCTCTGTGCCCGTCATATTGATTTTGCCCATTTACACCGTGTACAAGAAAGCAAAGCACGCACTAGGTCGCCTAAGATAAGACATCTTAAGGCATTCAAAAGTTTGAAAAATATAAACAGTAAACTCAAATATTCTATACCAAATGACCATCCTAAATATTATGAAGAAAAATAATTATCAAATTTCATTATTCCTAAATTCATCAAAAAATAAATCCAAACTTGAGGTGCCCCATTCGGCCATCGCATTCAGAACTGGTCTAATAGCTTGATCCATTCATCCCGCACCAAGCCCATCATCTCTAACCCAGACTCATAGGCCTTCGAATCCGGCTCTTGAAACTGCAATCAATGCGTGGGCTCGCTAAAGGCCCATAGGATACAAAAAGAGGCCCGGCCTCAATTTTCCCAACGTCTTCGCACAAGGTGAAAAACCAAATTCCCGTTAAAGTGAAGTCGTTTAGATAAATCAATGCAACTAGGAGGAGTCAATGAAACGACATCAATACAAGTCCTGGGTTTTCGATTGAGACGTAAAGACTTCGTTTTTTCCTGGTAGAAATTTTTAGAACATGGAGTGTGAATCAATCCCATGAACAATTTGGAGGAGCTGAGTCTTCATTTTGCACTATTACGAATATGATAATAATGAAAAAAGTTGGATTCAATTCTCGACCTCTCCTATTGTAAATAGAATTGAATATGGGTTCGAGCCATAACATCGAATTTCAAGTCATTGTAGTAATGCCTGACTTATTGATTCTTTTGCTTTTCCAGCAATACGAACATATTTAAGTAATTATCCTTACCCAAAAAAAACATATTTAAGTAATTATCATTCTAATTTATCATATTTAGAATCTTTTTGAACCGGTTCTAATTAGAACATACCTTGCGAGTTGATTTCCAGATAGAGTCGACCATTTGAGGGTATAGAATCGGGATTGAATAAGATAAAGGGCCCTTCCCAACTTTTATAGCCAAAAACTGAATCGGTCTCTGCATGAATCAGCCTAGAATTGTTATGACCTATTCTGTTCGGTTCCTGGGTCAAACTGGCCTTGATTGCTTACCCCTAATAGCATCTGATGTATGTTATGGAAAATATAATTGCCAATTACGTCAGAGAAGAACGGAAGACGAAGAAACCCACAAATGACTTATGAGTATATTGTTGTGATTTAATCTTCTTGACGGTAAACAGGACTTGAAATTTGGGCAACGGTTAATCAATTGAGGACTTAAAATTTTGCTTTTGGCCACTTGTGGACTTAAAATTTTGAAAAAGCTCCGATCAAATATCGGATTCGCCGTTGCTGGAGTTAACCATCATTGCGTACCTGGTGGGCCGTAATTATTAATTCCTCTAGATAACCTCAGCTGCTACTCTTCACATCTTCAAGTAGTTGGAGAGAAATGACACCCAGCCATAATAATAAAACAAAACAAAAATTCAGACCACAAATTATTGGCTTAGGTTTGACGAGAGTTATTAGATTAATTTATCTTATCTTGTTGAGTTAGCTCACGCATCGCGAAACGTCACATGCACTTTCTCTAAAGAGAAAGTTCCCCTACTAGTCGCGTTGTTCCTCCGGGGATGAATCATCAAAAGTGAGTTGCTCAATTACACTTTCGCTGACTGTGGCGCTTTTTATGATTCGCAAATTCGCTACTTCTACTTCCATCCATCATCAACGAGCAAAGTTCCACTACTCCTCTGTTTCCCTCATCGAAAACCATGGACCCTCGACTTCAACTAGCAATAGAAAATGACGACGTGGATGAGCTACATAGGTTAATCGTGGAGGAGCGAAAATTCTTGGATCGTGCATCAAACGATCCCTTCCCAAATACTCCTCTACATGTTGCCGCGGCCTCCGGGAAAACCCAAGTGGCTATGGAGTTGGCCATCTTGAAACCATGGTTTGCTCGGAAGCTAAATCCAGAGGGTTACAGCCCCATGCACTTGGCTTTGCAATACGAGCATTATCACACCGTGAGGGTTATGATGACCCTCGACAGCAAGTTGATCCGAATTCGAGGACGATGTGGGATCACCCCTTTGCATTATGTTGCGGGGAAAGAAGGAGACATTGAGCTGGAGCTCCTAGCTGAATTCCTTTCCGCTTGCAAATCGTCCATTGAAGACTTGACAAACCGATGCGAGACTGTGGTTCACATTGCCGTCAAGAACCATAACCTCAAAACATATAAGTTTCTATTTGGATGGCTTAAGCGAGTCCATCTAACACAAATCTTGGAGTGGAAAGACCAAGATGGTAACATGGTCTTACATATTGCTGCATCCAAAGGGCAATTTGAGGTATAGTTCATCGGTTTCAATGGTTATTCGTGCTTTTATTGTTCAATCATTAAATTCGACACAATCTTTTCTGGGAACAAATATAATGATTATAAGTACGGGGTCTTAGAAAACATTCAGAATGAGAAACCTTGTTTGGTTGCTTTTGTTGGAGAGAAGAGAAGGAATTAGAAGGGAAAGATACTCTTTCCCTCCTAATATTCTACTTACACTTCTCTTTTTGACGATGTCCCCGTGCACTTGGTCACTGGAGGGTAGGCTCTACCATAGTATTGGATGCAGTTTTTACACCGGAGGGTCCATTCTTTTATCGTCATTTATTTCCTTAGTGATTATTATAATCATTTCATTTCTCTCCTAATCACTCACCATCCTGACATATAATGCCGATGGGCTGTAAAAATGTGTTCGACAAGTAGTACTTTTTTGTAATTAAAAAGGTCAAATACTCTTCTTATTTTTGGAGAGAGAGAGGGGGGGGTTCAAAGTCAAATACTCATTAAGATAGTGATTATATGAGTATGTAGATAGCGTTTCATTGTTTCCGTTGAATTTAATATATACATATTGGCACGTTTGAAAATTAAATTAAGTCTTTAGTGGAGGATATTAAACTTGTACGATAATTCTAATTAGTGTTTGACTTAAAAGACTCAATTCAGTCAAAATATTTACCTAATCTAGTAATCAATATAATGGACAGTAGTAGAATCTTCTCAATTACATGGCTAAAACCTACAAATAGTGATCATAGTTCCATATTTGAAAAGAAATGAATCCTATTCAGTGATGTCTTTTTGATTATCAACGAAAAAAATTATTTATATTTTCATCGCTTAAGATTCTCTAACAGTAGCGCTTGCTTTCAATTAAACAAGACCATAGTTTCAATTCAAAAGTGGGAAAACTATGTTGAGCTCGTGATGTTTCCACTTTGTTGTCATTTTAATTGGCCTGCAATGTTTTGGTTGGAGAATATATAAAAAAACGAAGGAAATAAAGGGAGTGTTATAGAGAGATAACCTTATTTACAGTTTGGTGAGTGGAGAGAGAAGGTATGATTAAAATTGTTTCCCTTCGAACCTCTATAAAACTCTAAATCTTTCTAAGTTGGATGATTTTGGATAAATAATTTCCTTCCAACTCTTCACATCATAATCACATAACACAACACTAATCTAATTTATTCTTTTCAATTCTTTCATTTTTCCTTAATGATTAGCAAAATCTCTTTCCTCCTTTCGAAATTAGTCCATCCCAACATATTGTACGAGATAGAAGCAAGTGAAATGGATGCTAAGAAGGACAATCCGACACAACCATAAAATAATCACTTTGTGGACAGAAAGATTACTCCCTAATCAATCGAATATTATGGATAGAGGATATTTTTGGACCTTTCTAAAGTCATCTTTCACAGCAAAAAACATAAATACAAAATGTAATTAAATCCTAAACCTTTGCAATTAATGTGATTAAGTCCTAAATTTTATGAAAAATTATATTCATTTGGGTCATCACTTCTATGGGTTCACCCAAGTTACAACTCACATGGACAATTCCTAGCTATCATGTAAATAATTTCAAGTGAAAGGACTAAATTGCATTTTTTGAAAAGACTTGGGACTTCATTACATTAGTTAAAATGATTGCATTTAAACTTTTCCTTTGTAAGTAAGTCGCTGCATCACTAGCATCATCAAACTCATATAGATATATGGCATGAGCATACTTTGTGCATGATAGCAAAGCTTGCGACAAAGCAGTGACTGAAAATCAATAGGAACCGTTCTTCATTATTTTTCCCTTTGCACTTTTTCCAGATCATCAAGCTGTCGATCGGTTATACGACCATAAAAGCAAAGAACTTCCAGGGCAAGACCGCTCTAGAAATCTTCCAAATGAATCCTAGTGGCGATCAAGATCTAGCGAATAGGTTACACCGTCTAGGACGTGAAGCAGTTACTCCTACCCTCTCTCTATCACAGTTTTTTAGCAGGGAGCTAACTGCCTTTGAGAAGTATGTAAACTTTTTCCGAGTCCAAGATGAATCCGCTCGAAATATAATCCTGGTACTGTCTAGCTTAATTGCGGCTGCCACTTATCAAGCTGCTCTTACTCTTCCTAGAGGAAACAGGAAGGATGACTCCACAAATCCCCAGACAATTCTACCAGCGTCACCGCCAATTCCAGCAGCATTGCTCTTGGAAAACCGCATCAAGCTGGAGACGCTATCCTGAGTGGTTTGGATCTATCTGTGCACGCGATGCGCAATAGGCTGGCCTTTTTCGCCTCGATTGCCATGATATGGGCCACCACTTTTACCACAGAGGCCAACCCTTTGTTTTACATCCCTATGCCCATTCTCTACGTCGCTTATTTTTTCTCTTTGCTAAGTGAAATTCCAGAACACGATCAGGTGACAAAAATCCCCCTAAAAGCACTTGTTGAGTTCTGTCTGCTCGCCGGGTTGGTTCTCCCCTTGCGCATTAGGACGAACCACGTAAGAGTTCAACGACAAATCGATGCTACAAGGAGACACGTTGCAACTTTCGAGGAGTGAAGGATTCAACATACTTCATTTTATTTGACAATACTTGTCACTTGTGCAATCATTCTATGTGGTATTGTAGGATATTGAACGTTACAAGTGCCATAAGTTTTGTATAGCGTTCACTTGAATGTCATAACTTTTTTTCCGACCATTTAAGTGCTAAGATTTTGTTATGATACATATATGAGTTGTATTAAAAAAGTCATACATCAGAGAATTAGTCCATACTATGCCCTTCATTCACACAATAAGTAGTATAATGTAAATATTCCTAGCCTCTAATAGCTTCCACGTAGTAATAGCATCCACGTGCTAATAGACATTAACATCTCGAAAATTTTCAATAAGGTCAAGGACATTCATTTAGCTAAAAGATTGTTATCATGCACATCCAATGCATACATTTGATAAATGAAACTATGTTGCACTTTATTTGAAGCTTCCTTTTTAGATATATTTTTCTTAAGAGAACAAAAATTACTAAAATGTTTATATGATTATTACCGTGGCACTGAAACCTATCATCAAAAAATTTATAGCAATAGAGAGATTATTGCCATTGATAAAATTCTAGACGAATTTACAACCATATAATAGCAAATAGCGAAACGCTTGCTTAGGTGATGATACACACCACCTAATAGTGCACATAGTCGTCCAACGGTAGAGCCACACTACCAGGGCATCAGACCAAAATGAAAAACCCATTCAAGTGGGATTTTTCAAGATATAAGAGTGGTTTCTCTCTCTAATCTAGAATATAGAACATTATAGCCTTATTGTTTATGTTCATCGAAACATATTAAAAATGAAGTGGGTCATACCATAGATTCTAGAGTTGCTCTATTTTGGTTGAAGGGAAATAAATACACTAAGGGCCTATTTGGTGATTTGCCAAACAGTGAAAATTTATGTTCTTTTGTTCCTGGGAGTAAATTTGGAACAGAAATCCGTTTGTTAAAATTTTTATTCTCGGGAATAAATTTGGAACGGAATCAAGAATAAAAAAAAGTTACTTCTTTGTTCCCGAACAAATTCAAAATCAGCCAAATTTTTTTAATTTCTCTCCTTTTTCTTTTCTTTTTCTTCTTCTTCTTTTTGATTGGTCGCTGGCCTCAGCCATGGCCAGCAACCGGCCAGACGAGGGCCGGCACCCTCGCCGTGGATGGGTGAGGTGACCTCGCCTAAATATGGCGAGCTCAGCCTTGGCCAAAGCCTTGCTAGATCTAGCTGACCTTGCCAACCCGCCGCCAAGCGGGCGTCACCCAGCCAAGCCAATGCCGCCCTAGAGGTGGGCCGGTGAGGCCAAGCCTCGCCCAGCTCACGACGAGGCTCGCGGCCCAACCTCGCCGTGGCTTGGCATCATCGAGGGCCAACAACGCTCCAACAAGGGTGCCGGCCCTCGTCTAGCCGATCGCCGATTGCCGGCAATTTATTAAGGAAGAAGAAGATGAAAAGAGAAAAAAAAAAAAAAAGAGAAAATTGTATTTAAATCATTAAAAAATTAAAAGAAAATATTTTGGACTAGAAATTTTCAAGTTTTACCAAACGCATTTCTATCCCAGGAATAAAAATTTTGAACAATTACCAAATGCCTTCAAATACTCATAAATTGTTCTCAAGAGCAGAATAAAAAAGAATCGTTTTTGAACAAAAATTATTCCCGGGCACAGAATCATGACCATGTGCACCCTAAGTAGACGAACAGGGTCCGGTTTGCTGCACAATTTCCCAATAAAATAGAGGAATTTAGCAGCTCAACTTGCATCGAAAAAAAGAATGAACAAAATTTACTAAAAGGAACTTAGTGTAGCTTGGTTTGGTTTGAAAAAGCAGTACACATTTCATGAAGCTGAATACTTAACGGATAAATTGCGAGAGGAGAATGGAAATTCAAGCCTTCAAAACTTTCCAAACAATGTTTGCCCAAGATTTCTCTGTAACAGGCCTCCATATGTCACTGAGTGAGATTCTTGGATATGAGGATTGGCTTGGGTGAACATAAACACTTATTAATCCATTATGTTAAATAACATGCATTCGAGTATCAGTATTTGATCAATAAATTATTGAAGGATTTAATCGACGAAAGGGAGAAAACTGAAATTGAAGTTCGCAAACCTCAAATAAGGTTCAAATGTGTTGTTATCACCCTTGAACTCAAATGTTGCTTCTGCATTGGCGGCACGAGTCCACTCCACGTAAGCAAATTTACTTAAAAGCCTTCCACGAGGTCCAGTTGATGATAAAATGCCTTCATAACATGTCACCCTCTTGAGCTGCAAGCCAGAGAGCGAGCGAGCACCTGATTTGACTGTGATCCTACTTCAAATGTAGGATCACAGCGTATCAGCGTCAATGTCATTCCAGCATTTCATTAAACGCTTCGTGTGTTAACCCATATAAGGGCTTAAAGCACCAAATGCCCTCCCATGAATCTCGCGCCACTCATACCTACAACTGGTGAGTGAAACTTCTCTCCCAGTAATAAGCCAATTGATCATTCTGTCTCTTTTCTTTTCCACATAATTTAAACCCAATTAATTGACTGATATCAGAATGGGGAGTCATGGCCCCCAATTTAAGCTCGAAGACAAGACTAGGAATGGACGTCCACAAATACTCCCACCGTCTCGACAGCACTAGTTCGCATGGCATCTTCTATTGGCAGAAAAGCCAGAATGCGCAAAATAATTGCCTGAGGCAGATCGCATATTTGCTTGCAGCTGTCAACATCTCGAGCATCATTGAACTGGTGGCATTCAGCTTTGTGAACCACAGGGCTCCCATTTATTGGATCCACAACCTCTCCAAAGTACAGGCTAAATCTGAAATGAACATAAGAAACTAAGATCTCAATGGACAACTATCTGCTAATCACAGATCATAACACGTTAATTAAACTTCAAATGTCAAAATGATGATACCAAGTGGTGAGATAATTAACTTTCTTCCAGGTACCCTAAAAAATAAAGAAAAATCTGGAATTCTTGAACCAAATGCGCATTGCTACAACATGACCAGAGTTAAAATTAAGTCTAATGAGTTCCATAGGCAGGCACATTGCGATTACATGATTAACCTTAACAAGCGCCACAAAACCAGCTTAAATGACGAGAGTCAGAGCAACTGGGACCAAATGAGCCAATTCAATTGGCAATGAAATATGCAAGGGGACATTAAAAGTTGACCCCATGGGAGAACTGTGCACGTTGGGTCATTGAAGCATTTCGTCAAAGAAGAACCTTCAGCCATGGTTTCACCGACTACTCGAGAGATTGGTGCAGAATGACTGACCACCCTCCAAACATCAAGAACCCAGAAAAGACATCGCTACGTAGAACTGCGAAGAAGAACTGGGGATGACATCGATATGAAAGCAGTCCATCGCATGGATGATACAGAGAGAGAAGAGGCTTCGCGGAAGGTATAAATGGAAGTCCCAGCGTTCATGGAGAGGAGATTAAAGAGAAGTAGCGAGTCATAAGCGAGAGAATCGCCTGTTGTGCACGTTCAGGCGATGGAATCCACGCAGCAGCGGCGGCGATTTGGGGTGGTGGGAAAGGAAGGAATCCACGCAGCGAGTCAAAAAGCGCGAATCGCCGCTTCCAACGGTCGTGGATTCGATTTCTACCCTATGATTCTTAGATTTTAAGTACGGGTTGATATCATTCATAACCAATTATTATGTCACAATTCCCTGGGAATTCATTTTCAAGATTTAAGTTTAAGCTTAAAAAAGTCCTAGGAGAAAGATGCTCTTCTGATGTTAATCAAGCCAGATGAGATTAAGTTTATGATGCAGTTTTTCCATTCGCAAAAGAGCCCGAGATATTATCCACCCAAAATAAATCACTTCGGTAGGCATACATGATTCGTTTGTTACCATCTATGAAAGTCCGATGGTTAAGCTAGCTCGAGTTTGATTAATTGAAGTAATTACTCTTGATTTTTCTTCAATTGCATGTTTCTTTAAGCAACTTTTGATTTGATACCATCTTCCTAGACAAATTCCATTTCTTTATTCAAACTTTTCAAACCTTATTGTAACATCCCGAATTTCGGTAAGCCTGAATTATTGGAAAAGGATTTAACGGGCCGAGTTTTGGAGCCAAATACTTGGAATTGTGCTTCAGGGGTAAAAAGACCAAAATACCCCTCCCTAGAAGCTTGTTTGAATTTTGTCTTGTTCTCTTTTCTTTTTCTTTTTCTTTTTTCTTTTCCCCCATTTCCCCTCCGCACGTTCTCTCCCTCTCCCTTTTCTCTCTCTTCCTCTTCACGTTTCCCCCCCCTTGTCGACAGCAACCCTCCCCACTTGTCCCCATCTTATCTCTCTTTTCTCCCCATTTGACTAGTCTTCTCTTCTTATCTCTTCCTTCTTCTTCCCACTTGCCTGACACCCCACGTGGGTCTCTCTCTCTCTCTCTCTCGTACGCGCAGCACGTCCCCACTGCAGCTTCTTCTTCTTCATTTCTTCTTCTTGTTTTCTGGGCGGACGTTGGCTTGCTGTTGCTGCTTTTCTTTTGCTGCCGCCCCTACTAGCGACCACCACCCACCTCCGTCGCAGCACCGCCGCCTTGCCGGCACGTCGAACCGCCGGTGGGTCGCCGTTCGGAGCCCGAGCCAGCTGTTTTCTTCCTCTGCAAACCCTTCCTTCTGCTGTTGCTGCTGCTGCCTTTTTCTTCTGGTTTGCCTCTGTCCTCACCGTCCAGCCACCGTAGCAGCTTCAGCTGGGTGCTGAACCACCGCAGGACGCCGGAGTCGCCGGCGAGCTGCCCGAACCGCTGCTGCCACCCCGCGAACCAGCTGCCACCTCCATCTTTCCCTCCTTTCAGTTCGGATCTGAGGTCGGGATGGCCACCCTCGCCGTTCGGCCGCCCTTCGCCGCCGTCCGGCCGCTCGAGACCGCCGCTGGGGGCCATCCGGGAGTTGTCCCAGCAGCCGCCACCGTCGCCTTGCTCTCTCTCTCCCCCTCGGCTCCTCTGGCCGTGACCAGGAGAAGCGGCCAGCAGCCTCGCCGCTGCCCGCCGCCGCCGGTCACCGCCGTAGGCCGTCGGAGGACCGTTCCCGAGACCCCTCCGCCGCACCGGAGCCACCCCAGTTGCTGTCCCCCCCCTGAAACCAGTTGCACCGCCCCTCCTTCTCCCTTTCCAGCTTCTGTCCAGCTTCGCCGGAGCCACCGCCTGCCTTGCCGGAGCTGCTGGCCGCCGTCCGGAGTCGCCGGGCCGCCCACCAGCCAGCCCCGTTCCGCCGGTTCCTCCGTTCCTCAGCTTGTTGCCGCGTGGACAGCCGCCCTCGGCCAAGATTCGGTCCCGGGCCGCCTCGTCCCGACGCGCCGGAAGTTCCCGGGCGTTCCCCTCGCCGCCGCCGTCGCGCTCGTGTCGTCGGAATCGACTAACCCGTGAGTTGATTTTCTAAACCTTATTTAGGGTGCTAAACTCCCTTAGGGTGATTAGTTTAATATTAAGCTTAATTAGTGCTTTTGAATGATGGATGATTAGTGTTTTAATACTATTTGATTAAGCTTGCTTGTGTTAATCATGGTTAGTATTAATAAATATTATTATTATTATTTTTGGAATAATAATAATAATTCATTATTTTCGGAATTATTAATTAAATTAATTTATAATTTCGAATTATTAATAGTAATATTGTTATTACTATTCATTGCTGAAAATTAATTATTTTTGGAGAAAATAATTAATTGGTGATTATTCATTGGAAATGGTTTTAATTGGTGATTATTCATTGGAAATGGTTTTAATTGGTGATTATTTATTGGAAATGGTTTTTAATTGAGTAATTTTGGGGAAAATTACTATGGTCTATTTTTCCAAAGTCAATAGTATTTATCTACTATTTTATTAAATGACATTGGTTTATTAAAGAAGGATTTTACTAAATGGAATTATTTGGGTTGGATAATTAATTATGGGATTGAAAAATAATTACAAGTATTTTGTGGGAGTAAATTATTTTATGGGAACAATAGACTATATCATGCTTCTTAAATGAGTATTTTTGAGTATAATTATAGTTTATAATTATTTTTGGGATAATTGAATATTGAGACGTATGTTTATTTATTATTAAATATTGAGACACGTGGTTGGGTATCGGAGTATCGTGATGTTGATCGGTCGGAATTGATTGACAGACTGTGACTTGAGTTGTTCCCAAGAGTTAGGGAATGTGTGGGATTGAATGCTGATTGTAAATTGAATTTTGGAAATTGTCGAGTGAGATCGCATGACATATTGCGTGAGTTATCCGAAATGGCATGTCGCATGAGCATGAGTGATATTTCATTCACGACGAGCAAAGATATAAATAGATTGCTTGATGATGTGTTGCATGGTCACATTAAGAGGAGAGCCCGGCGTTGCCGGAGCTGCCTTGCCAATCCCTATGGGGTTGTGCCGTGGCCGTGGGTCGCCCGACTTGGTCGGATGCCCGACGGGAGGGGTTCTATGTGGGATCGCGGTATGGGGGCGGGTCCTGGGCCTTTGTTAGTTGCGGGGCTACGATAGTGGGCGGGTCCTATGCTCCTTCGGGAATGCCGTTTTGGGAGTGAACCCTTGACGTCGTCGTGCCTCGAGGTAAAGAGGATGAAGCTGGTTTAGCTCGGAACCGCCAACCATAAGGTTGTGCCGTGGCCCAGGAGGAGGGGTCGTAATAATCGGAGCATGTGTAGGTGTGAGACATGAGAAAGTTGTGTGAGATGCTCTGATTATTCGCATGCTCTTAATGTCGTGATGATTGAAATAACGGTTTTTGGGTTGCGTGTGCAAGGCCAGGGTAGGGTCGCCCGTGATTGCGAGTGTTAAGCACTGTAATAATCGCATGTGAGCCTTGGTCTAAGCGTGCGTCTGTTAATGGTCGATTGGGTGTTATTCTGTTGTTGAATTGTTGGCGATAGAGACATTGCACGTCAGGGCGCACTTGAGGCGAGTAGGTCTCCTAACCGAGGCTTAGGATTTTGACTTGCTGAGATTTATCTCACTGGTTATTGAATAACCATTTTCAGGTCCGTAGGATGGAGGATCGATGCGTGTTTCGGCTCGTAGCCGTTTATGAAGGGAGTAGATTAACCTTGGCTTGTTGGTCTCATTGGCTCGTTAGGAAGATGCCCGTGGTAAGGGCTTGTATTTGTAAACTTCCTAGGGTTAATCAGTTAGTTAATAAAGCGATACTTTTGATGTGTTCTTATTGAGTTTTCCTGCTATCCCTGTTTTTGTTATTGACCGGGGATTGTGTTTCGCTTCCGCATGCGTTTAATCAAAAGATAAAAATAACGGTCGGCGACGGATCCCTGGGAGTCGCAAATCAAATGACCGCAAGTGAACTGGGGTTGCCGCGTGCTCGAGGGTCGGGGCGTGACACTTATGGAGATGGACATTTTTAATTGAAATGCTTTTGCTCAAAAACCTATGCTCGATAATGTTGTATATTACATTCCTAACTCATAATAGATTGTTAGCATAAATGATCGTTCAATCAATTTTGGCGCTTTGATTTTGGGGAAGAATGTAGTTTTTTCTTATTTTTAAATACATAAAAATGGTATATATGTTCTTGCTTCGACAGTTCACGTGCTAATTCCCTTTGCCTTTGAAGTTAGCATTACTATATTCTTGGGCTTTTAAATAAGCTCAAAGAACAGACCCAAAATAATAATAATAATAATAATAATAATAATAATAATAATAATAATAATAATCATAATCATAATCATAATAATCATAATAATAAGCTCAAGGACATTTATTTAGATAAAAATTAGTTATCATGCCCGTACTGTGCACGAATTTGATAAATGAAACTTTGTTGAATTTTACTTAAGGTTTCCTGTATTGTATATTATTTTACAGACAATAAAAATTGCTTAATAATATTATTACCGTGCATTTATGACATTTAAATCTATTAACCAAAAATGTATAACACTAGAAAAATAACAGCCATTGGCAAAATTCTAGATGAATTTATGACAATATAATGACCTAACGATACACATCATGTCCAGATACTTTAAATGAATAAATAAAAAGAAATACTTTCATAACTAAATAAGATGGCTCATACAAGATAGGAGCAAATCAAGCGATATGCACAAGACAACAAACGAAACCAATTGTTCTTTTGCCAATAGCAAATGAATTCCATCTATCAGGCCGTGTTCTTTGATGCTCTCGATATAATGATATGACTAATATAACAAATTTGTACAATTAAAAAAATGCATTTGTCTTCTCAATTTGGGAAGTAGTAATCTCGTGGCGATTAGAACAATGAAGATAAATCATTGTTGTCTAATTAAACTTTGGTTGACTATGGCGTTATTTGTGACGTCCTAAATTTTGACCTATTTCAAAATATATGAAAATGTTATTTTATCAATGTGCTGTTAGTTACATTTAATCTAAGATGGCTACTCATAAGTTAACTAACATATTCGAAAAGGTAATTAAGAATCGATACATATACAACTAATAAATTCAATAGGGATAAACCACTTGATTATAAGGATCAAAGAGGGAGATACTACACTGTTACAAGTAAGTTAGTGAACGAAAATAAATTGCTTCAACATAAGTAATTGATTAGATTGCCAATAATTCCACATGGCTATAATACTAACTGTAAACGATGAAATCAATTTCCTTTTAGTTTTGTACTCAGGGTAAGTAATTAATTTTTTATGATTACATGACAATTGAGAGTCGTCCACGATTTGAAGAGGTACAAACATGGATTGAAAAGCTATCAATACAATCAAACTTGCAAAAACTCCTAAACGTTGCTCGATAGTTTAAGCCGTACTAAAGTCATATTTAATTGAATTTAATTATGAATTTCAATCCGATTTTAGGTATCGAACTTTCAAGGAATTCAAGATTAAATTATTGGAGGTTGCCTCATTAGACGACCTACTTTTCGATAAGCTCAAACATTTAGGAAATTTGTGTTTTAAAGGTAAAATGACTAAAATACCCTCTATCTAAAAGCTTATAGAAAGTTTTATTTTTATTGTTTTCTTTTCTTCTTCTCTCTTCCCCCACACGTCTCCTCCCCGGCCCGGGCCCCGCCCCCCTCTCCTTACTCCATAAGTTTTCCCCCTCTCTGCTGATGCCTATCCTTTTACTTCCCCTTATCTTTTTTACTCTTCTTCTCTCTCTCCGCGCGCGCACTTTCTTCTCCTTTGCAGCCGCGCGTTCCCCTTCCCCTTCTTCCTTCGTTCTTCTGTCTTGGCTGCTGCTTGGCTCCGTCAGACCAGGCCAGCTGCACCGGCCACCACTACCGCAACTTCGCCGCCCCACCGGCTCGCTGCCAGACCACCGGCAAGTCACCCGGCTGTTGTCACCCCAACCAGCCGCCGTTTCCCCTTCTTCTTCCTCCTCCGTTCTTTCTGTTTTGGCCGTTGCTGTTGTGACCAGCTGCCCAGCTGCACGCCAGAGCCGACCACTGCAGGTCCCTCCCGACGACCGGCTGCCCCTGCACCTCTGCCGGCCTGCCGTGAACTGTCCGACAGCCTCCCACCCTCCCTGCTTTCTGGTTTGGACTGCTCGGGTCCTCTCGTCGGACCAGCCATTGCCCCACCGGTCGTCCTTGCCCCACCGACCGTCCTTGCCGCCGCCTCACGCTCTCCGTCCAGCCGCGGGTCGCCTACCCGTGAGGTGCTGCTCCACCCCAGACCACCGCTGACCCTCTCTCCCTTGTTTGCGGCTCCCTTTTCTTCACGAACGGACAGCCGCCCTCCGAGATCTGCTTCCTGTGCGGTCTCGTCTCGTCTCGTCTCATCGTGGCCGTGTCGTCAGAATCGGGTAAGTTAATTTCCTAATACCTTAATTAGTGGTAATCTTGTATGAAGGTTAAATTAGTGAAAATTGACATTGATTAATGGCTAATGGTGGTTAATTATGCTTAAAGCTAATTAAATTAGCTAATAGGTAATTAGCATTAATTTGGCATGGTTAATTATGTTTAATGTTAATTGGAATAGTTAATTGTTAATTAGCATTTGTTCATTATATTTAATTAATTATGAATATGATTAATTATTATATAATTATTTTGTGGTAATTATTTAATTATAGTAATAATTAATTAATTATGTGATAATTAGTTATTTATAATAATTAATTATGATATATTTATTTTGTAGTTATTAATTATTTATAATAATAATTAATTATGCTTATTTGTTGATAGTTAATTATTTAGAGTAATAATTAATTATGATTGTGAATTCTTGTCTATTAATTATTGAGAGAAATAATTAATTAAGGTAACTTATTTTGTGTTAAGTAATTATTTATGAAAATAATTGATGATTTTAATTATTTATGGAAATAATTAATTAGAGTAATTTATTTTGTGTTAATGATTATTTACGAATAATTAAGGATTATAATTATTTCGTGATAATTAATTATTTATGGGAATAATTAATTATGGTTAATTCTTTGAGGCAAGTAATTGTTTATAGAAGTAATGGGCTATGGATCAATTACACTTGTTAGATTAATTTAAATCATCTTTGATGATTTGACTCCCGTCATTGCGAAACTTCGCATGCAAGTTCTCTAAAGAGAAAAATCCCCAAACCAATAAATTTGTTTCTACGGTACATCATAAACCATGACTCACCTAATTAATTTTTGGTTGATTATGCCTCTATATATGATGTTCGCAAGTTCGTTATTTCTACTTCAATCCATTATCAACGAGCAAACCCCCTCTTCTCCTACATTTCCCTCCTCAAACAATGACCCTACAAGGCGCAATAGCAGCTGATGATGTTAATCAGCTATACAAATTAATTGAGGGGGACGTAAATCTCTTAGATCATGGATCCGAGTGCCCCTTCCCAGATACTCCACTACATGATGCCGCGGGCAATGGGAAAAATAAAGTGGCCATGGAGATAGCCATCTTGAAGTCGTCGTTCCCTCGAAAGCTAAATCGAGGGGGTTATAGCCCCATGCATTTGGCTTTGCAAAATAAGCATTATCACACTGTGAGGGCACTGATGACCCTCAACCCTGAGTTGGTTCGAGTACACGGACGAGGTGGGATCACCCCTTTACATTTTGTAGTTGGGACAATAGGAGACAATGAGAAGGAGAACGTGGAGCTCTTGGAACTCCTAGCAGAATTTCTATCTACTTGCAACTCTTCCATCAAAGACTTGACGAACCAATGTGAGACAGCAGTTCACGTTGCCGTCAAGATGGGCAACGTAGAAGCATTCAAGGTTCTATTTGGATGGCTTAAGCTAGTCCATCTGACAAAAATCTTGGACTGGAAAGACCAAGATGGTGATACTACCTTACATATTGCTACATCCAAAAGGCAACCCGAGGTAAAGTTCATCGGTTTCGTGGTTATTCATACTTTTATTATTGGATCCTTCAATTCGACACAATCTTATCTGGGAACAAACATAATGGTAATAAGTACATGATTTTACAAAATATTCTGAGTGATGAGATTTGAATGGAACCACCTTGTTTGGTTTCTTTTGTTTTACAAAATATTCAAAGTAAATAGTTTTACAAAATATTCAGGACGGATATTACTCCCCTCCCAATCTTCTAATTCCACTTCTCTTTTTGACAATTTCCCCGTGCGTTTGGCCGTAGAAGGGTAGGCTCTACCCTTAGCGAATGGAGTTTTTACACGGGTGGATACATTCTTTTGTCTTCATTTGTCTCCGTAGTGATTATCCTAATCATTTCATTTCTTTCCAAATCACTCACTATCCTAACATATAATGATTAGACTTTTTAAGCCATTCAGATGGGTGGTAAAAATTAGGTCAACAAGTAGTGCTTTTTTATAATAATAATAATAAAAGTCAATTCATATTAAGATAGTGATTTTATGAGTATGTAGATTCTTAAATTGTTTTCGTTTAATCCAATTAAGTATTGAAAATTAAAAATTAGTATTGAACATTAAAAATTTAGCACTGATCAAGAGACCCAATTCAATCAAAGCGTTCACTTAATCTAACAATCAATAAAATTGATAGTAATCAAAATCTTCCCAATTAGTTATATTTGGTATGAAATTAATCATTTTCAATAATTATTTGCAGAAGATTTTTTTTTCTATTTTCAGCACTTAAAGATTATCAACGCTGACGTGATTTTTTCAGTTTTATCAAAAGCAAACCCTCAGTTTCATTTTAGTGCGAAAATTGTTTCAAGGTAGTGATGCCTCAGATTGAGTTCACCTTATTTGGCCTAACAATGTTTTGATTATATGTCAGAATTTATTTAGCGAAGCGAAAAGATATGATGAAAATTGTTTCTATAGAACCCCTACAAAACTAGGTTTTTTAGTGAGCTCTAAATTCTAGGTTGCACGGTTTTCGAAGAGTAATTTCCTCTCAACTCTTTCCATCATACCTAACACCACGTCTTAATTCACTCTTTTCTATTCTTTTTCTTTTCCAATTGATAAGTAAAATTTCTTTTTAAATCAGTCCACCCAAGCATATTGTACAAGATAGAAGCTAGTGAAATGGAAGCTAACAAGTACAATTAAAACGACCATAAAATAATCATTTTGTGGATAGTGCAATTTCTTCCGGATAGATAGAATCTTGTGCATAAAGGAGATACATGTACCTATTTAAGATGCTCTTTCTCTTCATAATTTTGGGCGAAAGGCCTAAATCACAATTTGAAAAGATTTTGGACTTCGTTACCTTAGTTGCAATGATTGCATTTGATAAATAAAATTTAATAAACTTTGCCCCCATGTGCACTGGTCATTACATCACTACAATCATTAAAACTTATATGGTATAAGCTCATTTTGTGCACAATAGTGAAGCTTGTTATAAAGCAGTGAATGAAATCGAAGGGATAAATACATCATTTTGTGGCCTTTGCATTTCTTCCAGATTATCAAATTGTTGATTAAGTATGCGGATGTAAATGCGAAGAACTTCGAAGGTAAGACGGCTTTGGAAATCTTCAAAGGGAGTCCTAGTGGCAGTCCAGATGTTGCGAAGAGGTTTCACGATGAAGGACATCAAGCAAGACACTATACTCCTACCCTCTCTCTATCACAATATTTTGGAAGGGAACAAAAACACTCTGAGAAGTGGGCAAGATTTTTTAATGTCCAAGATAAATCCAATCGCAACATAATCATTGTTGTGTCTATCTTAATTGCAACTGCCACTTACCAAGCTGCTCTCACTCCTCCGGGAGGATACTGGCAGGATTCCTCTTCAAATTCCACTTTCGTTACAGCCAATTCCAGCAGCATTGCTATTGGAAAACCGCATGAAGCCGGAGGCATTATCCTGAGCGGGAAGAGACTAATTGTCTATTCGATCTATAATTCCGTGGCTTTTTTGGCCTCGATTGCCACAATCTTGGCCGCCGCTCTTCGACTGGAGAGAAGCACTTTCATGGTTTGCTTCAATGTAGAACTTTTCTGCTTTGCTTTCTTAATTTCTATAACTACCCAAATTCCGGAAACCGATATGGCGGCACAAGATGCCTTGATGTTACTTCTTTGGTTCTCTTTGCCCGCCATATTGAGTTTCCCCATTTACGCCATGTACAAGACACTAAAGCTCGCATCAGTTCGACGCCGAGTCGATACCACATGGAGACACTTGGAGAATTTTCCTGGATCGGAGGATGGAAAGTAATTCGCAAGTATTATTTACTTTGACAATTCTTGTCACGTCTGCATCCAATCTGTGCTCCTTATTTAAAGTGTTTGCAAGAAACGGTCTCTTTCTTTTTATCAGTTATATGTAATGGACTCATCTATTATTTTTTCCGAAGAACTTTCATCTTGCTTGCGTTCGATACTTCCAATAGCCTTCTTCATAATCTAATTTTATAAAACGACACAATGGAAATGAAACCACTGAGTCGCAACTCACAAAGGCGAACGCATGAAGCGTGCACACACCAAATGCACGTAAGGATATCTCTTGATTTTCTGCATTTCTTAAATAAAGGCAAATCGAGTGCCCCGATCAAACATAACAAATAAGCACAGTGACAACCCTTTTTCTAGAAATGACAACTCAGAAAAAGAAATACTGAGAATATAATGAAATCCTAGTTAAATGTAAAATAACAACTGGATACTATGATATCTTTCGATCAAAAATAAAATATCTTAACGCATTTAAAAAGTCAAAATTATATACTCAATAAATTCAAATATTCTATACCAAATGACCATCTTAAAAATTATTAAAGAAATAATTATCAAATTTCATTATCCCTGAATTCATCAAATGACAAATCCAAACTTGAGGTGCCCCACATCATTCTCACATCATTGGGAAACAAAAGCTTGACCCCGAACTTTTATAAGATGTCCGGTCATCTAATAAAGAATATTTGCTACAATCCTCTTGAAATTTGGAACCATATCCACATTGCTTTAAAAAAAGATTCCAACCAGACTTTAAGATCGATCTATCAATTGATCATTTAGATTTTCCGGATATAATGAAATCACTTTTGGATCTAGCGTGTAATCTTGGGTGGAAACGAGGCTAGTGACAACTGAGAAAGGCGGGACGTGAGAGAGGGGTTGGGGGAGGGAGGGACAAGGAGTCGAGAAGTAACAGCGGCTACTTGTACGATTCCCGCAGTTATGGACTCCCAGTCCTTTCGAAGCTCATCTAAACCCTCCCCGCCTATCCTGCCGCTTCTTTTTTCTTTTAATTTTCGTTTTTAATATTATTTAATTAATATTTATATTAAAAATCAAACTTCGATCAAAACAGTGTCGTTTTTTGTAAATATGAGCTGACATAAAATTCCAGCAAGTCATGTAGATGTTAAAAATTATTAAAATAAGTTATGTCGGATTTCTAGTGGCCTTCGCCGAAGTTAATACTTAAGTGATCCAATTTTTTTTTAAAAGTAACATTTAAGTGTACATTCGTAACTTTTGGTATTTAAATGTCTACTCATGCCAAATTTTGGCACTTGAGCTGTTCTTTTCCCAAAAAATATCAATTCAATTACTTCCTTGAAGTGGTGATCTTGTCGCGATCGGCACAATGAAGATGGGTTATTATTGAAACCTTTTTTTTAATTCATAAAACAAATGTGTAAAAATATAATAAAAATTAGATCTGAGTATGTCTTTAAAAGGCTCAAAGTAGAAACTAGGGAAAGAATTCCTAAGGAATGAGACTTCCCGTTTTCTATATTCCCTAACTAGTCAGGAGGAAAAATATGGCCAACTAACGATGGGCGAGAAGTGTCTGGGCCTAGGATGTTAAAATAAAGTATGCAACATAGTAAGACACCCCACTTAGAGACTACCGCAAACGACTCTCGTAGGTGGCCGGCTTACCACCTTGGAAGGGAGAGAGGCCAGCAGGTTCAACATGAACTTTGACTTGCTAAGAGCCCATGACCTCCTAATCAGTCTCAAGTTCAGATTCGAAACTATTCAGATACCCAAAGCTAAGGAGAAAAAAAAACAAAACACTTTCCTTCTGCTTTACAGATTTTTCACTTGATGCTGAATGCAAAGAGAAATCTCTGTGAAGTTTGTTTTGGCCAAGAAAGAACAACACTACCGGCAGTAACAGCCAAAGACACAACATCCAAATTACAGTTATTGCCAAAACACTACGAAGTTTCATATTTTATAAAGACCACGTTGTTTCGACTATGGAAGATCATAAATTTGAATTTCACAAGAGAAACCAGGATTTCACTCCTCCCAATTGGATAAGAACCTCTACCACACAGGCTCACATTCTTGCTGACTCGCAGCATTGACCAGTAGTAAAAAGACACCGGATGCCAGTTTGCTTGCCCCTACTCGAAAACCGAAATACAGAAAAGCAAAAGATAAAGAGAGAGCACTGAGAGGTAAGAAAAGCCTCTTGTTCTCGCCCCTCAAAAGTCGTTCTCTCGGAATGTGTCGGCAGCAAGAGTTCTTACAGCTTTAATGATCATCTTACCCCACCACACTAGCGCTCCTCACGCGGAGTCAGGGGATTATCCCGTAGATGGCGGAGGAAATTTAGCTCGGATGCAATTCCAGGAAGAAATCGAAAACGAAACCAACTTAGATCGAAGCACTGAAAAAGGGGAGTAACAGAGGAGGAGGGGGCCAAGGCATCTAATTAAAGAGAAAAGATTAACTTAGAATCAGCAGTGAACCGGAACCCGAGAACTTTTTCTTGCAAAGCCAGTATTTCAGTCAAATTGATCTGTTCAGGGTATAGAATTGGAAATCGAATTGATCAAAACCAGCTCCCAATCCTTTTATCCGGAAAGTAAATAAATTCTCATGTTAATCGACTTGTAACTGATAAACCAACTCGATTGCTCACTCTACTAGCATCCATCTAATATAAAATTTTGGAAAATTCAATCGTCAATTACATTCAAGGGGAATAAGTGATGAACAACCCACTAATGACTCACTAGTTTGTAGCTATTGGTTTAATCTTCTCAACAGTAAAAGAGATAAGTGTAGAAAAGTGCTTAAGATTGAGCATTTGGTCAATTGAAGAGTCAAATGTTTATTTTGGTCACTTGATGACTTCAAATTCAAAAAAAAAAAAAAAAAAAACTAGTCAGATTATCGAGCTCTCTATTAGTGAAATTTGAGCAATGAAATTATTATGCTCCACACAATGTTAAGTAGACAACATCTTTGTGAACTAAATGGGTGTAGCTATGATTTATCGAAACTGCTGAGGCTGTTTCGATATTACACCAACCCATATTAAAAAAAAAAAATCAGACCACAAGTTATTGACTAAGGATCAATTGCACTTGTTAGATTAATTTAAATTATCTTTGACGACTTGACCCATGGCATTGCGAAACTTCGCATGCAAGTTCTCTAAAGAAAAAGATTCCCCAACCAATTGAATCGTTTCTCCGGATGTATCAAACTTAGCATGGAAGTTCTCTAAAGAGAAAGATCCCCCACCCAATTGAATTGTTTATATGGGATATATCATGAGCAATGACTCACCTAGTTATATTTTGGTTGACTATGGCACTATATATGATGTTTGCAAGTTCGCTACTCCTACTTCCATCCATCATCAACAAGCAAAGCCCTTCTTCTCCTACATCTCCCTCCTCAAACAATGGCCCTTCAAAAAGCAATAGCAGCTGATGATGTTAATGAGCTATACAGCTTAATTGAGCAGGACGAAAATCTCCTAGATCATGGATCCAAGGGCCCCTTCCCACATACTCTACTACACGATGCCGCTGACAAGGGGAAAACTAAAGTGGCAATGGAGATAGCCACGTTGAAGCCGTCGTTTGCTCAAAAGCTTAATCGAGGAGGTCATAGTCCTATCCACTTGGCTTTGCAAAAGAAGCATTATCACACCGTGAGGGCATTGATGACCCTTGATCCAAAGTTGATTCGAGTATGAGGACGAGGCAGGATCACCCCTTTGCATTTCGTAGCTGGGGAAATAGCAGACAATGAGCAGGAGAATGTAGAGCTCCTAGAACTCTTGGTAGAATTCCTATATGCTTGCAAATCATCTATCGAAGACCTAACGAACCAATGTGAGACTGCAGTTCATGTTGCCATCAAGACAGGCAATATAGAAGCATTTAAGGTTTTATTTGAATGGCTTAAGCGAGTCCATCAAACAGAAGTCCTGGAATGGAAAGACCAAGATGGCGATACTGTCTTGCATATTGCTAAATCCAAAAAGCAGCATGAGGTATAGTTCACTAGTTTCGTGGTTATTCGTACTTTTATTGTTGGATCCTTCAATTTGACACAATCTTATCCTAGAACAAATGTAATGGTTAAGCACATGGTTTTACAAAATATTTTGAGTGAGGAGATTTGAACGGAACCACCTTGTTTGGTTTCTTTTGTTTTACAAAATATTCAAAGCACATGGTTTTACAAAATACTCATGATGGAGAAAAATGTACCTATCTAAGATGGTCTTTCTCTTCATAACGAAAAAAATCCATACACAAAATGTAAAATAATTCTAAACCATTCAAATGACAACTTGACATGGGTAACTCCTAAAGTTTTATGAGAAAATGTAATAAACTTTTCCTCCATGTACATTAGTCATTACATCACTACAATCATTCAAACTTATATGACATGAGCTCATTTTATGCATAATAGTAAAGCTTGTGACAAAGCTGTGAATGAAATTGAATAGATACATACATCATTTTGTAACTTTTACATTTCTTCCAGATCATCAAACTATTGAGTCCATATGCGGATGTAAATGCAAAGAACTTCCTAGGTAAGACGGCTTTGGAAATTTCCGAAGTGAATCGTAGCGGTAGTCCAGATGTTGCGGATTCTCGCCATGAAGGACGTCGAGAAAGACGCTATACTCCTACCCTCTCTCTATCACAATTTTCTGGAAGGGAGCCAACAGACTCTGAGAAGTCTACAAATACTTTCAGTGTCCAAGACAAATCCAATCGCGACATAATCGTTGTTGTGTCTACCTTAATTGCAGCTGCCACTTATCAAGCTGCTAATGCTCCTCCGGGAGGATACTGGCAGGATTCCTCTTCAAATTCCACTGTCGTTACCGCCAATTCCAGCAGTATCGCTCTTGGAAAACCACATCAAGCCGGAGACATTATCATGAGCGGGTCGAGACTATTTATCTACACGTTTTTGAATTCCGTGGCTTTTTTCGCCTCGATTGCCACAATTTCGGCCACCGCTCTTCACCTGGAGGCCTGCACTTTCATGGTTCACTTCTGTCTAGCCATTCTCTGCCAAGCTTACTATATTTCTATGATGATCCAAATTCCGAAAACCGACAAGGCGGCACAAAATTCCGTAACGTTACTTTTTGTCCTCTCTATGCCCGCCATATTGAGTTTGCCCCTTTTCGCTGGGTACAAGAAAGCAAAGCGCGCACTGGGTCGCCCACGAGTCGATTCCACAAGGAGACCCTTCGCAACTGTTATTCGTGCTTTTATTGTTCATTGGTTTCAATGGTTATTCGTGCCATATTGAGTTTGCCCACGAGTCGATTCCACAAGGGCAATCCGAGGTATAGTTCATTGGTTTCAATGGTTATTCGTGCTTTTATTGTTCGATCATTAAATTCGACACAATCTTTTCCGGGAACAAATATAAAGTACGGGGTCTTAGAAAACATTCAGAATGAGAAACCTTGTTCGGCTTCTTTCGTTGGAGAGAAGAAAAGGAATTAGAAGGGATAGATATTACTCTTTCCCTCCTAATATTCTACTTACACTTCTCTTTTTGACGATGTCCCCGTGCACTTGGTCACTCTAGGGTAGGCTATACCCTAGTATTGGATACAGTTTTTACACCGGAGGATCCATTCTTTTATCGTCATTTATTTCCTTAGTGATTATTATAATTATTTCATTTCTCTCCTAATCACTCACCATCCTGACATATAATGCCGATGGGCTGTAAAAATGTGTTCAACAAGTAGTACTTTTTTATAATAAAAAAAGGTCAAATACTCTTCTTATTTTTGGAGGGGGGGGTGTTCAAAGTCAAATACTCATTAAGATAGTGATTATATGAGTATGTAGATAGTGTTTCATTGTTTTCATTGAATTTATTATATACATATTGGCACATTTGAAAATTAAATTAAGTCTTCAGTGGAGGATATTAAACTTGTACGATAATCCTAATTAGTGTTTGACTTAAAAGACTCTATTTACCTAATCTAGTAATTAATATAATGGACAGTAGTAGAATCTTCTCAATTACATGGCTAAAACCTACAAATAGTAATCATAGTTCCATATTTGAAGAAATGAATCCTATTTAGTGATGTCTTTTTGATTATCAACAAAAAAAATTATTTATATTTTCATGGCTTAAGATTCTCTAACAGGAGCGCTTGCTTTCAATTAAACAAGCCCATAGTTTCAATTCAAAAGTGGGAAAACTATGTTGAGCTCGTGATGTTTCCACTTTGTTGTCATTTTAATTGGCCTGCAATGTTTTGGTTGGAGAATATATAAAAAAACGAAGGAACTAAAGGGAGTGTTATAGAGAGATACCTTATTTACAGTTTGGTGAGTGGAGAGAGGAGGTATGATTAAAATTATTTCCCTTAGAACCTCTATAAAACTCTAAATCTTTCTAAGTTGGATGATTTTGGATAAATAATTTCCTTTCAACTCTTCACATCATAATCACATAACACAACACTAATCTAATTTATTATTTTCAATTATTTTTCATTTTTCCTTAATGATTAGCAAAATCTCTTTCCTTCTTTCGAAATCAGTCCATCCCAACATATTGTACGAGATAGAAGCAAGTGAAATGGATGCTAAGAAGGACAATCTGACACAACCATAAAATAATCACTTTGTGGACAGAAAGATTACTCCCTAATCAATCGAATATTATGGATAGAGGATATTTCCGGACCTTTCTAAAGTCATCTTTCATAGCAAAAAACATAATACAAAATGTAATTAAATCCTAAACCTTTTCAATTAATGTGATTAAGTCCTAAATTTTATGAAAAAATTATATTCATTTGGGTCATCACTTCTATGGGTTCACCCAAGTTACAACTCACATGGACAATTCCTAGCTATCATGTAAATAATTTCAAGTGAAAGGATTAAATCGCATTTTTTGAAAAGACTTGGGACTTCATTACATTAGTTAAAATGATTGCATTTAAACTTTTCCTTTTGTAAGTAAGTCGCTGCATCACTAGCATCATCAAACTCATATAGATATATGGCATGAGCTTACTTTGTGCATGATAGCAAAGCTTGCGACAAAGCAGTGACTGAAAATCAACGGAACCGTTCTTCATTATTTTTCCCTTTGCACTTTTTTCCAGATCATCAAGCTGTTGATCGGTTATACGACCATAAAAGCAAAGAACTTCCAGGGTAAGACGGCATTAGAAATCTTCCAAATGAATCCTAGTGGCGATCAAGATCTAGCGAATAGGTTACACCGTCTAGGACATCAGACAGTTACTCCTACCCTCTCTCTATCACAGTTTTTTAGCAGGGAGCTAACTGCCTTTGAGAAGTGTGTAAACTTTTTCCGAGTCCAAGATGAATCCGCTCGAAATATAATCCTGGTAATGTCTAGCTTAATTGCGGCTGCCACTTATCAAGCTGCTCTCACTCTTCCTCGAGGAAACTGGCAGGATGACTCTCTAAATGCCCCAGCCAATTCTACCAGCGTCACCGCCAATTCCAGCAGCATTGCTCTTGGAAAACGGCATGAAGCTGGAGACGCTATCCTGAGTGGCTTGTATCTATCTGTGTACGCGATGTGCAATAGCCTGGCCTTTTTCGCCTCGATTGCCACGATCTGGGCCACCACTTTTACTGCAGAGGCCAACCCTTTGTTTTACATCCCTATGCCCATTCTCTGCGTCGCTTATTTTTTCTCTTTGCTAAGTCAAATTCTGGAACACGATCGGGTGACAAAAATTCCCCTAAAAGCACTTGTTGAGTTCTGTCTGCTCGCCGGGTTGGTTCTCCCCTTGCGCATTAGGACGAACCACATAAGAGTTCTTCGACGAATCGATGCTGCAAGGAGATGCGTCGCAACTTTCGAGGAGCGAAGGATTCAACGTACTTCACTTTATTTGACAATGCTTGTCACATGTGCAATCATTTTATGTGGTATTGTAGGATATTGAACGTTACAAGTGTCATAATTTGTGTACAGCGTTCACTTGAATGTCGTAACTTTTTTCTGACCATTTAAGTGCTAAGATTTTTTTATGATACACGTATGAGTTGTATTAAAAAAGTCCTACATTAGAGAATTGATGCAGTGTACAGCAATTAATATATCTTAATTAGTACATAACTCATTAACTTAAGTTTTTAATAAAGCTATGTTGACGTGTTCGGACTTGAGTTTCCTCTTAGCTATCTCGCTAGACGAAATGTATTTGCTAGTAGAAGAGAATATTGTTAGGATACATGTGTGAGTTGTGTTGAATTTATGTTAGAGAAGTCCCCACATCGGAGAATTATTATTAGGACAAAAGATTGTTAAGATATAAGATTGTTAAGATAAATGTGAATTGTGTTAGAAAAATCCCCACATCAAATAATTAATGTGGTATAGAGTAGTTTATATATCATAGTTGGCTCATAACTCATTAACTTAAGTTTTGAGTGAAAATAGGTTTAACTGAACATATTGACTGGCTCGAACTTGAATTCTGTCTCAGCGATCCCCCCAAGCAAAAGACATTGAGCTTCTACTGCGCACTCCCAATAGATTTCTTAAAAAACATAGTCATTTGATCTTCACAGACATGTCTATTTCACTGAGTTTCTCTCCGAGACAGTGCCTAGATCGTTACGCCTTTCGTGCGGGTCGGAACTTACCGACAAGGAATTTTGCTACCTTATTGGAGCAGATAGCAACAACAATTTCATTCGACATGGGTAGTTTTGATTTTCCAATGGATTTGAATTTCATAATATAAGTATAAAGTATAAAGTGTAAATAAAAGAAATTTTTTTTTTCATTTAAAGATTGATTATTACCCGATTTGGAAATAATAAAAGGATTACTAGTAATCTGTGTCGCTCTCACTAAAGTGCCCATCCATGGAGATATCAATATAGCACTCAAGCCCCATCACTTTCAATCGATGATTTAAGTGCCAAAAGTCTTTTAAAATGTTCATATAAGTGACAGAAATTTGACGGACCTGAGCTCCTTCTTGGCGATCTCCATAGGCAAAACATATCAGGCTTCTGCTGCATGCTCCCGACATATTTCTATAAAAAAATATTCATTTAAGTGTCATCACTTTCAATCAATCATTTAAGTGAAAAGATTTTTAAAAAAATGTTCACCTAAGTACCCGAAATTTGACGTGGTAAAGCACTTATGTTGAACATTTTTAAAAATTCATGGCACTCAAGTATTCTATTGAAAAATTATATGCCGCTCAAGTGATCGGAAAAAAAAAAGTTATAACACTTAACTGAGTGTCATACATAAATGGCACTTAAATGATTGAAAAAAAAAAGTTATCACACTTAAATAAGAGCCATTCGAAAATTATAGCATTTATGATGACATTTTCTTAAGGTTTGCAAGAAACAAACTCTTTATTTCAGTTGCATGTAATTTGATTAGATCTTTGATCTTGCTTGGATTCGGGACTTCGAATAGACTTTTTCCCAATCCAATTTTACAAAATGATGCACTGGAAACGAAAAGCATTGAGTCGCAACTCGCAAAGATGAAAGCACGAAGCATACACGAACCAAACGCATAAGGGGAAATCTCTTCCTTTTTGTAATTCTGAAAATGGGCAAATCGAGTGACCCAATAAAATACAACAAATAAGCACGGTTGCAACCCTTTCTATAGAAATTACAATTCAAAAAAAGAAACACTGAGAATATAACAAAAATCTAGCTAAACGTAAAAGAACAGCTAAATCCTATGATATCTTCCAATGAAGGTAAAGATATCTTAACGCATTTAAAATGTTAAAATAATAGAAACAACAAATTCAAATATTCTATACCAAATGGATGTCCTGAATTTTATTAATGTTGGGGACATGCAAGGATCAGACTGAGGATTGTGATTGATCAATGCAAGATTACAGGAGATTATAATTGACAATTTATATCAATCCGTGATTGGATTTGATTTAGATTTGATTCAATTTATCTTCCTTAATCTTTTCCTTAGTTAGACATTCAATGTACTATAAATCAAAGCATATACAATGTAAATAGATACGACTGAATACACAGAAATTACAAGTCATTCCCTCATTCTTGATCTATACTTCAAACTCTGACAATTAAAGATAGAAATATTAAATTTCATAATTCCTACATTCATCATATAGTATATCCAAACTTGAGGTGCCTGGCACCATTCTCAGATCTTTGGGAAGAAATAGTTCGACCTCGAGTTTTTTAGAATGTCGATATCTAATGAAGTTGATATAATATTCTGGGAATTCGGAACCACAACTAAAAAGTCAACCAAAATATTCTTACGCTAAGAAATAATCCCAACCAAACTACAACATCGATTCACAGATTGATTGTTTCAGTTTCCCGGGATAACGAATCAAATTTGGATTAACTGTTATTCTTTCCATTTTCTATGGCTTCAAATTTCTCTATCCAAATCTCATCGGTGTTTAAATTCATATCGACAGGAGAGGGGCTTTTCTCCAAAATCATCGCTCCATAGTCATGGAGAACACGCTCAAGCCGGCATTCTTCCTCAAGCTCAAAATCCTCCAATTCTGAAAAAGGAAATTCAAGAACTTCGACTTCTTGCTCTTGAGGCTGGACAACGACCTTATAAACAAAAGAGATGCAAAGGTTGCTGATTTATGGACTCCAGATGGGCAAGCTTTCCTTAAGGAGTTACAGGCATGGCAGCTTATTATCCCTCCGGCTAATCATTTGCCAGACTTATTCACTTGGGCGCCTCATCCTTCAGGCACCTTTTCCAGTGCCTTAGCATGGTCAATTATACGGAAGCAAGCCTCTAGGGTCTCTTGGGGTTCATTTGTTTGGAACAAATCTATTGTCCCGAGACATCAATTTCTTCTTTGGCTGATCCTATGGAATCGACTTCCCACTCAGGTTTTTCTCATGTCTCATGGGGAATCCCTTCTGTGTAGTGTGCCTTCTGCAACATTTGTCCTGACTCTATTAATCATTTATTTTTTGAATGTCACGTCACAAATTCCCTTCTACATTTTGGGCTGCGAAATGTAATCTTCCTTGGAGAAATCGAGGTTGGTCTGAAAACCTTCGATGGGCTATACACACTTTTGATGGTAATGGCTTCTATTTTGATATGATCCGGTTTTTCTTTGTTGCCCTCTGCTATGTGATATGGAAGTCCAGGAATGATGTTATATTTCGGGCTACCAACTTATATGTACCATCAATGAAGCTTCACTTATCCAAACGGTCAAAGACAAAGCACTTTCGTTTAAATTTGTTGTAGCCTCTTCCCGGGACAGAAGACTATAGAGATGCTGGGGATTTGACCCTCAATTTTTTTGTGAGGAGACGTGACAGGGGCGGACCCGTCCGTTCTGGTTCTTTTGTAAAGCCGCTATGTGTAGCAGTTGCGTCTTTCATAGTGAACTTGGCACCCCCACTCCAGTGACATGTTGTCATGTTGAGTGTATGCTGGTGCCAAGTCTCACCCTTTTGTAAAGTTGTTTGGCTGATTTATATTACTTACCTTTACCAAAAAAAAAAAAAAACGACCTTATAAACGAGAATTATTAAAGTATCCAAATTATTATTTTTTTATTGTTGTTATCGAGGATAACATGAAACTGGCTTGTTGGCGCATCACCTTGCTCATCCATACAAGAAAATCACCGCCCTAACAGATTTCACATTTTATGCCATGTTCAAATTGGTACTTTACTGGCCCGTTTCCCTTGAACTTGCACTTGATCGCAAAAGGAAAAAAAAGAAGGAAAATACCATCCAAAAATCCAAAACTATGTTATTTGTGATAAATTTATCTTGAATTTTTTTTTGCGATACTAAAATAATCCCAAACTATGTCATTTGTAACAGACTTACCCTGAATTTTTTTTTTGTAATATTAAAAACCCCAAATTATGTCTATTATGACACATTTATCCCAAACTTTCTTTTGTAATAAAAAAAAAACCCTGAATTTGTACTTATGTGACACATTTATTCCCAAATTCTTTGGCCGAAGGACATTTTCATATTTATCCTTTTTTGGTTTTTTCTTTTCTTTTTCTTTTTTTCCTTTCTTCTCTCTTCCCTCCACCATGGCCGGCAAAGGGAAGCTAGCGAGGGCCTTCCTCGTCGGCGTTGGAGTTGGGCAAGGGCAGCCCTCATTGAATTTGATGAGGGTGACCGCCCACCCGACTTAAGCGAGGGTTGCCCTCGCAACATTCAGTGAGGGCAAGGGGAAGGGCAAAGGCGAGGATATGGGCAAGGGTAGCCCTCGCCTGAGTTGAACGAGTGAGGGCAAGTAAGAGCAACCCTCACCCAACTCCAACGCAGGTATGGAAGGCCTCCGCCAGCTTCCCTCCACCAGCCATGGTGAAGGGAAGAGAGAAGAAAGGAAAAAGATAAAAATGCCCTTCAACTAAAAAAATTGAGAGTAAATATGTCACACAAGTACAAGTTCATGATTTTTTGTGTCACAAAAGAAAGTTTGGGATAAATATGTCATAATAGGCATAATTTTGGGTTTTATTATCACAAAAAAAGTTCAAGGTAAATTTGTCACAAGTGACATAATTTGATATTTTTAATATCACAAAAAAAAAAATTCATGATAAATTTGTTGTAAGTGACATAGTTTGGAATTTTTGGTAACATTTTCCCAACAAAAATATAAAAGCATCTCCCTTCAATCTACGAGCTAAGAGATTTTCTCATCGATATTTAAATATGTACGTGCAATAGGAGAAGTGGTCTCCATGTACCTAACTTGCTATATACTTTATCAATAATAAGTTGGTAAGTTTTACAAGTAACTGGTTCATGGACCACATGCAAAACTAATATGGAGCATTTTGTGTCGAGAGACATCCTTAGAACATAGACTTAGTGATACGCTCAACTAACGGAACCACTTTTCTTTTCTTTTTTGCCAATAGTACATGAATTCCACCTATTAGGCCGTGTTCTTTCGATGCTTTGATATAATTTTTGACTAATATAATAAGAACTTTTACAATTACAATAATGCATTTTTGTCTTCTTAATTTTTTATACATTCTTCTCGCATTTATACATTCTTCTCCCATTATAATTGAAAGTAAAATGTTGTGTTTATTTATGGGAAGCCTATCGCTCCTCTCTCTCCTCTCTCTCCTCTCTCCTCTCTCCTCTCTCTCTTCCCATTTCAACACTCCGTTCCCTTGTGGAGGAAAAAAATGGCTTTTTGAAGGGTTAAAAATCGATCTACTTGGGGGGTGATGGAAGCGTCAGCGTCGGAATACATGAGTAGAGGGATGCTTCGCTGAGGAAAGAGAGAGCAGAGCGGAGGTCACGAAAGTGAGGGAAAAACACGACGGCAAGCTCGAGGAGGCGTCAACATCGGCATCGGCGAGGAGGAGGCGCTTTGCTTAGAATAGAGAGAGAGAGAGCGGAGGTTGCGAAAAGTGAGGGGCTCGTGAAGAGCAAGAAAAAAAAAGCGACGGCAGGACTCGGGAAGGTGACGGCAAAGGCGGAGGCAGGGGCGTCGGCATCATGGTTCGCTAGCAGAGAGGTGCTTCTTCACGGAGGAGAGAGAGTGGAGCATGGTAAACAGGGAGAGAGAAGGTCTACTATTGATGTGGACCGGGATCTGACAAAGAGATAGAGGAGGGAGAGGGTGTGGATCAGATGAACACGTGTCCATAGCCAAGTGATTTGTTGCATCGTTCTACATGAAGTATTAAACTCAGCCAATATTTTTTCGGAGAATCCTGCTACGAAGACAATGCTGCCAAGAGACGGAGAGATGCTGACCACACATTCCAAGCGTGGCATTTTGGCAACCAAAATATAGAATTTTCAAAATCAATCGTCAAGAATGCCCCTTATACTGTAAAACCACAAAACTTAAGGCCATTAATAGAATAATAATATACGGATCTAATCGTTTAGCACGATAAGAAACAAAAGTTAACGCAAAACTAACCTTTCATATCAATTTTAGGTTCCGTGCCTTGTACCGAGATTAATTTGTTAATTGTCACGTACAATTTTCAAAAGGAAAATGAAAACTTTTATTGGATTTAAGAAGTAATTATATGAACTTAATGCTAGCTAAGTGAGACTTCAGATGTATATGGATAGTACACTTCACAATGGCAAATGAAGAATCGCAGCCTAAAAGCAAGACAATATATTTCATAAATCGTAATTTCTAGAGTGAAATATTAGATAATTCGACAGAACTTAACAAAAGATAATATTTGTTCAAATAAAGTTATATATTGGAGGGAGTAATATATGATTAGATTCCCCGTCATCTCTCTGATTTAATGTTGCTCATGTTTGAGTTATAATTGTGGTAGCCCTAGTTACACCAAAACTCAAACTAGGAGCATGTGTTTTAAATCTATGTAGACGACGATGATCATGATGGAATAAATAATTTCATGCTAGTGACAAACTCGAGTAGGGCTATGATGTTGTTATATTTGACATGTTAAAATGTTTTTGTAATATTACAAAATGAGACACAAAACTTGGAAATTCTAATTTGACGGATATTCAGCAGGCTTTTTTCCTATAAATGCGGAATATTTTTATATTTACTTTAATGGGTCTAATTTCTCATAAGAGTGAGCATTGGTCTAAAGTCAACCCTGGATCGACCTTAGACTAGCCTAACCCTATTGATCCTAGTTCAGTTCTAAGGAAAACCAGGTGGTCCTGAAATCCCTAAACTAACACTGTGTGGATTAGTCCTCGGTTCTAAGAGTTTAGGATTGGTCCGAGTTGACTCTGTATATATTATAATATATTTTTATCTATTTTAAAGAGCAAACCTTAATTCAAATGACGTCTTCCTCCTCTAATACTCTTATCCTCTTCTTTCTTCTTTATCCTCTTAGTCTTCAATTTGCCAAGTAATCAAAAGAAACAACTCTACTTGTGAGCAACCTCGCCTTGCTCGGCACTCGACACTTGCTCTACTTGCCTCTGGTCTCTCGCATCACTTGACGTTTGATGCTCTCCTCGCTTGCTGCTCAATGCTCACCTCACTCACCCTGCTCACTACTTGCCTGTCAACGCTCATGCCGCTTGCCTCACGATTTTATGAGTACTCTTAATTATTTTTATGGTTTTTTGCTTTTAGCAAATGTGAAATTTCTATTGTTGCCCTTTCTTAAATTTGTTGAATATATACTAATATATATAATTTGGTTGCTCAACACCGCATTATCGATGGATATGTAATTTAAAATAATAGGTTTGCCTTTTTAGTAAATGAATAATAATAAAACAAGAAAAATTATCGGTTGATCCTAGGTTGACTCTAAAACCGGATCGAACCCATTAGGTTAGTCTAGTTCTCGGTCCCAAAAATCGAGGATCAATATTGTGTGGGTCAGTCCTAGGGTTATGGCATGAACCTATCCAATCTGGACCATGCTCACCTCTAATTTCTCTGATTTTACAATATAAAGGTCATTTTTGGCAATTACACTTTGAAAGTGTTAAATTCCTATTGCCAAAATCCCACAATTGGGACGTGTGGTTAGTGCGTCCTCGTCACTTAAAGTGACGGGACCGTCTTCTTAGCTTTCTTCGAAGATTAGATTCAATCTATTTTCTTTGACTGTTGAATTCTCTGCTATCTATCAAAAAACAACTCATGGCAGCTGTTATTGAAAAAAAAAACTCAAAATTCCAAAAATTACCCTTCATACGACGAAATCAGGAATCTATCAACAACAGAAAGTTTTCCGACTTGTCAATGACTGGACCATAGAATCGTTCGCCAAATTTGTATGGCAATGCACGATTCTGCTGCTTCAATTTTTTTCTTTTAAATGTTATAATATTGACCAATTTTGGTATAGTTAGCATTATACTTTATGACCATTCTTTAAGATCTTTAGCTCGCCATGGACCATTTTCGTTGTTGCTGGTACCCTGCATTAGTAGAGAAAATATTGAGCACTTTTTGTTCAAATTTATTCTCATACCCTGAAAAGCTTTGCTCTTTCTTGTTCCATTAATGGAAAATTTGACTTGTGCTGGATAATTGTGAGAATCAAGCATGGCGAAACGTGCTAATATCATTTTGAACTGAAGAATTTAGTGCAAGTTCTGAGCTTTGAGTCATCATCTTATGTTTTTGATTCTTCGGTTCTTTTTCTGATAGAGCATTTGATTTGGAGTAACCAGTTAAAAGTACTTCAGATGTCATCTACCTAGAGTTATTTGAAGTTTCTACTTTTTGTTTCCAATTCATGTAGGGTAATATGTGTATAAAGTTTCCAGCATGCTAAAAACTAGAGACATCGGAAAGATCTTTGCATATGTCATTCTATATCCTGATGGTCGTGTGTGCTATTCGGCTTTGCGAGTCATTTCTGTCAACTCATAAATTCCTTATTTAAGTGTTTAGAAGAGGAACCTCGTCTAGACAATGACTCTGCCATCTAGAATCGATTCTGCTTGTATCATCCTTGCAGCTGCCTCCTGTTCATCGTTAGTGCTAATTTGCCTGTGGACAAGATTTTACCCCAAAAGTTTTGTGCAGGCTAAGAAAAGCAAGCTTGCCGAGCCTCCCAAAGTTGTTCTGGCTGAGCTGGTTAAGCTCAAATAGGCAACGTGCTGCAGAAAGATACGGCAGTTGCTACTGAAATGGCTTCTTCTCCATTCTTGCTTTTCCTTGATACTGATTACCGCCGGTATTTAATGATTAACTGCAGGATTTTATTTATAAATTTTACTGTATTTGCTGCACTCGGATTCAGAGTAGAGTAGTTTGGTAGGTTAGATTGTGTATATAGCTTCACCTAGCGGCCTAGAGGAACAAGCAGCAGTGCCCTCAGGACTTTCCTTTCTCATTTTGTCACTTGTCGGAGTCGGTGCTTTACTTGAGTTTAGAGATGCAGGGTTCATACTTAAGGCTACTGTGCATATGTGTTGACTCCCTAAACATGATAGTGGCTTTCTAAGATATGCATGATAATCAGTCTCATGTACTCGCCTTGGTGCCATGAGCATTTTGTTTACTGTACTCTAACCGCCATTCCAATGAAAGAGTTCACCAAGTGATACTTTTATGCAGTCCATTTTCATTCTTTAGCACCCTCTCCGTCTCTCCAGCTGAGCATCAAAATCCATTCTTTCACTATCATTTTCCTATCATGGGTCTTTTATAAATAAGGTCGAGTTTTCATAGTCATAAGATATGAGGTCTTTAGATTTAAATGTATAATCTATCCCCCAAAACTAGCTGGTAGCTCTGTTATTTAATTTCGCGTTACAGTTATATTTTATTTTTTTCTAGAACAATATGTATTACAGGAGAGTTCCCAAATCTTTTGGGTTAAAGTTTTAAGATTAAAAGCAAATGAAATATTAGAGCATTTAGCAAGGATTGGTTTCAAGGTGGTTATGTTCTAGTCTAGAAATATGGAATCTATTTAGTTAGAGCAATTCTTATTTTTTGGAACTGGAAATCGAAACTGACCCTAGAACTAACTTGGAACTAGACTTACTAGTTTCATGGTGAACCTAGGAATTGGCCTACGTCTTTTCTTTTCTTTTTCTCTTTTTAATACTTAGTTTGAGGAAGACAATATTCGGACAAAGCTATGTTTCATCCTTCTCGAGAGATCCAAATATTCCCTCTAGCAAGCCAACCCCAATCATCCAGTAAGTTTTAGAATGCTGTTGATGATTGTTATAACTTCATCCTATGAATCCCAAGATGTCACTATATTCAGAAAAATATGTAATTCCAAGATCAGATCGTGCAATTTTCAAAAAGTAGATGCAAACCCAGAGGCTGAAGAGTTCTAACAAGCAATTAGATGCCTTGATATAAGTACAAGAACAAGTTCCTCAAATATATATCACAACATTGAACTAAAGGTGAAAAGCATTCAAGATCCCAAATTGTTAAGATATTCAGAGCAAAAGAAACGGACGCAGCCAAAGAACAACACCTCCAACTCACATTTATGGACAAAACACTCCCAAACTTCTTATAGGCCACATTGTTTTCACTATAGATAGATCATAGATCTGAATTTCACACAAGGAAAGGAAAATTCCACTCCAAAGTAGACAAGAACCTCTGCCAACTCTACCATATGGGCTCCCATTCTAACCACTCATAGCATTGGCTATTCACAGTAAAAAGACATTGAATTCCTATTTGCTCACCCCTACTTGTGACCCATCTCACATCAAAAAAATCAAAACACAGAAAAGCAAAAGATAAAAGAGAGAGCACTGAGATGTACGTAAAGCCTCTTTTATTTTCACTCCTCAAAAGAGTTCTTCAGCTTTCCAAGAAACCTTTCGGTGCATGGCATCGACGAAGAAATCAAAAAGGATTCAGGGGATTAGCTCAGATACCATGCCACGAAGAAATCGAAAAGGAAACCCAATGTAGGGTGGAGAGGAGAGTGGCGAATCACAAACGAAGTCCAGATCTAGCTGCTGAAGAGGGAGAGTAAGTAACTTAGAAGGAAGGAGAGAGAGAGAGAGACAAGCGGCAAGGCATCTGACAAAAGAGTAAAAGATTCACTCAAGGTTAGCAGTGAACCGGTGGAACCTCGAACTTTGTCTTGCAAGGCCGAAGCTGGTTCCTAGACTGAACTAGCCCGATTGCTCTCTCCTATGAGCATCCGTCTAATATAAAATTATGTAAAACTCAATTGCCAATTAAATTAAAGGGAACAAGTGATGAAAAACCCATTAATGACTCACTAGTTTATAGCTATCGGTTTAATCTTCTTGACGATAAAAGAGATAAGTGTAGAAAAGGGCTTAAGATTAGGCAATTAGTCAATTGAAGAGTCAATTTTTTATTTTGGCCACTTGATGACTTCAAATTCAAAAAAAAAAGGTTCTAATCGGATTATTGAGTTTGCTGCTAGTGAAATTCAAGCAATGAAATTCTTATGCTTCGCACAGTTGAAAGTAGATACCATCTTTGTGAACCAGACGAGGGTAGCTATGATTTATCGAAACTGCACTTCGATGTTACACCAACTGATATTAACAAAAAAAAAATCAAATCACAAATTATTGGCTAAGGATCAATTGCACTTGTTAGATTAATTTAAATCATCTTTGACAACTTGACTCGCCACATTACAAAACTCCGCATGCAAGTTCTCTAAAGACATAAATTACCCAACAAATTGAATTGTTCCTCCAGATATATCAAACTTAGCATGCAAGTTCTCTAAAGAGAAAGATCTCCCAACCAATTGAATTATTTCTACAAGATATATCATGAACAGAGACGCTCCTAAATATTTTGGTCGACTATGGCACTATATATGATGTTTGCAAGTTCGCTACTCCTACTTCCACCCATCATCAACGAGTAAAGCCCTTCTTCTCCCACATTTCCCTCCTCAAACAATGACCCTTCAAGAAGCAATAGTAGCTGATGATGTTAATGAGCTATACAGCTTAATTGAGCAGGACGCAAATCTCCTAAATCATAGCTCCAAGGGCCCCTTCCCAAATACTCCACTACACGATGCCGTCAACATGGGGAAAACTAAAGTGGCAATGGAGATAGCCACCTTGAAGCCATCATTCGCTCGAAAGCTGAATCAAGGGGGTCAGAGTCCTATGCACTTGGCTTTGCAAAAGAAGCATTATCACATCACGAGGTCACTGATGACTCTTGATCCAAAGTTGATTCGAGTACGAGGACGAGGTGGGATCACCCCTTTGCATATTGTAGCTGGGGAAATAGGAGACAATGAGCAGGAGAATGTGGAGCTCCTAGAACTCTTGGCCGAATTCCTATCTACTTGCAAAACATCCATTGAAGACTTGACGAACCAATGTGAGACTGCAGTTCATGTTGCTGTTAGGATGGGCACTAAGGGAGCATTCATGGTTTTGTTTGAATGGCTTAAGCAAGTCCATCTAACAAAAGTCTTGGACTGGAAAGACCAAGATGGTAACACTGTTTTACATATTGCTGCATTCCAAAGACAGCTTGAGGTATAGTTCATTGGTTTTGTGGTTATTCATACTTTTATTGTTGGATCCTTCAATTTGACACAATCTTGTCTAGGAACAAATATAATGGTCAATACATGGTTTTACAAAATATTCTGAGTGAGGAGATTTGAACGGAACCCCTTGTTTTGTTTCTTTTGTTTCACAAAATATTCAAAGTACATGGTTTTACAAAATATTTAGGGTGGAGAAAAATGTACCTGTCTAAATGGTCTCTCTTCATAACGAAAAACCCATACACAAAATGCAAAATAATTCTAAACCATTTAGTTGACAACTTGACATGGTTAAGTCCGAAACTCTTATGAGAAATTATAATCATTGAGGTCATTATGGATTCAACTATGTTACAACTTAGTTGGGCAACTTCTAACCATCACATGAATAAGTTTAGGTGAAAGGACTAAGTCGCAATTTGATTAGATTGTGGACTTTGTTACATTGGTTGCAATGATTGCATTTGATAAATAAATTTAATAAAATTTTCTCCATGTACATCGGTCATTACATCACTACCATCACTCAAACTTATATGGCATGAGCTCATTTTGTGCACAATAGTAAAGCTTGTGACAAAGCAGTGAATGAAGTTGAACGCATACATACATCATTTTGTAACCTTTGCATTTCTTCTAGATCTTCAACCTGTTGATTGAGTATACGGATGTAAATGTAAATGCGAAGAACTTCCAAGGTCGGACGGCTTTGGAAATCTTCCAAGAGAGTCCCAGTGGCAGTCCAGATGTTGCGGACAGTTTTCGCTATGAAGGACGTCGAGAAAGACACTACTCTCCTAGCCTCTCTCTGTCACGATTTTCTGGAAGGGAATCAACAGACTCAAAGAAGTTTGCAAATATTTTCAGTGTCCAAGATAAATCCAATCGCGACATAATCGTTGTTGTCTCTGTCTTTATTGCGACTGCCACTTACCAAGCTGCTCTCACTCCTCCGGGAGGATACTGGCAGGATTCCTCTTCAAATTCCACCGTCGTTGCCGCCAATTCCAGCAGTATCGCTCTTGGAAAACCACATCAAGCCGGAGACATTATCATGAGCGGGTCGAATCTATACGTCTACACGTTCTGGAATTCCGTGGCCTTTTTCGCCTCGATTGCCACAATCTCGGCCACCGCACTTCGACTGGAGGCCTGCACTCTCATGGTTTACTTCTGTCTAGCCGTTCTCTGCTGTGCTTACTATATGTCTATGACAATCCAAATTCCGAAAACCGACAAGGCGGCACTAATTTCCGTCGGGATACTTTTTGCCCTCTCTATGCCCGCTATATTGACTTTGCCCCTTTTCGCCGGGTACAAGAAGGCAGAGCGCATGCTAGTTCGCCTACGAGTCGATTCCACGAGGAGACGCTTCGCAACTTTCTAGTATAGAAGGATTGAAAGTGCTTCGCAATTATTATTTACTTTGACAATTCTTGTCGCGTGTGCATCCAATCTATGTTCCCTATCTCAAGGTTTGTAAGAAACAGACTCTTTTTATCAATTGCATGTAATGGAGTTATCTATTATATCATCCAAAGAACTTTACTCTTGCTTGTGTTCGAAATTCCAAACAGCCTTTTTCATAGTCTAATTTTATAAAATGATGCAGTGGAAATGAAAACGACCAAGTCGCAACTTGCAAAGACAAACTCACGAAGCGTACCCACACCAAATGCACGTAAGGACATCTCTTGATTTTCTGTATTTCTTAAATAAAGGCAAATCGAGTGCCCCCATTAAAACACAAGAAATAAGCACCGTGGCAACCCTTTATCTAGAAATTACAACTCAAAAAAAGAAATGCTGAGAATACATGGAAATCCTAGATGAATGTAAAACAACGATCAAAGAGAAGATATATTAACGCATTTAACAGTTAAAATAATATAAACAGTAAATTCAAATATTTTAGACCAAATGACCATCATAAATATTATTAAATAAATAATTATCAAATTTCATTATTACTGAATTCATCAAATGATAAATCCCCATTCGGCCATTGCATTCGGAACTGGTCTAATAACTTGATCCAGTCATCTCACACCAAGCCCATCGTCCCTAACCCAGGCTCATGGCCTACGAATTCGGCTCTTGCAACTCTAATCAATGAAGGCCCATTTGGATCAAAACGAAGCCCATAGGATACAAGAGGAGGCCCGGCCTCAATTTGTCTAATGTCTTCGTACATGGTGAATAACCAAATTTCCACTAAAGTGAAATCATTAACATAATTCCATGCCATTAGGAGGAATTAATGAAAGGACATCAATACAAGTCCTGGTTTCAATTGAGGCATAAAGACTTCGTTTTTTCCTTGATATAAAATTTTCAGAATATGGAGTGTGAATCAAACCCATGAACAACTTGGAGGAGCCGAGCCTTCATTTTGCACTATTATGAATATGAAAATCATAAAAAAGTTGGATTCAGTTTTTGACCTCTCCTATCGTAAATAGAATTGAATATGGGTTCGAACCATAACATTGAATTACAAGTCATTGTAGCGACGCTTGACCTATTGATTCTTTTGCTTTTCCAGCAATATGAATGTATTTAAATAATTATCATCCTAATTGATCATATTTAGAATCTTTCAGAGCTAAATCTCCGTTTACTATTACTTCGTACTCTCTTCTTTTTACCATGCGCTTTACCACACGAAACGTTGGCCAAGCATGAGAAGGTGCGGAGAAGAAAAGGCCGAAGACTTCTGCCTACAACTTAGAATGCCGCTCTTGTGACAACTAGCCAAACTTTTTATAAGCGGTCGTGTTTGAATGTTGCTTGAATATAGGCCTAGATCCCTTGATCGGGGGATATCCATTCAACTATTCTCTCGGAAGTAGTGATTTGTGGCAATTGGACCAATGAAGAGATGTTGTCAATGTCAATTGTTCCGTTTGCATCTAATGTTTCAATATTGGATCTTAGACATATAATAGTCTCTAATAGTTCCGACCTGTTGAGTTGTTCCTACAGGACAAATTATACATGATGAGTCATATTATCACTAACTGGATTTTCAAACAGGCCCATGTGAAGAATGGAAAATAACTCTTTCGGCGGTTGAATCTCATGCATAAAGATTATAAATATACCTTTCAAAGGTAATCTTTCTCTTCATAGCAAAAAAAGTCACGTGCAACATGTAATTGAAACTAAATCCTTTCAATTAACATGGTTAAGTTCTAAACTTTCATAAAAAGCATAGTCATATAAGTCATCATTCTATGAATTTGCCTACGTTACAATTTATACGAGCAATTCCTAATTATCACGTAAATAATTTCGGGTGAAAAAACTAAGTCATACTTTTTGAACAGACTCAAATACTTCACTCTATTGGTTGAAAAAAAAATGCATTTGATAAATAAGGTGTTGTATACTTTTTTTTCTTTGTACATCGATTGTTGCATCGCTAGCATCATTCAAACTTATTTGTTATTACCTCACTCTGTGCACAAAAGTAAAACTAATGACAAATCAGTGATTGATATTGGAGGGTTACATTCAATATTTTGTTCCTTTACATTTCTGCCAGATCATCAAGTTGTTGACTGGGTATTTGATTGCCAATGTGAAGAACTTCCGGGATAAAACTATTTTGGGAATCTTCCATGTGAATATTAGTGGCAATCAAGATGTTGCGAAAGATTATGTCATCAAGGCGGTCAAGCAAAGACGTTTTACTCCTACCCTCTCTCTACCACAATTTTTTAGCACGAAACTTTCTTTGAGAAGTAAGCCCTTTTAGTATCTACCTTAATTGCAATTGCCACCTACCAAGCCGCTCTCACTCCTTTGGAAGGAGACTGGCCGGTTTACTCTTCAAAATCCCTAGCCAATTCCATGTTTATTATCACCAATTCCAACTATCAAAATGCACACGTTAGTTATGTTAGAAAAATCCAATATTAGAAAATTGGTACGGTGTTCAGCAATTAATTTATTACGGTTGACTCATAACTCATTCACTTAAACTTTTGAGTGAATATAGATTTAATTAATATGTTGATGGGCTCAGACTTAGAGACTTTTGTACCTCTCTGGGTAAAGGCATCGAGCTTTTGCTATGCGCTCCCAACATCGACGACATTGCTATTGGACAACCACATCAAGCCATAAATGCGATCCTAAATGGCTTGAGGCTATATTTGTTCACAGTCCTCAAGGCTTTTTCCACCACCATATCACTATTTACCAACACTTTGATTGTTTACTTCTCTATGTCCATTCTCGGCGCTGCCCACTTTATTTCCCTTAGATTCGAATTACCGGCATCCAATGTGGTCGCAAGAATTTTCCTTTGGGGATTTTATGAGTTCTTGTTGTTCGTGTGCTCCCCTTGCAAGCATGGTAAAGCATATGCGAGTTCTAAAATGAACTGATGCCACGAGGAGAGCCATCGGCAACTTCTTAGGATGAAAGGATCTGAAATAATTCACAAGTAATATATACTTTTACTGTTCATGTCATGTGTGCATATAAACTAGGTTTGCGAAAAAGAAAAAAAAAAGACTCTTGATATTAGTTGCAGCTTGCCCGAAGTCGAGACTTTGAATGGAAACGAACGCTCGAAGCTTACATGCACAAAATGCATAGAGAGTAATCTCTCGATTTTCTGTAATTTTAGAAAAAGGCAAACTAAAGCACAACAAGTAATCGCGGGGACAGTCCTTTTTTTCTGAAAATTGCTACTCAACAAAGCAAGAGAAAAAGAACTACTGAGAATATACTAGAAGCTTGGAAAATTTAAATGAAAAACAACTATATCATGTGGTATGTTCCAATCAATGATGAGATACCCTAACTCATTTTAAAACAACTAGATCCTCTGTATAGCAGAAATATCGACTTGATATATCTCAACAAGATTCTACCTTTTCTACTATAGAAATCTCAAGTTAAAATATGCTTAAATGGAACAATGGCAATATTTATAAAGAAAAGAATGTAATAAGGTAATAGAAAGATAGCTTTTATTTAGGAAACGAATCGAAATGAAATTTTATTCTAAAATCTAGGTAATATTGTAATTATGAAAACTTGAGAATAATGTGGATGACAAATTTGAATTTGTCGTGGAAAGTTAAGGGATCAAGTTGAATAAATTGAAAGTTTATGAACTTAGATTGAATATTTAAAAATAGTTTAAAGATTATATTAAATAAATTAAAGATTTAAATATCACATTACACGTCGGGTCAAAATTTAAAAACTATAAGTATCATTTTTCCATAAGGAAATTCAAAAACTTTGACTTCTTTCTCTTGAGGCTCAGGATCTATCTTATTAAAGGAAGATATTAGAGTGTCAATCTTCTCTTGGTGGTTGTTATCGAGGATAGTAAAAAATTTGCTTGTTGGCAAATCAGCTCGATCATCAATCCATGAATATCGTTGCCTTAATAGCTTGGCATTTTAGGTTTGCCTGCTTGTTTTCCGCTCAACCTGCGCTTGGTCCCACAAGAACAGAGCATCTCCCTTCAAAGAGATTTGCTTGTCGGCATTTGATGACCATGCAACAGAAGAGGTGATCTTCATCTGCAATAAAATCCTTCAGGTTCAAATATCAATTGAAACAGGAAATCTTGCAGCGAATTCATGTAACTCTTTAAGACAACGGTAATAGTCGCAATTTCTTAGGGCAAGCGCCGTGACAAGCTCCATCATGTCAATCATCCATCTATCATAATAATCATCATAGCTATTACTATTAATATAACTGTAAATTTGACAAGTTACCCTTCACCTGACAAAATCCGAAATCTATCAACAATGGTAAAATTTTGCAAATTTTTCCTTGACTCGACCATAGAATCGTACGCAAATTATGTACGGCAATGCATGGCTCTACTGCTTCAAGTTTTGGTTTTTGAATGCTATGAAACTAATCGATTTTAGCATAGATAGCAGTATTCTCTATGTATATCAACAGTGTGAACGATCCTCGCATAGTGTGTATATAGGGCGGAAATATACTATCCGGATACTCAGAAGTTTCGCCTTTTCTTCGGAGTACATTATGCATCTTTGATTATTCTCAGCAACCCCATCTTTTGTAACTTTCTTCAATTGAAGATGACAAGTAGAACTTTCTCCTGTGAAGTCTTGTGACGAGTCTTTCTTGACTGATAGCATCTTGGAATCAGGCATAGTACCATAGACTACGGCAAGCTGCGGTCTAGCATTCTCTTCTGCCCCGGTAATTCCTCAGCAGCATGTTTGTCAAAGACAATAAATGACGAGGACAGTGAGCACCATGTTTGTCAAAGACAATAAATGATGAGGACAGTGACGTACTGCCTCCAACGTCAAGGCAACGGCCGACCGTCCGAAACTTCGATATAGAAAAGGAACGAAAAGTCCACTATGCCGCACCCCCAAAAAAATAACAACACATTTCCAAAATTTCTCGTAAGGCAATCGGATCTGGTCTTGTTTTTCCATCTATCGTAATAATCGTCACAGCTGTTACTAAAAATATTACTGAAAGTCCAACAAACAACCATTTATCCGACGAAATCCGGAATCTACCAACAATGGTAAAATTTTGCAACCTTTTCAATGGCTCCGTCATAGAATTGTATGCAAATTACGAGGGCCTTGACGTCGGCGATCTTGTTAAACATGAGGAGCAGGAGGGAGTCCGGGAGGCGGTCGACGTGGTCGACCAAGACCGGCTCAGGTTGCACTCAGGAGGAACTCGAATCTGACCTCGAGGACGACATTTTCGACACAGATCAACAGGGCTCTCGAAGGTTGCGAAGTCATAAAACGCTCATCCGAAGGAACCGCGAGATGGGTAGGGCTCCTCCTTGCAGTAGATCTACGACCCCATTAATGAAACCTACAGAGGGAGGGGGGAAAAGGGAGAGCTTACAGGTGACGAAGAAGAGGGCAGAGATAAAGACAGAGACAGAGACAGAGAGGACGCGAAAGAGAGGAGGATGAGAAAGATCCCCTGGGCTGAGGATTAAGAGGAAGGTCCCCGAGGACAAGCCAGCGGAATCCGAAGCACCATATCTGTACGAAAGGAAAGTGAAAAAAGCACAAAAAATAAAAAATAAATCGGTTCCATCCGATTCCCATCTTGCAATTTTATAGAATCAAAAATTGGGCCGGCAACTTTGGGAATTGTCCAAAGCTAGCTGGTCCGGTCCGAGTGATTCTTGGTTCAAGCAGTTCTCCTTGCATACCCTACTTATACTTAGATGATTTTTTAGTTAGATGATTTTTTTAGTTAGAACAATATCTTTTACTCTTCATCAAGGTTCCATTAGATGATTTTTTTAGTTAGCACAATATCTTTCTTTTTCTTTTTTTTTACATTTCAACATTGTTTGCTTTTTCACATCCATGTAGCAAATTTTTAACGACTCTCAATTACAAAACTTTGACAAAGGGTAAATGTGACACATTTCGATGTCATAGTAGACATAATTTAGGGTTTTTTTGTAACTTTTGCCCAAAAAGTAATAAGTGATAAAAAGATAGCATACTTTTTTTATTTAGAAAATGGAGTGAAATTAAAATTTATTGAAAAATCTGGACAATAGTGTGATTATGAAAACTTGCAAATAGTACAAAAGATTGATTTGAGTTTCTTATGAAAAGTTGAAATATTAAATTGAACAAATTGAATGTTTAGGAAATAGATTAGACATTTAAGAATAGTTTTAAGATCATATTAAACAAATCATAATTCCAAGGATTATATTACATATGAAGTTAAAGTTTTTGGGTCAAAATTTGTGCACTATTAAGACAAGTTGAAAAGCCATGACTTCTTGCTCTCTAAGGCTCAACAACCATCTTATCACAGGAAAATATACAAGTGTCAAATCTTCTTTCGGTGGTCGTTATCAAGGATAATATGAAACTTGCTTGTCGGCTTACAGAGCTCGATCATCAACGTCAGTCAGACTTGCTTGTCGGTATTTGATCCACACGCAACCGAATCTACATCGGCAATGTCATCTTTCCGGTTCAAATATCAATTTAAACAAGAAACCTTGCAGTGAATTCATGAAACTCTTCAAATCAATATAAGTGAAAATTCGACAAACTATCCTTCATCCTATGAACTCCGAAATCTACCAACTAATTGTTGGTATCAAAAAGGCCTACGTGGGCCCGACCCGGCCTTGGAATTTATGATATTTTAGGGCTAGGTCTTAATGTTTTTGGGGTCGGGATTTATCATTTTCGCCAACAATGGTAAATTTTGCAACTATTTAAACGATGACCATAGAAGCGTACACAAATTACATGCGGCCGTCGATGACTTTGTTGCTTCAGGTTTTTGCTTATGAATGTCATGCCATTAAATTGATTTGGGTATAGATAGCATTATTTTTTATGTATATCAATAGAGCACAAACGGCCCTCACTTAATGTATATACAGGATAGATATATACTATTTGGCCAGGTCGGGCCCACATTTAATGGATTGGGTATAAAATGGGTTTACTTATACTTTAATATGGGTCATAAATGGATCTATTTTAAATCCATATATAACTCTACCTAAATCCACTATGACCAAAAATTAAAAATAAAAATAAAAAAAGCTACACCACTACTTTTCAATTTCTTTTTCTTCTTTTTTTTTCTCTTCTTCTTCTTCATTGGCCAATTGCTAATCATAGAGGCGGCCAACGACCAGCCATTGGTGAGCTCAAGCCTTACCAGCTTATGGCGAGGCCAAGCTCGACCTCACTTGATCAAGCAAGAGTCAAGCTCGTCTTTGGCCAACAATCAACCAATAAAGAAGAAGAAGAAGAAGAGAAAAAAATTAAAAAATTGATTTTTAAAAAATATAATAATAAAAAATTTATGGAAAGGGGCGTACGAGGAAAATATTTTCTTTACTGAACAATGAAAAATATCTTCTAGTTTATTTTCAGGTTTTAATCGAATACTAAAAATATGATTATTTTCCTAGAAAGATGATTTTCTTAGAGTATTGATTTGTTTTGATAGTATGAATTGAGTCGAGTATAAATCGGGTGCGTCAAGTCGAGTATGAATTATTAGATTTATATCGCATGAAAATGGATCAAAATATATTAAATGAATCAATATTGGTCCGACCCACCCGTTTGGCTGCCCTACTTTGGAGTACATAATGCATCTTTGATTGTTCTTAGCAACCCTATCAATTGAAGATAGACAAGTACAACTTTCTTCTGCAAGTCTTGGTAGCCAAGTCTTTGCTGCCTAGTTGCATGTTGGCATCATAGACTACGTCAAGCTCTTGTCTAGAATTTTGTTCCCCTGTTATCATTTCTCTGCAGCATGTCTGTCGAACATATCCAATGATGAGTAGAGTGTTCCAATCAATGATGAGATACCCTAACTCATTTTAAAACAACTAGATCCTCTGTATAGCAGAAATATCGACTTGATATATCTCAACAAGATTCTACCTTTTCTACTATAGAAATCTCAAGTTAAAATATGCTTAAATGGAACAATGGCAATATTTATAAAGAAAAAAAATGTAATAAGGTAATAGAAAGATAGCTTTTATTTAGGAAATGAATCGAAATGAAATTTTATTCTAAAATCTAGGTAATATTGTAATTATGATAACTTGAGAATAATGCGAATGACAAATTTGAATTTGTCGTGGAAAGTTAAGGGATCAAGTTGAATAAATTGAAAGTTTATGAACTTAGATTGAATATTTAAAAATAGTTTAAAGATTATATTAAATAAATTAAAGATTTAAATATCACATTACACGTCGGGTCAAAATTTAAAAACTATAAGTATCATTTTTCCATAAGGAAATTCAAAAACTTTGACTTCTTTCTCTTGAGGCTCAAGATCTATCTTATTAAAGGAAGATATTAGAGTGTCAATCTTCTCTTGGTGGTTGTTATCGAGGATAGTAAAAATTTGCTTGTTGGCAAATCAGCTCGATCATCAATCCATGAATATCGTTGCCTTAATAGCTTGGCATTTTAGGTTTGCCTGCTTTTTTCCGCTCAACCTGCGCTTGGTCCCACAAGAACAGAGCATCTCCCTTCAAAGAGATTTGCTTGTCGGCATTTGATGACCATGCAACAGAAGAGGTGATCTTCATCGGCAATAAAATCCTTCAGGTTCAAATATCAATTGAAACAGGAAATCTTGCAGCGAATTCATGTAACTCTTTAAGACAACGGTAATAGTCGCAATTTCTTAGGGCAAGCGCCGTGACAAGCTCCATCATGTCGATCATCCATCTATCATAATAATCATTATAGCTATTACTATTAATATAACTGTAAATTTGACAAGTTACCCTTCACCTGACAAAATCCGAAATCTATCAACAATGGTAAAATTTTGCAAATTTTTCCTTGACTCGACCATAGAATCGTACGCAAATTATGTACGGTAATGCATGGCTCTACTGCTTCAAGTTTTGGTTTTTGAATGCTATGAAATTAATCGATTTTAGCATAGATAGCAGTATTCTCTATGTATATCAACAGAGTGTGAACGATCCTCGCATAGTGTGTATATAGGGCGGAAATATACTATCTGGATACTCAGAAGTTTCGCCTTTTCTTCGGAGTACATTATGCATCTTTGATTATTCTCAGCAACCCCATCTTTTGTAACTTTCTTCAATTGAAGATGACAAGTAGAACTTTCTCCTGTGAAGTCTTGTGACGAGTCTTTCTTGCCTGATAGCATCTTGGAATCAGGCATAGTACCATAGACTACGGCAAGCTGCGGTCTAGCATTCTCTTCTGCCCCGGTAATTCCTCAGCAGCATGTTTGTCAAAGACAATAAATGATGAGGACAGTGACGTACTGCCTCCATCGTCAAGGCAACGGCCGACCCTCCGAAACTTCGATATAGAAAAGGAACGAAAAGTCCACTATGCCGCACCCCCAAAAAAATAACAACAACATTTCCAAAATATCTCGTAAGGCAATCGGATCTGGTCTTGTTTTTCCATCTATCGTAATAATCGTCACAGCTGTTACTAAAAATATTACCGAAAGTCCAACAAACAACCATTTATCCGACGAAATCCGGAATGTACCAACAATGGTAAAATTTTGCAACCTTTTCAATGGCTCCGTCATAGAATTGTACGCAAATTACGAGGGCCTTGACGTCGGCGATCTTGTTAAACATGAGGAGCAGGAGGGAGTCCGGGAGGCGGTAGACGTGGTCGACCAAGACCGGCTCAGGTTGCACTCAGGAGGAACTCGAATCTGACCTCGAGGACGACATTTTCGACACAGATCAACAGGGCTCTCGAAGGTTGCGAAGTCATAAAACGCTCATCCGAAGGAACCGCGAGATGGGTAGGGCTCCTCGTTGCAGTAGATCTACGACCCCATTAATGAAACCTACAGAGGGAGGGGGGAAAAGAGAGAGCTTACAGGTGATGAAGAAGAGGGCAGAGATAAGAGACAGAGACAGAGACAGAGAGGACGCGAAAGAGAGAGGAGGATGAGAAAGATCTCCTGGGCTGAGGATTAAGAGGAAGGTCCCCGAGGACAAGCCAGCGGAATCTGAAGCACCATATCTGTACGAAAGGAAAGTGAAAAAAGCACAAAAAATTAAAAATAAATCGGTTCGATCCGATTCCCATCTTACAACTGAGAACCGGACCACCCGTGGTCGGTTCCAATTTCATAGAATCGAAAATTGGGCCGGCAACTTTGGGAATTGTCCAAAGCTAGCTGGTCTGGTCCGAGCGATTCTTTGTTCGAGCAATTCTCCTTGCATACCCTACTTATACTTAGATGATTTTTTAGTTAGAACAATACCTTTTACTCTTCGTAGAGGTTCCATTAGATGATTTTTTTTAGTTAGCACGATATCTTTCTTTTTCTTTTTCTTTTTCTTTTTCTTTTACATTTCAACATTGTTTGCTTTTTTGCGTCCATGTAGGCAAATTTTTAACGACTCTAAATGACAAAACTTTGACGAAGGGTAAATGTGACACATTTCGGTGTCATAGTGAACATAATTTAGGGTTTTTTTGTAACTTTTGCCCAAGAAGTAGTAAGTGATAAAAAGATAGCATATTTTTTTATTTAGAAAATGGAGTGAAATTAAAATTTATTGAAAAATCTGGACAATAGTGTGATTATGAAAACTTGCAAATAGTACAAAAGATTGATTTGAGTTTGTTATGAAAAGTTGAAATATTAAATTGAACAAATTGAATGTTTAGGAACTAGATTAGACATTTAAGAATAGTTTTAAGATCATATTAAACAAATCATAATTCCAAGGATTATATTACATATGAAGTTGAAGTTTTTGGGTCAAAATTTGTGCACTATTAAGACAAGTTGAAAAGCCATGACTTCTTGCTCTCTAAGGCTCAACAACCATCTTATCACAGGAAAATATACAGGTGTCAAATCTTCTTTCGGTGGTCGTTATCAAGGATAATATGAAACTTGCTTGTCGGCTTACAGAGCTCGATCATCAACGTCAGTCAGACTTGCTTGTCGGTATTTGATCCACACGCAACCGAATCTACATCGGCAATGTCATCTTTCCGGTTCAAATATCAATTTAAACAAGAAACCTTGCAGTGAATTCATGAAACTCTTCAAATCAATATAACTGAAAATTCGACAAACTATCCTTCATCCTATGAACTCCGAAATCTACCAACTAATTGTTGGTATCAAAAAGGCCTATGTGGGCCCGACCCGGCCTTAGAATTTATGATATTTTAGGGCTAGGTCTTAATGTTTTTGGGGTCGGGATTTATCATTTTCGCCAACAATGGTAAATTTTGCAACTATTTAAACGATGACCATAGAAGCGTACACAAATTACATGCGGCCGTCCATGACTTTGTTGCTTCAGGTTTTTGCTTATGAATGTCATGCCATTAAATTGATTTGGGTATAGATAGCATTATTTTTTATGTATATCAATAGAGCACAAACGGCCCTCACTTAATGTATATACAGGATAGATATATACTATTTGGCCAGGTCGGGCCCACATTTAATGGATTGGGTATAAAATGGGTTTACTTATACTTTAATATGGGTCATAAATGGATCTATTTTAAATCCATATATAACTCAACCTAAATCCACTATGACCAAAAATTAAAAATAAAAATAAAAAAAGCTACACCACTACTTTTCAATTTCTTTTTCTTCTTTTTTTTTTTTTTTCTTCTTCTTCTTCATTGGCCAATTGCTAATCATAGAGGCGGCCGACGACGAGCCATAGGTGAGCTCAAGCCTTACTAGCTTATGGCGAGGCCAAGCTCGACCTCACTTGATCAAGCAAGAGTCAAGCTCGTCTTTGGCCAGCAATCAACCAATAAAGAAGAAGAAGAAGAAGAGAAAAAAAATTAAAAAATTGATTTTTAAAAAAATATATAATAATAAAAAATTTATGGAAAGGGGTGTACGAGGAAAATATTTTCTTTACTGAACAATGAAAAATATCTTCTAGTTTATTTTCAGGTTTTAATCGAATACTAAAAAATATGATTATTTTCCTAGAAAGATGATTTTCTTAGAGTATTGATTTGTTTTGATAGTATGAATTGAGTCGAGTATAAATCGGGTACAGGTCAAGTCGAGTATGAATTATTAGATTTATATCGCATGAAAATGGATCAAAATATATTAAATGAATCAATATAGGTCCGACCCACCCGTTTGGCTGCCCTACTTTGGAGTACATAATGCATCTTTGATTGTTCTTAGCAACCCTATCAATTGAAGATAGACAAGTACAACTTTCTTCTGCAAGTCTTGGTGGCCAAGTCTTTGCTGCCTAGTTGCATCTTGGAAACATAGACTACGTCAAGCTCTTGTCTAGAATTTTGTTCCCCTGTTATCATTTCTCTTCAGCATGTCTGTCGAACATATCCAATGATGAGTAGAGTGACGTACTGCCTCCATCGTCATGGCAACGGCCGACCCCCCCGAAACTTCGATATAGAAAAGGAACGAAAAGTCCACTATGCCGCACCCCCCAAAAAAATAACATTTTCCAAGAGGCAATATCGCATAAGGCAATCGGACCTGGTCTTGTTTTTTCTGCTTATTTTTCGGCGACTGACGAGGGATTTTGTTATGTCGACACTTAGCTCGCAGGAAAGAGAGTAGTGGTGTCTTTACTTGCTGTATTATTTTTCTATAGAATCATTTTATTTTTTTTATGATGAACCTCAAGATTGTTGCGTATAATAAAGGGTGAGAGAGTTGAAGAAGATAACTAGGAAAACTTGTAGTACATAAATCTTAAACAAAGTGAATACAATAACCATTGATGAAATCCATTCACCTTGTCCAGAGACAGAAGGCTTTGCTTTGAATTAGTCTTCCTCATTGTAAACAGCAGCTCTGAAGAACAACCTGCGGGAGGTGGTCTCTGCGTGCTTAGAGAATTAAGGTTAAGACTTCTCTTTTCTTTTTTTTCGCCCTCCCTCCTCGTTTTATGCAATTAAGGTTCGCCGTGTTTTGGTTACAGATTGAATTTTAGCTTTTGAAGTTTTCGGTCTTTTTCTGTTTCCCGTCAATCCTTTTGGTCAACTAATAAAACATCCAATGTTTGTTACGTCGAGAGGGTTTTGTCCCTTGGCCCGTAGGTCCTGACACAAGGTTAGAATTCCAGCTCTTTGTCGTTGCTTTTTTCAATCTTGTTATTTCCTGGGAAGTTTACATGGAAGTTGCTAGGGAAGTACGGAGTTTTTAAGAGTCAAGTCATAGACTTTTATTTGGGTGACTTCACCAGTTTTCTTCTCAAGAAATGGTTTGTTAATAATATGATAGCACAGCTTTTAGGTGGAGTGTTGTTGTCAACCGTAATTTCCGTGAAGAGCTGATCAGCTCAAGTTGCGCTCCGCATCAGTTTTGAAGCTTCACCCCCTTCGTTTTGCCTTGATTTTATTTTCTTGACGCAGCGCGTTGACTTTATATTTTATCAACAGCTCAACACTCCTATGTCCCTATATATATTTTGGGTGAAAACAGCTTCTTTCGTGCAGAGCATCTGTTCTAAGACCCTGTGATCGTGACGGCCGGCCTTTTCTTTCTTTTCTTTTGTTATCATTGCCATCGGGGTAAACAGAATCTCTCTGTTGTCTGTGATCTCTGGTAAAAGTCTGCCTCTCTCAGTTTGTCTATTGCTGAATTGGCTAGAATCCAATCATGAATTCTCTGCACAATCCACTGTAATGTTTGAAAGTGGTGTGGTGTGGCCGACCTTTCCTTTTTTTTCTTCTGTTATCACTGCCATGGAGGTAAACAGAATTTCTTTCTGCTGTCTGTAATCTCCAGTAAAAGTTTGTCTCTCTCAGTTTATGTCTACTGCTGAATTGGCTAGAATCCGATCATGAATTCTCTGCACGTTTCAAGTTATGCACAATCCACTAAAAATTTTTAAAGCGGTGTGCTTAGGAAACTGTAGAATGAAGCGCCTTGTTTGGTAGTTATCTGCATATATTGTGTCTGGTTTTATCAAGCCAATGAGTTCATACTACTACAGGCTGCAACAATATTTTATTTACTTGGTTATCAGAAATTTATATCATGAATGATAAGTGAATCCAAGAACTGTACTTTGACATGCTTTCAACTTTGATGGTATTGCTGGTTTCAGAACCTTTCCGGTAGCGGATTAGTGGTGTGAGGCGTGTAATTCTTTCGTGGAAACAAGGCTATAGGCAACTGAGAAAGGCGGGACGTGAATATGGGGAATAAAGAATCAAGAAGTAGCAGCAGCAGCAGCTACTACTATGATACCCGCAGCCATGACTCCCGATCATTTCGAAGCTCATCTAATCGCTCTTCATTTTCCGAGAACTACTATGATCATGACAGAAAAGGCCAGGTGGCGTCCAAATACGCCAGAATTGGTGATGATTACAACTCGCTAGAACAGGTGCTCAACGTTATGTTCTACTTTTCAAGCTTATTTACAATTTGCAAAATAAAAAACACTAGGTTCAAGCTTAATTCATTGAATAATGGTGGAAATGCTTTGCATATATAATCTGAGCTATTCCAAAGATAGAAAGCATTAGCTTCAAGCTTAATTCACTGAATAAATGCGGAATGCAGGTTACGAATGCTCTTGCTGAAGCTGGCCTCGAGTCTTCCAATCTTATTGTGGGCATCGATTTCACAAAAAGCAATGAATGGACGGGTGCACGATCTTTCAACCGCAAGAGCCTACATCACCTTGGAGATGCCCCTAATCCGTATGAACAGGCAATATCTATAATTGGGAGGACGCTCTCGAGTTTCGATGAAGACAATCTCATTCCTTGTTATGGTTTTGGCGATGGTCAGTACTCGCAGATGTTGTTATTAGAAGTAAAATGACCTAACAGGGTTGCTAATAACTAGATAGCTGGAATTCCATTGGTTTTGCAGCTACAACGCATGATCAGGAAGTCTTCAGCTTTTATCCGGACAACAGACCATGCGAGGGCTTTGAGGAAGTTCTTTCCCGTTACAGAGATCTAGTGCCGGATGTAAACTTGTCTGGTTAGTTTTAAACATTTTGCCTTCATGCATTACAAATTTTGTTTATGGAACTATGGAAATGACTAAGTAACTACTTTTTTCCAAAATAACAGGACCGACATCATTTGCTCCCATTATTGAAACTGCCATTGAAATTGTGGATAGCAGCGGCGGACAGTATCATGTCCTTGTGATCATTGCCGACGGACAGGTCAGTTTATAAAGAGCTCTTGTTCATGCAGTAACTGCAGCCCATTTTTTTGTGCCTTCTCATATGATGAATTTCTCGACCTAAATTATTTGGTTTAACTTCATCCGCAAGGTTACGAGAAGCGTTGACACAGGTCATGGCCATTTGAGCTCCCAAGAACAGAATACAATAGAAGCTATCGTGAAAGCAAGGTCCTAATATTGCATGACCTTCCATTTTACTAGATCTGATGCATCTAATGCACAAATCACAATCCTGAACGTATATTTCTATTTTTCCAGCAAGTATCCATTGTCCATTGTGTTGGTCGGAGTTGGGGACGGACCATGGGATATGATGCACAAGTTTGACGACAACATTCCTAACCGAGATTTTGACAACTTTCAGGTTAACAGACTGAGCTACCCTGATTATAGAACTTGCTCGTGTAAGACTCTGATTCAGTGTAACCGGACTCTTTTCTGTCTTGTAGTTTGTAAATTTCACCGACATCATGTCAAAGTACGTGCCAGCATCCAAGAAGGAGGCAGAGTTTGCCCTTGCGGCATTGATGGAAATACCGACACAATACAAAGCTACACTTGATCTCCAACTTCTTGGGTAACGATTGAGTACACACTTTACAGTGCAGTTTAAATTAGCAATTTATAACTATAGCATTTGTATTTGTTATTTCAGACGTCGAAGAGGAACTTCAGGAAGGTTTCCTCTCCCTCCACCAAAGCAGATCCGCACTGCAAAATCTTACCCGAAGCATTCAAGCACTGTCGAACACAGAAGTGGTTTTTCTTACACTTCTACTCCTGTTACTGAAAGTCCTTCTCACAAGGTAACTTGTTTTCCTCAAATGCGGAGCTCAACTCAAGTAAATGTCAGGACCAATACAGAAATGAATGTTCAATAGCTTGATATACCTTCATATGATGTCCCGTTCTTTAATCTTTGATAGAGGAAAGCACAAGCCCTGGATCACCTGTAAACCTCCGCAGTTCTTTTTTTCTTTTTTACAGAATTGTCCCGTGTGCCTGTGGAGTAAGAAGGATCTTGCATTTGGATGTGGGCATCAGGTAAACCTCAAAGAACACCAGATTTATTTGCTATTACATCTCTACAGGATCCATAACATCTGTGTGACTTTTGCAGACATGCTATGAATGCGGAATCAACCTGGCCTCATGCCCAATCTGTCGCACATTCATAACTAACAGTATAAAACTTTATGACTGAACATCGAGACCAAGTAGATTAATAAAGGTGATCGATGAGCCCCATGATTTACTGGGGGTTTCTTCTGGCTCTGGTACAGTTCTCTGAGTTTGTGAGCCTTTGCTGCCATTTAGTTCCACTTTTGGTGTTTTTTGCAACCGCTTCTGTTTTTGGATATCTGCTAATTGTGTAGCTTTAATCCATTGATGTAAATTCTACCAATCTTCTAGCTTGTTTATATCATCCTCGAATATTCTACAACATCATCTAATTACTTACAGCTTCTTTTTGCATGAAAGGTTGAATGCAATCACTCCATAATTTTACCTCGAATCTTTACTGCATTATGCAGTCACTCACAATTTCAGGCATGGAGATGTTCTTTCTATTTGAAAGCACAATGTTCGAGCAAATTTCTCATACAGAGATTTTAAGGCCATAATTATAAGATATACCATGCCAATGTCAATTAAATAGTCAATGGTTCTCATCTCACTACATGACTTCCCTCTCTGTCACAATTACAGAGAGCCTCCATATACTAGCGTAATCCTGCGTATGTCTAAGTATAGTGACCTGACTTCTATGACTATCGGTTTCACTTTCAGAAGAGGGGAGCAACAAAAACCCCAAGTGAGAAACTTCACACTTCAAACAGCCAGACACTCCACAAAACCAAAACCCAGACAATGACCCCTCTCCAGTATCTCCCAACGGCAGCAGAAGTGGTATCAGTTACACCGACCAGAAACCTACACTCACCGACCGACGGATCCAGGAAAGTAACCATCCCAAGCCCATCGAAATCGCAGCTCTGTGAATTCTGCATCTGCAATTGATAGTAACTGTTGAATGCATATGAGATATTCCCCTTTGCTCCGATACCGTTGCATGATCCACCGTAGTTGAGTGTAGTGCAATCTGCAACACTACAAGCAAGCTTCATGTGATTCATGACGGCAGAGAGATCCTTTGATGGGTCCGCCACACACCACCTAGACGGGAGATACTGCACGTTCCTTGCATTCTTTAGCAACCTGTTGCCCATACCGAGGTTCAAGGCATATTTAGCCTGGCCATCAAAAGAGAATATCCCCCAGTGCCTCTCAAAGGTCCCGGGGAGTACACTCTTGGCACCTTCATCGAGTAGACTGAAAAGGTACACGTCCATCGGAGGGACTCCAGGCCTCAACGGAGTTCCTCTGTTGCTAAGTACATGACTAATAAGGCCTTGATTAAATGCCCGAGCAGCCGACAGATTAGCACTCACAGCTCCATCACTTGGCCAACCCACCTCCCCAATAACTATGGGCATCTGACCATAACCTAATTTAGTAAGTGCTGCAACTAGAGTGTCGAAATTCCCATCAAATGCATTAGTGTATACATTGGCCCCATCTGTCACAGCATGAGTAGTTCCCTCAAAAAATGCATAGTCTTGAGGAAAATCTGTGCTCCCATACAGGCTTAGGAACGGATAGATGTTCACTACGAAAGGGGAACCATTCGAATTCAGGAAAGAGACAAGTTGCGTCATGATTTGTGTGAGTTCAGGACGAAATGCCCCTTGAGAAGGAAGGTCAGCTTCATATGCATCGGCATTGCAAGGGACAACTAGCTTCACATAGCCAGCAAGATTCACTCTGGCCAATGACTGTTGTAGATTCAGGAGAGCTGGCATAACATTATTCTGAAACTGACCTGCATAGCTTGAGAGGAAGGGCTCATTGCCTACCGCGACATACCTGTCATTTTGTCATTTGAATTCATGTAAATAGTCAAGAAAAATGATTTCACACATCAACACGTTAATTTTTTCGCCATGTCATGACCACCCAGATCCAAAATGAACGAAATTCTTGTGAAGCAGGCATAATAATATTTAAGCAGGAAAGGACAGTGGCAGGGCCTTTGAGTTAACACTAAAACATATATCATCGCTTGCTACATATGCTGAAGAAACATCAAGTCCAGACTTGTTTTTGTCCTTCTGATTTGACTCTACAGACAGGTTTAAGCAAGCCATAAACTTTGCTCTCAAGCTACGCAGGTCAGTTTCAGAATAATCTACAGACAGGTTTAACCTGATTTGACTCTACAGACAGGTTTAAGGTGAGCAGAGATCTACCGCTATGTGTAAGACTATAATAGTCCATACAACCACCTCCCACCCTCTCAAACAAATGACTTAAACACGGATGCATTTCTAAAATGATATAACAAGAGGACTGAAGAATCCGAACCCAGAAAATTCAACCTGCAAGGCACTAACTAAACCATAGAATGCAAATTGGGAATATACAACTGAAAGGTACCGCATTGAAGTCAATCTCACTACTTCAAATACAGTTGTGAAGGAGGAAATGGCAGGAAAAAGCGTTATCTCCACTCTTCCACTTCTAAAAAGTGTCCAAACCTAACATCCCAAGATCATCATATAATAAGAAAGGCATACTTAGCCCTACCATATTGAACTCTTCCCCTCTCCATCAAACAATCAATCAATCTAACACAAACCAAACCCCAAACAAAGAAGAAAGGGCAAAAACAAGAACTCGTTGCGTCATACCTGATGGCAACACCTCCTTTACCAACAAAGCTAGACACATTCTGGCGAACCCAGAGATCAGAGGCAACACTCGAAGAGCCCAACACAGCCAGCATCTCATTGGGTATCCCCATCATCACCTCAATCCCACTCCCTTTAAGAGCCCTCAGCCCACCTGGATCTGCATCGAACAGCTTCACCTTCTGTATCTTGTTCTGCTGCAAGAGATCCACCACCGTGGATGGCTTCAGCCTGTGGAAGGAGACGGTGCCCCAGTTCACTCCAATGGCGGATTCTGTGACCGGGAACGAGGACGAGAGCACCAAGAAGAGCGAAAATATTGCAACTCTGGTTCTGGGTTGCAACATTTCCGAATTTCAAGATTGGTCATCCAGGAGAGGGATGGGAGTCTCGATTGGGATAAAGATGAAGGAGTGATTTTTAGTGCTGTGGAGGGGCGAGGCGGTGGAGGTATGATTCAGATTGGAGCTGCCTAGGAGCAGCAGAGTGTGTAACCGTCCTTAAAAAGAAGGGCCAACCAAAAACAAAAAAAAAGTTGAAGAACCTGTTGGTGACGGAGTATCTCTCTTTGTTCCTTTCTTGTATTCTTTTAAGCTCTGCTAATTAGTGCGTGGCAAGTGGAGATTATCACTCTCGCTCAGTAATCTTGCTGGGCCCCTCTCCTTTCTTGCCACATTTTCAAGAGGGAAGAAAGAAATCTCGTAATTACTATGACATAAACAAAGAAAAAATGCAAAAGAAAAACCCATTCCTTCTGTCTCTATACGGAGGACGATGTGACAGAACAACCAAGATCGTGATCTAAACACGCTCTATTGCGGCCATCAGGAGCATCTGTGAGTTCATTCCACATGAAGCTTTGTCAACAGCTGTTGAAATGAACACTCCATCCTCTGCATCTGCGAAGTTGTTGTGTGGCTACCGACACCAACGAGTGAACGCCTGCTACAGAAAACTAAATTTGGTTAGAACCCTGATGTTGTCCTTTACATGGACAGTTTTGACAGCAAAACCGACTTCACGTGAAGGTGGGATTTCTTGTCCTAGCCGACTCATGTCGGTACGTCTATTTTAATAGGAAAGGAAAAAACTGACAAAAAAAAACTCCATGCCCATGATCCTGCCGTTGATCTTCCTACAGCTCAGCCCCGAAAAATTCAAACTTTGCTGCAGATAAAACCAGGACAGGGACATGACTGTCTTGTGATTGACCCGAGTCAAGTTCGTGTGACCGAATTCAAAGAGTCACCATTCGGTTTTGGAAGTATATATTATGCCACCCGCCCATGCCGGTCTTCTTATGGACATGATAAACAATATTGAGGAAAGATGACACTGCAGATATCTCTCATAAATTTTCCATTTGTTCAATCTAATCACCATAAATTTTTAACTATATGATCCTCTGACCATACTTTCTTTTTATTCAAGTTATTCTTCTGTTAAATATGCAAGCGAAAACATTGGTTTTTTTATTTTTTTTCCATTGGCAGAAGATGTCGACTCGGTCCCAGCGACGCTGCTGTCGGATGCAGAAAGTGGCTTTGGTGCTCATAGGGTCGACGGTCTATTTCTTTTGTTGTAAACTTTCTGTATATTCTTTTTCTATACTTCAATATATTCATTTTTTAAGAAAAATTGTAAAAACCTAGTATAGAATGTCACATCAGTGTCATATCACCACTTATGGGCCATGCCAAATTTATTTAACAAAATGACTAATTTGAACAGGAAGAAGTAAAAAGATAACCTTCGTACAAACAAAATCACGGGGATTAATTGTACCGTCGTCCTGAAAATCGTCGTACAGACAAAATTTCCAAGTTGTTAAACGTACGGATTCAAATCTCTTTCCAATTAGCTACATATACAATTCTGATCAATTATTGTCGATTGCTATAGAGTAGAGACTTAACAACCGAGCAAGTTTTCCCATGATAATTCAAGAAGCAATCATGTCATATCATGAACAAGTTTTGGCACGCTAGGCCAAAACCACTCAACCGACTAAACCATGCCATTATACCTTGTTTGGAATCTACCGAAAGCCGACAATAATTGCCTCAGAACATATGCTCAACCGAAGTGACTGCAAACGACAGCATTCACATGTAATGAAGCAGATTAAGACAGTTGTAAAATTCCAAGTTCTTCTTTTTCAATGGTAACATGTGTCGGAAGCTAGTTTGGCACCAAAATTGCGAAAGTCCACCTTGTGATTCCGAGAATTCGCTTCATGGGTTTTTGTCCTTCTTCTTTAATCTATCTACGGGCAGTTGTTCCACTGGAGACTTTGCTTTATACTGCTGATAAGGTTTTGTAGCTTTTGGGATAGGCATTCACAAAAGTTGCAATTCCCATCCTCATCTTTAGCTTTTGGAAAGAGAACCACGAAATCATCGCCAATTCTCTCCCAAAACAAAGATAGATTGGGCTATTTATTGACCCAAAGAAAGAGGTTGTCTGAAACTTTTTGATTTTTTCTGCCATTTTCAAAGGTCAGGAAACAAAGGATTCACTTGTGCCATGCCAAGGGCTTTTGCTTAAACAAAAGTATCTGTAGTTGCACATGTGCCCATCCCATCTTCAGTGCTTAATCATGCACCTTTCACTTTGCGGTTTTGCAAAGATTCACAAAGGCCAGATGAGACACATGTGGTCCCATATTCCGTTCTCCCATTCTAAAGCAAAAGACCAAAGAAGAAACACATTATTATTCACAAATAATTGCACCTGAACTTTGTCAAACAACAAACAACAAACAAGAGTAGAGAAAGGGAAAATCCATGACCGACATACATTTCATAACCAACAAAGGTAAGACAATTTCGAATACCATGAAATATATATCAGCTGATTTATGTTTCCAAGATCTTGTTCTAGTAAACAACATGTGCACTTCCACTGATCCAAAGGCACATTACTCAGGCGTTTTATTTACTACCATCAGGTAAATACAGCATTCTGAGTCCCCAAAATGTGAAGCTGATGGGACCATAGGATGCTCACATAAAAAGTGTCGCAAAATTTGGCATTAGACATCTAGCACCTCAAAAAATCGGGCTGATTGGTTACTGACCTGACCCACGCCCACTTATGGTCCCCCGTGTTGACCACATTCTTGGCCTTGGCCACCTCATCGAGAGGTATGTAGGCGTAGTTGCCATTTATAGGACCACAGACGAAGCCAGTATAACCTGCCATGATTCCATGAATTGCAGAGTGAGCCAAAAGAGTGCAGTATAGGTTGTCGGTGGCATTCGCCGGGACTGCCCGGATCATGTATGTAGGATCGATGTACTTGACTGTGAACAGCTCATTCGGGTGATCCCGGTCCCACCATTTCTTCAGCTCTGACTTCAACCAACCACCAACATCCAAGAACACGAGATTTCCTGATTCATCCCGCTCTTCCTTCTGTGCTGCGGTTCGCGGTATAAGATCCTGTCCAGCACCCTCAGCAACCACCAGCACTGCATGACCGTTCTCTTTTAGTCTCCTGTCAAGAAACTCAAGCAGTCCTCCTTTCCCTTCCAAGAAGAACTCAACTTCAGGAATCAAGCAGCAGTCGACGTCACGATTACTGAGAGTTGCATGCAGAGCAATGTGGCCTGTACTTCGGCCCATCAGTTTCACAAGCCCAATTCCATTAACTGCACTTTCAGCCTCCACATGTGCAGCATTGATTGCTTGTTGTGCCATTTCAACCGCCGTCTGGAAGCCAAATGATCTATCAATAATGCCAATGTCATTATCAACAGTTTTGGGAATTGCAACTACTGCAATCTTTAATTTCCGGCGACATATTTCCTCAAATATCTTTACTGCGCCCCTCATCGTGCCATCACCCCCAATGATGTACACCTGCACCATACTAAAATTAGTCATTGAACAAACAATTTACTATTAGCAGCAATCTTAAAACTAGAATGGTGATGGCAGAAAAGGACCCAACATAAATATGCACAGAATAGTAACAATTTTTGAATCCATGGCCTAAGTCCACAGTATTTAATACTGGACTTGAATAATCAAGTTCTTGAATACCAATAAACTTTTTCTGCTCTCTGCCACTTCATAAAAGTTCTTCTTTTTGAAAATCTTACCTGAGCTTATCAGCTACAGTAGTTTTGGAAACAACTTCCTCACAATATCTTAATAAAGGTGTGCGAATGAATACTCAGTCTGTATATCTGTAATTACCACCTGAAGCAAGTCCCCAGAATAAGGTCTATTTTTCCCATACTTACACCATTCAGATGTTCACCTCATACCTAAAGCAAGTCCCGGATAAGGTCACAGTTTCAAACTTGACAATTGCAAACGCAACTCCCTAAATATCTAAGGATACTCAAGACTCTGTCCCTGTGTTCTATGACAAACATCACTCCAATCTTCTTTGGCTAGTCAAAGGCTCAACGTCATAACAGAGAGAAAAGGCACACATGTACTTGCTAAAGTGCTTCAGACTGTGGATTTCTAGAGATAGTTTACTGAATGCCAATTTGGAAAATATAGCACAAACTTCAGATGAACACAATAAGTTAAGCTATCCAGAGAAAGCTGAAAAATCCATTTGTTGCAGTATGAAAGGAAAATGCAGGACTCCAACAAATATTTTAAGTCATTACATATTTACAAGTACGCTAAGAAATCCGACTTTAAATGATGTCTTTTTGGCTCACTGAAATTCAGAAACAGGAAGAAATTCCTCCTTTCAGCTCAGGTCCTTATTAAGAAAAGTTAAAAGTTCATCAATTGACATTGGGTTTCCAAAAAAATGAACCACATGGAAATTGTCAATTAGCAGAAGTTCTTTTTAAAACCACCTGTGCAACCCAAATTTCCCAAAGATAAAGTGTTGTCAAGTAGTATGTCTCATGTTAATAGGGTTAAGCCCAGAGTTCGTGCATGATTTCAATTGAACAAATTGCATGGGGGGACAGCCCCAGAAATTGATAACTCTCATTGTACCATAAAATGACCGGCTTGGGTAAATGTACAAACTATTAGGAAGCATGGACAACACAACTAAGACTCCATATTAAATCATTGGCAAAGACCAGCACCACCTCATCCAATAGAGAGCCACTTCAACCAACAACTGAACTTCCAGCAATTCGAGGAAAGTCAGTCATAAATCAAACTCCATTGACATTTCACAGCTGAAAAGTTAATGTAAATTCTATAATTAAACCAGATCCCGTTAGAACTCCACTACTAATTGGAGGATATGGCAAAATAGTGCATCCTATGTAAAAGAGACCAAAGATTGCACTGTGTCTGATTCACCACCAACTTACTAGAAAACAAGCAAACTGACCCCACACACACAATCTAATCCCCAACGAAGAGAATCCCTAAAATACAAACCTGATTGAACCCCTTCTCTTCAATAGCATTGACAATCTTTTCGAGATCAAAGCCACCCCTCGAGGTCTCAAGTGCTGTGCCGCCCCTCTTGTGCCACCCGTCAACCATCTTGGGACTCAACTTCACAGGCTCCCTCAAGTAAAACCCTCTGTACCCTGCTGTAATCCCATATATCTCGCGGATGTCATACAACTCCCACAGCCCCACTACAAGCTCTCTGATCACCGTGTTTAGCCCCGGGCACAGCCCTCCGCATGTGACGATTGCCGCCCGTACTTCGGAGGGTTTGAAGAACACGCGCGAGCGCGGGCCTGCCCTGTGGTAGACCGGGTGTGGCGCCGGCACCGGGAACATACCTGTCCCAAAAAGATTACACGCCCAAAAGCTTAATTAACAGACTATGAACAGAGCGTCACAATTTCACAAATTTGGAAGGCACCCACCAAAATATCCATTCCACGAGCTCAAAATATGAAGTTACTCGCTTAGAAAGAACAATAATACTAAGTTAACAGAATAAGACTGCTAAATTTGAGCTGAATTTCAACAGAATCACCAACTTGCATACGATCACGATTCAAGAAACCAGTAATCACGCACTGCCCACGTGGATAAAAGAGAGAACTTTTACACATGAAGAAGACCAAGGAGTACCAGAGAGGTCATAGAGGATCTGACGGAGGATGACGTCGCCGGGGGAGATGTAGAAGCCGTCGGTTGGATGGAAGAAATGGTTGCTGTCGAGCGGGTTGGGCAGAGTCTGGAGGTCCTGGAGGTAGTCGGTGAGGTGGGGGAGTCTCTGGAGGCTCACCGGAGCGAACGAGAAGTGGTCGAACGACTGATCCCGTCGCTGCTGCTGCTCGCTCGGCGACTCTGCGTTGGAAGGAGCGGCGAGGGTGGTGGCTTCCGGGCACGAGACTGCCATTTCCGACGGCGGAGACGACGGCGCGTGAAGAACTCTCGCGGGAAGGGAGGGAGGGAGTTGCAGAGGGTCGGTCGTGGGTAGGTAGTTTCGAGAGCTTTCGGGGTTTGACACGTTGATGAGTTACGTGATGACGCGGAAGAGCATCTGTGGAAGACGACTTGTTTGGGAGAACTGGATGAAGAAGCAACCACACGCATCGTTATTCCACCCTAAACAAATTTACCGGAACTAATTTTGTTATCACTTAAAAGTAATAAGTTTACTCCTCATTGAATTTTATTAAATTTATATTGTCAAATTAGTGAATTTGATGATATAAGATAGGTATATCAATTTTGGGACTTTATCCTCCATTTATCACTTAGGTATATTGATTTATGATTTTTCGTGATATTAATTCAATTTAATAGAAATTAACATAAGGTAAATCTGTCAAATTTGTCACATGTGTATCATTTTTAGGTTTTTTAGAGTCAAAAAATTAGTTTAGAGTAAATTTATCACATCAATACCAATTTAGAGTTTTCCATGATTTTTTTTTTCATGATTCTTTCGATGTTTATAATTCAAATATTGTAACATAATTTTATGTGTTAAACAATAATTTTTATATTTAATTATGATGACATGTTTTGATATTATAAGTTATGTTATAAGATATTATTAAAAAAATGGCGAGAGAAGGAGAATTTGGAGAGAAATTGCCTAAAGTTCGAAAAGATTCCTTCGTTTCCTTCCTCTAATCTTCCTTATACTATTTTTCTCAAGTAAGGCAGCTAGATTCAGAGCGAAAATTTCTTGATTTCAACGGAATACGACAGCTTTAATGGTCAATGGAGAGCTAGCAACAGGAAGATGGAAAAACAGGGACTGCTAATCTGCGTGATCGACAAAAATCGTGTTTTAGAAAGCACCTAAAAATCTCTATATGCATGAAATATTACACGAAAGGGTCCGATAAGAAATTGGCACCAGCAGGATCATTTCCAATTTAGCAAATTAAAATTGTCTCCTCCAACTATTCTCTATTTTCTTTTTCCTTATTTTTGGTTTTTCAAATGGTAGACTTAACTGAGGCCAAGAATCAAATATAAAGGCATCGATCTCATATGATTCCTTTGGGAACATTTTGGGAGAAAGCTTTTGGGAAATCCACTAGAAACAATTCATCGGTCCGGAATATCTTTAAAAATAATTTTTGGCAATTATTTTTGTGTTGATCATATCATATTTATACTTTTAATTCTCACTCTTATATCTTTACTCTACCTTCTTGCAAGATTTGCAATCGAAATCTATACCTAAAATTAAGTCATCTCGTCCCGACATACTGAAAATGTGAAAATCCAAACTTCCCATCTTTTTTTTTTTTTACATGGGAACGCTGGGTTGTTTTAGGCCAATCTTAAACACACCAAGCTTTCAAGACATTCTGCTGACTGGTCTCGGACCACACGAACGTTCAGGAATGCTCGATTTAGGCAGGGTCGAAGTCAGAGGTGAAATCAGACAGCCACGAGCCAGATCACGATGTCCGGATGCGGAAGATTTCACGACATGGCCTCCTTTTTTATGGATCTGGAGACCTGTACACGTACGCATCATGGACGCACACCCCCCTTCAAAAGGACCGCAAGACGGAACCCGCCCCTTTCCCCTTCCTTGCTGGATCGCAGAGGAAGGACACTTGCTTTGACTCCCTTTCCCTTCTTTTCCCTCTGCGAAGCAAAAGCTCTCTCTCCTGCTGAGATTTTTCATTCGACTTCTGTTCCGATTTCTGTGGGCGGTTCTTCGTTTCGGGTCGAATCGAATCGAAACGAAACGAATCGAATCTGTTCTGTAGTGTCTAGTTCGATCCGAGGATGTCGTACGCTTACCTCTTCAAATACATCATCATCGGCGATACGGGTACTCTTAGTGAATTCCCCGATTGATTTTCGCTATTGGGTAGCTTCGATTCTGATACCCTTTTCGGGAAATAGCTGTTGGTCACCGTTTGATTCGAAAGATTGATCTTTTCGAGTAGCTTACGGTTCGGGTTGTGTGATTCGTTATTGGAATTTCTTTGTCTTAACTTGCTTTTTCGATGCGTTTGTCGCGTGCGAGGCTTGAACGCGCTTTTTAATGGCGCCTCCGATGCCTTAATCCTGAAATGGAGTTGCCCGAGTTCTAAATTTTGGATATTTAGTTTTCGGTATTATTGAAATTAGTACTGTTATTGTGAGCTTGGGATGAGGTATCAGCAATGTTTTGGAATTGGGTGTAACGAGTGTGATGTGAGCCTGGCCGCCCTTTCTCTGTAGGAGTTGGAAAATCATGTCTTCTTCTTCAATTTACCGACAAGAGGTTCCAGCCTGTGCATGACTTGACGATTGGTGTTGAGTTTGGGGCCAGGATGATCACCATTGACAACAAACCAATCAAGCTTCAGATTTGGGACACGGTTTGTGTTCTCTCCTCAAACTTGTGTTACTGACAACGCGATGTACATTGGGCATCCTTGGCTTTATCAGTATTTTCTTAGTATATAAGAAACTGGTTGGAATTTGCTGGAGCATTGTTATGTAGTAGTTTAAATATGACAAATTCTCTTGTTCTTTGTGACACCTTTTTGAAGCCGAAGTTTGTGTTATTTATGCCAGGCTGGTCAAGAATCCTTCAGATCCATCACCAGGTCTTACTACAGAGGGGCTGCTGGTGCATTGCTTGTTTATGATATTACAAGGTACATTTTTCCCTGCTGTTGTATATGTTGTTTCTATCATGAGGCAGTTTGCATTTGGATTTAGAGCCTTCTTTTTAATCCTTAAGCAACTGGCTGATGTTGTCCAATCAGATGTCTCCATATATCAGTCTGGAAAGAGCAGTATTCACTTGTTGCTATCGTTGCTATTGTTGCATCTGAAAGTTGCTACATAGTCTGAGTCCTCCAGCCTTGATGCTTTAATGTGGAGATATGCTGTTTCTTAGAACATTTGAATATTAAACCACGATGTCATAAAGCAGCTAAACCTTTTTGAATAGTGGACAGTGGTCCCACAAAAGTTTACATGTACAGAGCAGGATTCTAAGTTCAATTCTTTTGAGGCCCTTGTTTGCCCTTAATTTCCCACCTACACATGAGAGGAAGGGTTAGAATATTTGAATACACAACCAAGCCTCATCTAATACTTTTAAACTTTAAAACATTTAGTAGTGGTCCCTCAAACTTTCACTAGTTTTCAATTCAGATTTTACATGGTAAGCTTTTCTTTTTTTCTAGGAGAGAAACTTTTAATCATCTGGCTAGCTGGCTAGAAGACGCAAGGCAGCATGCAAATGCAAACATGACTATCATGCTCATTGGCAATAAGTGTGATCTTGCTCATAGAAGGGCTGTAAGCACAGAGGAAGGGGAGCAGTTTGCAAAGGAGCATGGTTTAATCTTCATGGAGGCTTCAGCAAAGACTGCTCAGAATGTGGAAGAGGTGATGAATCTACGATTTAAGATGAAGATTTCTTGTCATGCAATTACTTCTTGGCCCTCATAGTTTCCTTGGATTTACCTTATCTGATGGAAGAAGCTTTTCTGACAGGCATTTATCAAGACAGCTGCAACTATATACAAGAAAATTCAGGATGGAGTATTTGATGTGTCAAATGAGGTAAGTTCTGGGTTTTGTCATTCCTTGATATTTTTTTTTTCTTCAGATATGGGTTTATATGATGCATGTTAGGTGTCTGGGATCAGAGAATGGTACAAAGATATTCTATTATTATGCTTTAGTCCTTCTTCTTTTTCAATTTGCCTATAATCAAGTTTGAGATTAGTTCCAATTTCGCAGGTGGTCCTTTATTGTAGGTGATCATGTCTTCTTGCAGTTGTTCTTAGAATTAAGTTATTCTTTAAGATATGATTTGGCCAGAAAGAAGAGACATACTATTCATTATTTCGCATTTCCTTTCTGCTGGATATGTACATTGTAAATTCATGTCAGTAGTTTTGATTGCTCAGAATCTTCGATGCATGCTATCAATTTTTTATTTCCAAATTGTAGAAAAGAATACAAGAACCTGTTTGCAAATGTGGTAGTTCCTTATCAATGCAATTCAATAATTGACTACTTTTAAGTCTTGACATGGCTGTGCTTAGTTATGCTATTATTGTTGTGGTCATTTTGCAATATATTCTCTAGAAAGATCAATCTCCAAAGACATAGTCATTCTTGCTACAAGAATGTGCTTTTTTTTTTTTCCAGGCTTGCATTTTAAAGTGAGAATAGAGGACAAGATAATTAGGTCATTGATTTGTATGGTATTGTCCATTCATATTGCTCGCCTTTGTTAATAGGATTACAGCTGTATTAATTGAGTCCATATTAGCAGATGATCATATCAGAGTATTTGTATTATTGACCAAAATGGTCAGGGTTGACATGCTGGAATGTGGTTAGCATTGTATACAATTTTCTAAAGTAGGTTCGGGCCATCTTTTGCAGTCTTATGGAATAAAAGTGGGCTACGGTGGAATTCCCGGTCCATCAGGAGGCAGAGATGGTGGTGTTTCGCAATCTGGAGGATGTTGCGGCTAGACCTGAATTGGATCTTCACTTCACTCAAGATACCTTGACTTTGCTTTATCTCTTATTTGCAGTCTGAAATGTGACTTAATATTTGTAAGTAAAAACTTTTACAGTTGACATGCCTGAAGTTGTGTTGGTGATCTTGATTGTAAAGTCAGCAATGTGTGCAGCTTCATCTGTAAGTGGTCTGGGAACAATCAACAAGTTGTTGTAATACAAGGAAAAGGGGCCATTCTTTTTGTTTGTTTCATAACTTTTTCTTGCTGTTCTCGAAGTTTATTCTGTCTCCTTGAGCCAATTCAAGATGGTTGAACTAGGTACAAGTTCATTGTACGTACTAGTTAATCTATTTAGACATGCACTATCATATTATGGGCAATCTAAGCAATTGGGAAATGACATTCTTGTGAAGATCTGTCGGATTGTCTACTTTGGATCTTTGTGGATTAAAATACTACTACTATCTAAGTTGCTAATTTGATTGTGAGTTGTCTGTAGAGTGTATTCTTTTGAAACTGTTTATTTTATGCAATTGGGCCACAATAATCTATTGAGTTTCAGAATATTTGTACGCTCTCCTCCTGTTTATCGCGCAATGTAATTTCCAACGGGTGTTTTAATCAGACTTGGATATGACAAGACATGCATGGATAGGGATTTCATCACTGATTAGTGATTATCTAGGGTAGATAGTCTGTTTTTTCTTGTGCAATCAGCACCGAAATCATTTTGGACAGTGTGACCGTTATAGTCAACTGCTGCTGAAGATTGAGTATCTAATGAGAAGTTGTTAGCAGATATCTGGCGAATGTTCTTTCTGTTTGCATGGAACTAGTTGGCACTATGCCTGGCTATGGTTTCTACCGTTCTTAGTTTTAGGGAACATCAGTAGTACTTTAAGAGTTTCTGCTACGTTATGTGAGGAATCTTAGAGATCTTGTTTCTGGTTTAACCCACTGTCCTGCTCTGAAACTAGGAAAATCAGATTGGTCAAGCAACTTACAAAACAATGATAAGCTCAAAATTCTACTGCGAAGACATGCTTTTCGATGTCCATCCTGTCATAGCTACCAGCATTGATCTGTTTCCCATCTTCTGGTTGTCCGCGGCGCCACGCTCGAGTGTCTAGAACTACAATGCACACGTATAGACAGATCGTAGCGAGCTCTGGCTGCTGGATCAGATAATATGGCATAGGCACTATTAATTTCGACAAAATTGCCCTCATCTCCATTTGCTGAAGCCGAGTCTGGGTGGTAGAGCTTCGCCAAGCTACGGTAAGCAGCCTTGATCTCCGCCTGGGAAGCAGAAGCCTTGACGTGAAGCACCTGGTACAGCGTGGCCGATGAGTCCCTAACAGTCGAGACCGGCTCGACAGTCGCCGTGGCAGCCGCCGAGATGACATTGGACTTCTTGGGACGTGATTTTCCGAAATTCGCCGGAGGGCATGAGCAGGAAGGAAGATGAGGGAGCTGAAGAGACCCAAGCTTGGACATGCTGCAGGGGAGAGGCAACACAAGGTGAAAGTCAAAGAAGAGAAGGGCAAGGAGCTTCTCAGCTGTCAGGACTGGTTGTGGGGGGGGATGGATGTTAAAAGAGGTGAAGTGGGGAGAGAGAAGTGGGGGATGCGGTGGGCGCCAACAAGTTTTTCTTGAAATGGTATGTTTTAGCAGGTTTTTCTTTTCTTGGTTTGTCCTGCTGCACATGGTTCAATGAAAAGTGCCTTTGCTTCAATTGGAGATCATCGTCGGCCAGCCGTTCACGTCACACTTCTCGTGATGGGGCTGACAGAGAGAGGAAAGGGTTTTGTATTGCTGGGAAAACGACCATTTCAACTTAGAAAAGGAGAGTCGACACGTGACGATGCTCTGACCACGGAGAGAAAGCAAGTGTCGCGGTGCAAAACGGAAACTGCCGAAGCTTTCCGGAAGAGCTTGGTTTTCTATGTACTGCGCCTAAACTGCGGTCGGGATTTCGCTTCTCATCGCATCTTCCGGTGCACAGCCTAACAGACCAAACGTATCCCTACAAATATCCTTCGGTAATTGTCGTGGCACATAATAAAATCAGATATCTTCAGAGCCATCTTTGGAGCGCGATATTTTATTTGAATATTTACATTCAGGTTACGTTTATCAATATAAATGGATCATATAAAATTTAATCAAATTTTATAAATGGATAAAATGGATATATTTACATCATATTTGATTTGATATAACCCCATATCAATATAATGGACCACAAATTTTATAAATGGATGTTTATTTTATTTTATTTTTATTTATTTATTATTTTATTTTGCTCTCCTTTTTAATTAATTCCTTTTTTATTTCTTTATTCCCCTTCTGACATTCTCTAATAAAATTATATTAAATGAAAATTGTACTAATATATATAATATACTAAAACACCTAAATATGTAATAAATATATATTTATTTATTGAATTTATATTATAAGATAGAATTAAATTTGAATATATGAATAAAAATAAGATTAAATTAAAAACCAAAATGTTATTTTTTGTTATTTTAAATTTCTAATATTATAATTCAAAAATTATTTATGTTGAAATATAATATTAGATTTGTTTGTTTAAGAAGTACGTTATTCGAGAAATATAACTTTCCTATTGTGAAATAAGAAGTTCTATACACCTTTATCCCACCTCTCTCATAGAATAATTTTATCCGGCCCATGTTCTCATTATACTCGACTTTATCTTATCTTGAATAGGCACCAAACGTAGGATAGGATAAATTTTTTATCCATCTTGAATTTTATCTTGACTACCAAATGCAATCTTAAGAAATTTTACCACGGAAAACATCAAGATATCGAGGGATGCCCGTGACAAAGGGTGAGCATCAGTTTAGGATCAATCTTAGATAAACCCTAGACTAGCTTAAACCCAGCCCAAACCTAAAGGTCTTAGTCCAATTTAAGAAAACTTAGTCGGTCCTTGAACCTAAGATTTCTGAACTAACACTATACGAGTTTGTCTTCGATCTTAAGAGTTTAGGGTTAATCCAAATCCAAATAAACCCTAACTATATATATTTTTTATCTATTCTAAAAAACAAACATTAACTTAAACAGCGTTAAATGGTGTCATCCTCCTCCATCTCTAGTACTCTTGTTTTCTTCTTCTTTTATCTTTTTCAATTTGTCAAGTAAAATTGAGAGAAACAACTTTATTTATGAGAAACTTCACCCCCACTTGTGAGCAACCTCGCCTTGCTTGCAACAAACGACAGGGGCTCAACATTCTCACCATTCGCCACTCAATGCTTGTGTCACTAGCCTCACTCATTGTTGAGTAAATTGGTTGGTCCCAAATTGACCCTATAACCGGACCAAACTCATAAAGTGGGTTTGATTTTCGATATTAGGCTCAAGCAAATTGGTCTCCGGTCCTAAAATTGATGATCAATACTGTGCGGTTAATATATGGGTTAGGCATTAGATTGATCCAACCCGGACTATGCTCATCCTTTTATATGGCAATTCTTAAAATCATAAGGGTGTAGACATCTTATCCAACCTCATAAGCTAGAGTTTACATGACTGTGTCATGTGGCTAATCTCTACAAATCACCTTGCACTGGGTATGAGATTAAAAGTAACTTTTTGTGGAATTTTTCTAGAAGTACCGGTCCTTCTTCTTCTTTTTTTCTCTTTGTTTATATTTTGCCCGTCTGAATTGAGTTTTACTTTTTACATAACTTAAACTCTGATGTACTTTTAACTCTTTTATTTGTTAAGTACGAAGATACCTGAAAATTTAAGTGGCATATATTTAAAAATAATGATAGTTTTCTGATGCAACTTTAGTTATCTTATGTTTTTCCCTAATTCCTCTAAATAATCAATAAGAGAAATTGCTCAGCCTTGAGCAATTAGTTAAATGATGGCTAAGAAGAATTTATGTAATTTAATTTCTTTTTTTTTTTACCATAGATATTTTTTATATTTGATCAAAATAATTAGTTGACTCATAAATGTCAATGTTCATGGTGATACAATTCTCGTAGTCTGCCGCAATCGGACAGAAACCTGCGCAAGACATAGAGCAAAACGCAATGGCGGGCTGATACGGTCGGCATCCGATTCCACATCTCCTCGGTGCGTTCTTCGCCCTCTCGCGATGAAGATGCGAACTTGGTGTCGCAAGATCGTTTCTTTCGACCAGTACGCCATTGCTAGACCAGTCGTCTCGAGACCCATTACCTCCTCTGCCACTCACGCAGCCTTCTCGGACCCAGATGCGTCAGAAGGTGAGAGCTCGAATGATCCTTGTGTTATACAGACCAAGGACCTTCTTCGCAGAAGCTCGGGCCCTGGGACTGGGCTTCACGTCCTCGACTTGCTCGACCGAGGGATGCTGCAGCCTGATCGAGCTCTGTACAACAGCATGCTGAGGAGATGTACTCAGTTGAGGAAGATCAATGAGGGGGAGTTGGTTTGTGCCCACGTTCTCAAGTCGATGTTCAAGCATGATAGGCTTATCCACAATACGATCCTCAACATGTATGCAAAGTGCGGTCTCATGGACGAAGCTCGGAAGTTGTTCGATGAAATGCCCGTGAGAGATATGGTCACTTGGACTACTATGATAAGTGGGTATTCCCAGAACAACCAGTCTGATGGGGCAGTTGCTTTGTTTCCGCAGATGCTTCGGATGGGTTTGCAGCCAAATGAATTTACATTGTCTAGTCTTCTCAAGGCTCTTGGGTTCTGGCCCAGTGATAATTGCGGCAGGCAGCTTCATGCCTATTGTTTGAAATATGGATATTGTTCGAATCTTTATGTAGGTAGTGCTTTGGTTGACATGTACGCAAGGCATGACCAAATTGATGAAGCGCGGTCGATTTTCTGTCTGCTGGTGGACAAAAATGAGGTCTCGTGGAATGCTTTGATTGCTGGATATGCTAGGAAAGGCGAGGGTGAGCGTGCTCTTTGTATGCTGCAGGAGATGCTGAGGGCTGGTTTCGAGCCCACTCATTTCACGTACTCCAGTGTGTTTGGTGCCTTATCAGCCACAGGATCTTTGGAGCAGGGTAAATGGGTCCATGCTCATATGATCAAATCAGGGGGTCAGCTTATTGAGTTTGTGGGAAATGCTCTTCTTGACATGTACGCGAAGTCCAGTAGTATTGAGGATGCTGAAAAAGTTTTTTATAGATTGTTGAGACGGGATTTAGTTTCTTGGAATTCACTGCTCACTGGATATGCCAAACATGGATGTGGGAGGGAATGTGTGAGCAAATTTGAGGAATTGCTGAGGATAGGAATTCAACCGAATGACATAACCTTCCTCTGTGTTCTGAATGCTTGTAGTCATGCTGGACTTTTGGACGAAGGGCATTACTATTTTCATTTGATGAAGAAGTATAATGTTGAGGCCCGCATTGTGCATCACGTAACAATAGTTGATCTTCTGGGTCGAGCGGGTCTTTTGGATCGAGCAAAAAAGTTCATAGAGGAGATGCCAATTGAACCTACTGCGGAAATCTGGGGAGCATTGCTTGGTGCTTGTAGGATGCATAAAGACTTGAAGTTGGGAGCATATGCAGCGGAACGGGTTTTTGAGCTCAATCCCAATGATTCGGGGCCCCACGTGTTGTTGTCTAACATACATGCTTCGGCAGGTAGATGGGGTGATGTGGTTAAAGTGAGAAGGATGATGCAGAAGAGTGGGGTGAAAAAGGAGCCCGCATGTAGTTGGGTGGATATCAAGAACAAGGTCCATATGTTTGTGGCTAATGATGATTCTCATCCACATTTAAAAGAAATCCGAAAGATGTGGGAAGAAGTCAGTGCAAAGATCAAGGAGATAGGTTATGTTCCAGACACTAGCCATGTGCTTTTCTTTGCGGATGAACAAGAGAGGGAATCGAGATTGCAACACCATAGCGAGAAGCTTGCTTTGGCATTTGCACTTCTAAATACACCCCCTGGATCTACCATCCGGATCAAGAAGAACATCAGAGTTTGTGGTGATTGTCACTCGGCATTTAAGCTTGCATCGAAAGTGTTGGATAGAGAAATCATCCTGAGAGATACCAATAGATTCCATCACTTCCATGATGGCTCCTGTTCCTGTGGGGACTATTGGTAATCAATAATGCAAGTTAGAATGCATAACCATATGGGGTTGACTGTGGTGATTGGTGATTCTACTGCTTACTTATCTGCTGCTTTCATTGGCCATAAATTTGAATCTATGGCATTGCCTGCTTGGCACGAACCCAAGCAGGTTTTGTGCCCTGCAATTGTAGTAATGAAGAGTCTGGTGGAGTTGATTGAATAGGAGAGTCCCTTAGGCAGCTCCCAAAATAGTAGATCGGCATGGCCTGTGAATGAGCTGAATGAATGCACGGGGTGATGCTGGAGTTTGGAAGGACTTGGCTATGGCGACTCATGGAAAGCCAGAGAGTAGAGTTTTTGTCATTTTGGTAATCAGCCTACCATCTGTTTCTCGAGCTTTGTCATATGGCAGTGAAGAAAGGGATTCTCGGCCTGGTTGCATGGTAGTTATCATTTTGGATCAAGCGATAATGGGCAACCATCAGGATGGCTTCCCTATTGATTGTTGGCATGCTCATTGCAGACACGAAACTTATAGCTTGTGCACACTCATACCGGAGTTAGATTTTATAAATCTAGATAAACATGAATCTCGGGTGAGAGCTTATCCCTTGGTTAATTTTTGTTCACATGGACAAGGCAATCAACTGATGAAGCTTGATATCAAGCATAAGACGATTCTTATGCTAGAAAAGCATGGTCTTTGCTATCAAAAGGCATGAACCCATCAAAAGGAACTCATAAGTGAAGATCGTGTTGAAAGCGGATAACAAGGAAGCAAGAGCAACCTTCTGAGGTCGGCAAGACGAATGCCCAGGTAGTTGCCATAAGAATGAAGTTCTTTTCTTTCCCATGTCACATGGACAGCGTTCACGCATATCACAGAATAGGCATTCGAATGTCAAATTTGACAGGATAGCGGCCCCACAAGCTGCACGTCGCTTCAAGGTTCAAGGTTGAACGGTACTGAATTCTCCCTAGATCAAATCCTGGTACCCTTTAGGAGATGTGTCTCCTGCATCATGTGAGACGGTGATGTATCTTGGATCTCGTTCAGTTCCAATTTTGACCCATTTCATTGTTTTTTTTTTTTTTTTGATAACCCGAGAACCCCGCACGGCCAACAGCCGGAGAGGTAACAGCAGTGTAAAATCCTAAAATCATGATTTGCAATTTCGTATTCTCTCCTCCTCCCTCCCTGATCTCTTCATTTAAGCATAACTTCCCTGTGTTTCGCCATGGGTTTCATGAACGTAGGCTTGGTACCGAGGGTCGAACGGCCAGCCAAATGAGGGTGAAATAAACGAGAGAAAATTCACATTTTCTAGTTCTTGATTCCCATCTTTTTCTGTCTTTTGCTGGAGTCATTTTCAATGGTCATGGGATATTGTCCGTATAGTTGCCCAATTTCGGACATTTTCATAACAAATAAAACGCATGACGTAGCAGTATGATTCATGCTTTGCTGTTGCATGAAAAATGCCAGATACAGGGTTTGTTGGTAAATCAGCCTTTTTCTCCTTCCTTCCTAATGGCAAGGCGGTTTCGTACCCAAAAAAGATTGTCTTTGCCTCATCATCCGGCCACGAATTAACAATGAATTGACAGGGAGATCAAGGACAAAAGGTAGAGCTTTCAACGAGGCCTTTTCAAGTAATAGTTACATAGGATTTCCATAGACAAGTCGATCCTCAAGATATTTTTAACCCAAAGAAAATGAGTTACGAAGACCGTGAAAACGTGCATTTGCATCACATGGCATGCTAGAAGGAAGGGTTGTTGAATCTTGCATTGCAATGTACAGATGTACATTCATCCTAGGGAAATGAAAGGTTGTCGTTGATGATGAAAAATATAAAGGAAAATATAAAAGGAAGTTTCAGGTGAGGTTGTGTGTGGGTGTGAAAGGGAGAGAGAGAGAGGGAGAGGGAGAGGGAGAGGGAGAAGAAGGAGGTGACTCTTGGCAACTGCGTGGCAAGAAAAGAGCAGAAGGTGTTCCTTGGTGGACTGCGAGGCAACCATGGGAACGAGAAACGCTCTTGCATGGTGGTGGTGTCTTCACCTTCACTAATTTTAGTCTCCCCCTCACGAAAAACGCCCACGACAAAAAGAAAAAAGAGATTTAATCAGCTTCAGGCGTTTCAAATCCCCCCCGCAAAAAAAGCAACCACCTTCACCTTCTCCTTTATCCTTCCTTGCTGCACCAATATCACCCCCCAAAAAAAAAGGAAAAAGAAAAAAAGAGAGAGAAGTTATATAAAGGTACGTGTGTTAGCTGTATATGTATGTCTCTCTGTTGAGAAAAACAATTCGAGTTGGAGCTGGTGACGAAGGAAGAGCGACTGCATTGACAGGTTTGGCACAAGAAAGCCTGAATCATGTTCATCTGGATTCCAGGTCTTGTTTGTTTGTTTGTTTGTTTTGTCCTTTTCTGTGCCCACTTTAACCATGTCATTCAACTGCTTTCAAGCTGTTATAAATTTTTTCCTCTTGCCATTCATGGTTATGCAGAATCATGTTTTGGCTTGCAATGACTTTTTTTCTACCTTCATAAATTTCACTGCATAGTCGTTTTATGCAGATCAATATCAGATCAGTGTTCCTTTGATATGCATCATCTTGCATGGATTTTGATTGTGAGCTAATAATTATTTCCTTGACAGAAAGCTGAGTGAAAATGATGGAGGCTCAGAGCAGGAAAAGAGGAAGGGAAGGAGATGTGGAGGACAGCCAGATTGATACCTCAGACAGCTCCTCCTCCAAGAGACAATTAGTTGGTATCAGTTGTGAGCACAGCAACAATCATGAGGATCACAGAGACAAAAAACTAGAGGAGAAGAGTAATTGCAATGATGAAGCATTGGATGAGTGGGACTATTGCATGTCCTCCTTGGGAGTGTTTGATTTCCCATGGCTGAGGGAAGGCGATGGCATGATCTTCGGGTCGGAGGAGGACGGCGAGAGCAAAGTCGAGGACACGTTCCCATTCTCCCTGTCTTTCCCAGCTGACCATGGCATGAGTTCTGTGAGCCATTGTCGTGCCAGAACAACTCAGCATCGTTGCTAGATTCACCAGGCTACCATCACGACGTACTGTCACCGGACCGACAACAGTTGTCAGCACCAGGCGGTGATGATCTGGAGGGGCTGGATTGCATTTGGAGCTCCGTCCTCAATCAGCCTCTTGAAGGAGCGCTCTGAACCAACTCCACATTGCAATCCTTGACATATATCATCATCCAATTTCACTTTTCACATAGTTTCTTCCTTTCTTGTTGTCTGTTTTTGTTTACAGTAATGTGATTTAAAGCATTGCATAGTCAACAACTGAACATATCAATAGTTCTTCAAGAAAAGACATGGCAAGTCTCAGGTATGCCAAGAAGCTTAGATGTATTTGAAATCAGTTTTGAGATGGGCTTAGCTGACAGTCTTTCAATCTTAGAGCGGCCAGCACATCAATGTTGTAAATCTCACCAAAAAAGGAAGGCAAGTAATGGATTGATACAAGTTTCAAAAGACTCAAAACTCTGCCAAACGTAACCGATCGCAAAAGCTTGAAGTGGCCTGATTTCGCTGATTCGAATGAAGACCAATTCAAGATTTTGGACGTCTTCTTCAATTTCTTTTTCTTATCGGGCTGGATTCCGGCCTTCAAGCTAATCACTATTCCACTTCCCTCACTGTGTTTTGACCATTTCATCCTTTGTGGGTCCACGTTTTTGGCATTCAAGTGATGATGGTTCCACTTCTTTTATTGCCCTTGTGCCTAGCACAGGCCCTTGTTTTGGCAATTCTCAAGGCAACAGTAATGGTTATGGTAAACAACCAAGTTGACCAAGAAGAAGATAATCCCGCCATAATGAACCAACTGGAGCATCACCAGACACCACCTCTAATCAATAATCAACACCACCATCACCATTCGCAAGCGTCTTTTCCAGGAGCTCTCCGTCCAGCTCTGGCTTGCTGCTGCCACTCTCCTCGATCCTCACCGACCACCGCCACTCCCGCCATCAATAGCTTAGCATTCTCAAGCTCAGCTCTGGCACTGGTTGAAGTGTTGGCCTTAACCATGAGCGCTAGAAACTAACTATTCCCTCCATCTTTCACCATCATAATGAATCCACACACTCGAGAGCACACAAGAAGTAGGTGCAAAATTTTCAGAGTTGAAAATCACCGATTCCCCTTCAAAGAGAGGCTAACTGTAGTGGCGTGAAGAAGGTAAAACGATCAAAGATGAGAGAGAAAAGAACAGAGACTCAAGCTAAATATGTTTGGAAATTGCACCGCGGGAGAAGCTTTCTAGAGGCTTTTTTCTCAAAACCCAGAAAGCAAAATCGATACGTGAGATAGAACTGAAAAGGTAAGTATAGATTTTTTGTAATGCCGTGGGTAATTATTGCAAAGTAAAACCCTCAAGGAAAGAAAAACCAAATAAAAGAATGGGAGAAGTATCCTTCAGATGAAAAACATGGGATCCACAAAGGATCAACTGGTCAAAAATTCATGAAATAGAGTGGATTAATAATAGAAGGAGTGGAAAAAAAGCGAAAAGGTTTTCAATTATATCCATGTTTTGATTCTTATTTTAGATGCGGTTTGCGACTGTAATTGAGATTTGTAAAATTTTGAGCACCATCATGTTTGTCGTTAGTAATTTACATGAGCATATGATTGGGATTTCCAGATTTTGATCTTCGAATTGAATATATTAATTAAATTTGAGAAATTAATTTTTCCATCTAGATAATGGACCCGAGTCGAATCAAACTGAACAATTTTTTCACGATCCGGGCCGAGCTTCCTCATCAAGGTCTGGAGCTTCGGATCCACTAAGTTTGGGCTGGGCCTAGACTTTCAAATGAGAAGAACTGCCTGTCTCTTGGTTCATGTTTAGATCCCAGTCAGGGCAATTTCTCAGCAAAAGACTCCAAGAAAAACTAAACATCTCCCTCTGTCCTAAATAGTCAATGACAACAAAAAAATCATGACATTTCCCAGAAAGGAAGCCTAGTTTTAAGCATGCTATGGTCCCCCACCACATGTTAACAAGTGGTATTTGAAAATTGGTTTATAAAACTGATTCTTTTAGTAACATGACACAGTCTTATTGAGTATCAAATATGACTGTAGGGGATTCATCTAGCAGTTATGATAAATTAATTAATAAAGCAGAAAAAAAAGGAAAGACGAGGTGGATATAATTTGATGCACGGGAAAATAAAAAAAAATGATTCCAAAACCCCATTTATTTCATGAAAAATTGATGATTTTGAAAACATTTTCTCCAAAAATCTCTTAAATTCATTAGTTGATGAAAAATGTTGTTATCATCGACGCCAATTTCTATCTAAACATCTTCTTTTTTGTTCATTTAATTTTACAAGCAACACGAGCAATTATTTGTAAAAACTTGGAACTTGAAGACAGAGAGAGAGAGAATGATCCAGTCAATTACAGCCCAAAAAGGGAATGTGGCAACTATCAATATCCATTGGAGTGGCAAAATTACAAAACAAATTTGGAAACTGTTTGAAAGCTCATTACAGTTAAACAAAACAAAACAAAACAAAACAAAACGTGCTTTTATTCTATTTATAAATCATATATATTAGGAAAAAAAAAAAGCAGGCGAAAGACGAACATCTGATTTAAGGATGGGGGGTCGACCCCAACAGAGCATTTGCACGAGCAGACAGCCTCAGCCACAGAGAGAGCCGTTGCGTTGTACCGACACTTCTCTATCACCATTCCCTTTCTCTTGCCGACAATTATTATTATTATATTCTCCATTTTTTCCATTTTTTTAGAAATGATTTTTATTTCGTTTGGATTTTTGGCTAAAAGAGGGGGGTCTACTTACATTATGGGGGTTGGTCTTGTCTTATAACGACCGGTCGTTTTTTCTAATGACGGGTGCCGCTTCCCAGATGCCTAGGGTTGGTTGAATAAAATGCATAATGAATTAGTCCAATCTTAGTTGCTATATATTCAACCATATATAATATTATAATAATTTTTCTTTTTTTGGGTATAAAGTGACAGTTTCAGCTTTGCCTATGTGGGGATACATCAATTAATGGCTTAATTCGGATGCCCTGTGCTTTGGATTCATATGATGTCTTTTTCGGATTCAAAGATGATGAGTCATTTTGAGCTTTAATAAAAACCATAATCAGCTATATTGGATAAATTAAATTCGGTGTAACATTTTGAGATCGGAATTACAACACTCAGTTCTCTTGACAAAAACAAATGGTCAAAGATGCATTGAGCGTGACGCTACTTTTTAAAAAAAATTTAGGAGTTGAATAATCGGTTGGAAAGTTTTCTAACTAAACTATGTTAAAGTAATACGGAATTACAAGATGAATGAGCATAAAATATGATGTCTCAGTACACCCAAGCTAATCTTGGAAGAAGACTATATAAGAATTTTCACGATACTTGTTATATAATGATTGAATTACCCATTTTAATTTTTTGGATCGAGAAACTAAAACTTAAATTCCTTATTTCATAGACCTCGTTGACAAAATAGGCATTTATCATGATCACTATCTATCTTTTCATCTAGATCAGGGCAAGCAATTTATTAAGTTGGCAGCTGGAAAGCAATTTCACTTTAGTAGAAAACCTTGCGAAGGAACCCCTTTTCAAAGCGTGGAAAGAGAAGCTCTGTTGGTGCTATTCTAAGAAATAGACCCAAACAAAATAGACTTCCTAAGAAAATAAGAAAAGCTCTAGACACACCCTGTTACTTGGAGTACGTTCAGTAACATTTCTACTTTGAGAATAATTTCTTTTGAGAAATAGTTTTTTTATTTATTTCTACTCTCTAGAACAATTTCTGAATAAAATAAATTGTTTGGTAATTATAAAAATTTCTTATTCTCGGAATAAAAAAAGAATACAAATACGTTTGGTACCGACAAATTTTATTTTTTTTTCGATGGCGGTGGGTGGCGACCAGTGGGGGCAAGGGGCGACGATCGGCCAATCAGTGATTGGTGACCAGTGACCAACGACAGCCGGTGACCAACCATTGACGGTCGATGGTTAGTCGCCAGTCGCCAATCACTGATCGGCCAATCGCCACCAATCGTCGGTCGCAGGTCGCCGGGCCATCCTTCGTTGAGCGAAGGGCAGCGGTTGGAGTTCAACGGGTGATGGTCGATGGACGGCAGTTAATCATGAGTAATAACTCAAAAAATAATTTCTAGAAATTGTTCCTAGGAACTTTTCATTTCTACTCCTAGGAACAACTTTCTATTATTGGGAATAGAAAAATCAGTTGGCATTAATTACTAAACAAATTTATGTTCTTTTTCTATGCCAGAGAACAAAAGAACAGAAAAACAAAGAAATTGGATGGATTCCAAACAGACCCTTGGCATCAACAACAATGGAAACAAGAAAAAATAATAATGCGGGTGATAACTATTAAAATTTATATTATCAAAAATCTCAAATTCATACATCAAAACACTTTTTATTTCAAAATTAATGTTCATCTCGTGATAAATCTCATACCGGTACTATTATGACACAATTTGCTTATAATTGATTTTTGTCTCACAAAAAATCTAAAAATGATATTTTTTTCATGCATTTACTCCAAGCCATTTACTTTTTATGGAAATTCTCAACTGATGTGGATTCCCACGCGGTAAATAGACTGTGAAATAGCAAAGGCTGTAGAGAAATTGATATTCGATTCGAGCAAGGAAAAAAGAAGAGATAAAGTGCATTATTCACTAAACAAATTTAACTAGAACTTTGGTGATATATTCTCCCTTTTTACATGGCAAAGAATGGCCTCGGGGGCCATCCTACTTGTTCAATGGATATATCATTAGTGAGTTAACAAGAGTATATTCCTTATTTTAACACGCTAGTACTCGCACGACCTAACGCTTCATTTGATACAGTATCTTTATTGAACCTTATCTCTCTTTACCCTCCGTTTGTATTACGTCCAAGAATGCCAAGGTCTGCACGAGACCTATATAGAGCAGTTCAAGGACCTATTTAGGTTCGCTATTTTCTCCCTTTCTTAGGGAAAAAGAGATCCAAAAAATTAAATTGTTAATATTACAAAAAATCATAAATTTGTACATATGTAATAAATTTACCCAAACCGGTACACTTGTGATAAATTTACTCTATATTAGTTTCCATTAAATTTTACTGTTAAATTGCCGAGTTGAATGACATGTGAAAATCAATTAATACACCGATTTGAGATTTTATTCTATGTTTATCATAGTTCATCTAATTTAATAGATGATATATTTGTCACAAATATATTAATTTATTTTTATGAATGTCAAAATATTAATTTGGATTAAATTTATGATAAATATACTAATTTGACTTTTAACCGTATTGGGAATTTTTTGGTGATATTAACCAAAAATTTATAACTCTTTCTTTCTTTGGTAAGTTTTTCACTTATTTCAAGCAGCGAATTCGTTCAGGCCTGCCCTTCTAGACTTGTTCTAGTTCGCTCACTCGTGACAGCTCATTTGCGTCCTCGCCGCGTGAGTTTTCCTTTCCGTTTTGCACTTCTTCTTATCCCAACCGGGGCTTACCTTTTACCCTTTGGGGGAAGTCTCGTCGAACAACGTGGAAAAGCCCTGAAATTTGTTGGAATATATCGACAATTACCTACACAGTTCATGATTCTCTCTCTTCCTCTCTCTCTCTCTCTCTCTCTCTCTTCTTTCTTCCTAGACATTATCAACGCCCTTTGCTTTACTCTTCCAGTTACAGGAAGGTAGAGGACCACGCCCCCTCCCTCGCAAGAATTCTCTCCATCCCAACGGCGGCCGGTGCCTTCCTTCCGCGGCGTTTCTTCAATGTGAGTTGAGATTCGAGGCTTGGGGAGCTGGGTTTTGAGTAGCCGCCATCTGGGTCTTTGTTTTGGGCCTCAAGGAAGGAGCTTTCCGGGTCTCTCTTCCCTTTCTTGTTCGTTCGCGATCTGGGTTTGGAGATTCTTGGGGTTCGCGAGAGGGAAATGATGTTGGTGAGGAACGTGGTGGTGTTGATGCTGCTGGTGACGGTTATCGCTCCGATTGTTCTCTACACTGATAGAATCGGCACTTTCAAATCTGCTTCTTGTGAGTCTCTTTCTTCGATTTTTATGATTTTTTCCCACAAGTTCTTTCAAGAAAATGAATCTTACTCTGAAATTTCAGATTTTGATTGGCTCACGTCTCTCTTTCTCTCTCCGAGTCTTACGTGCATTGGTTTTTTGCCCCTTTGTGTATATCTTGCAGCTCGGAATGAATTCATAGAGGAAGTCACAGCCTTCGTAAGTTTTTTCCTTCCACCTGCAATTGTAGATTTATTTCACGAGCACCCAAGAAGATTAATTACTGATTTTCGGCGATTTTGCTTGGTGTTGATGCTCAGACTTTTAGTGGGGAGGCAGGGCGTTTGAATGTGCTTCCACAGGTATATATCAGTCCTGGTGTTATTAATTGTTTCTTGTGTTGCTTCTCTCTCTCTCTCTCTGGTTGTCTGTGCTGTTAATTACTGAGATCTAGCTCTCGCCCCTTTTGTTTTGGAAGCAGGAATCATCAGCAACTCTTAAAGAACCGATTGGATTAGTGTACACAGATAATACCACCGAAGGTACTCTTTTCGGATTGATTTTTCTGTCTGATTTGGATTTGGATATGTTTTGCTGCTTCTGCTACACATCAAATTGCGTGATATAAGTTCTGTGAATCTTGTACCAGACAAATTTTGTCAATCAGTGGAGATTTTTCTTCAAGTTCTGCTTTTAGTTATTCAATTTTTATTTTGTTGATATTTTAAATTAGATTTGCAAAAACTAGAGGGAGTAGAGCATAAATCTGCAAGAGTATTGTCAGCAACGATGGATGACAGTCAAGCTCAAAAGGCAAACCCCATCAGACAGGTCACTGATGGGAATAATCAAGAAATGCAGAGTGGAGTTTCAGAAAAGTCTACTGTGGCAGCTGAAAATGAAGTCAGGAGAGAAGGGAAAATTCCCAAGGACAAGGATGGGAAAGCTAGAGTTTCCAGGCGGTCATCATCAAATAATGTTGCACAGAATGTGGTAAATTCATCTCTACCCTGACTAGTTTTCATGCAGTGGGTTTGCTTGTCAAATCTCTTAGGGATTGAGAATATGGTGCAGTAAAGACTTGTCTTGTGCTTTTCTTCTTGGTCCCTAAACTAATAAAACTTGCAAGCAGGCCTTATGTTGAAATTGTTTTTTTCAGTTTAGGAGTTCTTTTAGTTGCTTTAAATTTTGGGTTAGTGATTTCTTACAAGGGCCTGAGTTTTTTTTTTTTTTTTCCATAATGCATGTAGGGTTGGGCATTAGTAGTGACTTTAGGATTTGATTAATTGCTTATGAGAATCCCCTTTTGTCCTTCCTTTCTTACCTGTCGAGGTAGAGAGCACAGTCGATTGATTGATTTTATCCATCAGTTTTGTTGTTTAGGCCATCAACTCCTATGCACGGTTTTTTCGGTCGATTTCTTGAATGTTTCAACTTTTGAAAATCCATTGAGAAATGAATGAACTTTTAGGTCTCAGAGAGTGTAATTTGACTCCATATAATTGTGATTTCACAATTCTTGTTCAGGAAGTGAAAGCTGAAAACCAGTCTCCTAAGACTCCTGTCATCCCTGGAAAACTAGAGACTGCAAAATCTGGAGAGGGACAGGATGGGCAAATGGCAGCGCCTGATGCTCGTGTCCGGCAGCTTAAAGATCAGTTGATCAGGGCCAAAGTTTACTTATCTCTACCGGCCACTAAGAATAATCCTCATTTCACTAGAGAGCTTCGACAGCGTATCAAAGAAGTTCAACGAGTGCTTGGGGCATCAGCTAAAGATTCCGATCTGCCAAGGAAGTAAGTTGATGGATCCCTACTGCTAAGATCACCTATTGCGTACTTTCATATGTATGCAGGTCCATAATAATAACTTGATTGGCACATTTGAATGTATGATTTTAAATGTGAATCATTTTCTCATTATGTTTAGCTATGAAAAACTGACAGAGAGTGCCATGAAATGTGCAGCTCCTACGACCGGTTGAAAGCTATGGAGCAAACATTGGCCAAAGGCAAGCAAATTCAAGATGACTGCACTGCTATTGTACGGAAACTTAGGGCTATGCTCCATTCAACGGAAGAGCAGCTTCGAGTGCACAAGAAGCAGACGCTGTTCTTGACACAGTTGACTGCAAAAACCCTTCCTAAGGGTCTTCATTGTCTTCCTTTACGCCTTACTAGTGAGTACTATGCCTTGAATTCTACCCAACAGCATTTCCCGAACCAAGAGAAATTGGAGGACCCCCGGCTGTTCCATTATGCACTGTTCTCTGATAACTTGTTGGCAGCAGCTGTTGTTGTGAACTCAACTATCACCCATGCGAAGGTATCTCCGTTTGCCTGTAATGATTAACTCTATTGAGATTTGCTTCCAAGAAGAATGTAAATGGTGGAAAATTTAGTGACCAAGGAAAATGGTGTCGTGATGCTTCTGCTTTTCTTTTCCTTTACTTTTTAGCTTGATTTCATGTTTATTTCTTTCGGGATCATGGACAGGAACCCTCGAAACACGTCTTCCATGTTGTTACAGACCGGCTCAACTATGCAGCAATGAGGATGTGGTTCCTAGTAAATCCTCCGGGGAAAGCCACTATTCAAGTCCAGAATATAGAAGAATTTACCTGGTTAAACTCAAGTTACAGTCCAGTGCTCAAGCAGTTAGGTTCTCCAGCCATGATCAATTATTACTTCAGGACTCATCGGGCGAATTCTGATTCAAATCTGAAGTACAGGAACCCTAAGTACTTATCTATTCTGAACCATCTTCGGTTTTACCTACCGGAGATCTTCCCCAAGCTGGATAAGGTGCTGTTTTTAGATGATGATATAGTAGTACAAAAGGACCTCACTGGTCTATGGTCCCTCAATTTGAAGGGAAAGGTCAATGGTGCAGTGGAGACTTGTGGGGAAAGCTTCCATCGCTTTGATCGCTATCTCAATTTCTCTAATCCTCTCATCTCAAAGAATTTCAATCCCCGTGCTTGTGGCTGGGCATATGGCATGAACGTCTTTGACTTGAAGGAATGGAAGAAGCAAAACATCACGGAAGTTTACCACAATTGGCAGAAACTTGTAAGTAGTCACTGGGACATTCTTACATTCATTTTGACACATCTTTCATTGTTTGATCATGCAGTCTCTTTTAGTACAAGTGAAGCTACGTGTTTTTAAGCATGAATAGAATGCCAAACTTACATATATACCCTACTATAGTGGAGGGATTTGGAGCTAAAGTATCAGGTGGTGGTCAATGCTGTTTGAACTCAACTGCTGTGCTTATCTCAAGATGCTCTTTAAAGCAATAGCCTTAGAAAATTTCATTGTCCAATCAGTCAATGTAATTCATGACAACTAGGCCTGAATTGCTTCTCTCTTAAATCACTGAGAATAATTTCTTTCTGCAGAACCATGACAGACAATTGTGGAAGTTGGGGACCCTGCCACCTGGCCTTATTACATTCTGGAATCGTACTTATCCACTTGATCGGTCGTGGCATGTGCTGGGACTAGGTTATAATCCTAATGTCAACCAGAGGGAAATAGAGCGGGCTGCCGTCATTCATTACAATGGCAACTTGAAACCATGGCTTGAGATAGGCATGCCCAAGTACCGGAACTATTGGACGAAGTATGTCGATTATGATCATGTCTATCTGCGGGAGTGCAACATCAATCCATAAACCGACTCTGGATTTGCCAGTCAGTGATATTCCCTGAGCATCAAGATACCTATTCTTCCAGGTCCGCATCACTCTACGTGTAGGCCATTGTTTTTTGTCAGAAATTAATGCTCTCTAATTCTTTCTGTACACACTTCAGTTTTCCCCTTTCTTTTTCTTTTTTCTCTGTTAATTTTTTGGCACAGTAGATTCGGTTTGAGGACGAGATATGCAATGCTCTGTTCCTTATAGCAGAACTCGCGGGTGGGAATTTTGTAAATAAATGAAGCTAGTGGTTTTTTTTTTTTTTCGGGCTATGTATCATTAGAATCAATGTTAATCTTCTCAAGAGCATGATTCTCCTCTCCTTGACATTTGGCTCATTTGTTCATGCCGATGAGCTTATTACCTGGACGTGTAGGGTTTTCAATTCGAGTTACTGATGAAGGTTTTTTCTAGTGCCCTTTTTGGGGTTTCTCCTAAAGAATATTCTAAACAGTGAGCTTACCGTCGGGCATCTTCCTTCTTTCGAAAGGACAAAGAAAGAGGGCCCTGAATCTTTACATTGTCCTACCAAAGTAAAGCCAGTGTGCATCATTTGTCCTTCTCTGCACGCTACCGACAGCCGTGAAATATAACAAAGTGTTGATTTTTGAGTAGGTTTCGTTTGGGACTTTGTTGTGGTTTTCTTCTTTGCTCGTGTATATATTTTGTGTGTGTGTGTGTGTGTGTGTGTGTGTGTGTACAATGTTAGGTAAGGAGGATAATGAATGGTGAGCTTTGCTGTGAAGGTGGGAAGGGAAATATAGCTGTCAAACGGTGGGGTACACAGGTGATGGTGCCCAAAAGACTGAGATCTGGGGAGAGGCCCAGTACACAACCCCACATGTGGTTGGTCAGAGTACTAACTGGAATTATTAATTGCCTGAAGGCTTTTATCACATGCAAGCATATTCTGGGTTTACAAAGAAATTGCATGTTCGGCTCGGCATGCATATTCAAATCACTTTGGGTGTCATAATTTGCCTTAAATTACGGTTGGAGATGGAAGATGGGTGAGGGTGGTGGTGGTGGTGGTGGTTGTCAAGCCAATCAATCATATCTGGGTCTTCCACAACCTTTCGGTGATTACTTTTGGTGGGTGTTGGCCCACATGCTTCTTGTCTCTTTTTGACTTGTATTCTTGTTTTCTGTTGAGAAGGGAAGTAATTGGATCGATGATTTCGTTTGTGATTCGTGGTGTGCTGATCTGCACTTTGGCCATTATGGATCAATGAATTTTTTAGTGAATTTCGAATTGGATTATTGGGTTTCGATTTCAAGCACGTTATACAATTAATTAGATCTACATCTTGTTGTTTTGAAAATTAATGCGCTGAACGGAATCGCGCCAATTTCCGCGACCTAATCCACTAACCGTGTCAATACTATATGGAAAGATGACAAAGGGCCAAGTCAGGTGGCTCTTTTAAAGTAGACTTATATACCTTACCCGATATAAAATTAGTGAACTTACGTAAATCTGGGTACAAATGCCATGTTGCCCACTAATGTCGGACTGGAAATTTGAATGGCAAGAAAAATTGAATATACAAACTAGGACCTAGACGACCGGAACAAGGGGGATGTGATTAGACCAGCCAGAAAAATTGAATATACACAACTAGGATATAGATGACCGCAACAAGCGGGACGTGCTTAGAGTGCCCACACCGATTGTCCGGAGCATCAGCACTTGTGGCCGCGACGATCGGATCTCCTTATCGTTCGATAAGTTGGGAAGGATCGCCGATTGGGATTCTTCTTTCGCTCTGCATCTGCATGGTTGGTTGCATCAGATTCGGGGCCATTGGAGCAGCTGCAAAAGCTGTGTTGGACATGTCGTTCATGGCATTTCCGTCTCTGTCGATGTAGACCAGGGTAACGTTAAAATAATCTCCTCCCCCTCCTACTTGTCATAGGTTGTTGTCGCGCGCATTGACGGCTGAAAATTCGGCATAGTTAATGTCGTGAAAAGATAGTGACACCATGACAGGGAGAAAATTGTGTTCACATGCACATTTGGTTTAATTTCTACCCATACCCCCGACTTTTTGAATGATTTTGTCTGAAAAATTATAAAAAAAAAGTCTTAAACATATTACACTTTTGTTAATTCAGTTATTAATCTTTCAATTTTGTCATTTTTTTGGTGGAAAAAGTTTTTATAGCATTCTCATTTAAGTAAAAGTTTGGGTAAATAAAGACAAGTTGGGGATAGGAAACCCAATTAACTAGTAGAGACTTATTTCGATGTGCTTTCATGACCTAGTCTGCCACTTGGTTGCTCTCTTTTCTGCATAGGGCAACTAATGGGTTGGGAAAATTTTTTGCATGCGCTTGGGCTTTGATGATCGGCGCATGTGCTTCCGAATTGACTTGATCCGTACCCTCAATTATTGCCTTCACTAGTTCAGAACTATCGATTTCCATCTCTATCTTTAGTTCAATTTTTCTTTTAAAGTACTTTAGGATTTCTAGCATAGGTGCTGCCTCCGCCTGGATCGCTGAAGAAATTATCACCATACATGCAAATCCATCGATGAGGATATTCCGGTTGTCTTGACAAACACAAGCGATGGTCCCTTTCCCTGTTTCTTCGACATAAAACCTATCCACATTGATTTTAAGTTTGTTCAATCAATTTTGGCAAGAGTTGGCAACTTTTGTCAGCCACAAGCGAGGCCCTCGCCCAATGGTAGGCGAGGATCGGCGGGCCCTCATCAATGATCAGTGAGGGTTGGTCCAATGACCGTTGTCGGCTTGGAAGAATAAAAAAGGAAAATGAAGAAAAGAAAGAAAATTTTTAAAAAATTATAAAAAATAGAAAAATGGAAAAATTTTAAAAAAAATTATCAAATTTAATTAAGAAATTGTCAAAGTTAACCATACCACGTAAGACAATTGGCATACATATCAATGATTTTCGGTTAAATTGGCTAAATGGATTTAATTAACAAATTGTCAAAATGTTCAAGACTCAATCGGCAAAATTTAAAGATTGAAGACATAAATAATAAAAGTGCAATAGGTTTAGGATTTTTTGGACAAATTTCCCTGATTTTGTCACAGCCTACATCAGTCCAGACACAGAAATAATCACAAAGAAATGGACCAGGTGAGTTCATGACCATTTTTGCGAGCGAAGAGAAGTATCGCACCGTGTAGATGTAGATGTAGATTGCTGCATCACAAATGAGCTAGGGGCCTTGGCAAAGACATTTCCCATGAAAACGCTTTGATATTTTTTCCTGCTTTGCCTTGTTCTCCAAAGCTTCGTAAGTCTTGGCAGAGAGATTTATGCTGGTCCATCACCTATTTCAAAATCCTACATTGTGACAATATACAGAGACTGGCAAAAATGTCGAGTTTTAGCAGTCCAGAAATTTCTCGACACATTTTGAGCCCTCCAATCTATTCGACAAACTTTCAAGTTAGAATTGCAGTCTGGGGAGATTTCGTCTGTTTTCCGAGCAATTGCAGTTCTGCTTATGCACCTGTTCTGAGGACTCGACAGGAGCGTCTTGCTGGGTAATCAGGTCTAATGCACCAGTGCTCGCAATGCCCTTTGACAGAAGTTCATTCTGGAGTCAAAAAGAGCTTAGAGTATGATGCTCGATGCCTAAGATTATGACAGATATCTAACATATAGCTCAATAATACATTCTACCATGTCGATTCTAAAAGAGTGTACCAATGAAACGAGCTTGCTCTAATCTCCCTTTATCCCCCATCACTCAAGAGATGCTTGTCATATTATCAATGTAACTAATACCGTTACCGTCATGTAAAGCAAAGTCGTCTTTTTGTTTCCACAGCCACATATCGCATGAATTTTTCCTTTGACCTTAAACGAGAGCTACAAGCAAATAGAACACCTTTCAGGAATATCAATACAATTATATGAATTGTAAATGCATGAATGTGATGTACCAAAAAATCTGCGATTCCTAATGGAAAAGATAACAAAGCAACCTTGCCACTCTTCGAATATGAATCAACTTTTTGAAAGATCCCAGCTTTCGTGCTTTGGTGGGTCTCCGAGATCCTTTCAATGACCTATGTTGTGTTGAAGGGATATCTACATGATCTGATCGATTGTGTAAAGCCTGCGGTAGCAAAGGAACTGGGGAAAGTATACAGAAAAGACAGTCTGTCTACTCTTGTCCGCAAATCCCTTCTGCATTTCGCTCATTCATACATATTTTCCTGTCCATTTCTGCTGTCATGCATGAAATCCTAAGGAAAAGCAAAAGCTGGGATACTTGCCCTTTGCACTTCATTCGACACACTGGACCATTCCGATTCCAAATGAATCACTTTCGATTTTATTCTTCTTTTCTTGCCAGGTTTGGTTTAATTTCCAGAGAGGTCACTTCTTGATTTTTCCCCCATATCGGATGATCATTCTGTTAATCATTTCTAGTGTGCTCATAGTTGTTACTGAAGCGGACACTTGGTGTGTCGCGAGTTGCGGTGTGGAAATGTCTGTTAGAGCACTTCTGTTACAGCACTTGAAGAGTGAAAAGACAGTGGATAGCGAGAAAGTTTCTGCACGTTTATCCCTTGAACGAATTACACTGCTATACGAGTGTCTAGACTTATCCGAAGCACCAATTTGATTGAGAACATTTCGCTGAAAAACCTTATGCCATCCAGCTTCAAATGATTCGTCTTGAAATGTCATCTCCGTGGATTGCATTTCTCTCAGTTTCCCGAGTTTCAGCTGAGCGGTTTCTGTTCATGTGTGTTTAACGCTAGAAAAGCATAAACTCAGCCATCTTCAAAATTCAAAAGCAACATAAGATAATGGCAGCATCTTACTCAATGTCATATCCCGTCTTCCTCGTGCTTGTCATCCTTCAGTTCTCTTGCGTCATAGCGCGACCAAGCTTGTCAACAAGGTCTGCAAGCAAACAGTCAATTGCATTCTGCACTACATCTATTCATTCTAATCCGCACGTACCTGATGCTGATGACTGCACACTGGCCACGTGGCCTTTGGCTTGGTGTATCGTAAAGCTTTGAGCACGCAAGGTAACACAGCTTCGATGCTAAATAACACGACGGGTCCAGGCCAGTCCACCAGTGCATCCAACAATGTCAAAACGATTATGAGAAGGCCACATTGAAACATGAAGAGGCATTAGGTGACTTGGACCCCAAGAGCTTCTTCGGATTGGCCGACTTGGCGATGATTTCTGGTAATAATTGGGATCTTAAAGGTCTCTCGAGAACATGTGTTTCTGTCACTAACTTGCTTGTCATTCCATCACTTTAGGTGCATGCGATGATGATTGAACTAATAGCTTATAATGGTTGGTGTTCTTCGTCATAGGGGAATCAACTCAGGTCGTATAACAGATGAATTGGCTTTTATCATATTAATGTGCTTTGATAGCAACTGATTACGGTCTTACTATAGATGGACTAGATGACAATAGACTAGCTAATATGCACCTACATCTTCTTTCCTTGACTAATATCTTAATTAAGGCCTCGTTTGTTTCATGGAAAATGTGATATTTTTGGAAAATGTTTTTTCGAGAAGTTGTTTTCAAGAAACATGACAATGTTTTTCAGTGTTTGGCTGGTACTTGAAAATGAACTGAAAAACATTTTTGGTTATCCGGTAAGGAAAATCTTATACGGTAAAAAATTACTGACTTGCAATTAATTTTCATAGTTGTCTCCAATATCTCATATAAATGCAGATATAATGAAGGCATTTCATTCGGTTAAGTAGGAATTCATTTTAAATATTCTTGAGGCTATTGATGTTCCAATTCAATTCAGTAACTGGTTCAAATATTACTGATCCTCTTTTCAGTGTCTATTAATGGAGGATTTAAAGAGGTTCTTTCAAGGGAAGGAAGGAATTTTATAAGGGGGCCCACTTCTCCACACTTGTCTGGTTAGGTACTTGGTAAGCTTCTCAAAATGTGAGCACGTCAAAGAAAGACGAATTGTTGTCCTCTTTGTCAGAGAGTAAATCTCACTAACTTATGCTTTGCATATGACATTATGATCCTTGGAAAAAGAGATATTCCGCCCATAAAATCTATTTACTTGATTCTATGGGATATCCTGACTCAAGCTAAGGGTACTGAAGTTTATAGTGCCAGGTTGTCCTATATTCAAATAAGTAATCTAATGCATTACGTTTCTCTGAGGGCACTCATTCGAAGGTAGCATGTTTCTTTACTATAAGGAAAAATGGTTTGGGAGAATAGACAATTGGACGAGTGGATGAAGCTTTACACATTTCGCTAAACATGCATATTTCCAGTGGTTAGGACGCAACTCATAAGATTTTCCTGGAATGACCATCTATACCTAGTTCACCACCAGCATAACCTGATAAAATTTTCTCTTCTGGAAAGGTACCAAGAGACAAATCTCTTACATTATGTGCAAACTGTGAAGCAGCAACCACACCAAAAATAAGCTAACTTTTCGAAGACATCTTCATTCCTCAATCTTTATAGAAAGGGTTCCAAAACACTTCACAAAAATTGCCTTCACTTTGAATCTCGCACTCTTTTAAAAATTGAGTTTTCCACGACAAGTCACCTTCCTATAAATCAAAGCAATCATAAACTTACAAAAAGTGAATATATTGACATAAAAAATAAGCAATTGGATAACTTTCTACAACCAGCTAATGATTTTTAGGAGGGCCACAAGATGTAAATGGTAATTCAAAATGCACGTCACATACCTCTTAGTGTAATGGATAATCTGTTGATGACAAGGAAGCTTTCAATACATCAAATATATGTGTTTTCTCCATCTTATCTACCACAAAGTCTATTTCTGTATTGATATCCAGCAAATCAATGTGGTATCATTTTCATGAACTTCTACCAATGAGAAAATTCTAATTTCAATTATAAGAACCCAAACAAAAAGAAAATCTAATGGTAGAAACATGAGATTATAGAACATGCAATTCTAAAAAAAAATTGGAAGAAAATATAACTCACATTGTCCATCGAAACATTCATTATCCTTGATTGCGAACTTATCTCTTGAGAGTCATCCATTTGTGCTTCCAAAAACTCTTTGATGATACCAACTTCCAACTCAATTGCAATAGGCTAAAACTTCAAAATGACCTAAAGTACAAAGAGTGAAGAACTTAAAAAATGCCACTTAATGTAGGAAATGATCACAATAAGTAATTTCATACCACTAGTTTTCACTAGCAATTATCATTGCTAGTTTAGATGACAAGTTCAAAATAGATTTAATCAATACAATAAAATTATCCACCTTATCATATGTTAGTTTCTCAAGTCCGATAGTGATCATATCTCTTAGAATAACCATATTTCTTTTCCATCGGCATGCATAGGGAAAAATCAAGTGATTACTTTGAAAATTAGACCGAGTCATATCAAAATGCTTATGAGACCAAATATTTTCACATTCATCAATGTATATTTTAACATCAACTATAGATAAGTCACTTCAATAAACTTTTATAAATCAAGACAAGTCTGTAGGAATATTTAGGACAATAAACAGTGTTGGATTAATATCACACAAGCCGCACGGTTCGCATTAGTCGCACAGGCCGCATTAGCCATGCCGGCCACATGTACCAAGTCTATAGAAAGACCAATTAATGATTACCTAGGAGGGACATTAGATATAGATGGTAATTCAAAATGCATGTCACATACCTATTAGTGTGATGTATAATCTGTTGATGGCAATTAAGCTTTTAATGCATCAAATATATGTGATTTCTCCATCTTATCTTCAACAAAGTCTATTTCTGTGTTGATATCCTACAAATCCACGTGTTTTCATTTTCATGAGCTTCTACCAACGTGAATATTCTAATTTCAATTAAAAGAACCCAAACAAAAAGAAAATTTAGTGGTAAAAACACGAGATTATAAAACATGCAATTCTAAAAAGAAAATTTGAAGGAAATGTAATTATTTCATTTTCCATCATAACATTTGTCATCTCTAATAGTACATCCCTCTCTTGGGATTCATCAATTTGTGCTTCCAAAAAGTCTTTGATGATATCAACTTCCAACTCAATTGAAGTAGGTTAAAACTTCCAAATTATCTAAAGCACACAGAGTGAAGAACTTAAGAAATGCTATTTGAAATAGGAGATGATCACAACATGCAATTCCATAACGCAAATTTTCGCTAGCGATTATTATTGCTAGTTTAGATGACAACCCCAAAATAGATTTAATTAATACAATAAACATTATTCACTTATCATATGTTATTTTCTCAAATCCGATAGTAATCATATTTCTTAGAATGATCTTATTGCTTTTCCATCCAACATGCACGGGCAAAAAATCAAGGCATTACTTCGAAAATTAGGCCAAGCCACATTGAATTGCTCATGAGACCTAAAGCACACGAAGTAAAGAACTTAAGAAATGCCATTTAATGTAGGAAATGATCACAATAAACAATTTCATACCGCTAGTTTTTACTAGCAATTATTGTCGCCAGTTTAGATGATAAGTTTAAAATAAATTTAACTAATACAATAAACATTATCCACCATATAATATGTTAGTTTCTCAAATCCGATAGTAATCATAGAATGATCATATTGTTTTCCTATAGGCATGCATGGGAAAAATCAAGGGATTACTTTGATAATTAGGCCGATCCACATCGAAATGCTAATGAGACCAAATATTTTCACATTCATCAATATATATTTTAACATCAACGATAGCTAATCATTTCAATAAAATTTTATAAATCAAGACAAGTTCCGTAGGAATATTTAGAATAATAAACAGCATTGGATTAATATCAAACAAGCCACACGGTTCGCATTAGCTGCACGGGCCACATTAACCACATCGGCCGCATGCGCCAAGTCTATAGAATGATCAACTAATGATTTCCTAGGAGGGCCACTAGATGTAGACGGTAATTCAAAATGCACGTCACATATCTCATGGTGTAATGTATAATCTATTGATAGCAAGAAAGCTTTTAATGTATCAAATATATGTGTTTTCTTATCTATCACAAGTCTATTTCTGTGTTGATATCCTGCAAATCCATGTGCTTTCATTTTCATGAGCTTCTACCAATGTGAATATTCTAATTTCAATTAAAAGAACCCAAACAAAAAGAAAATTTAGTGGTAGAAATATGAGATTATAAAACATGCAATTCTAAAAATGAAATTTGAAGGAAATGTAATTCACATTTTCCATCATAATATACGTCATCTCTAATTGCTGATTTCTCTCTTGGGATTCATCAATTTGTGATTTCAAAAAGTGTTTGATGATATCAACTTCCAACTCAATTGAAGTATGCTAAAACTTCCAAATTATCTAAAGTGCACGGAGTGAAGAATTTAAGAAATGCCATTTGAAATAGGAGATGATCACAACATGTAATTTCATACCGCTAATTTTCACTAGCAATTATTATCGTTAGTTTAGATGACAACCTCAAAATAGATTTAATTAATACAATAAACATTATCCACCTCATCATATGTTATTTTCTCAAAGAATGATCTTATTGTTTTTCCATCAACATGCACGGGCAAAAAATCAAGGCATTACTTCGAAAATTTGGCCGAGCCACATTGAAATGCTCATGAGACCAAATCTGCGCAAATTAATAGAAATCGAGACGTCAATTGTGCAAAGCGGAAAAAAAATTGCACTAAGATATATTATAATTGAATAAAGAACAAAGAAAAAATCATGAAATACAAGTGTTGTGTATTAATCATGATGTTAATGTTCATGATGAACTAGAAAGTTTATATAGAAAATTACTTAGAGTAACAAAAGACAACCTCCAATGTACCGCTTATTTTTTATGCTTTGTCGCAATCATCCACCGTCATAGATCTTCTTGCAAAGAAACTCAAGCGTATTCATTAATACCATCTACATGTCTAAGGAGGGGCACATATCAACTATTGACTGAGTGACTTGCATTTGAAAAGAGAAGAGTGACAAATGTGAAGAGTAGAAAGGACATTATAAAATATGCTCATTTTACTTGTCTCATCCAACTCATCAAGTTTCTCTCAAATGCTTCCAATTGAAAATTTTCCCCTTATGGAACTATCGAAATTCAAAATTCAATACATGTTCATCTTGCAGAATGACTGGCGTTACAATAACTCGAAGTCCCATGATTAATGATTATTCCTACATACATCTAAGGGAGTCACTGAATTCTCACCGTAATGTACATTAGTAATGTAGGATGATGATACGTAACTCACCGCCATATCATTTGTAGAATAGAGTCGATATGTTTTAAATTTCATATTTGATGATATTTAAGATTCAAATTTGATTGAATTTGGATTTTCCTAAATTTTTATAACTTTTATTTGTTATTTTAGTATACTCAAAATATTTTCACTCACCAAAGTAGATTTTGACATCAACGATAGGTAAGTCACTTCAATAAATTATTATAAATAAAGACAAGTCCATAGGAATATTTAGGGCAATAAACAACATTGCATTAATATAACACAAGCCGCACGGGCAACATTAGCTACACGAGCTACATGGGCCAAGTCTATAGAAGGAACCGATTAATGATTGCCTAGGAGGGTCACAAGATGTAGACGGTAATTTAAAATGCACGTCACATACCTCTTGTGTGATATATAATATGTTGATGGCAAGGAACATTTTCTATCGGAACATTTACCATCTTTGATTGCAAACCTATCGCTTGGATTCATTCATTTGTGCTTCCAAAAACCCTATGATGATATCGACTTCTAACTCAATTGCAGTAGGCTAAAACTTCCAAATTACATAAAGTACACAAAGCAAAGAACTTAAGAATTATCATTTAATGTATGAAATGATCACAATAAGCAATTCCATACTGCAAGTTTTTACTAACAATTATCATTGCCAGTTTAGATGATAAGCTCAAAATAGATTTAATTAATACAATAAACATTATCCATCATATAATATGTTAGTTTCTCAAATCCGATAGTAATCATAGAATGATCATATTGCTTTCATATTGGCATGCACGGGGAAAAATCAAGAGATTACTTGAAAATTAGACCGATCCACATCGAAATACTCATGAGACCAAATATTTTCACATTCATCAATGTATATTTTAACATCAACGATAGCTAAGTCACTTTAATAAACACGTTTTGGGTGCTAATGACCAAATAAGCCCAAAACAACGTTGTTTGGGCTCAAAGTAGAATTACTATTGCTGCAACATGTACTTGATGAACCAGCTACATGTCCTAGCATAAATGTTCCTTTAGCAGTTCCTCTGGAATAACGAGATGGGACCGATTGGCTCATCTCAAAGCTAGACTAATGGAGGCAAAGGCAGTTTGTGAATATAGGTTGAAGAACTTAGTAAGCATATTGAATGGCATAGAGGCTGGAATTATGACTGTGCAGTTTGCACTTAGCCAAGGACTAGATCAATGATTAGACATTTCATTAGAGAAAGAAACAAAGTTGAAAATGTTGATTCAATATGTTGAAGGGATTTACCACATTTAGTTTTTTTTCACACAAGCCGCACGGTTCGCATTAGCCACATGGGCTGCATTAGGCACACTAACCACATGCACCAAGTCTATAAAATGATTTCCTAGGAGGGCCACCAAATGTAGATAGTAATTCAAAATGCACGTCACATACCTCTTGGGGTGATGTATAATCTGTTAATGACAAGTAAACTTTTAATGTATCAAATATATGTATTTTCTCCATCTTATCTAACACAAGTTTATTTCCGCGTTGATATCTTGCAAATCCATGTGATTTTATTTTCATGAGCTTCTACCAACGTGAATATTCTAATTTCAATTAAAAGAACCCAAATAAAAAGAAAATTTAGTGGTAGAAACATGATATTATAAAATATGCAATTCTAAAAATGAAATTTGAAGGAAATGTAATTCACATTTTCCATCATAACATACGTCATCTCTAATTGTGGATCACTCTCTTGGGATTCATCAATTTGTGCTTCCAAAAAGTTTTTGATGATATCAACTTCCAACTCAATTGAAGTAGGCTAAAACTTCCAAATTATCTAAAGCACATGGAGTGAAGAACTTAAGAAATGCCATTTGAAATAAGAGATGATCACAACATGCAATTCCATACCACTAATTTTCACTAGCAATTATTATTGTTAGTTTAGATGATAACCTCAAAATAGAGTTAATTAATACAATAAACATTATCCACTTCATCATATGTTATTTTCTCAAATCCAATAGTAATCGTATCTTTTAAAATGATCTTATTGTTTTTCCATCAACATGCACGGGCAAAAAATCAAGGCATTACTTCGAAAATTAGGATGAGCCACATCGAAATGCTCATGAAACCAAATCTACGCAAATTAATAGAAATCGAGACATCAATTGTGCAAAGTGAAAAAAAATTGCACTAAGATATATTAGAATTGAATAAAGAACAAAGAAGAGACCATGAAATACAAGTGTTGTATATTAATCATGATATTAATGTTTATGATCAACTAGAAAGTTTATATAGAAAATTACTTAGAGTAAGAGAAGACAACCTCCAACGTACCGCTTATTTTTTATGCTTTATCGCAGTCATCCACCATCGTAGATCGTCTTACAAAGAAACCCCAAGCATATTCATTAATGCCATCTACATGTCTAAGGAGGGGCACATATCGACTATCAACTGATCGACTTGGATTTGGAAAGAAAAGAGTGGCAAATGTGAAGAGTAGAAATGACATTATAAAATCTGCTCATCTTACTTGTTTCACCCATCTCATCAAGTTTCCTCTCAAGTGCTTCCGATTGAATTTTTCCCTTTATGGGATTACCGAAATTCAAAATTCAATACATGTTCGTCCCGAAGTATGACTTACAGTAACTCGAAATCCCATGATTAATCCTACATATATCTAAGGGAATCCCTGAATTCTCACCCCATGATTAAGTCCACATACATAGATCTAAGGGAGTCACTGAATTCTCACCGTAATGTATATTAGTAATGTAGGATGATGATACTTAACTCGCTGCCATATCATTTGTAGAATAAGGCCGATATGTTCTAAATTTCATATTTGATGATATTCAAGATTCAAATTTGATTGAATTGGGATTTTCCTAAATTTTTATAACTTTTATTTGTTACTTTAGTATACTTAAAGTATTTCACTCATCAAAGTAGATTTTGACATCAACAATAAGTAAGTCACTTCAATAAATTATTATAAATCAAGACAAGTCCGTATGAATATTTAGGACAATAAACAACATTGGATTAATATCACACAAGCTGCACGGGTAACATTAGCTACACGAGCCACATGGGCTAAGTCTATCGAAGGACCAACTAATGATTGCCTAGGAATGTCACAAGATATAAATGGTAATTCAAAATGCACATCACTATAATCTGTTGATGACAAGGAACATTGTCTATCGGAACATTTATCATCCTTGATTGCGAACCTATCTCTTGGGATTCATCCATTTGTGCTTCCAAAAACTCTATGATGATATCGACTTCCAATTCAATTGCAGTAGGCTAAAACTTCCAACTTACCTAAAGCACATGGAGTAAAGAATTTAAGAAATGTCATTTAATGTAAGAAATTATCACAATAAATCATTCCATACCACAAGTTTTTACTAGCAATTATTATTGCCAGTTTAGATGATAAGCTCGAAATAGATTTAATTAATACAATAAACATTATCCATCATATTATATGTTAGTTTCTCAAATCCGATAGTAATCATAGAATGATCATATTGCTTTCCTATTGGCATGCACGGGAAAAAATCTAGGGATTACTTTGCAAATTAGACCAATCCATATCGAAATGTTCATGAGACCAAATATTTTCACATTCATCAATGTATATTTTAACATCAACGATAGCTAAATCACTTCAATAAACTTTTATAAATCAAGACAAGTTTGTAGGAATATTTAGGATAATAAACAGCATGGATTAATATCACACAAGCTGCACGATTCACATTAGCCACAAGGGCTGTATTAGCCATGTCAACCGCATATGCCAAATCTATAGAAGGACCAACTAATGATTCCTTAGGAGGGCCACTAGATGTAAACGATAATTTAAAATGCACGTTATTTATCTCTTGGTGTGATGTATAATTTGTTGATGACAAGTAAACTTTTAATGCATCAAATATATGTGTTTTCTCCATCTTATCTACCATAAAGTCTATCTCTGCATTAGGTATCCTATAAATCCATGTGTTTTCATTTTCATGAGCTTCACCAACGTCGTGAATATTCTAATTTCAATTAAAAGAACCCAAATAAAAAGAAAATTTAGCAGTAGAAACATGATATTATAAAACATGCAATTCTAAAAATAAAATTTGAAGGAAATGTAATTCACATTTTCCATCATAACATACATCATCTCTAATTGTGGATCTCTTTTGGGATTCATCAATTTGTGCTTCCAAAAAGTCTTTGATGATATCAACTTCCAACTCAATTGAAGTAGGCTAAAACTTCTAAATTATCTAAAGCACACGTAGTGAAGAACTTAAGAAATGCCATTTGAAATAGGAGACGATCACAACATGCAATTCCAAACTGCTAATTTTCACTAGCAATTATTATTGTTAGTTTAGTTGACAACCTCAAAATAGATTTAATTAATACAATAAACATTATCCACCTCATCATATGTTATTTTCTCAAATCCGATAGTGATTGTATTTCTTACAATGATCATATTGCTTTTCCATCAACATGCACGGGCAAAAAATCAAGACATTATTTCAAAAATTAGGCCGAGCCACATTGAAATGCTCATGAGACCAAATATGCACAAAGTAACAGAAATCAAGACATCAATTGTGGAAAGCGGAAAAAAATTGCACTAAGATATATTATAATTGAATAAAGAACAAAGAAAAGACCATGAAATACAAGTGTTGTATATTAATAACGATGTTAATGTTCATGATAAATTAGAAAGTTTATATAGAAAATTACCTAGAGTAATAGAAGACAACATCCAACATACCACTTATTTTTTATGCTTTATTACAGTCATCCACCGTCATAGATCATCCTACAAAGCCAAACCCTAGGCGTATTCATTAATACCATCTACGTATGTAAAGAGGGGCACATATTGACTATCAACTGATCAACTCGGATTTGGAAAAGAAGAGTGGCAAATGTGAAGAGTTGAAATGACATTATAAAATCTGCTCCTTTTACTTGTCTCCCCAACTTATCAAGTTTCCTCTCAAATGCTTCCAATTGAGTTTTCCATGATAATAAATTGAACGGATATTATTAGGAGTGAGCAATTGAGTTGGAACAATCCAAGAACCAACCCAAACTAACCTTACCGGTTGCAAGTTGGTTCATATTAGAATCGATTCAATTTCCAAATAAAAAGATTGAACCAATTTTGATCAATTCGATTCCCAATTCTATACATTGAACCGATTGATTTTACTCTTTTATTAGATGCTTTGCCACCTCTCTCTCTCTCTCTCAAGCTGGTTCATATTAGAATCAATTCAATTTACAAATACAAAGATTGGGAACCAATCTTGATCAATTCAATTCTCAATTATATATTTTGAACTGATTGAATTTACTCTTTTGTTAGATGTTTTGCCGCCTCCCTCCCTCCCTCTCTTGATGCCTTATGCCTGAAGGTTTTGAAGAACTCTTGCCACTTACTTTTTTTTTTTTTTTTTTGTTATTCCAAAAAAAATTTAAAAAAAAACAGACTTTTTTTTGGCAATAAACACGGACTTTTCAAAAGAATCACTTTGGAGGAGTGAGAATAGACTTTTCTTACCAAAAAAAAAAAAAGTGACCAAAATGGTTTTTCTTTTGAAGTTGGGTCATTGTATATGATTTTATCTCATAGGAACTATTAAACTTGTTGGGTCTTTCCATGTCAGACAACTTGCATGTGAAGATTCCTAACTCTAAGTCAAAATTTCGATTATTCGAACGGGTCTAAATAATCTTAACATTGAATTTGAACAAATCTTTAAAAAGTTTAAGGAAGATCCAGAAGCGGGTCATTCAGCTAACTCCTTGACAGACAAGGAAAATTCTATCACATTCAATATTTCCCAATGGTGGAGAAGAATACATTACGCCATCAACTAGGGGGACGAGCTACCTGACACGATCACTTGCGCTAATTTAAAATACTGGTTGGCTTATCCCGTGGATGAAGGTCCTATTACCCGCAAAAGGCAGGATAGCTTGACAGGGTGAAATTCCGTGGGTGGCCCGAATTACATTTTGGGTCATTGCATATGATTTTATCCTGTAGGAACTATCAAACTGGTTTTTGTTTTGGCCACTTGCTTAAGGCTGTAAAAATTTAGGAACTTGGCTCTTCTTCTCGACCACTAAAGCCCTAAGTTCTCTGACCAACACAAAAAAAAAAAAAAAGCCATGAGTTCCTCCGACGACGACGACCCGAAGCTCCCTCAAGCCGTCGTCGACGAGATCCTGAAGCGATTGCCGGTGAAATCTCTCCTCCGATTCAGGTGCGTTTCCCGATCATGGCGTTCCGCCATCGACGACCCTCGTTTCGCGGCCCTCCACTTGAGCCACTCCGCTCTCCATGCCTCCAATTGGTATTTCGCGTTTATAGATGGTCCCCGTTATGGTTTTCCGCATACGTGCTATCTGTTTAACATCGATTCTCGTATCATGCCTTCGAGTTGATATTCGGAATCCCGTTTGTTGTAACTCATGCCAGCCAGTTGACTCTTGTTGGTTGGTGTAATGGATTGATCTGCGTCGCCGATGAGCCATATGGCAAAGGGTATATGTATCTGTGGAATCTATTCACCAGAAAGCACAAGGTGGTTCCACTATCCCGTCCAGAGCAGCAGCAATTTCTTTCCAAGGACGCTGTTGATGTTGTTCTTGGGTTTGGCTTCGACGCTGGGTCGAATGACCATAAGATTTTGAGGATTCTCTATTTTCCAGATAATGATCGTCGTTGGTTTGGTCGAGTGGAAATTTATTCACTCCGTGCAGATTCCTGGAGAAGTTTGGAGTGTGAGGTTCCTGCTTTCCGCCCGCACAACAAAGCGGTCTTCTTGAATGGAAATCTGCACTGGGTTGCTGCCAAGTTGGATGATCTGGGGCGTAAGAGTAAAGACGGATCAAGAATATTCTTGTTCAATGTCGCGGGTGAGGTGTTTGGTGAAATGGCTATGCCGGAAGAGATAGAGACTTCTGATGAAGACGATTTCGTTTTACTAGTGTCTGTGGCAGTGTTAAATGACTCGCTGGCTGTGTTCATTTGTCGTTCATATCCATTTGGTCCTGAAATTTATTCCGTTTGTTCTGTTTGGGTTATGAGAGACTACGGCGTGCCTCAATCTTGGACTAAGTTGTATGACTTTGAGACTGGTCATGTGGTAATAGCATTTTTTGGCTTCACGTGGAATGGTGAGCCCGGTATAGAAGAAGATAATGGCAATACAATTTCTTGGAATCCGATCACCGGAAAATTCACAAATCTTTTTTTAGATGCGACAAGTGAATTCGTCACGGTTGTAGAGAACCTCGTTCCACTTTAGATATGACTTGATTGCTGCTACATTTTCAGGTATGAAAGATTGATCATGCTTGCAGAGACGCTCAAAGTTACATCTGAAGAAGAAATGGTTTTCTTCATGTTTCGTCCTGGCCACAAAATGACGAGCATAGGTAGTGAGTTGGTGCCCATTTACTTTGGTATTTCTTGCAAGCTTTGGAATGCATTTTCGTTTTCACTTTGAGTTTTTCTTCAGACTAGCAAAGTCTAGTGCAAGTCGTCTTCTTGTTTCTGCAGTGACATTTCAAATGCATATTTTCTTTTGAAGTAAGACTGTCTGATCTTGTCCACGAATCCCTTCTGCATTTCACTCAATGATATGTCTTTTTGTCCTCTCCAATTCTGCTGTCTATGGCACAGTCAGATTACGGTGTTTCAGTGCTGCTCAAAATCCCGAGGAAAAGTATAACCCTGTATACTTGCCGGTCGCACTTCATTACGCATCAGATCATTCCGATTCCACACGTTCCGGTTTTCATTTCTAGAGAGGTTGCTCCTTGATTGTTTTCCCCGCATTGGATGATCACTCCATTAATCCTTTCCAGTGTGCTCTAGCTGTTACTGAATCAGACAACTAGTTTTTGATGAGTTACAACATGGTAATGTCTGTTATGGAACTCGAAGAGTGAAAGACATAGAAGATAGTGAGAGAGTTATAGCATGCTGTTCCTCATTTGAATTCCATTGCTGAGCACAAAAGGCAGGTTAAATTTGAGCCCACGTTTGGCAATAGTTTGGACTCATGCCTCTGTTGTATGATAATGACACTAGAAAACGAGTGCTAAGATTATTTGAATTACCAATCGATTGAGAAGAAAACATCGAAAACCTTGTACAATCTGGCTTCAAATGATTCATCTTAAAGTGTCGGCACAGTGAATTTCCATTCTAAGTTCCTAAAATTTTAGCAGAAGTGATTCTGCTCATATTTGTTCGGGCTAGAAAAGCAGATCTCAGCCATCTTCATAATTCAAAAGCAACATGAGACAATGACAGCATCTTTTTCTCGTCATATTCTGTCTTCTTTGCGCTTGTCATCCTTCAGCCTGCTTGCATCACGACCGTGTCCGAGCTAACAAGGTCTGCAAGCAACCAACCAACTGTACGTTCTGCATTACATCTCTGTATCCTGATCCGGGGGTGCCTGATGCGGATGACTACACGCTGGTCTGCATAGTCTCTGGCTTGGTTTATCGTTCAGCTTCAAGCACACAACTTCGACTCTAACTAACATGACCGGTCCGGGCAAGGACCCGTCCGTCCACCAGCGCATCCAGCAGTGTCGAAACGTGCATAAGACAGTTCTATCGAAACTTGAAGAGGCACTAGCTGATTTGGACTCTGTCAACTTCTTCGGATTGGCCGAGTTGGCAATGATTGCTAGTAAAGGGCACGAAAGATTACGGTCGGCGTTCTTCATCACAATGGAATTGACTCAAGGTCCTCTGATTGATGAATTGGCCTTATCTTGTTGATGCGCTTAGATAACAACTGACTTTGGTCTTAATATAGATGGATTTGGTGATAAAAAGACTAGCTGATGTGCAATTAAAATCTTCCTTCCTGGACTTGATCACCTTAATCAAAGCGATGCTGATGAGTACAGGACAGGTATAACAAACTGACGTACTCCTATGGCTCATTTATGGTACTGAAATCGGGATCATAATCGTTTGCATTGAAGCAGGAAATCGGATTTTCCTTTTGAAAAGCTGTGGATCACATATGGTGGGTCCCACCAAGTGGGATTCAATAAATTTAAAAAAAACAATAAATCAAATAAAAGAAGAAACTAGAAAAAATACTAATTAAAAACATCGTAAACAAACGGTTTAAACATCTTTACTATAAGACGAGATAAATTCTGGATTTGTATTAACAAGACACCTCTACATTAAATATTTTTCGCATTTGCAGCCGTGAATGAAAATATTCATCAATGGACAAAATAAATATACGATTGTCAAAATAAAGAGTGGAATATTTAATTTATGTAACTTAAAACTTTAATAAATTCTACTTAAGCCATGACAGTCCAAATTAGCTCGAAAATCAAAATTAGATCATTTTGTGACTCACTAAAAATGAATTTTATTTAAAAATTTAAGCATTTTATATTTGTTTGATTAAAAAAAAATTACCTCAATGCTTTTCTTCTTTTTTTCCTTTTTGCAAAACCCCATTATTTCACTACGCCAGCCAACTTTCAAACTTTCAATTTGAAAGAGATTTTCATTTTTCTTTATGGAAAAAGCAATTATCCATATTTAAGACAATTTCCATCTATGATCCACAAGGGAATTTATTCAAATCCTTTTACATCCAAAATGATCTTGGCAGAATCCTCCCTGGAGAGCAAAACGTTCCCAAATAAAGCTGCAACCATTTGATACAATACAATACTGATAATCCTGAAAAGGAAATTTTTACAAATTTTTACATCTCTCTTTCCTATTTAAGCAGAGATTAGTAGTGCTCCTGCAAGCACAATTCAACCATTCCCCATAACTGAATTAGAGCAAAAGAGAACAATGGCAACATCTTCTCCTCTTCTCCTCTTCTGCAGTCTCGCATTCGCCGTCCTTCTCGCGTCGACCGCCGCTGATCCTGAGCTAGTCGACCAGGTCTGCAAGCAAACGCCCGATTACAAATTTTGCAGCAATGCCCTTTACTCCGATCCGCGCACACCGGACGGCGACCGGGTCATCCTAGCCTATGTAGCCTTCACCTTGGCGTACACTAATGCTTCGAGCACCCAGCGCCAGATAACTTCGCTGCTAAGGAACTCAACCGGTCCGGTGCACCAGCACCTCGAGCAGTGCCGCGGAGATTATGGCACGGCCATCGTGAAAATTCAGGAGGCCTTCACTAACTTGGATTCCGATAGCTACGCCATATTGGACATCCTGGCGAGGAAGGCGGGCGACTGCGCCGACGACTGCAAATCAGCCTTTGAGGGAACGAAATCGCCGTTGACCGACAGCAACAGGTTTCTTAAGGCGCTTTCGGAGATTTGTGTTGCTGTTGCACATTTATTTTCGTGAGGATCGATGGCCATGATAGATGTTGAACATCAACCTGTTTCAGTCATAAATCGTGTTTGAGGAATGTTTTGAATTTTTCTAGCGGACGAATCTGCCAACTTTTCTTTCTCTTTGCTGCATCGAATTGTGCATTAGCATCTTAACACAAGATGCAACTGCGCAATATAGATATATCGTGTTTTGTTTTGGTCGGAATCAAAACGAAACATATCGCTGCCAGATTTTTAATTGTGATCAACTCCGTCTATCACTTCGGCAATAGAATCCTAATCCGTCTTACGATGATTTTGTTTCCTCATTTCGATTGATTTCCAATCTCATTTCCTACCTTTGGTAGACTTGGAAAATGGGCTTAAATTTTTCTTGAATAAATAACTCCTTTAGCCAAATGGGAAACATGCACTATATAGAACGAACATAACGTTCGAATGACTATAATAAAATATTACCAATTTTTGGTTCAATCTCAATTCTACCGGAACTTATTTTGTAAAAAGAAAGAAAATCACCATCTTTTATTTTAGTTTTAAATCTACCTTGTGTCCAAAAATTACCACCGAATTATCAATAACAGTGAAGATGCAAGTTCTTGTAATGAACCTTTAAGTAGCCCTATGTTGATAATATTGAAAAAACCAATGACGAAATGTTGAGAATTTTGAAAGAACTGATGGCGACTTTTGGATGTGAGGGCAGATTTGAAATTAGACTAAAAGTAAGTTTAAGACCGAATTGGGATTAAATTTAAAGCTAAGGTATTTTTAGGGTAGTAATCCTGATATGGTATGAAATCACAGCACAATAAATGCGCAAACTAAATAGAGGGATTCCGACACTTAAATGCATAGGATCCGCAAGCAAGCGAGACAGCCTTCCAATGACGGGATAAGGCATCGTCATCACCTGTTGAAGTCTTCGAAGCACCGCTACTCAGAGGCAAGAAGTCAGTTACGAATTTGAGCTAGAGAGCCAGGCTCTAGTTTCCTTTTATTAAATGCATTTGAGATCCGAACTTACTTCGGATATCAGATAAGATGTTTATGAGATCGTGGGGATATACGTATCCGTGTGGTGAAACTAGGTCGATGTGTCGGCTTTTGGAATGGGAAATGGATCAAGAGATTGAAGCGGAATTCCGAGATGAAATGAGAAAAAGTAAAGTTGTGTACTCTAGGGTGAGCATGGCTTCTGATTTAGCTTGAGAATCGGATCGAACCTGTCGATTATTGGGAGAATCAATTCGATTCCCCATTTTGCAAACTTATAAACAGCTTAAAACTAGTTTGATTCTCGATTGTAAGGTCGGAATCAAACTATTGAACAAATGTTCTTTTTGGTAAAATGGTGCAATTTTTACCTTGTTTTATAAGAATTTGGCCCAAAATCTAAAATTACCCAGTTCCTTAGTAGGACTAGAACCGGAATGAAATCAACTATTTTGAAATTGACCTAACTAAAAAAAGGAAAAAAAAAACAAGACACCTTTACACCTATAGAAAATCCAACCATGGTCTCCATGAAAAACAACATAAAATGTATTTCTTAATCAAATGAAGCAAATACTATCAATCGTTAGAAGGATTTGGCCCAAAATTTATAATCGTTCAATTCCCTAAAAGAATCAGGAATCGGACTGAAACCAACAATTCTAAAACCAACCTAACCGAATCCTGGTTCTAAGTCAAGAACAAGTTTATCCTGAAATCGATACTAATTACATATTAAAATCCCCGGTGTTTTAAATAGAAGTCTAATATTACTTTCCCCACCATACCCGACTGCAATGTGGGTGGATGGGCAGACTGTATGCTTGTGTACCTAACAAATGATGCAGTTACGGTTACACTGATGGCCTCTCATTGAATTTCTAAGCATGTCATGATTCAATTTGCCTCGAGCATTCCAACCATTGGCAATAACTTCAAAAGGACCAACTTGAAATATTCCCTTCTTTTTTTGTACTTTCTTCTCTGGCCTTACCATGGATTACTAATCAGCTTAACTTGGCGGAGCCATTGATCATTGTCGTTGGGTACATGACAGCATTTGCATCTCTCGATCCTAAGAATAATTTGTCGAGGGCGATCTCTTCAAAGCGTACATACACTCCCCCCGGGGCAAGCAAAAATGTCGGTAATCTTTGAAGGGAATTTCGAATGTCGTATGGTGTAGACCTGTGCTTAGGTGTTGGGGATCCGAGCTCAACTACTAGGATCCCGCGCTTGGCCTTTGTGGACGAGCCTGATGCTAGGGCATCAAATACGAGCACGGGGCTTCAGGCTTAGTCTCAATGGACCCGGACGGGGAGCACCAAGGGCCCGAGCATGGGCACTAGAATCATGGGCCTAGCCTCCATAAACTTGAGCTCGGGCGCCGAAGACTTGGTCTTAGATGTTGGGGACATGGGAATTAGTGTCAAGATTTATGTACCCAAGCGTAGAGTTTCACGTCAAGCGTTGATATCTAATCATATTTTGAAAATTGATTTTCTATTTTTTAAAGAAAAATTCAATTTCCTAAATTTAAATATAGATTTTTCATTAAAACTAAATGAACCAAAAACTGAAGAAAATGTTTTTCACAAAATAAATAGAGCCTATTTCATATTTTTATAACCGCATAACTATCAAAAACACAATTTCACCACCAAACACTATGGTCATTGGTCATTGGCCTCCAATGCTGTTCATCCATCATCAATCACCAAACTTTGCCATCGACCACCAGTCCTCGTCACTGATGAGATGATAAGCATTCTCTTGTTGAAGATCAAATGTTTTGGCAATCCAAACGATTGAAAAGTGAAATGAGATTCAATCCCGACGAAGATTCATTTTGAGCAATCCTTGTAACAAAGAAGGGATCCGATTCCTTAGAACAAGATCACTTTGAAAGAGAACCAATTCGAGCATTCCTTATCATGAAACCAAATGAGACTTAAATGATATTGATTTTTTAATAAATTTTATTAGTATGATAGTTTTTGAGCTTATTTTATAAGAATAACAATTTGTTGAAAAATGAATCTCACAATAATTTATAATTATATATCATTTAGTCTTCTATGATACGGAATAATTATTATTGTCACACTTTGGACTCAGTCATTTTTTTTTTTAATTTGGCAAATGACGTGGCAATCCCTCTCCCGAGAGCGATATAAGCCCACGGGAGAAGGTTCGCTTTTCAGCTCTCCCTCCCCCTCAGAAAAACCACCCTTTCCACTCTCTTTCTCACTCCCTCGCCATCACATCCCAAGAAATGACGTCGTTTCCATCTCCACGCCTCCCGCTCCTCCTCCTCTTCTCCGCCCTCCTCACCGCCGTCCTCTCCGTCAGCCCTTCCTCCGCCGCCGCCGCGACGGAGCTCGTGAGGCAAGTCTGCGACAAGACCGGCGACTCCCGCTACTGCATCGCCGCCCTCTACTCCGACCCCCGCACCCCCAACGCCGACGCCTACTCCCTCGCCTACATCTCCTTCGGCCTCGCCTACCTCAACGCCACCCACACCCGCGACCACATCTCCCGCCTCCTCAGCAGCCCGGCCCTCGCCGACCGCAGCCCCGCCCTCACCAGCAGCCTCCAGACCTGCCGCCGCGGCTACGCCGCCGCCGTCACCAAGCTCGCGGCCGCCTACAACGACCTCAACGCCGAGACCTTCGCCGACCTCGCCGGGTACTCCGGCGGCGGCTCCCGCGCGGCCGGGGACTGCGACGGGGCCTTCGGGGGCAGCCCGTACGCGCCGCTGATGGCGGGGAGGAACCGGGACCTGAGGCGCCTCTGCGAGATCTGCACCGCCGTGTCGAAGCTCTTCACCTGACGACGGGGCCGGCGTTGTCCGAAATCCACCCGTGCCTTAGCAGCTGATCTCGTGGGTCTTGGGTGCTTTGGTCGGCGTCGCGAACCGGCGGTCCGGCGGTCCCGCGGCGTCGCGCGACGTCAGGATGTCTGTTGTCTGTGAGTGTCCGCCGGTGGCTCTGCTGTCGGAAATTTTTGTTTTCTGTCCGGAATCCGCCTTCTCTTCTCTGTGTTTTCTGCACGTGAAGTGGTGGGGCCCGGGGGGTGTCGTGGATGTTTGGTCTTTATGTCACGTGAATTCGGATCCGCTGTGCACGTACACGGGAAACGGTCGATCGGATTTAACTCGTTATTTATGACATATGGTCCGGTACTGGGTCATTTCTTACCGCACGAACATGAAGAGAAAAAATAGAAAAAGCTTTTCATTCGATTTGCTTTCGTGATTCAACGGCTATCGATCTTCAACGAGACAGACTAATTCGAAATAATTATCAAAAAAAGTCTTCAACTTATTATATGATTATCAATTTAATCATATTTTTTAATTTAATTAACTTAGTCATGAACGATTTGACGATATAAAAATGTAATTATTTTTGTCAATTTTGACTTAAAATCAATGATTAATGAGACATTAGGTGATCACTTGGATAATGTCTACATTTTTTTTTTCTTTCTTTCAAAAGGGCAAAAGAAAAGTGAAGAAAAGTTTGGTATCCACCTCAATTTTCAATCAAAATTGGCTGAAAAGATTATATTAGCCAAATCAAAAGGTTTTGATGGAATTGGCACCCATAACAAAAATTGTCCAAAAATCCTAAACTAATCATATTTTTGATCATTTAATTCTTAAAATTTTCACTTCTTGCCAATTGAATATATTCAACTAATTTTGGTTAAAATTTGTTGACGTGGACATTGTTAGTGCTAAGTGGGATGGCCGACATGTGAACAAATTTTAATAATATTTTTTTAAAAAAATTTATTGTTTTTTTCTATTTTCTTTTCTTTTCTTTTCTTTTTTGCTTTCTTCTTCCTTTTGCCATTGGCCAGCCTTTGGCCACAAGCAATGGTTGGGTCGGGCGGCCTTGCCTATGTCATGCAAGGCACAATTAAGTGAGGGCTAGCCTGAGGCTCGCCCTTGCTTAGATGAGACCAAGTGAAGGTCAACCACACCTAGGCCAAATCTAACGAGGTTGGCCCTTGGCAAGACTAAGGCAATCTTGCATTGGGCATCAATCGGAAAAAGGCAATGCGAGGTGAGGTCGTCTTCGCTTGATTTGTCTTGGGAGGGGGTGAGCCCCAACAAGGGCTTTCCTCGCCAAATTTGGCCTAAGTGAGGCCGACACTCACTTAGGTGAGGGCTCCCCCAGCCAAATATGGTGAGGCCAACCCTTGCCTGCCTGATGATGTGCCTTGGCTTGGCCTTGCCTAGTCTGGGTAAGGGTCCATGTCCCCTGGCTTAGGCAAGGCCAACCCTCGCCGAGCCTTGCCTTTGGCAAGTGAGACCAGCCCACTCGGCCATGGTGGGTAGCCATAGGAAAATGAAGAAGAAAGGGAAAAAGAAAAAAGGAAAATAATAGAAAATTTTCAAAAAATATTAAAAAACATATTAAAAATTGTTCGCATAAACGTCGACCATGCCACATGGCATCGTTTGTATCCATGTCCACAAATTTCGGCCAAAATTAGCTAGATGAATTTAATACATAAGAAGCAGAAATATTTAGGATTAATTTGGTAAAATTGAAGGATTTCTGGCTGAATTAGCAAAAATGTAATAGGTTTAGAACTTTTTGAACAATTTTCCTAGCATCCATATAATAGATTTAAAACTTTTTCAAACAATTATCCCAACTAAATTCATCTACCTAACTTATTTTCAATTCGTATAAGCCAATTAAAGTTGGACGAGATGAGAACCAAAAATGTCTCCTCCACAAATTATCCAGCAATGTATAGGTCCTAGCATATCATTTGAGCCAAGTCATTCTTCAACACTTTCCCAATTACAATTATTGTCAAAAAGAAATAATTTAGAAGTGGTGACAGGGGAATCAGTAATAGGTATTAAAATGAGGATGACAATCTTCATCGATCAAATTATATTAAGAAATATTAAATGATTTGTCCTCAAGATCTGAGTAAGATCTTCATATACTTCTCCTTTAGACCTCGTAATGCAACCGACACTGTCTTTTAATCCCCGATGAGATTATCCAAACTCATTTTTCTATATCAAATCGGTCACATTACGTAAACACAATTCAGGCTAGATTCTTCTAAAATAACACGTCCGCAACAAACCTGTGATCTTGCCCTAGTAATCATGTCCATCATATCATTACCACATGTATAATGAGTTATTGTAATGGCTTAAACATATGTCATAGCCCTATTCAAGCTCAAATACAAGAAAATTCAAGTAAGCATAGTAGTGCAAGAATCATATACAATGTGAAATGAGAGGAGGTTGGAGCGGACTTGTATAGGATAGCTATCAATGGACAAGTGTCACGACAATTAATCCAGCGTTTTCTTGGCTTGTAGTTTTAGAAATTTCTTCCAAATCGATCAAACTTGTTCACATTTGCAAAATTGTAAAAAGAGAAATTTTAAAAAGAGAATCTTTAGAAATTTTATTATTTGTGAGATGATACAAATGAAGAGAGGGATCATTTATATATACATACAAACTCAATCGCAACTATAAATCTATTTTCAATTTGACAGTGAATATTGCAAAATACACAAGAAAATTTAGGACTTAGAAGTTCTGAGATTTGTCCGTTCATGAATCAGTCACGATTCATCATTCAGAAATCTTTTAGGCCGTGTCGTTTTCTCTGGGTCATGACAGAAGGTCGAAACACAAGTTGAAAGCAATACATGGTCATCTTCAGCACTGCTCATCTCCTTGGAGCGACCCACTGCATTGCTAGTAAACATGGAAATTCTTAATTTTGCCAGATATTGGAGATGGGCCTGATAAGCAGCTATCAAGTCATTGTCCGGTTAGGTTGGACCGAAGGTATGATGGAGACAGAGTAAAGTTGGAGTTGCAGGAATTTAATGCAATCTCCTCGTGACATGACCCTCCCCCCATTAATCGCTCATTACTAGCCTCAGCTTCTTTATTTCGAAAACTGGGAAACGCTCAGCTGTTTTCTAATTTTAATAAAATATTCACATCGATACTTTTAGTGAGTGTTCCAAAAATACTCATTAAATCAATTTATCGTTTAATCGAAGTGATTCGGAAAATCTCCATTTGATGCTTAATTGAATGCGCGAAGGAGGGAAGAGACCAACCTAGGTACTGACGGCGGTAGCTCTGCTTTCTCTGACAGGCGGCCGTTGGTCTACTTAAGGGCGAAGTGAAAGAGGGTGTATGAGTTTGTACTTGGTAGAAAAATTTGCGTGATATAGCGTTGTTGTAGCTCCAATTAGACACTATTTCTAGATGTGGATTAAAGAACGGACCTGATATCTTCACTCTCCAGGTTCTTATAAGGAAAAGTGGGAGAGAGTTTGATTTCCCACGCTTCTGGGCCAAGCTCAGATGAGCCCTGTCGGTTAGACTTGGGACCAGGACGGCAGAAGTTCAAGATAGCAATCCTCTCTGTGGCCACTGACCTGACCATTGGACCATTTCCACGGTTAGGTTTTATTCATTTCGAGCATGTCAGTGTATTGAATGTCATCTTAGGAGTCTACCCTGTATACCCATCAGGCATGTGCAATGGAAACTGCCCAAATCGAAACGGGACCGGACCGATCAGTTTTGGTGGTCCTAAGAGGTGTCGGTCCGATCCTTGATTCCTATTTTTGGTATCGATGACCGATCGGTCTAATTCCCGATTCCAAGGTGGACCAATCAAACCAATAGGACCAGACCAATCATTTTTTTTTTGAATTTCTAAACAACCCTCTAAATTTATTAGACCAAAAAAAAAACAACCCTTTAAATTCTACTGTTACTTCACTTTTCCAATTCTCTTTCCCTTTCTCTTGCTAACCTTAACCTAAGCGAAACCAAGGCAGGAGTGTAAATTAAACTTTTGTTGATTTGAGGTTCTACTCTCTTTTTTTGGCCTCTCCAATAACATGTGCTTGAACTAGAGGATGTATAATTTTGAAAGCCCGCATGAATGTACATTTTTTTTCCAATATAATGACAATAAGTGATTTGGTTCATTGAAACCAAACTGGACTGGACCAGACCGGTCGGTCCCTGATTTCAAGACTAGTCAATTAGGTCTACGTTCCCAATAATTGGGAACCTATCGTCCCGGTCCGATTCCCGGTTGTTGGGCACCCCCTAATACCCACACTTGTGTCTGCATGTATGTCTATACATCTTTTGTTGTACTATGTGCATCAAAGGTTGAAGAGTTCAGTAGACCTCGATATCAGCAATAGAAAAAAACACTGACCTCTCACTAAATTGAGGGATTTGAAGCCATTGACTGCATCATCAAATTCGACATAAATATCCAAAGAACGGCAAATTAAAGACCCACGTTCGCATCCTTGAATGTTCATAATCCCGGTCTGACAGGTTTTGCTCGATATGTGTAAGTTAAAACACTGCTCAAGGTTTAAACTGAATGACCACAATCATCTGTTGAAATGAAGTGTGGCTGTGTTAGCTGTTCTAGACTACAATAGGAGTGATTCTGCTTTCCATATTTGGATGAGAGATTGTCTCATGGGATCTTCTGGTGCATGTAGAGAAAAGGGGAGATTGGATATAGAGACCCAACTGGATTACAGATAATAACCCATGATATGGCCCTATGCTTGATTGCCAGAAAAAAGGGTTGCAAGTCAAAGGTTCATTGGCGGTGAGTGATGAAAGAAAAAATGTAATAATTTTATAAATCTAAAGAAAATAAGGCACTTTAAAACTAGATTTTATATTTTCAGCATTAATACGTATGATCATTACTCCTCGATTACAGCCGTTCATGGTTTTCCTTGATGATATACTAGCTAGGAGGAGCAGGAAAAAGATGTGATTCAAAAGAAACCAACAAGCTTTTGTGTATACTTAATGGGAGACACAAGAAATCATATGGAGGAAATTCTGTGCACATCTTGCTCTCAGGACAACATAATGCGAGAGATGGGGTCCAATTTCCGTCGGTGTAGCAATTGACAATAACTTCATTCCAGAGGCTACGGATGTGTACACACAAATCCTTTCAACACTTGTCAATCATTTCATGGTGTCAACAACTAACTAAATCAACCCCTCTTCTTGATTAAGGATATTATCTCGGAAAATATTTGCGAATCATATTATAAGGTAGAGAAATTAAATCAAAGAATTCATCGATTGTGAGTGGGGTGCTTTAATCATTCAGTCATGGATACTTAGTGGGAATCCTCGTATTTGGTGAATAACCAAATTCCAGTTAAAATGCTAGATAAATGCAACTTAGTATGAATGAATGTAAGGGCCCAAATTCCAAAATATCTTTATATTAAGGATAAGTAGAGAACATTCTTTCACTGCTGATCGGAAAAATCTTGACATTTCATTTCCTAGGTTCTCATCTTCCAAACCCTAATCAATGCTCTTAAGAAGGGGGGATTTGCAAAATGGGAAGACAACAAAGGGCAAAAGACTGCGTTGATTATGTCTTTTTCTAATGAGATAATGATCAAGAAAGACTACAAATTCGTCCACTTTAAGTGGGATTTGACTTGGTCAAGAAAAAAAAGCACCATCTTATGTAAGCAAATCAAACAAAAATTCCCCTTGTAGATTACCAAATGGCAAGCCAATGTAAAGATACAGATCAATCTTTCACCTTTTGCTTCTTTTCATGTGCAAGCAAGGACCTTTAAAATCTCTCACATGTGTCAGTCAAAAGGAGGAGAGCAGGATTCCCCAAATTCCACATACTGTTGAACAGTGCCCTTTAGACTTTTGCTCCATTGGTCCTACTCTATTTTCTAGGCAGCTTTTTCTCAATTACTTGTCCTGTTCTAATCATTTGGCGAGACCATTCTAATATTTACAAGCAATAAGCTTTCTGTGATAGATTTTGCAAACAGAATCTTCCAGAAAAAGAAGAAGTTTAATTTAATCTAGCAAAAATGTCCTGCATAATTCAGCAGATTTGAAATTCATTTGGTGCCTTAATTTAAATGATCTCCCCCAGATTTAATGTAGAGGGGATAGCTGATGGCTCAACTACTCAAAACTAATGATTAGTGTTGTTTAATCAGGTTGATTAGAAGGAAATCCTATTTTAACTGAAAAGGAAAAGGTTAATAGTTTGATGGGATTTTCATCATCATTTTTATTTGCCTTTGAGTGAATGACTCTATCTCTCCAAGAATAATTAAGTACATGCTTGACGTCTGAATGGGAGATACGAGCTTGTCCATTGCATCAAACACAATCTTAACTTAGTCATGTGGAGTCATATCAGCAATCAAGACTTGGCTCAACTCTAATCAGTATACATCAAGTTAAAATCAATCCCATTCTTTCACATAATAGACCATGCAACTACCATCGACGTGAAGTTAACTGGAATGAAACATGCACGGCGGGAGAACATAACACAATATGCAAGTTCACTCATCAAATCATTTGATCCATAATAATGCCATGTTGTACTAAGACAAACAATTTGAGGTTCATATTCATCAGGCCGATTCCCATCGCTTTCACACTCGCCATCAAGGACAGATACATGTTTGTGTAGGCCTTTTTCAGAGCCCCCCTCTGGCCCCATATAGGTAAGGATCAGATGAAGCATTTTGCTGAGTCTGCTGATGTATATATACAGAACAAATTGGTCAGCATCTTTCTAATAGACTAAGCCATTATATTTCATGAAGCGAGGCTGGTTTGCATATGACATATCCCGGTATTAAAACAAGTCTATAAGATGTACTTCTATCGCTTCAATTGATTGCCAGGGGCCAATGACATTCCACTGTTATGCGAAATGCAACGGCCCGAAGGAAAGTGAAGTTGGCACAAAGCCACTTGTTGCTTTATGTGCAGCATCATTCTAAAAGGCCAAAAAGCCATAAAAGAACCAGAATGTCTCTTCTTCCTGCTGATCAGACCAGACTTGAAATTCAAATGCAACGGTCTTTGTCTCCATTGTTTTTTCCCCTTTAGCTTTTTCCCCTTTCCGTCTCATATTTTCCCATTTTTATGATTGAATTTAATTAACCAAAAAGCACCTGTGTGGATGATTAGGATAGTAACAAAGTGATGGTAGTTTGAACACTTGGTTCTTCTCATGATGTATCACAGATTTTAGTCCAAACTAAACAGCAAACATTTAAGACCAAATTAATCCACTATTGCAAAATATCTCCAACTAACTACATCTAGACAACCAAACTCAGGTTTCATGTTATATAGGCTATTCTTGTCCCTTTTATTCACAAGACTTCTTTTATTTGGCGTAGGAAAGCTTTTGTCGTGATTACTGTCGTTGTTTGTTGTTCGAGAAAATAAGAATTTGATGGAAATTTTTTAACAAAAATCAGAAAGTTGAGTAGACATTGAGAAGCAAGTTGGGATCATTAAGGATGGTGGGTATGCTAAGTTTAATGTTCGGTAAATATCAAGCAAAGGTTCCCCACTTAAAAACTATAAATGCACATACATATTAGCTGTTAGTGGGGAAGCAATGTTGTCAATTCAAGGATACATGGCAATCTCCCACTCAGAACTTTTAAAGCCCAGAAAAAGATTGGTGAGTGTGGACAGGCCTCACACTTCATGCACCACACCAACTCTCCTCAATTCTCATTTTCTCTCTGAATGTATGATGATGTCACTTGGGAGCTTTTCTTTTGGGCCCCCTTTGTCCTGCAACAATGTATTGGTTGCATTTACCCAGTAACGCTGATTTCTATATACAAATTTGCCTTAATGTAAAGGTCTTTAAATTCAAAACTTCTCACATCATCCTTTCTTTCTTCTTTTTCTTTTAACAAATCAACATAAGACCATGGAATATCATCTACCTTGTCCCTAAAGCAAGCAAGTTCTATGTAGATATAACAAAATAAGAACGAATTGCATGTAACATCGGGCGCACGGGGTCTTCACTCCCTTGAAGTCAGATCTCTAATGTCCAACAGTATAAGCATGGTGAATAGAATGCACTTAGCAACATTATCAGAAGAGGGTGACACAGTCAATATGGTAAGTCTATATCTTTGGTGAATAAGAATATTTTCTTTGACTTATATACGATATGCTGCCAATAAGTAAAATCTAATGCTCAGCACTCAGCAACGTCATATCCTGTCTTTTCTCTTTGACTTCATGCAGTCCCAATAAGTATCCGTCATCAACTCATTCAATCTGTTTTCACTCTAACCTTTCTATTTTGCAGCTGCAAACACTTATAAGGAAAGCATGAATTTTTACTGAGGCACTGAAGTGAAATGAAACTCATTGTTCAAGGGGATTATTAAAGCGTAAGTTTCAGACACAAAAAAAAAAAAAAAAAGAGTAACTTATAGAAATGACACCGGGAAGGAACTTGAATGCTTCTAGGGAATTAAGGAACTTGAATGCTTCTAGGGAATTGTTTTACTGAAGATGCAAGGAAATGGATTACAACACTCCATTGCAAACAGGAAAGTGACAGCATGAGAAATAGTTTTGAAATAGGAGCCAGATTTTGTTTTTTCCACAGTAAAACAAGAAAGCAAGTTCGTTTTGAAAGAAAAAGAAAAAAGAAAAAAGAAAAAGAAGTGTTTAGTTTATTCCTTTTTCATAAATAAAGTAACAATGATGCGCAATATAATAATGAGGGGAGGAAGGGCGTGGAGAAGGAAGACAATAATAGAAAAAAGCAACAGAAGCTGACCATTTTTCGCAGGCATTTGGCAGAGATTTGTCTCCTTCCCCTCCCATTTTTCTTCACTTCCATACCAGCACAAACGCAAACCCAAGTCCCCCATTTTTGTTTCGTACCTCATCATCATCTTCTTCTTCTTCTCCTCTGCTTTTGTTTCTGAAACAACATTTATTGCAACTTGCGTGGTAATTTGAAGTAGAGGAAGATAGAAGAGAAGAGAAGAGTCTAAATTTGAAGAAAGAGGAAATGGGGGTTGGAGAAGGAGCAACCTCAATGCTGAGAAAAGCTGCGAGGAAGATGGTGGTTGCAGCTTGTGCCTCCTTCTCACGTAAACAAGCTCTTGTTGATCCTCCAGTTTTTGGCAACAATGTACGTCTCTGTTTCTGTCTCTCTGTCTCTGTGTAGTCTGTATCTGTGTTGAAGTGTTCCATCTCTTTTCCCTTCTCTCATCAACGAAAAGATCAATTCTTTGGCACATCTACTTAAGTTGCTAAACAATGCAAGCTTATGCAAATTTTGTTTTTAGCAGAGATTAGAGTTTTCTCCACAACAATTCTTAGGAAGAGGAATTCTCTTTGTTTGAAATTCTCTAGCTGCTTGGTTCTCAAAGCTCATGTTAGATTCACCAAATAAAACCCATTTGTTTCTTGAAAAGTATTCCTTCCCACTTTTACTGCATTTTGCTCTCTCCCCCCCCTCGGGGTCTGCGTTTGATTTCTCAGGGTCTTCATAGTTCTTGCAATTCTTCATCCCATTTACGCAAATTTTGTCCCCCTCTTTTGTTTTCTGTTCCTGACTGCACTTGATTTTGATATCTATTTTCGTTGATGTTGAATAACGAAACAGATCTCGAGTTCATCAGTGATGTCTCTCAGAAGGCGAGAGAATTTCTCAGAAAACGTGGAAGAAACAGAATCTGCCAACTGTGTCACTTCCAAGGTAACAGCTCCTTCCACATTGCCCTCATTCCAAGTATCAAAGATTCATTCTTGAATTCCACCCATGATTTCTTGAAGAATAGGAAATAGAAAAGCACGAAAACGAAGGCATGCTTGAGGGGAAAAAAAGGAAAAACCTTTCGATTTTTAATGAGTGTTTAAGAGTGTATGTGAAGCTTCTTGCTCATTCCGTGTAGTCTATCCATTGCTAAAAAAGTCATTCAAAAAAGTGGCCTGCGCCTATAGTCCCCTGTGGGCACTGTGCCATCGTAGGATTAGAATACGCGTCGGATCTCGACCGTTTAACAAATTCATCTTCAAAAGCAATCACGCGCTAAATTTTCGCTTTTGGAATCCAATGGCTCTTTGATTTTGACCACTCTCCCACATTTTTCATATTTTCTGCTTTTCCTTTATTGTTTCCCTTTCAAATTACTACAATTTCCAACATTTTCATTTAAATTCCAAGAGCTCACACAAATAAAGAAAAATAGCTAAATATGAATATTCCTTGCACCCTTCAATGCCTTGTTTTTTTACCAAATTCTTACATCTTCTAGTTTGATTGGAAGGCAAGTGTCCTGCAGGCTGCACTCTTCACTCTTGCAAATATCTGCTGAACTGTAATAATCTTTAAGTATGTTCTGTTAGTCAGTCTTATCAGGAAAAGCATTGCAACCTTACTATTTCCAGAGTGTTTGATTTGATAGACAAAACCATTGCCTCTTAAATCAACCCAAAAAAAAAAAAAATTAAGTTCAGGGGAAGTGCTGAGTGTAATCTAGTAGAAGCTTAAATGTGGTCTTTTTACTTACATTTTCCATCTAGATCATAGAAAATGAAAAAAAAAAAAAAAAATGCTGCCTTGCGTTCTTCCCTCTTACCAACCAGCTAGAGAGAGTTGGTCAGTTTCAGCTAAAAGAGAGGCTGAAATCAAAATCGTGCACGACCCAGGACCCACTGGCAATGCCCTACACATGGATCACCAGTAATGCCTTCATCGGATTTTGAATGCCGATTCGATTTTTGAATGTTGTCCCTCGCTTTTTCCGCAACCACTCTCGCCCACATTTGACATGTCATGTGATGATTCTAGAAATGACAAAACTCCGCCATGTTTCGGGTGGGTCATGCTGTTGAGTGTGTTCTTGAACAAGATCGATATGCACCCAAAGGAAAAAGCCTCGAAACGTGCCTTTCTTTTACCAAATGGCATGAAACCTGGTGGGGTTGGCATTGCACTAGAACACCCACGATTGAATGCTCCCCACAACCCAAGAATACAATCGATTGATTTGGACCCCATTAGCATAATCACATTGCTCGGAGCAATTATATGGTGACTGCTTTGTTTCTGGGGAGAGAACACGGTCATCATGCGTCGCGATTTTTTTCAGTGACAAAGTACTTTGATTTATCGAAACATCAGTATCTTTAGATGAGCCATGTCTTTAAGTTTCAGGAAAGCGGATGCATTGCTTCCTAGTCCTCAGGAATCTTAGCTTGCATTTGCATCATCTGAACAGAATATTTCTTGCTTTGACAGCTACACCACGAATGAGATACAACGGCAGATCTGTGTCAAGTTTGCTGTACAAGTAGTTAAGGAATAAGAGAAAAAGAATCAAACCAATATAAAGAATTAGAAACTTAAACGTTAGCTGTGAATAAGCTGAAGATAATCATTCTCCTGTAGGGGTTAATTTAACATCATGAATTGAGTGACAATTCTATATCCAAGAACTGATGGAAGTCTTGCATGATTTATGATCTTTTTTCAGCTTTCTGTTCATATGAAGCAACCATTTTTCACCTCTTAGAATTTGTATAAGAAGCTGACCCTCAGTTTCACCCTTCTCATGTGGCAGAACATGTGTGCAATATGCCTGGACCCTCTGAGTTACAGCACAAGTAGCAGCCCAGGGCAGGCCATATTCACCGCCCAGTGCTCTCATGCGTTCCACTTCACCTGCATCTCCTCGAATGTCCGGCACGGGAGCGTCACTTGCCCCATTTGCCGTGCCCACTGGACTCAGCTTCCCCGCAATCTCAACTCGCCCTTTTCCCTTTCTTGCAACCAAACAGACCCCATCCTCCAAATCCTAGATGACTCCATCGCCACCTTCCGAGTCCACCGACGCTCTTTCTTGCGCTCTGCTCGCTATGACGACGATGACCCAGTAGAGCCTGACCATACATCCGGTTATCCACATGTAGAGTTCTCTCTCATGCTGGTTCCCCCCTCTCACCCAAGCTTCCGTCCCTGCACACACCCGTTCCAACAAGTTAGTGAACAAAGATCCCACCATCCTCGTGGAATCACGTCCTCACATCACCTGAGCGGCTCATCCTTGTTTCTGCATCAATTACCAATACCGAAACATTTCACATCCCCAGATCAGACACCTTACATGTGCACCTCGCATACGCGGAGAGCATACCTCTCTGTGAAGCTCACACACCAGCCAGCAATGGATTTGGTCCTTGTGGCAAGCCCCAACGGCCCGCACCTTAGGCTCCTTAAGCAGTCCATGGCATTGGTGGTGTTCTCTCTCAGACCGATCGACCGCCTAGCCATTGTCACCTATTCATCTGCAGCTGCCAGAGTTTTTCCACTGAGGCGAATGACTTCTTACGGGAAGCGAACAGCATTACAAGTCATCGATCGCCTTTTCTACATGGGACAGGCTGATCCGATCGAAGGGCTCAAGAAAGGAATGAAGATACTTGAAGATCGAGTCCACAAGAACCCGCAATCATCTATATTGCATCTGTCTGACTGTCCGATGAGGTCCTACCACTCTGTTAACATGGAAATGTCAATACCCATACACCGGTTTCACGTGGGGTTAGGGTTTGGCGCATCGAATGGATTGGGATTTGCCATGCATGAATTCGAGGAGTTCTTGGGAAGGTTGCTGGGCGGTGGTATCAGAGAGCTTCAACTGAGGATTGGCGAGGATGGCAGGATCATAAGGCTTGGAGAGATGAGAAGCGGCGAAGAGAAAAGGATCTTGTTGGAGTTGTGTGAGGAAGAACATGTGTACGTGGAATACAGCTATGCCGAGGGCGGGGCTGATGAGTGCGTTAGGACGGGAGAGACTCTGGTAAGTCTTGAGGACAAGGAGAGAAGAGACAGTACAGATAGTGCAGGAAGAGATACGAGCATTGGTGGGAGAAATAGTAGTGTTGAGAGTTGGGATTACCATGACCCTTTCATGGCTAGAAGATGGGCCAAACATTTGCACGGTTATAGAATGTGAATTAACTACCATTGGTAATATTGTTTTAAGTATAAAGAACAACAATTCGACCTGATATTGATCGATTTCCAGTTAGTATGCTCTAACAATATGAATTTGTTACATATGTAGGACATTTTTCAAATTAGCAGAAATGATCTTTGGTAGGACTGCCAAATCTTGAACATTCGGTCATGCGACATGTATGAAGAAATTTTTGCCAGTCACCAAGAACCCAAGAAGCCCTTTGAGAAAGAAAAGGTTGCATATATTCCCTTAGAGAAGCAATTCTTTGTCAAGTTTCTAATCATCTTTTCATATAAGGGCCGAACAATGATACAGTTTGTGTCAGCAGGCTGAATAACATAAGATGTTCCTGGAAGATGTGGCAGGTTTGAAGCCCTATACAATAACCATTAGTCATCTCGAGTATATAAACAGCTTATGCATCCATGCAAAAGAATTGGAATTCAGGATCAACAACAGGGATTAGTGAATGTAAGTACTCTTAATCATGGTGATAATCATACACAGAGAAGTCACTATACAACAGAGAGCTGTCTTTGGAGTAATGAAGCAAGAAATAGCAATTATCACAAAAATAGCAAGGGTTCTCCTTGGCCCATTTATCATCCAGAGTTACCTTTGTAGCTCTGTAGATATTACACACGCAGCATTTTTGTGCACGTGTTTTCTGCTGGAATGTAACAATAGGATAAGCCGCTCGGTTATGCACATCCTCTGGATGAATCAACCTCATATCTCTAATCACAATTGTGTGCTTGCAATCTCCCTGTCAAATGTAATTTTCCAGAGAAGCATCAGTATGAGTTGGTCAGATAACAGACAAATAATGAGTTTGTTTACAAAAGAAAGATGTCAGGGCACCATCAAGAATATTTTACAGTGGCCGAAGATGAATATGAGGAAAACAATTGCCCCACCTGATGACAATAAAGATATGCAGCACCTAGTTGAAATTTCAAATCACAAAACCGTGTCTTTTGCATCTCCACGGCTTTGAATTGAGGCAGTTGGGAGATTGCTGTGTCACCTACAACATCCTTCTGCTTCTGCCCCAACTCACCAGCTTGGATGCACTCCCATTTCTTGAGAGCTTCATCTTTTGAATTCCTAAGCCACTCAAAGATGGGTTCGCTGTAATCTATAGCAGTGGGGTCCCTCAAATCATTGCAAAAGAAATCCTGCATAACACAGAATCTTCACAATGTAGCCGTAAACTATATATCACACTATGACAAATAGAGAGGTGAAAGAGCTCATTACTTCTATGAGGAAATATCCTGAAGAATCATGCTTTCCAGCTTTCTCCATTATACGGTCCGTCATGCAATATATCTTGTCCCTTAATTCTGTCAATAATTGTCTTCCAAGAACCAAAAACTCTTGTGCCTACAGACAATTTCAAAAAACTTAAGAAGCCAAACAAGAGAAGAAAAATTAGTTGAGGTACAATCTCTTTTTTCAGCTGAAGCCCAGTCAAATGCCATTCACAGCACATACACTATCTTTTTTCAAAGATGGACGCATGAAAGCATCTACCTATTCTAAAATTTTTCAGACGTCAATGAGATGAAAGTAAACATCACCAAGAACTTACCAAAGAGGGTCCTCTGAAAAATTGCTAACAAGCTAAATTATCAAAAGCAACCCAGGCTGAAGGCCCTCAACGAACAAGTGACCATTCCCTACCTTAGTTTCCTGTTACTAATCTTGCACTGGATTAACTACACAAAGTACTAACTTTATTTCTGCACAATCCAGATAAACGAAACAAACCAATTCCACAACACCAAACAGAATGTCAGGGAACATGGTCCCTTCCACTACAACAAAATAAATAAACAGATATAATACCTTGATCCATTTCTTCACGTTATGGTAAACCTCCACACAAAGAACAATTTCTGGATACAACACAGGCCTGTTTTCCTGAAGGTCTGATGATTTCACCTGCACACATCAGAAGAGAAATGAAACCAAGAATTATGATCAGCCTAGAAACATTAAACGGTCAAAGCTATAAAATTTTGTTAGTGTTGAGCTTTGAATAGCCTCAAACATGATGTTCTGAGATTCATTTAAGTTCATGCATCCTTCTGAAACAGCAACCCAAGCTTAAGCTTTTTATTGTAATTTATCCAAAGGAAAAACTCTAGGCAGCTGCACAGTTCACATTTTTCAGATTTATCAGGAGATTTGGAATGGTGAAGCAGCCCAGTTATGGACAATTAGCCCCAAAAGATACTTAGGGAAGGAGGGAACTAGAGCATGAGGAAAGCGAGTATACTTAGTACCACAAGTGAAGGTGAGGTAATAAGTGGCACACAAGTATAAGATAGATGAATAGAAGCCCAAAGATGCATGTAGCCAAATGAACTAAAAATGAAAACGGAATGGTCAAATTGTGAGCAAACCTTCACTGCAGAGTTTGTCAACCTCAAGGTTTGCAACCTCTCAACTCTCTCCATAGGTGGAACTACACCTTCATCAATCTTACAGATGGCACTGGACAGACAAGGTTCTATAGTAAGTACAAATCACAATAAACATATAACCAGAAGAATTTTCCAGGTTAGGTCACAAACTTGAATGAATGCAGCCTTGCTGCTTCCTTGTCTTCATCCTGCTTTAGTTTGATCTTCACAATTTCATCCACTTTTCCCATGTAACTATGCTGAAAAACAACAATGACCAATTTTAAGAATCCTATGGCACTGAAAATAGAAGAAGAAATATCTAGATGGAAATATTTCAATATATAGAAAACACCCAAGAATAAGTGGATGCTGCAACAGCTTTTATTCAAACAACTGAAATCAATCATATTCAAGCAAATGATACATAACACATGAGTGAGTTCTTATACAAAAATTTTGCTCCTCACAATCTCACACACAAAACCATCCCGGAATACAACCCCAGATGCCAAATCTAGGAGATATAAATGCAAAAAAAAAGATGATGTGAGAGCGCATACAATTTCCAAACATCTTTGAGCCAAACCCACTAGATAGCATTAACAAGAAAATGATAGCTGCATTGTTTTCCTCATTAATCTGACGATGATAAGCTACTTTGGACCAATAAAAACCAATTCTTGTGTCAAAGAGTCTCAAAAACAAACTGCAAGTAACTAATAGCCAGAGGAACAGAAGGTAAGGAAACACACACGCACCCCCACACAAGGTTACTGGAAGTTCAATAAGTTAACAGCCAGTAGACGTACTTCAAGAGCTTGACTGTTTTCCTCATTTCTTGTTCTTTTCTTGGAGTTCTTTGTGCTTGAAGTTCTAGCCGTTTTTTTAGAATGAAAGCCATTAATGCACTCTAATGCATTCGAGGCTTCTCCTTGGCTGGCTGAGTTCTCTAAATTTGGATGCTCTTGGCTTGTTGCTCCTTGGCCATCTTCATGCCTGAATGTAATAAACCGAAAGTTAAAACAGTTCCAGATAGGCACTTCGAAAAGAATTAAATAGCCCAACAAAAGGCAATCCAATTAAAAAAAGTACCCTCTTCCTGGAAAGGATATAGCGAAGGATTGTCCCTAGAGTCTAGGTCAAAAGATGGAGGCATTAATCAGTTGATATTGCCAGAACCCTCAGAAAAGGCACGGAAGCAAATGCAGGTCCCTATGTGCTTCAGGACTAGCAGGGGTGGCTTTGACCCCAGTCACAAGTGCAAGCATTGACTTTGAATATGATGGAATAATTGTCTCCAAGCACCTACAACTCCATACAGGAGCTAACACAACTAATACAGATAAGATCTTCAACATCCTCTTATTCTATCACTGCTAAATTGAAAGGCATGTGGAGGTACAAGCGGGTGTTTTTATTCAGCAGATCCAGATTAAACAATGACACTAGCAAAAACAAAATTAACAGTGACTACATAAACTTGTGATTATAATATTACTGACGAGCACAGCTAAGATTATCTCACAACAGCTCGCTAAAAATGCACATATGTGGACCCAACAGATAAAGTTTACCCGGCATTGGGTTGACCTTCTGGATGCTGTTCAGAACAATCATGAAGTTCCTGATCCTGCAAACAACAACCCCGTATGAGCAAGTAACGAATAAAACAATTGACTTGACAAGGAAAAAAAAGAAAAGAAACCACAAACTGAAATTGGAGCAGCATACTTGAAACGCCTCCTTCATTGCCATGTCTACCAATTCTTCCTCACTGAACACTTTGAGCTCGTCCACACTGCACAAGCACCAAGCCCAACCACTCCCTCAATGAGAACAAGCCTCTCGACCCAAAAAAGAACAAAACTTCCGCAACAACCCTCCTAAAACAAGCTTCCCCAAATGCATAAATCCACCATAGACGCGATTCACTTACGAAAAATCCTCATCGCACTCTGGCTGCGAACCGCAAGAAACCTCCACCTGCAGCTTCTGCAAAGAACCCAGAATTCAACATCACAACGCGGGCTCGGGAAAAGAAACAAGCAACTGGGTAGTCACCCAAAACGCGATTGGTCGCTTCGGATGGATAGAGAGAGCGAAGGGGTCGCGTGAAGTTCCACGGCACCTCGAGCTCGCGAAGGAGAGAAGCTTCGAACTCGGGGACGCGGGTGAGGGGGCCGATGAAATTGGGGACGAAAAGGGTCCGCCTCGAGGGATGGAGACGCTGCAGCACTCTTCTTGAGCAGCGCCGGCGGCCACGATCGATTCTTCTTCTTCTGCCATCATCTCTGCAACACAGCCAAGCACGCACGTACCCGCAGAAGAGGCGAGGGAGGAGGAGGAGGAGGAGGAGGGGGGATACGTCCCCCGCTCTTTTTTGCTTTCCGGGAATTGCCTTTTTGGGAAAAGTTACAATAAGCCCTTGACTTTGGAATATTTGCAGATTAGCCCTCTAAACTTTTGCAAGCGTTTCGCAAGTGCCCGTAAACTTTGACTCCCTAAGGCCGTTAATTTTTCCGTTTGTAATGAAATTAAGAAAATAGAGATTAAGACGTGTTTGATGAAGTGGATAAAGTTTTAATCGAAGGCTGTTTCGATGAAGAACCGTGAAATTGCCTATTTTGAGGTAAATCAATGATTATGTATAAGAAAAAGAAACTAGGGTTATAACGTAATTTAAAGTAAAATACAGTAATTTAAATCCATATCCATTTAAAGTATCACAAGATATGACAATTTACCGCGACTTCTTATATCGTGTTCGTTTTATACCACGGGAGAAATCGCTCGATACAACAGTAAATTAGATAAATAAGTCATGCCATTCCATGTATTTGACCTCCTTTCAAATTTTCATGTTTCCAGTCATGTCGCGTGTTATTGCATCAATCATGGTTTAACTTCAAAAGGGCAAAAGGGATTGGTGCAATCGAAGTTGACCGTGCATCAAGGGGAAAGTCCAAAGCCATCCTTATCGAAATCGCCGGAATAATTTGGATTTGGGGACGGAATATTCCGCAGAAGATTCCTTTGGGAGAGGCCGGTCAGAATGTCATCAAACCCTCTTAAACTCCATTTAAGAAATGCTTAAGGTTTTGACGGGCAGCTGCGCCTCCAGGCTATGGGCGTCACAAATGCCTGCCCGCGGGCAGCACTTGTTCTCTATATCATCTCCAAATGTTTCTCCCTTTCTTTATTAATTCTTTTTTTTTAAAGATTGACATGGGCCTTCTTCGGCCTTGTTTATTAATGACAAGAAAAGGTCCATCGATTTTAACTTTTCTTTTTCAATTGTCGTGAGTAGAATCCGCGCCGTCCTTTTTTGCATCGAATGTAACGAGCGAAAAAGTTGAGTTTGGCTCGTATTTGTAATGTTAATCATTTTTTTTAATTTCATTTCTTAATTTTTTGTTCTCATTATGAAGTTCTTATTGCTCAAGCAAATCGGGACGACATGATGTCACGTGAATTCCTAATAGTGATGAGTGAAATGTAATCAAGCATGAGAACTTCAAAATAATACGATTGAATCTTTTAGTTAGATATTGTTGTTTTATTGTTGTTTTGAATGAGAGAAAATCCAACGTCATTTTTTAATATTAGTTCTTCCTTTTTTTATCAATCATCTTGAATTTATCTTATTCATTTTTCCTCACCACTGGTGCGCATCTTGTTCTCCATAGTTTTGGCTAGGAATGTCAAAAAAAACCCATCCAATCCAATCCGAACATGACCCGAACATGACCCGAACACAACTCAAACACGAAATAAGTATAGTACATATTTTGGGTCTTAATACTGTTTGGGTAACAATTATAAACACAAATGGAATACATATTTTGGGTCAAGTTAGGGTCAGAACATGTTCCGACCCAAACACATTAAAGGCTTCAACCCAAATACACCCACCTAAGCTATCTCATCTACAATTCCTTATATTCGCAATTCATCCAGCACGTCTCATCTCACGGGTTCATCATTGTCGCCCCTCAAGTCGGCCCCCATCAATCTCTCTCCCTCTCCCCCTCTCTCTCCCCCCATCTTCCATATGATTTGCTTCTTTTTCGCGGTCGACGCAGAACTTTAGAGGAGGGAGTATCATTTGTCTGCGGAGATGTTCACGAACAAGTCGAACGAAATCTCGCGGCGTCACATAAAAGCATTTTGAATTCCCTTTGTCATATTTTTTATTAAAAAATTATCTTTTGCGAGATATTCACAGACGGGTTGGACGAGGTCTCACGACGTCACGTAAGAACATTTCGAATTCCTTTTGTCATAATTTTTTATTAAAAAATTATTTGTCTGCAGAGATGTTCACGGATAGGTTGGACGAGGCCTCGCGACGTCACGTAAGAACATTTCGAATTCCCTTTATCATAATTTTTTATTAAAAAATTATCTGTCCGCGGAAATGTTTACGGACGGGTTGAACAAGGACTCATGGCATCACGGTTCACGGATGGGTTGGACGAGATCTCGCGGCGTTACGTAAGAGTATTTCGAATTCCCTTTATAATAATTTTTATTAAAAAACCCGAAACCCGACCCGAACCGAACCGACCGTTTTTTTTTCTTCATGCTTTATGCATTTTGGGTCAAGTCGGGTCAGGTAACATCAAGACCCGACCCGACCCATTGACACCCCTTCTCTTGGCCATAGATGGTGCCACCCTTATCCACTCCAAACTAAGATAAAGCATCGAAAGACCACATCCATAGATCCGAATAGAGAACAAACAAGAAAATGAATGAGAGAAATGCATTGTATGGCTTGGCAGCTGTTCTACCACTAGCTCCTCTGTCCGTGTACGCTTACAGATTCTTGCAGGAGAGAAGAAGCGCCAACTCTCAGAACTACGACGTGTTTTTGAGCTTCAAAGGCCTGGACACTCGCACCGGCTTCACTGATTTCCTCTACAATAGCCTGGTAGCTGCTGGGATCTGCGTGTTCAGGGATGACGATGCACTCCCAGTCGGCGAGGAGGTGGGCACGGAGCTTCTCCGGGCAATCAGGACTTCTTGGATTGCGATCCCCATCATTTCCGAACGGTACATGGAGAGTACATGGTGCCTCCGTGAGCTCGCTGAAATCATAGTATCCTGCAGAACGCTTGGCCACTCACTATTCCCTGTATTCTATAACGTGGAAGTTGCTGCTGTAAGGGCTGGAGTCGATAAGCTTAGAGAGGCCCTAGGTGAACGTGCGACACAGTTCAGCTCATATCAAGTGGAAAGTTGGGAGAGGGCGCTGTGTGATGTAGCAACTATTAAAGGATGGATATCACAGAACATTGCTAATGGGTAGGTATATATGTGTGCATTTGCGAAACTTTATCCGTCCCAAATCTGAATCCGAAACCCTGTGCACTTGGATGGGAATGACCGGTCTGAGAGTCAAGGAAAGGAAGGAATCAAACTGAACGCCTTTAGTCTTACGCAAATATGTGTATGTATGTGTGGGCAGGAATGAAGCGGAGCTGGTGAAATTGGTGGTCGCAAAGGTTTCGAGTGAATTGAAGATGACGTGGATAACGTGGATCGAACGACTCCCTATTTTCGATAATTTGATGCGTAATAAACACATAGCAGCAGGTATCTCCCTATTCCTTTCTGAGCCAAGCGCGTACCATCTGTAAGTATTCGGTGATTATCATGTGAGAGCTTTGGCCTCCTTCAATTCCCACGTAGAGAAGTCATGTAAGGTTTGCGTGGTTTATGACCGAAATTATTACCTTGGTCTTTTGAGATTTTCGTGTGATTTGTATTGGCTACATCTGATTATCATCACTTTGGTCTGTTTTGCTGGATCACAGCGTATAAGCACTATTGGGAAAAGAAAAGAAGACAAAGTCAATGCCAAGTGTTCTTGGCCTTTCGTGGCCCTGATACTCGATACCGCTTAGCTGCTTACCTCCACGCCAGTCTTGTGGCTGCAGGAATCAAAGTGTTTTACGAAGATGATATGTCCATGATAGGTAAAGAAATTGGTCCTGAGCTTCTGTATGCCATCTACAATAGCAAGATATCCATCCCGATTATCTCCCCAAATTTTGCTTCCTCTGCATGGTGCCTGCGGGAGCTGGATCGCATGGTTGAATGCAAGAGAACGAAGTTGCAAAAGATATTGCCCATCTTCTATAAGGTGAAGCCATCGCATGTGCGATTTGGAATGAACATGCTTCAACTTGAGGAGCGTTACAGAGATGAAATGGATTGTTGGAAGCAAGCTCTCAGGGAGGTTGGGTCCTTCAAAGGATGGGAATCGGAGAATATCGCCAATGGGTACTTGCTTTCATTATTCCCACAAAACTTAATTCGATCCTATTACTGAAAACTTTTTATTCTACTCAGAGCTTAATTCAACATTATTTGGCAATTGGTAGGCGTGAAGGGGTACTTGTGAAGCGGGTCGTCGAGGAGGTTTCGAGGCTGCTGGGGAATCCCTAAAAACATGCTTTCGCATCCCCATCTGCCGAATATTGACTCGGATCCTGGAATCAGTAACAACTTTTTCTCCACATTAGCATCTGTTTCCTGTTTTGAATGAGGCTTTTCCTTGACGACGTGCCATTTATCATTCATCGTTTGTGTTAGTTTTGTAAGGACTAGCAAGGAATTCTTTCGGAATTACGAAACATGTTACGAATGTTATATTGTGTGGTCTGTTTACTAAATGTGTCATTTTTGGATGTGACACGACTAATGGATGTATTGTGCTCGGATGGGGCAAGTCCGTTCTGTTATAGATATAGAGAGGTTACGAAAAGAAGCGTGAATTAGGGCAGGAGACAAAGGAAACGAAATGAGGAGAGAAAAACGCCCTAACAATAAAAAGTACACTCCCCTTCATTAGTTGTCCGAAGGTGACATGAAGCAGTTGCTGTTGAGTCGAAGTAAAAATGTCATCAGCCGAGATTTCCTTCTAATTGAGTCCGGCTGTCCAAGTACGTCTTCCTCACTAACACTATACCCAGTCGAAAACTCAGCTCATTCTCGAGGAAATGAAAATGGATTACAGTAGCAAAAATTTGCAGTAACATAGCTTGAAATATACTGCAATGTGCTGGGTCACTGGAAGAAAAATATCATTTTTCAGTTTTTCCTAAAAGCTTACATCTGATAATTTGGTCATGCAAGCATGGAAAAAGGAGTTATTCGGTACCTAGCTAACGTCGTTCAGAGAACAGACCAAAAAAAGAAAAGAAAAACAGTTGTTGAGAGGGGATTTTTCATAGGAATAAAGAAGGCCACAATTAGATCCATTCAAGTGTTTAGCATGTTGAGCTCAATGTGATTTTGTTGCAAAAGTTGTACATATTCGTGGCCATCAATTAGAAGAAACCCAACAAGAACTGCTTTGACATTTTCTAGCCAAAACTTCCAAATAGCCTTACAACAATTGTACTTTCGCCAATTGAGTCTTAAATATTTTCACTTTTTATTAAGTGAGTTCTAAACATTTTCACTTTTTGATCGTATGAACTTAATTGGCAAAATGTGAAATGATTTAAGACTAAATTGACGAAATTGAAAGATTTATGATTGAATTAGAAATACGCTATAAGTTTTAAGGCTTTTTGGACAATTTTCTCACATTTTCTGCCTCCTTCACAACACCTTCTAACCTCCATCAGAAGCTGCTCTTCTGGGAAGCTCCCTTTCTATTGTTTTCCCTCAATTTCTTCAGTGCCTCCTTCACAACACCTTCTATCCTCTTTCAGAAGCTGCTCTTCTGGTGAGCTCCCTTTCTATTGTTTTCCCTCAATTTCTTCATTCCCTTTTACGGATTATACTTGCTGGATTGAGATTGAAGAATTGGGCGCTGTTCACCGTTTAGAATCCGAGTGGAAATAGGAAAGTATTGGGTCTATGGAGAAACGGCCAGAATGTTGAAAACTTCGTAGGAAAAGCGGATCCAAAGAAGAAGTATCTTGGAAGTGAATGCGGAGAGGCCCTTCCATCTGGGATTGATAAATAAGCTTATGCTATTTCTGTTACTATTAAGATGTAGATGCGGTTGGATACCTTTATTTCTTTATCTGAAATTGCTGTTTCTGTCATATTAATTTTGGAATCATCTGTTTATTCGATTACTTCGTTATTTTGGGGGGTTAAAGCAGGAATTGGATTAATGTGGCGACCGTTTGCACAGAGTGAGAGAGATATGTGCAGAGCTGTGCTCTTTTAGCTCGAGTTTCGAGTATAAACTTTTCCTTTTGTCAAAAAGGCAATGCTGGATGTTCTAAACTTCTTATTCCGACGTTCCAAGCCGACTTAGGTGTCACGCCCTTAAGTAGTAATGTGCGGAAAGGATTCAGCAACAAGGACCCACGAATAAAACGTGAGGGAAGAAGAGATATCCTTGCCCATCAGCTAATGGAGAAACCTAAGCCCAAAAGACATAACCAGCTTGAAAGTTTCAGAATATAGAAATTTAGAGAGACGGAGGAATTCAACTATAAATGACCTGTAATTTTCGGATTTGGATCATTGGAAGTTGCACTGGGCAAACCATAATTTCCACCTCAGTGATCGCCGGCAGTACGCTTTTGCATCAAAGGTAGATGCAATGCCCATTTGATCCAGATACCAGCTTTCCCCACGAATAAGCATCCACATCATCGCAGTTTCTGCAGAACAAGCTCGAGACCATCTATTCCATCGGTGCATCAAGAAAAAGTACCAGAAGCTGTACACAAAATGCATTTGAAACACCATTGCAGCCACTGTTGAAAGCTCCTCCTGCTTCACAAACCCATGGTACTGCTGAAGTAGCCGAAGAAGACCCCTTAATTGTGTTTAGAAGCTTTTTAAATGTCTTAGCAAGCCTTCACCGGACAGTTTGTCAACCTCAGGGTTTTCAGCCTCTCAACTCTCTCCGCAGATGGAACTGCGCCTTCATTGATCTTCCAGACAGCACTGAACAGATAAGGTTCTATGGTAACTTAGTACAAATCACAATATACATATAACCAGAGAAATTTTCCAGGTTAGGCCACAAACTTGAATGGATGCAGCCTTGCTACTTTCTTGTCTTCATCCTGCTTTAGTTTGATCTTCACAATTTCATCCACTTTTCCCATGTAACTATGCTGAAAAACAACAATGACCAATTTTAAGAATCTTATGGCACTGGCAATAATAGAAGAAGAAATATCTAGAAGGACAGTATAGTTCAAAATAGAGAAAACACCCAAGAACACGTGGATGCTTCAATAGCTTTTATTCAAACAACTGAAATCAATAATATTCAAGCAAATGGTGCATAACACATGAGTGAGTTCTTATCAAAAAATTTCACTCCTCACAGTCTCACACACGAAACCATCTCGAAATACAACCCCAGATGCCAAATTTTGGAGATATAAATGCCAAAAAAGATGATGTGAGAGCAGTTACAATTTCCAAACATCTTTGAGCCAAACCCACTAGATAGTATTAACAAGAAAATAGTCGCTGCATTTTTTTCCTCATTAATCTAACAATGATAAGCTAATTTGGATTCGACCAAAAAAAAAAATAAGCTACTTTGGACCAATAAAAACCGATTCTTGTGTGAAAGAATTTCAAAAACAAAGTGCAAGTAACTAATAGACAGAGAAACAGAAGGTAAGGAAACACACACACACCCTCATGCAAAGTTACTGGAAGTTCAGCAAGTTAACAGCCTATGGATGTACTTCAAGAGCTTGAGAAGTTAACAGCCTATTGATGCACTTCAAGAGCTTGACTGTTTTCCTCATTTCTCATTCTTTTCTAGGAGTTCTTTGTGCTTGAAGTTCTAGCCATTTTTTAGGATGAAAGCTGTTAATGCACTCTAATGCATTTGAGGCTCCTCCTTGGTTGGCTGAGTTCTCTAAATTTGGTTAACAGCCTATGGATGTACTTCAAGAGCTTGAGAAGTTAACAGCCTATTGATGCACTTCAAGAGCTTGACTGTTTTCCTCATTTCTCATTCTTTTCTAGGAGTTCTTTGTGCTTGAAGTTCTAGCCATTTTTTAGGATGAAAGCTGTTAATGCACTCTAATGCATTTGAGGCTCCTCCTTGGTTGGCTGAGTTCTCTAAATTTGGATGCTCTTGGCTTGTTGCTCCTTGGCCATCTTCATACCTGAATGCAATAAACCAAAAGTTGAAACAGGTCCAGATAGGCACTTCAAAAAGAATTAAACAGCCCAACAAAAAGCAATCCAATGAAAAAAAGTGCCCTCTTCATGGAAAGGATATAGTGAAGTATTGTCCCTAGAGTCTAGGTCAAAAGATGGAGGCATTCACCACTTGATATTGCCACAACCCTCAGAAAAGACACAGGAGCAAATGCAGGTCCCTATATGCTTCAGGACTAGCAGGGGTGGCCTTGACCCCAGTCACGAGTGCAAGCATTGACTTTGATTATGATGGAATAATTGTCTCCAAGCACCTACATCTCCATCCATATAGGTGCTAACACAACTAATACATCCAAGCACGCACGCACCCGCAGAAGAGGCGAGGGAGGAGGAGGGGGATTCGTCCCCCGCTCTTTTTAGCTTTCCAGGAATTGCCTTTTTGGGAAAAGTTACAATAAGCCCTTGACTTTGGAATATTTGCAGATTAGCCCTCTAAACTTTTGCAAGCGTTTCACAATTGCCCGTAAACTTTGACTCCCTACGGCCGTTAATTTTTCCGTTTGTAATGAAATTAAGAAAATAGAGATTAAGACGTGTTTAATGAAGTGGATAAAGTTTTAATCGAAGGTTGTTTCAATCAAGAAACGTGAAATTGCCTGTTTTGAGGTAAATCAGTAACTATGCATAAGAAAAAGAAACTAGGGTTATAATGTAATTTAAAGTAAAATAGAGTAATCTATATCTCGTTAAATTTTTGCAGGTTATAACACAACGACGCCAAAATTGCCAAAGTCCAAGAGATAATTTGTCACTTTTTGAAGTCTGGCGAGGAGAATAAATTTTAGGGATGGGGAGCAAATTTCCTTTTCTTTTTATAAAATATCATCTTGCCTCATGTCCTCAACTATTTTATTCACCTAACAACAACAACAAAAAAACTAATGTATTCACACAAAAAAAAAGAACTCCTTTGTTTGTTTAATTTTTCCCACTCTCAAAGTTTGATCTGCCCTTGTATCAAAAAAAAAAAGGTTTGATCTGCCCTAAATTTTCAGTCCCGCCTAAAGTTTGTTGAAATGGAAATTTGAGGGTACAAAATGAGGAAAAAGCTTAAAAATTCTTAGCAAGAAATGAGGGAAGGAGGGAAACAAAGCATTGGTAGGCGGGCTTGGTGTTGGATCAAAGGTTAGATCATACGAAATTTCTAAAGCCCGACAATTGTATGCTTGGGTCGAACTAGGTTCAAGACCAAATCCTGAGAGAGAGATAAAGCCCAACAACTACATCGGACGCATTCCATCTTGGGCTTAGAGGCTTAGGGCAAGCAAGGCCCAACTTCATCATCGAGTGTAAGTGGCTTTTGTATCGTATTACAATTTGCAAGATGTGGTTCCTTGGCAATGTCGATGGACCCCATTTTGCTCTTGTGGTGTGTTCTTCAAGGGTGACACTTTGCCTATGCCCACACGATTCCTCCTCCCTCCCTATCCGTTGGCACAAGTCAGAAGGAAAGCGTTACGTCAACCCGAGATAACCATAGACTAGAGAGGGAGTCGTGCGTCGCCATGAGCGAAAGTCCCGTGTCGAGGAAGTATCATAAGGGTTGTGATTTTTTACTTATAACCCAATTCCCTAATCATTAACACTCGACTTTTAACCCATACAAATCTGAAGATATGGCAAGTTATCGTGACTTCTTATATCGTGTTCATTTCATATTACGGGATATATCACTTGCTTGATATGACAGTAAATTAGTATTTATGAGCACGCGTTATCCTACAGCTGTCAGTATAAATAAGTTGTGTCATTCCACGTATTTGACTGACTTTGGAATTTTCAAATTTCCAATTGTGTCGCGTGTTATCGCATCGCTCAATCATGGTTTTAACTTCAAAAGGGGGAAAGGGATTGGTGCAATTGAGTTGACCGTGGATCAGGGGAAAGTCCAAAGCCATCCTTATCGAAATCGCCGGAATAATTTGGATTTCGGGACGGAATATTCCGCAGAAGATTCCTTTGGGAGAGGCCGGTCAGAATGTCATCAAACCCTCTTAAACTCGATTTAAGAAATGCTTAAGGTTTTGACGGGCAGCTTGCGCTTCCAGGCTATGGGCGGTCACAAATGCCTGCCCGCGGGCAGCAGTTTTTCTCTATATCATCTCCAAATGTTTTTCTCTCTTTCTTTATTAATTTTCTTTTTTTTAGATTCCCATGGGCCTTCTTTGGCCTTGTTTATTAATGACAAGAAAAGGTCCATCGATTTTAACTTTTCTTTTTCAATTGTCGTGAGTAGAATCCGCGCCGTCCTTTTTTGCATCGAATGTAACGAGCGGAAAAGTTAAGTTTGGCTCGTATTATTTTTAATGTTAATCATTTTTTTAATTTCATTTCTTAATTTTTTGTTCTCATTATGAAGTTCTTATTACTCAAGTAAATCGGGACGATGTTTCGTGAATTTCTAAAAGTGATGAGTGAGGTGTAATCAAGATACGAGAACTTCAAAATGGTATGATTAGATTTCACAATTTGTCAAAATAATACGATTGGATCCTTTAGTTAGTTCTTGTTATTTTGAGTGAGAGAAAATCCAAGGTCATTTTTCAATATTAATTCTTCCTTTTTTTATCAATCATTTTGAATTTATCTTACTCATTTTTCCTCGCCACTGGTTGGCACCTTGTTCTCTGTAGTCTTGGCCATTGATGGTGCCACCCTTATCCACTCCAAACTAACACAACTGTAATCGTTGTTTAGCTCATTCTCTCTTATGCACAAGCGTGCGTACTTAAGAGGGGCTACATTAACAAGGATGAAGGTTTTTCTTGGCTTATCGTCATCAACTTATATACGATAAGTCAAATCTTGCTTGGCCAATCTCGACCTAAGTGAGTTAAATGAGTCGAATTTAATTAAAAACCCTGAAACTTATTGAATAGGCACAAAATACTAGGAAACATAGAATAATTAAAAATACAAAGCCATTGCCATGCCGACGACGACACCTTTGCCCACCATCTCACAATGCCACCTCAAGCTCGAGTGTCCATGGTCGCAAGATGTCAAAACTCAAGTAGCCATAACCCCAAGTGGGAAGAGGAAGAGAGTGGCCATGCTTCCATGCCCAAAGGTTTAATGGCCATCATCACGATGGAGAAGAGAGAGAGAGGGACACATAGAAGCCACTAAACTCCGGCAATCGCGACCATGACCTCAAAGCTTCGACGGTCATGATCCGATAGCTCGAGCTTCGGCATCAAGTGTGGCCGAGTGGCTAGAGCTCGAGATGCCATGGCCGCTCAAAGATGTTATAGTCATGCTTGCTCTAAAAGGGTGGTCGGAGATACAAGAGAAAGGATGAAGACATTAACAATTTCTAACGACATTAACGCCGTATCAGCAAAAAATGACATCGGAATAGCTTAAAACGACTCGTGGCACTTTCTCAAGAGTAGAGGATTGCTTTTGAAAAAAATATAGATAGACTATTTAAACTTTTCTAGCTTGGGAATCTATTCCACAAATTTATGCTCTCGGCCGGTGGCATTTCAAAAATAAAATAATAATAAAAGCACTCAAAAGACTATTGACGGAACCCAAGTGATTCTGTGTAAGGCAAGTTAACTTTGGACAACTATTACAACGGTCATTTATCAGCATCCGATCCAAGCAAGTGAATACCACTTCCCATGCATGCAATCGTGCCCGCATTGGAGTTTAATTTCTTGCGAATTTGAAATTTCGATCCTATGTAAAAAAGCGCGCAAAATCCCTTTTTCTTAAATATATCAAAATTATGAATATGTCTTCTCATCTTTAGCTTAGAATAAACAAATCTCGAGATAACTATACCGTGTCATGAAATGAATTCGATGCTCTGCTCTGAAAAAAATACATACGAACCGTATGGATGGAGAAAGGGGGATGCACAGACAAATCCTGGTTTTGTTCTGATTATCAAGTACGAATATAATGGAAGCAAAATATCTTGTTAACGAGGCTCGGACCGTATCGTTGAGGAACTAGAAGTGATATTTTCTGCTGTCCCGGACAGCAACAAACGAGCCTTACCTCCCTCTCGTGGCTCTCGTGGCGGTCGTGGGTCCTGTTTTCTTTTCGTCGGGAAGAAATGGTCAATTCTCTCATGAGTTATTCCTACTCCCTGCGATTTGCAGGACGCTCAGCAGCAGCAGCAGCAGCAAAATAGATTTTTTCAAAAAGAAAAAGGACAAGGGCATATAAAATTAAAGGAGAAAAACGAAATAGGGAGGGGGAGAGGGGGCAGTGGAATCTTGATCAGAGACCCAAATAGAAATAAAAGGAGAGAGAGCCTCTTTCCTCCCATTTCGCTTCTCCCTTTTCTGTGCCCGAAAAGAACAAAGCTTCCCATTTCTTTTTTTGCCCCTTGTTGTCAATTTACTTTAGCTCTTCTGGGTTGTCCTCCCTCTTCGTCTTTGTTCATGTACTTCCTCCTCTCGTTCTGCTATTGGATGTATGCCCCGGTTTTCCAGGATTCTGCAGATCTGCTTCTGGGTATGCTCCCTTTCGCCTTCATCTCTCGTTTCTTGTGCATTTCTGGTTGCTCTTCTTGCCTGGTGTTGTGAATTGGAGATTCTTGTTTCTTTCCTCCAGCTGGGATATGAATAAAAATCGAAGCTTTTACCATCCCAAACGTTTCAGCTCGCAACTCTTTCTTCGCCCGGTAGAATAAGGAGCAGGGCTTTGCATAGGAATTAACGGCTGGATGCATGGTCGATCGTCATTTGAATTTGATTTTTTTCTAATTAAGGATTCTGCGTCAATTAGCTCTCTTCTGGGAGGTTTGTTTTGTGTGTTATCTGTTTCTGTGTCCCCTGTCTTTGAAGGTTTTGCATCGTCTTTTTCAATTCCCAATTCTGAATGGTTGCAGATTCATGGCATTGTTAGCTTTTTCCTCATGTTAATTGTTCACTTAGAGAGGGAAAATTGCTGGTTCAGCTTACCTTTTCTGATATATCTCAATTTTAATTTCTTTTCTTTTCACTTTCCTTGCCGTCCTCGGTAGAGTTGTGGAATGCTGGTCAATACGGCTCGATTCATTTACTTCCTTTTTTCTGCTCGTTTGTAATGAAGCCAATAGCAATAGCAACACCTAGCGGTTACTACTATCATAATTCTCTCAACGACTTTGGTTTCATTGTCTATATAGTTCTAGACTGTCCAGACAGCTGTTTGTTGCAAACTTGAAAGTTTCCTGTATTCATGTAGACAAATAAGTATATGACAGTAGATAACTGTATAAATCAGATGCGTTCCTTTGATACCGAGCGTATTGATGTTTTATGCTCGCGTTCATGCACAGCTTGCATATGCATGCGAACATACTATGTATGGATGGCTAGCTTGAGTTTGTTCGTGCACGTTGGAAGCTGGATTTTTCTTTTTGGGGGCCAAATTAATATTTATAAAGACGAGTAAGTAATTGTATCCCTTGCACCTACCACTACGTCAAGACTCAATTGGTCATCAACATGGTGATATTGAGTTTTTCTATGGGGTCATACTATATGAACTTTATATGTTGCCAACTGGTGGTTAATTGCAGGAAAAAATAGGATAAGGATGAAATGCATCTGTGACTTCTGTAGATTTTAGATGTCGTGCTTTTCAAGTCATTGGTATCTTTGATCCTGTGTACTGTTCTTGATATACATCGACCAAACTTATGGCAAAGGACATAAAAGGAATTCAAATAAAATGGAAGATATTTTGGGCCATGGAACGTAACAATCAGTAATGTAGCTTGCATTTAGGCAAAAGCAGTATCAAGAGATCACAAGTTTCTCTTTTTTAGTAGCTTTAGGAAAATGAAAAGCATTTCTTGTTGACCCTTCAAATCATTTATGGTGTGATTTTTAACATTTCTCTTTTAATTCTTGCAGTTCAGTGAAGAATGTATCAACAGAAAAGTGGCCCTAGTTCAAGTTTAGTTCCCAGCAACACAATGGTTCACGGTCAACATTTAGATAGTAGTGCCAACACCATGGACTCCATTGGTGGAGGGAACAATCACAGTAACAATCCCAATCTCGCATCCAAGCAGCGGTTACGGTGGACACATGAACTTCATGATCGCTTTGTTGATGCTGTGGCACAACTTGGTGGGCCCGATAGTAAGTCATCACGATTATGTTTACATGATCTTGATTATTTGTGATTTTCTATTTATAATCTTGATTCAGCTTTTATTTGGTAATGTTTTAATCTAGTTACAAAGTAATGAAAGGTTGCAATTTATAAATAAAAGTATATAAGAAAGAAATGAAGAGGCATCTACTCTATTTTTTTCCTTTTGTAAACGATCCATGATGACATACTTGTTCATATAGTCACACATGGGTAAAATTGCTTGAAAGACATAGAACTTTGTGGAAGATTTGATGTTGATGACTTTAGATTGTGAAAATCAACAGAAAGAAAATAATAGATTGGAACATGTTAATTTACATCATTTGGTTGATGTGGCCTATTGCTATGAAAAAGGTAAGTGAAATTACCAATACAATCAGTTTACATTATGCACTCAAACCAAGCCCTGGTTACATCTGTCCTCTGAGTTTTTGGCTACCTCAAAGAGAAGCGGAAAAGGAATTGTATACAAAAGCACCCACAAAGAAACAATCTTGAAGCTCAGCTGCCAATTAAATCCATTTTACGTTTTTTGGTCTGGTTGATTTGTACAGTGGGGCATTGCTCATGCACCCTGGTGAACTCAGCATACTAGGCCCAGTACCTCCACTCTCACAAGTGATCTCTTGAAAGTTGTAGGTTTCATTTTTATTTTGTATTAGGGACGTGATTGAAAATAATCAAGACACTGTCTGATGAATGGAAAAAAAGAAGAGTAATTTAAGACACCCCAAAGTTGAATGGAATTGGCCCCATTGTTGTATACTAGTATGATGATCTTAATTAGCAAGCAATATCTTTTCCATCATTTTGTGCATCTTCATTTCTTTTTCTGGCTAGTAAATATGTGCTTTTTTCAAGAGTTAAGAAAATAACTGCAGAATAGAACTGGGAAAGAAATAGAATAAGCTAGATCTACTTCTACATTCGCCTTAAAGAATTTGTTAATGTTTAATTTATGTGTAGATATTAGTGTTTTCTAATCTATGTTTCACTGCTTTCTTTCAGGGGCTACACCTAAAGGTGTTCTTAGAGTTATGGGCGTGCAAGGTCTAACAATATACCATGTCAAAAGTCATTTACAGGTTCAAAGGACAAACTTCTCCTCTTCTATTTATTTTAAATCTATATTAATTCTTTTCTGTTAAAAAATTATTCTGTGTGATTCAAGTTGACTAGACACTTGTAATGCATGCAGAAATATCGACTTGCAAAATATCTACCTGACTCCTCCTCTGAAGGTATGATTTTACTAGTGGTAATTGGTTTTTGTGTTGCTTTAGTAATTTGAGATGATTATTGTGGTTGCTCAAAATGATTTCTTAAGATGCCTTAGAATGGATCTCCATCTTACATTTACATTCTTATGGTTCTTTCTGAATAACTAATTGTAGGTAAAAAAGCTGAGAAAAAAGAATCGGCGGATATGCTCTCCGATGTGGATGGTTCTGCGTAAGTACCATTTCCTCTTAAAATCGTGCTTACTTCCGATACGAGATGTCAAGTAGGTCATCAGTTGTTCATACACCAAGTGGTAACTCTAAATTGAATGGTTGGAATTATCAATTCTCCCTATTAGTTTTTCTTGTCTGCTATCCTTGAAAGATAAAGATAGTACTACAGTATCCGGCAGGATATTACCAATTTTATGAGATGTAATTGCACGTGGATTTTTTTTCTCTGATTCTTCTGTTTTTTGTATCAATCTGATTCTTTTGTTGATAATTGATCTTCAGGTAAATTGTTGTATTTATATATTTATGTCTTTTCAATCACCAACATTTGAACCTTTTACTTTATTTATGACAAAAATGTTTGTTTTTCTTCTGTCTACTAGAGGTGGGATGCAGATCACTGAAGCTCTCAAACTGCAAATGGAGGTGCAAAAGCGCTTGCATGAACAGTTGGAGGCAAGTTCTTTGTTTGTTTTTTAGCTTTCTGATTGGTTAGAATAACATGGTTAGAATTACTATTCTGGTATTCAGATCTTTGTTGCAAATCTGACTTAAGAATCCTCAATCATTCTTGATGATGTGCCATTTTTGTAACATCGAGAAGTTTCGAGGAGTATGCCAGACTTTTCCCTTTATGATTTGGTTCTTGAGATCATTCATTAATAGAACATCAAGACGAACAAGTGCGGAAATGCTAAAAATGATATCATACAACTTTACACAGCTGTCATATATATGATTATGCAATGTATGAGGTTAGGTGCTCATATGGCCTTTAGTATGACATCTGCCTCCTTACCATAGCAAAGATCCAAATCATTTCAGCTCCAAATTAGGCCAAGTTATTGTTGCATCCTGATTCCGATAAGCTATAGCCTCTTCAAGCTAATTTCGGTACGTTTGATGTCAACAGGTGCAGAGACAGCTGCAGCTGCGGATAGAAGCGCAAGGCAAGTACTTGAAGAAGATAATTGAAGAGCAACAGAGACTAAGTGGAGTACTCGCAGATGGGTCAGCACCTGAATCGGGTGATAAGGGCCAAGAAGACATCAAGACTGATCCACCTACCCCAGCTCCGATCTCAGAGTCGCCCATCCAAGATAAGTCTAAGGACCGTGCCCTAGCCAAGAGCCTCTCACTTGATGGATCACTCTCATCTCATAATCATGAACCATTGACCCCCGATTCCAGTTGCAATGTCAGTTCACCTGCTGAAAGCCCTGATGGCGAGAGGTCAACCAAAAAGCCACGGGTAACTGCTGGTGCTTCGCATGCTAAACCTGAGACGGTGCTACACCCAATATTTGAATCAAGCTTGGGTTGCTCCTATTCAGTCTCCCCATTCAAACTACCTGACCAGGGATCTGTTTGATTCCCAGTAAGAAGATAAAACTAGAATGGTCAAACTGGGATTAGCCTTGGCAGATATACTGTAACATCTTGTACTGCTTGATGTATCGATTAGTTTGTTTCAACTTGCATGTGTAGTTTGTCAGGAGAAAGTGAACTATTTAACTTCGTAAGTATTACATAGGTAGCTTAGAGGTCATTGTATATTTTGATGCATCCTTTGATATGCTTAGTTAAACTTGTGAGGATTTGGCATTTTCTGGGCAGATGGTATTGAAGGAGTATGTGTACTTGTTGCGTACGAGTTCCCTTTACTAGGTGTTGACGAACGTGAAACCCACACGTCCCAATTTATAAGTCGACGCTCAGGCTAGGTTTAAATATTTCACTGACTGCAAACCTGCAAGTAAACTTCGTAGGGTTAATGCGAATACTGCAGTGAGAAAGCTACGAGCAGTAGTACATGTGGAAGAGCACATGCTTCAGAAGCACCAACTGCAAGGTAGAATTTTATTTAAAGATAGATGATGATCCGCTGCAATTGCCCCAGTAAAACATTGTTTAACATTTGTGAGCAAATGAAAATGTCAGCAATTGCGCTTGACAGTAGGCTCCACAGGGAAACGAACTCCCTTGAGTTGACTGCCAAAACTCACAAGAATTGCAAATCTACCTAACGGTCATTGAAAAGACTTAACCTGCCATTAACTACACCCCTTGCTTTTGCTATGTGACATCTGCAGTTTTACCAACTGGGCTTCTAGGCACTAACTATGCCAAAAAGCCGTAGGCTTTTCTAATCTTGACTCTGACACAGAGTTATGCATCTTTTGCACATTACTATTTGTGCATGACAACATGACAAAGATCTGTGAAGACTCTACAAGAGGAAACCTGCACACCATTGCTGGTGAGGCTTAAGGGAATCAGGGCCTCTTTCAACCTAGAACATGGACAAGCACAAAGCTGCTCAGCTGTATCCACTCCATTGCTACAACATAAAGTCAAGTAAACTCAACTAAACCAGCTTCTCAAATTCTACAAAAAATTACATAACCCCTTTCAGCAATATCATGACACATTGTGGGAGCAAAAATGCTAGCAATTGTTCTTCTCTATGGCACAGAAGATGATAAATTTCTTTTTTGAGCTACTCAGGCCTCGGTGCAAGAAAGGATGCCTAGAAACTTCACATATCAGGTGTTGAGACGTTTTATCCAAACTGGAGCAACAATCTCTCAGTCATATCAGTATATGGTCCTAGTGTTTGGAGCAACAAGTTGAAGACTCCAGCCACCCATTTGTCTAGCTGTATGGAAGGCTGAAGAGCCCATGAATATGCAAGGAATTTTTGATCATGTCAGAAGAAGATATTGCTTCATTCATCACATCTTCGAGTTCTACCTCCAGATGCCAGTGATGAAGGATGGTTTAATTATGTAGAAGGTTTGACTATGCCCTGAAGCTTCCACCCACCAAGTCCAGCCAAAGCAAAAGCCTGCACAAAGGAACATACCATATGATAGAGAGATCACATAAGATAACATTGATGACTTGTGTCACAAAGAGAGAAGGAAATCAGTGACTGTCAAGAGGGAATGTCTACAGTCTTGTGGCCAAGAAAACGGGATGCATGTTCTCTAAAAGTTACAACTACTCAAGGTTACATTTTCTTCATACAGGAGTGTTACAACCCTATATATGTATCTGTTTTCAAATTCATAACTGAATTGCTATATTATATGAAGATTCATAAAATATATGGGAATTTTACTATTACTAACCATCGCATAATGGAAAAAGAACTTGAGAGAAATTTCACCTCTTCAGGAAAAGTTTGACTACATCTACATGGGCACTTACTGAGTATAAGAGGTTTATGAACACTACGAGAAATGTAATAATCTTGAGCATACAGAGAAAGGTGATGTGGTAAAATATGCATGGGTGCATAACCTGGCTTGCTTGTTCAAAGTACCTCCTTCAGGTTTGTCACATTACTTTGTTAACCAATTTTATAAACCAATCTTCATATCTCTAATAGCACTAACCATCACCATGTTACTAAATGATTTAGTAGGTGAAATCTCTTTTTGCTCAAAATAACCGAAATGATCATTTGACTATAACAGTATTTAATAGTAAAATAACTGTCTAAAACCAATATTTATGTAATTACCTAAGTTTTATCATTTCCGAAGGTTAATACCTAATAGAATGGTTAGAAAGTCACTTTCCACATATTGTGATTTTCTTTAATTGCTAGTAAATTCTAGTTTACTGAATCCATACTTTCTGAGTTTTCCAAATTCTCCCTAAGGATGAAAATTCTTTTAGTGTTCCTAGTTAAGCGTATCTATCAGGTAGTAAATTACCTGTTAGATCGTCATTGTCACAATCAATGGTATCCATTGTTAGTAACTCCTGTAGAAGGTTTGTAATCTTCCCTCAAGTGGTCGTTGGTTTAGGTGTCCTCATAGTTGGTAACCTTTCTTTAAGGATGATGATTTTCCTTCATAGATCATAATTTCCAATAGGTCCCATCATTAGCAACTTTCTCATAATATCATAATTTCCCTTAAGTGCTCGTAATTTTAACTTCTTATTTATTCTTAATAGAATTCCTCAAAAGTCTTGTCTCTTTTTGTCTTTGCAATTGAGGGTAACTCAGTATTAGCAATTATACCATGAGATTGTAATTTTACTTAATTGATTCTAACTCAGAGGTACCGATAAGTTACTATATCATCAGAAAGACTGCAATCTTCCTCAAGTCATCGTAACCTTTAGTGTACCGAAATTTGTAACTTTTCTTAAAGGATGGTAATTATCGTTAAATGCTTGTAACTTTAAGGGCTTATGTCACTGTTTGGGATTTTCCACAAGTTCTTGTAACTCCAAGGGTTCTTCTTGCTGATAACTTTTCCTTGTGACATAGTAGCTGTTTTTAAGCGCTTGTAATATTGAGGGCTCCTATTGTCAATCACTTTCTTATGAGATTATAATTCTCCTTTGAAAAGTAATATTGAGGGTTCCTATGGTCTGTAACTTTCCAGTGGGATCTTCATTTACTTCAAATTCTCGTGACTTTGAGGGTACTATGACTTTCAACACTCTGAAGTCTTAACTGTTTGGAGTACAGATCCAAGAATCACACAACCAGTAGTTGCATTTGCTCATTTAAGGTACACTGTCTTTTTGTCAATTGGCTAGCTAAACTTCCGTCTCTATGAAAATTCATAGTCATGTTTATGTCATGCCCATACAAATGCTTTTAGCAATGTAAAAAAAAGAAAAGTTTCATTGGAAGCAGAGAATGTAGAAGCCTACCTCTTCCCAAGATCTTCCAGTAGCTTCAAGCAAAGCAGCATTGCATGTTTTAAGTTCAATGGATGCACCAGTAAACATGGAAGCTGCCTCCTCCCATCCCCTATTATGCCCCATACACCTGCACAATTACAAATATGCTTGAGAAATCCGTCCATGCTGTTTCAAACTATGAAACCGGAATAACTAAACAAGTTACTATAAAAGGAAGTTATATTTGTGAAACCATTTTTGCAATACAAAAACCAACTATAGTCCATAACCACCTGATAGGACTGTTCAAAGTACCTAATCACCAAAGCAACCTCACGTTAAGGTACAAAGGAAGGCATTATCCATTCTAACAGCAGAAAGACTTGGGTCAGAGCATCTTTGGTATCACTTTTTTCTTGAAAGGAAACACCAGCCTTGTAGCTTCAAAAGTATACTTTACCCTATGAACCTAACATTACTATAAATATATTACAAAGGAAAACAATATTGGACCCATTTATACATGTAATATGCATCAGACTCAAATGAGAAGCATCCAGAATAGGAATATGTCTATGTCTTATATGTGTTCACAGCTTCAGCAACACTACCAAATGAACATTATAAGACACAATTCTAACTCTCTGCAATGATGCGATTACAATAATCAGACTATGACAAAGTGATTTAGGTCTGCAAACAACACCAGATTACATCCTTTACAGAAACTCGTATGGTGATTGCATCCACTGGAAACTTTGCGTTGAAGTGCAATAATTTGAAGAGGAAATGCTTCATGTAACTCCAGAATAATCATACTTGCATCCAGTAAAAGATTAGAATCAGGACTCACATGACGGTCAGTATCTCGTCCCTAGAATATTTACAGATAGCCTCTTGCAGGTGCTCTGCTGTCTGACCATCCATTGCTGCTATCGAATAAAAACTCGAAATGAAATGGACCTCAGCTTCCAAAAAGCTTTCTACCCGTTCCTGCATTATCCGCAGTGTCTCACGCGTTCGAACTGCATCACTACCTCAAAAGAGGGAATTCAAATCAAAACCAGCCAAGCATAGATCATCAAAATTAGTATCGTAAACTCATCTATCTTTTGCAATCCGCTAATCTACACATAGAAAATTGCTGACCTTAACAAAATAAGTTTGGGGATCCAACCCAACTGGTGAAGCTTGTGTGCTATTTTGACAGCATCGTCTTGACCGGTCTTACTAAGAGGGCGATCATGATCTAGTTGAAATGATTCACAAAAAGGCGTAAATTTAGGAGCTTGGCAAGCAGCAGCATTTCCACTCGTTTTACGGGCAAAGAAGTTAATGCAGCTACAATGCTCATTATGAAGGTAAATCGGTAAAATGGGAGCAGGAATCAGAACCCCTCCAAATTAACCAGTTTGCAAGTCAGTATATCAGCACTCATAGGAACAAACATTGCCTAGACACACCCAAAAGACTTCAGCGAAGCTTTCACATTGCCTATCTTATTCTCTTAAACACTGCAGCAATCCTCCTCAAACATCTAGATAAGAAAAAAAAAAAAATCACATTTTTGGACTAGACCAGAGCAGCTGAATGCATATATGTCATTTCAATATCCCTTTTTCTGGGAAAAAAAATGAACCTCTAAGGGAGCGGTCAGACCAGGAGCTCTTGGCATGGCGAAGAAGAATGAGGCGGCGAGGAGCGGCCGACTCCGAGGAGCTCGGAGCTTCGTCTTCCTCCGCCGAAGCGACCCGGCCCTCCGCCGTCTCCACAACCAGAGAGCGCCTGGGAAGCAGCGAGCCAGGGTTCCTTCCCCATCGGAGGAGGGGTGGAAGATGTGATCTGCAGGAGGTGGGATTGGGCAGCGCACAGCAAAGGGTCGCATTCACCATTTTCTTTCTGGGTCGAATTCAATTCTCCGGAAGAGCGAAGCCGGAAGCGAGGCTTGTCTGGGTCTTCCTGGGTGTAGGGTTCTTGTTCATGAAGAGAGAGAGAGAGAGCTCAACAATGGAGTTTCCACTCTTTCTTGCCTCGCTTCTTGCTTCCACTCTGCTTCTTCCTCTGCTCTCTCGCTGCTTTTCTTTTTTCCTCATTTGTCCTCGGTTGTTAAGTGGATAATGTTCAGTGATCAACCAACACATGAAAAAGAACTTATTACACAACCAACTCCTTATGTTAAATTCGGATAATGAGGTACATATACAAGGATTGATTTATTTAGTGAGATATGGACAAATTATAATTTGATATTTAAATAAATTGATTTATATAATATTTAATGAGAGCCTATTTTATCTGTAAAGTAATTTGAGTATTACCAACAATATCTTATTTTATTATAAGCATGATGGGTTGTGCTCCTAAGTTGGTAATTGAGGAGCTCGACTTGTACTTCCATGGTCCAACCTCACTCGGTGTGTAGGACGGCAGTGATTAATATGCCCCTTACCTCGATGAAGTGGGATGGATTTCTACAAACCCGCAAGGAGAAATCCAACCATAACTTGCTAATTATCTAGAACAATGTTATATGAATCTATTATAATAGAGTAAATCAACCATAAATTAGGTATGAATAGGACCACCCTAGTTAAGTCAATAACATCGCATCCTTTTGCAAAGTTTGATTGACTTTATCTATTAAAGTGAATGTTAAAAAAAAAAAACAACACCATTTTTTTTCTATCACTACTACTAGTTCAAGTATAATTTCAAATATTAGTCTTTTTTTCTTACTTCCTTGTTAGCTAAATTAGGTTATCACATTTATGAGCTAATTTATATGGGGATCTGTTCTCTTTAATTATATGCCTATCATTCTAGTAATTAAATTCACAGAAAATTCTTAAATCCGGAACTTTAAAACTGTATGGAAGAACAATAAGATGGATCCCATGTTCCTCCTCACTTTCAAATTGCTTTCGAGCAGATTGGATTAACCTTGTCGTGCTCATCAATTAAGAGAACGTTATACTAGCCAGTATAGTCTCAGTAAACCACGGAATGCCAAAACTATGCAGTTCTTGCTTAATTACTTAAGATCTTGCCACTCCTCCTCAAGCAGCTACTTTGCCAAATGAAGAATAGTGAAGATACTGCAGGGCCAAGTATCATTAAAGAATCAATTATGAAAGAATAATCAAGATACAGCAGGGCCAAGTATCATTAGCCAATCAATTGTGAAAGAATCATTACAGTGCTTGCAGAAATAAAACTCATTACACAAAGGACACAGCCAAAAATCAGCATTATTGTGCCGAAGTATGTACAATGCTTGCAGAAATAATGAAAGAATCAAGGTGAACTTGCATCTTTTCCCTGGCTTTTTCTGCAGCAGAAACTGAATGTGTCTCAATATATTGAATGCTTACTCTACCATGCAACTTCCACCACCAAGCAAAAACACAAGCAATCATCACAGCACATTGATCCCAGTGCAGTCAATTTATCAGATGCTGCTGTTAAGCATTATCCTTCATGAAATTGACTGACGGTATCGATGAAATTGAATAATCTGGCCCCTCAAGCTACACTCCTCCACCTGAAAATCACAGGACAAACTCCTTAGATGACTTAGATATAAACAGGGAAAAGTGTTAGTGGAATGCATCAGCACATTTAGATACAAGCAGATTCGATCAGGCTAACCTGGGATAAGTATCTCTTGGACAACAAATCACCACTTTCTTCAATAACAACTCTCTCTCTACTGACCACTCTGGCTAGTTCAGAAATGAAAACTTCCAATTGTTCAGCCTGCATGGAGCAAGTTTCTAATATTTGAGAAAGGCAAGAGGAAGGGACTATGATAAAACATGCATGGAATGCATTGCACCTTGGGCATGAAGCTTTTGACATGGCAAGCAATGGCGTCCATGATCTTCATGGATGAATTCAGAGCTTCTCCTACCTCTTTAACATCAGCCTGTAAAGTATACAAATTAATGTGCATAAAGTTCATGAAGAAAGCATATATATTGACCACATCAGACGAGTGAGAGATTAATACTATACCCTGACATTCCCACTGATTGGCAGTTGAATGGAAGCATTCAACAGAGCTTGGGTCACTTCAGATAAAGATGCCAAATAATCACCCTCAAACGCAGACCACTCGTCAAGATGTGGCACCTGGATGCAAGAACAGCAAAACCAGATATACATAAATACATAGCAAAAGAAGTAATAGTATGGCAAAATAAATAAAGTGATCAGCACAGGCGAACATCAGTTTAGATACAATAAGCAACTAATAGTGAATCAACAAGTACGGTCCATAAATAAATTATAACCAAAATTACACACAAAGCTCGTGGCCATACCTGAGACTCAAGAATTGCTGATACTGCTTTTGCTCTTTGCACCATACCTAGTTCTGCACGTTTCCTCATCACAGAATTGTATAAATCACCTAGCTTGACAGTGAGAGAAAAGAGCATTTTCTGCAAGGAAATTGAAAGACAATAAATAACTAGAACATGCCTAAATCAACGTAACAAATGGAGTGCAGAATTAATCAGAGAAGCTAAACCACTATTAAATGCAGTTCAATGATAGACAGAGGACTGGCCATCAATAAATCACCACCAAACTTCATCTGCAGCAGATAGCTATTCAAATGCATGGTGTTGGGTGAGTTAAAGGATTGGTAGCCATGATGTCGATACTAAAACTCACCACACCAAGTCCATTGAAAATTGTTGCTTCAAGAATGAAGCCTTTCTTCTCATTGATGCAATGATTTCTTTCATCATTCAAAAGTGTTTAAGCAAAACATCTAGTCAAACCTTTTAATTTGAAACTGCCCACCTTTTTTTTTTCTTTTTTGGGCCAAAGAAACTGCCCATGTCAAAAGCACCAAAGTAATGAGGAAAGACAGGGAGGAAGAGCGTACAATATAAAGTAACATGTAAAAATCCTTGTCTTTTTCAGAGAATTTTCAACTACAATGCAGTATTGAATGCTCTTAATTTAGCTACACTCCTCGGAAGTAGCCAGTAGTGGAAAATGGTTACTTTCACAATTTCATAAGTTGAGGTCTCATCTGACACAGGGCAATAGTGGAAGAGGATCCTTTCCACCCCTTCACTAGATGGTATTTCCCAGACATGAAGTTTATTTACATGTCCTATTGGGCTATATCAGGAAGTCACTTTATGGCTACTTTCAAGCAGGTCACTCTGCTCTTAAGATTATCTGAAACTAAAGTCACTTTTTCCATATGTTGCATTGCATGCGGCATCATCCTTTCCTTATTATCCTAATGTTGGCTGCGACAAAAGATTTACCGATTTTCATATGTTGCGATGCAAACTGAAAGTGAAAATTGAAAAGTTCTCCAAAGTCTGACATAATCCTCTGGTGCAGCTACTTTGTCTCGGAAATGACACTGAAGTCTTCATGAGTCAATCCTAGTCGACACAAACCAATCATTAGGAGTTTCCCCGTTTTATTAAAAATCAAGTCAATCCTGCTGTGGATATCTACTCTCTGAAGCCTGGATACCTATGCAGGCCATTGCTCCATACGGGCTGACATTTGAAGGTGTTAGAGTTCCATTGTGCAAATAACCGAAAAGGATGGGCTTTAATAGTTAACACATCTTTAACAAAAATTTTGGAGTTCATGCAACTCAAGGTTTGAACTACACCCTCTTACATTCCCTTTGGAAGTCTGAGTTCTCCAGACTCTGTTCTTCTCACTCTAAGATAGATACAATGCAGAGCTTCCATGCACAGCTCTTCATCCAAATTCAATTTTGACCATTCGATTTAGATCTTTTATACTCGTACCAACAATTCTCACGCCATCACATCAAACTTCAAGCTCATTCGCGATCTCTCAGTGTCTCCTCAAAACAGGACCACAGTTTAGTTCAGAAGAATTAATGACAAGGTAGCCAAGGATGGCATCGGCAACAAAAGCAATAACAATAATTGTTATATGTTCATTAAAATGATAGATCTAAGCGTAAATTTGACAAACCTCGGCTTCCCTTTTCTGAGCTTGCATAGTGGCCTCTGCTTTTGCATTGGCAAACCTCCACTGGAGATAATGGTTGTGGAGCAATTTTAGAGAATGTACGTCTTCTTGATGGCTAGAAACTTTCCTTCCCTTCTTTGCATCCATCACCGTCTTTGTGCACGGTGCAACTGGTGGTAAACAAACTTTCCCACCATTCATCAGCATCATATGCTGCTTCAATGACCCATGTGCTAATTTTTCGCTTCCCTTGACAGAATTTAACACATCGCAACTTGATAACGGCGAACTAAGCGAACGATAGAGTGGGGAAGAAGGGACCTTCGAAGAATCGGAACTGCCAAGATTACCAATCCTGTTCACATTTCTCTCGACCAACAACCGATTGGACACTGAGGGCAACATATCTGCTTCAGGCATCGAAGACCGCAATAATTGTGCAGAGTTCTCACTGTTACAATCCCCAACTGAACCGGCTTCTGCGTTGGAATTCTCATCAACCCCCATTTTCAAACCAGAAGCATGACCAGCCGACAGTGACATCCCACTCGAATGCAACAATTTTGCAGCTGCGGAAGCTCCAGCACCGACGGCTCGTGGAAGATTCTGCGGTGTCTGTCTAAATCTTGACGACACGATTCTATCCATGCTGGTGCTCACGATCGGAGTGTCGGGTCTCGAAGCTCGGCTTGAAACTTTGTTCCCTTTACTCTGTGGTCCAGCTCCGAGCAACGGCGTGTCCAAGCTCCTAGTAACTTCCGATCTACTTTCATCAGCATGAGACGGAGGCTCGAGGTCCAGTCGCCGCCGCCTCTGCGCAGACACCGACCGCTGCTGCTGCTGTTGCTGTTGCCGAGAGTCCGTCGCAGCGTGCCTCACGACTGGCGACCTGGAGCCAGGGAGGTGGAGATCGCCGGGGGAAGACGACGAAGAAGATACCACCGGAGACATGAACCTCGAGCGGACTTCCCGCACCCGTGGGCGGCGCTGCGTCGGTGGCGGCGGCGGCGGAGGAGCGGCCGCGGCCGCGACCGTCTGCTGCTGCTGCGTCGGTGGTGGAGCGACTTCCGCCATTAATCCCCTCTCTCACGATCGATTTCAAGGCGGCGAAAAAAATCTAGAGCACGCCCTTCGAAACCGGAGCCAGTTTTGATCAAACCCTACGTCAGGAACGGCGGAGCAATCGAATCGCCGGCGTGCGAACGATCGTGCGGCAGAGGCGGCGATCGCGATCGTTCGGATTCAGGGTGGGCCGTCGACCTCGCCGTCGGCCTTCGAACCTGAAAAGCGACGGCGACGACGATGACTGTGGCGGCGGTGGTGGATGCGGGAGAGGAGAAGGAGGAGGAATTCGAGGGAGAGTGAAGACGGAGATGGAGAGGGATTGAGGGCTGAAAACTAGCCGTTGTAGGATTGGACTGGACCGAGAAAAAGCTGCAACGGTCGCATTTTCGAAAAGCGGGTTTATGATGATGCCTGGGGTGGACCTGGATTACTAAATTATTTACCATTTCGGTTTTCTTTGCCCTTTATAATATAAGATATGGATTCTGAATAATGTATACGCACAAATTAATTTATAAATTATTTGGAAAAGCGGTTCGATCGTAATTTTTCGGGCCCTCGGACATGTTTTTGTTGTTTTATTATCTTGTTGATTGTCATATTAATTTATATAGAAATGTTGGTGCTGTATTCTTTGGATTAGTGATGATTGATAATCATATAAGAGGATAATCATGGAGATTTTATTTTAAGGTATTATCACGTTAAAATTGATTTCTTATTGTATAATCATATTAGTGTATTGTCCGGAGTGGAGCGGGAGGACCAATTATTATTGCGCTGAAAAATTATTTTCTAAAACAAAATATATGGAATTCTTATTAATTAATGTTTAATTTCAAAGAAAAGAAAAAACATTGAACGTCGATTATTAATTTTGTTATTCTGGGCAGTCGACATATCAAGTAGACCTCATCAACATGCGGGCTGACGAACTTAGTAGCAAGCCTAAGATCCTCGTTCATATTTGTCCGTGATGATTAAAAAATGATTTTATTTTTCTAAAAAAAAGTTTCGTCTGGCCTAAGATGTGGGTTTTTGATGCCGACCTCGAACCTTTGAAAACCGTCGGATCCAAAATCATCTTAAATTCAAACGAAAAATATCTTACTTGATTACATCATCAATTGTGTTTCCTTTAAAAATACGAAGTTATCAAAACAGAAAATATTACCCTACATTTTTTTTGAACACGATATTTTCTACAAAAACCACATCTTTCCCATGATAACCAAGAAATAGGGCAATTTCAAAAACAATAAAATGGTATGAGCTAAATTGATCCCAAGATTGGATTTTTTTTTTTTTTCATGCACAGTGTCTCCGCCGTTGGATTCTGATAAATATGCTCCACCCCACCGCACCAATTTCCAACCGAAAGCTGTCCATGCAACGTTCAAAAGAAACGTAGCCTACCACTTTCTATAAAGTCATCATTTACCATGACAGGTGAATAAGGGCCAAAGGGATCCCGTCAAAGCAAGAATGCCCATCAATGAAATGTTCTTTCATGCTCTGAAAACCACAAAAAGTGATGATGAAATCTGCCCATGCTGAGCAGCGAGCAGCCGAGGCTTCACCTTGACTTAATCACACATGCGAGCAGCAAGCGGCCGTACGCTTGCAATCATGGTCTGTAACGAAGAAGCGAATCTTGGATAGAGAAAAGCAAATTGTATACTGGAAGACTAAGGCAAAATGGCTTCATAAGTTCCAGGAGCTATTCATCTTTCATAAATCAAGAATCAAAGAATCTTATATGTGCGCGTCCCATGCAAATAACTCACTATTTTACTCCACGAATTCAGGAATTTAAATGGAAACTGAGGCCCTTATCTACTCGACATCTTGAGTTTCGGTACGGTGAATCCTCCTTCCTCTCGTGAGCCGAACACACCAGATATGATATAGGAAAGCCTGCCCAAATCAGTTTCAGCGACATGGCTTGCAAAGAGTTTCTTCTGAGATTTACTCTTGGCCCATTTTGAATTCAGCAAACCAATCACGGACTTAATCATCCATCGGATTCTGCAACTAAGGACAAAATGATCTCCAGTCTCCTCTCCTCTCTTGCAGAACACTGCGCAAGAAGCAATGGTACTCAAATTCCATCTCTTGATTCTTGATTTTACTGGAAACCTGAGAATCCAAACAGACAAATTGCTCCATAGCAAATCTGTTCAGCTTCTGTACAGCAAGCTAGAGAGAGTGGTTATACTTCAATGAGGAAAGGTAGCATTTGGGATGGACTTCTATTAGACAGGTGGTGGAGCTGGTCAATCAAACAAGGGAAGCTCAACTATGTAGAAGTACAAATGAACAAACCAATCAACTTTCCTTCCAATCTAGTCAGAAAGAAGAAAGAATTCATCAAATTTCTTGGGTAGAGCAACGGCAATCCCTTGGTGATGCAATAATGTGTGTCAAAAACTTGTTAGGTGAATTGCAAGTGCACAATATCAACAAGTAATAAAGTGATGAGTGAGTATCGTTCCCACGAAGATTGTTTTAATTTTATTTTATCCAATTACTTACCGAAGGTGATCAATCCAAAAATTTAGCTAACCAAATCAAAAAGAAGTGTAAAAAGTGAACTAAACTAATTAAAATACTAAAATATAGAAAATGTCAAAACTTAAAGAATTAAAAGCTAATTAAAATTGTAAAGTAAAAATAATCTAAAGCAAACTGAAAATTAATAATTATCAAGATCACAAAATGTTAGAGCATCCAACTTCACTTAATCATTCATAATTAATTTTCTTAACTTTTCATGCAACAAATTAATTTCCAATTGTGTTGGCGAAATTTCCCTAAGATGAATTAAAAGCCGACCTCGGTCTAATAATCCCTAATTAGGTATGTTAACCCACACTAACCTTAGGTGAATTTAAACTACCTAAAAGCATTAAGTTCTTATGTAAATTCCCGGATTTAATCTAAGTAGTCCCAACCTAGATCTACTACCGCAGCCACATAAATAACCTAGTGTACCTTGACCTAAATTTAATTTATGGTTCAATATCACTATTGCACATGCACACAATCTCCACCCGGTATCATGCATACATCAAACATCATTCAAAAGTTGGCCGACTTAAAAGATTAAGATTATGATAAAGAACGACACAATCAAAACAATTCTATTGCATGAAAGTTTTTGAAAATTAATCAATCATGATTAAGATCCATTGTAGCTCTAACAAAAGAAATTTAGAACATAGTAAAAATTAAACCGACAAGAATTAAAGAAAACATAATATTAAATAAAAACAAATTCACCGAATTGAAAACAAGGAGCTTCGAGGTTTGTCTCCTCCTTCTCTCCTTGACAGCACAACTCTACTAAAATTGAAGAACAAAATCTAACTAAGAAAACTCAAATTTTTCTGCAAAGATGGTGGCTCCCAGGACTCTCTTCTTCTCGGCACAAGAGCAGTTTATATAGCCTCCAAAAATCTGCCTTAGGTCGACTCCTACTAGGATTTGGAAAAGATTCATCCTTGATTTTCTTTGAACTTTATCTTCAATCATGGTCAAATTCTCCAAATATCTTATTTGAGCTGCCTTTTCTTCAAGATGAAATATTCTGAAAGATATTGCAATATTTTTGAAAGATCTGAAAATATTTCATACAAAATAAAATTACGTGAGTCGCAATTAAATTCACCCAAAAATTTCTCAAAATTTAGCAAATATCAAGTATAAATAAGCAAGAATACTCTATTAAAAATAGAGTTATCATGTGTGTGCCTACCTACAAGGCTACAAATGAATTCCTATTTCTTCTGAATCAGATGCTTCTTCTACAGACCATCTCTTCTGATCTGTGTTGAAGGCCCCACAAACATCTCCCTCCTCCCACTCATAGTCTACCGTCCTAATACCACACTTAAGTCCTGCATTAACCTATCCAACAATGTGATCAAGATTAGGCAATGCCAGTTGCATAGATGACAAATAAGCATATCAAGAGACAAAATCAGATAGACACTACCTTGCAGCTCTAACTCTCAGTATAATCATGCTGATGTTATATCAACTTTCTTCAGGAATAATGAACCAAAACAAATAATGACAGATAATACATTATTGTCAAGAAATTCAAAAGAACGATGCCAAAAAAAAAAAAAAAATAAACTAAAAGAAAAGAGTGAAGATAAAAAGACAATTGATCCATCAATAGAACTCAAGAAGACCCCGTATTGAGAAACTAAGCATTGTCATGCTAGGAAAAAGAGATGCTTAAGTCACTAATCTCAGCCTTCCTCAACCCTCTACTGCATAATTCATATGTTGAAATGGTCCAAAGTCTTCAGATCTGTTGCCCAGATAAATATTGGAAGAAAGAAGATGCTCTTTTCCAGTAAACTGATACTTTTAAGTTGAAGTTAAAAAATCATATGTGAAGAAAGAGCTCTCCTGCAGGCTTTCTTAAAAATCTGTTGGTGGATATGATCTCTCAAATAGTCTCTTGCCCTCATTCCTCACATACATCAAACCAACAATGTTTACCATCAAGAAAACGAGAATCTATCTATATAGGGAGCTTGTGTCTATTAAAAAATAAGTCCAATTAGCAAATGATACATAAATGACAACCTCATTCCATAAACAGACATGCACACAAATGCAGCATAGCCATATACTTATATAAGGCCAAAGATGACAAGACCAATAGAATTCTGAGTTTTGTAAGATGTCAAATTCGATAAAATTTACTTGACATAAGTATGAAGCCATTGCCATTCTATCCAAATGAAAATCTGTTCTTATTGTTCAATTTCAACAACTAAGAAAGTCTCTAAGCAATGTTCATTTTCACCCGAGCAAGGTTGAGTATATTCAATCTGAAACACTCCACCACAGGTTCCCCCACCTGGCGCGCAAAAAAAAAACAAGAAAGAGAAAAAAAATGATGGAGGACTCATAGTATCTCTCTAGATCTGGCAAAAGCAAAAGAGCCCCTAATGCAACAGGAGTGGGGCCCAGACAAAACAGTTCAGAAATGTCAAATAAGCATATACACATGAAAGAACACCTAATGTGGACTCATCAAGAATAAAATTAGGTGAAACTATCCAATATATTGCAGTAAGTTTGATTCCTGTGCTATCCATTTGCTAAAAAAGAGGGACTAGTGCAGGTTCCAGAAGTTTCATTTTAAGTCCAAGATTAAAACCCCCAGTTAGAGAGCTTCATCACCAGGTGACACAATCTATCTAATGCTTTTGACACAGCAGTTCAAGAAGGTCACCACATAATGTGGCAGTAACTCATAATTCATAATATTTCACTGGTCAAGTCAAGCACATCTTCAGCACTCAAGAAGATCTCACAGTGGTCAATTCTTTCTTCACCAGCAGCATACTGAAAGCATTTCCCACAAGAACCGTTCAGTAGCACCGTATTATGCAGAAGTTTACATCCAACTTCTGCCTGACCGATAACTTTTTAAGCAACAAGATCAACTTCATCACGGTCAGGACGGACGACATCTACCCTCATCATACTTTGGTAGCAATCGGGTATAGGGGCACCAGCCTGCACACAGAGCTCTACCACAGCAGGAGCTTTGCCATAGTACCTCTTCAAGTTGTTATTCAAAGCTGGCCTGTTTAAATTCTGGACATGCCAGACATAATTAGGGCCAACAACATCATCTATTGTTGCTTCCTGCCAAGCATGCAAACCATTGCGAGATTGGTGCTTTGATGACTTGCACATTCTAACTTTATGGCCCTTGGGACCCACCTGAACCTCAGGACAGTACCCGCACGTCCACACGGTATAACTTTCCATTATCCTTTTCACTCCTTCCATCATTTCAAACCACAATTCCATAGTCCACACACTCAATTGCTTTATGTTTTTTGCTTCATCATTTAAACTACTCCAGAGGTCAAATTTGCTTTCTTCGATAGAACTGGTTCTTGAAGGAACCACATCCCATCCCATTTCATGCGTTTTACTTGCTGATTCAGCAAACATGTCTCTGTCTATTTTGTGTGTTTCACTTATGGACTCAAAGTCTACAATTCTCCCTCGATACAATAGACAGGCTTTGTTCTTCTTTTTGAGGGAAACTTTTCAAGGTCTACACCAGCTTGTACACAAAGCTCTACAACAGCAGGGATTCGTGGGACTCTGTGCCTCTCATCATGCCCAACTCTTGGTTTCCCAACACGATCATAGAGGTGGAAACACTTAGGAAAAAATACAACATCTTGAACACCACCCTTTCTCCATACATGAGTAGCACTACGAAGACCGCTATTTGGACCAGTGCATGTACGGATCTCGTGGCCAACATGACCAATATGAACTTCAAAACAGAACCTAACAAGCAATAAAAACCAGTAGTATTAATAATTGTTCAAGTAGGGCTTCCTTAAAAATGCAAAAGACAAGCTGACAAGAATATGCTAAAAGACTCATCAATTTTATAGTCATGTTTGTTAGTCTGATACATCAGAATCTCCTTGTATCTCTCTCTCTTTCTCTGTTTTTGCCCCCATTGACAAGTAAATAATAGGTAGGTCTCTCATCCCGTTTTTCATTTGTTATCTTATAAAGGTGACTTCCAAAGCAAGCAATAATCTAAGCAATACTACATTTGAAAAATGAAAAAAAGAAAAAAAAAGCATTGACAAGGGGTACAAGAAAGAGAGCAAGTATGAAGACACAAACTGTGCCCATCCAGATTCAAGAATAGCTCTATCAGGTAAAATGTAACTAGCAAGAAAAACTAACAAACCATCAGAATCCCAAAATAGCCTGTCTTAGACAAATTCATTGATCACGTTGACATGTTAGGAAGATGATTCGATATCTAATCAACCACACAGCCTATCAAAGCTTAAGCAACATGAGCCAAGACTAAAAGCATCCGAAGTTAACCCAATACCTACAACGTTGTACCGGAACAACCTTGATGAGTTCCGATAAACCCTTGAGTAGGGTCTCTCGAGCGCAATAGACACGGTGAGCCACCTCGACGAGCTCAGGTACAAGCAACCCGTTCTCTGGCGGGTTCTCGAGCATGTGACAGGGCTGCAACTTTCGAGCTTCTCTCTCTTCCCTCGCCCTCCGAATTAGCTCTTTCATGGGGGTCACAAAAGGCTTTCTTTCGGTTTTCCGCCTTGGAGGCCTCGGCACGTCCGAATACAACTCACCATCACCATCACCATCATCATCCACTCCTCCACTCAATACTCCAGAAGAAGAAGAAGCAGCAAAAGCGTAGCTTCGATTGAGGCGGCAATTAAGCCTTCCTATGTGAGAAATCTGCAGTCTTATCCTTCTCAGCATAGCTGGCTACACTTCGCAGAGATACAGATAGGAACAAACACGAAGAAATGCCATTCAAGGTCAGGGCTTTGAAGGTCGCATTCAAAAAGAAAACAGAAAGCACATGCCAATACAGTCTGAATTTCCACCGACCCAGGTAATACTGACAGATATAAGATAGTGGGAAACAAGAAAAATCGGAAATTCAGGACATAAATGTGAAGATATTCTTTTCCGGGTACCTTGGTGGTGCCGGGGGCTGTCACCGGCCGCCAGCGGAGGAGACGACGGCGAGAAACGGAGGACAAGGAGGAGGAGGAGACGATGGCGGAAAACGGGGGGAAGGTGGAGGAGCCGACGGTGCAGGAGGAAGAGCTATCGGGGAGCTACCCCAAATCCCCGGGGGATTAATCCTTAACTTTTTCACCGGCAAAAGCCGGTTGTCTTCGGCTTTTAGTTCTTTATCGTATTTTTGTTATTATTGGCATGAAATGTCTTTATTTTCTAGAGGATTATACTCACTAGAAGTCTTAAAATTTATCATAAAAATATAATTGAATACTAAAATTTATCAAAGTGTAATCAAATTTTAAAATTTATTAAATTGGTCAAATCCTTCCGTTAATATTGATATGATATTTTTAAATTAATTTGTATTTCTTCCATGGCATTTTATATTATTTTTATTTTATTTATTTAAATTATATTAAAAATTAAAAAAGAAAGCCTAAAATTTTATTTTCATTTTTAGAAAACCTACATTTTTATAAAAAAAAAAATTGACAAAAAAAAGGGGAGAGAGAATAGCAAGGCTCACCAATGGTGCTTTAGTTGTCATTGCCCATTGTCAAGGGTTGGCAACCTCCACTAGCCTTGGGCAGGCTTTGCCAAGTTGAACAAGGGTTATGCCAATGGCCGCTTTGGGGTTGGTGAGCCTTGCCAACTCTAGGCGAAGGGATGAACCGCACTGACCCCAAGCGAGCGTTGACAAGGCCTTGCTTGGACCTAACGAGAGTCGCCAGCCCTTGTTTAGGGCCAGCAAGGCCTCACCTAGGGTGCACGATAGTCATCAACCTCAAGTAAGGGCCAACGTCACCTAATTTTGAGTGCTCAAGCCCAAGCTTGATGAGGGTCGCCAACCCTTGCTTAGGGTCAACGAGGCCATCCCTAGCCAAGTGAGGACGGATGACCTCTGTTGATCACCCAAGCATGGGAGATAGTGGCGAAAGTGTCACCAGTGAGCCTTGTGATTTTTTATTTTTTTGCAATTTTTTTCTAAATAAAATTTTAGGTTTTCTTTTTTAGTTTTCTAATCTAATTGAATTTTTTTTTTTAAAATTCATGTGGGAAATAAAAATTTAATTACCACATTAGTATTTTTCATTAATGAAATTGACAATGTTAACATAAGACTTGTTTACACTTTTTGAAAGCTTTAAAACTCAATTGTAATTTCATGACAAATTTTGGAATTTCCAATAAACATATCCCTTTTCTCAAAAAAGAGCCGGGATGGCAATTTCAAGTGATGACCTAAAATGACCATAATAGTTTCAAATAATGGTCTAACCTTGTTGACGACTAAATATTCTAGCCGATCAAGTACATTTTCATCCAAAGACAATTTTTAACTAATTTTTTGTTAAATTGGATTAAAAATTAAGAAAATAAAAGTTTTAAAGAATGAAAAACGAAAATATAAAAGAAAAATCGAAGGGAAAGAACTGAGAAAATGATGATATTTTAGATCATGCCCTTCTTGGAGACCCACATGGCTACTTTAGGCCATTATTTAAGTCACTTTAGGTCCTAATTTTAGAAAATGATGATATTTTAGGTCCTTATTTGGAATTTTTTTCTTATTTTTGGCTTTCATTTATGAGCCTTTCCTTAGACAATTTTTATTCTTCTTATTTTTTTTCATTTATTTGATGCTTTGTCTTAGACTTTTGAAAAGAATAAAATTTTTTTTTTTAGGGAAAATAACATAAATAGTTATTGAATTTTAATTTGTTTAATGTGATCTTCGAACGTTTAATTTATTTGATGCGATCCATTAACTTTTGGTATGTATTTGATTTACTCCTTATACTTTTATAGAAAATGTTTAATGTTGTTCATAAACTTAAATTGTTGAAAGGACAATATGAAATATTTTCATTTAGTATATGAACTAAATTGAACATATATTACAAGTTCAAGGATCATATTATACACTGGTCAAAGTTCATAAACCATTTGTACTGTTATCGTACTCATTTATAGAGTGGAGTTTTTGGAAACTAAGAAAACACTCAATTACGTTGCCAATATGAGATTTTGGTAACCTTATTGTTACCTACATTTGTAATATGTAGCAATTAGCTTCAATTTGTTATGACTACACTTAAAATGTATGGAAGGAATTGAAGCATTTGTATACCTCGTTGCACAAGTTTGTGGTGCGTACGAAGCTTCTCTCTCGCTTTGTGATCATCACTTTAAATTTGTGAGAAGTTAGATATTTGTAAGGTGTGATATCATGTCATAACCCAATTCTTCTTCTTCTTCTTTTTAATTTGTGGGCAATGTGTGGTAGCACCCTTTAATTTGTTGGATGGTTGTAAAAGAAAGGTTGACTCCTGCCATCGTAAAACGTCATAAATTTGTTCAATATATCTTAACAGGGAGCAATAAGACGTAACATCTTTCACGCATCAGTAAACCATCTCTTAATATACATAACCAACTGGGGGTTTTGTTTGAGTTATGGCAAAAACTTAGTTCCAATATTTGCGGTTATAAACAATAGTTGGATATTTCCAAGCTCTTAGAGAGTTTTAAATAATATGATTATATGTGTGTTTTTTAACGAGGTTTTTCTATGTATAAAAAAGCATTTCCTGTTTCTAACATTTTTACATGTATTTTAATATCAAATTCAAAACTAGGAGAAAATAAAAAAAAAAAAGCATTGAAAAGGTTCATTTTTTTTTTTTTTTTGTCGTATTGAAAAGGTTCATTTGACAGCCCATTTTCAGTCAATTGATTAACTCTTCCTTTGTTCTTTGCGACTCGGGAACCACAATCCAACAATTCACATTTCTTGAGGATTAGTACCTTCCCTTTGAGCTGAGGAGTGAGGATTGCAAAATGTTTGAATTGATCGTTGGGTTTTGACTTACCTTTTGAGGTTAATAGATATTGGATAATATCCTCCTAGTGTCCTTTTCCTTCTTTTTTTCGTGAACTCTCCATGGCGTTCAATTTCAAAATTTCCTAATCTTCATGTATGGTTTATTAATGTCAATGTAATTTCCTTGTGCAGGGCATATTCTATGTAAAAATTCCTCTATCAGAAAATGTACTGAAAATTATCCAGCAGAAAAAGGGAAGTTGCAATTCAAGATATATATTTCCTTTTTCCCGCTAAAGGAATCCGACAACGTAAATAAAACCGTTAATATAGTTATAGAGCATTTCAACCTCGTTCTCGCTCCATGTCATGTTACTTCAACCGCTCTCTGGTTCTTCCCAAGATGAGCTTCCCCTCTCACTCACTCTCTATTTCCATCACCATTGCCGCCAAGACCATCCCACCTGCTGCTGCTTCTCTTCCTGAGACTGACCCTGTTTCTCTGCAGTTGTCGGTGCTTCGCAAGATCGAATCTTGCAGATCCATTCAAGAGATCAAACAGTTCCACGCCCTCGTCACCAAATCGAGGCCCCTTCAGACCCAGTTCGTGTACAACGCCATCATTAGAGGCGTTGCGAGTTTCAGGTCCGGCTGCGGCTCCTCGTTGGAAGCAATTCTGTTGTACAGAGAGATGCTTATGAAAGGGCTGGTGCCCAATGATTATACCATCCCATTTCTTCTTAAGGCTTGTGCGCAGGAGTTCGCTCTGAGGGAAGGCGAGGAAGTTCACGTGCACGCCATCAAGACTGGGTTGTTGGGTTCTAATGTCTACGTGAACAATACTCTTATGAGGGTTTATGCGGTCTGTGGGGTTATTGGAGCTGCTCAGAAGCTGTTCGACGAATGTCCCCAACGGGACTTGGTCTCATGGACGACGTTGATTCAAGGATATGTCAAGACGGGTTCACCAAGGGAAGCTGTCGAGGTGTTTTTTAGGATGTGCAAAGCTAATTTTGTAGCTGATGAGATGACGCTGGTTGTTGTGCTCTCGGCATGCGCTATGTTGGGAGATTTGAGTCTAGGGAAGAGGATTTACAGGTATATGCATGAAAATGGGGTAAAGAGAGATGTTTTTGTTGGCAATGCTTTGGTGGACATGTTCCTGAAATGCGGTGATGTGGATCTTGCTCGCTGGGTTTTCAGTGAGATGCCCGTGAAAAATGTGGTATCTTGGAACTCCATGATATTGGGACTGGCTCAGCAAGGAAAATTCAAGGAAGCATTGGTTGTATACAAGGAAATGCAAACCGTAGGCATTAGGCCTGATGATGTTACTCTAGTTGGTGTTTTGAATTCTTGTGCTAATCTTGGATTGCTTGAGTCCGGGAAGTGGGTTCACGCGTACATCAATAAACATAAGATTAGCGCAGATGGATTCATAGGGAATGCTCTGGTTGATATGTATTCAAAATGTGGAAGCATAAACCAAGCGCTTAGAGTTTTTCAAGGGATGAAACGCCGGGATGTCTATTCTTATACAGCCATCATCGTTGGTTTAGCAATGCATGGAGAAACAGCACAGGCTTTGGAAATCTTCTCCGATATGTCTTTGGTGGGCATTAGACCGGATGAAGTAACACTCCTCGGTGTGCTTTCAGCATGTAGCCATGCAGGACTTGCAGACGAAGGACAGAGACATTTTGAGGACATGTCAAGAGTTTATGGCTTAGAACCTCAAACAGAGCATTATGCCTGTATGGTGGACCTTTTAGGCCGTGCTGGATTGTTAAGCGACACAGAAGAGTTCATAAAGAATATGCCAATCGAACCAGATGCCTTTGTTTGGGGGGCCTTATTAGGAGCCTGCAGAGTTCATGGAAAAGTCGAACTTGGGGAACTTGCAATGAAGAAACTAGTGGAAATCGAGCCAGAGCGAGATGGTGCATATATATTGATGTCAAACATGTATTCATCTGCCGATAGATGGCGAGATGCATTGAAATTGAGAAAGTTCATGAAAGAAAAGCATGTGAAGAAGACTCCAGGTTGTAGTTCCATTGAACTTGATGGCATAGTACACGAGTTCAGGAGAGGCGAGAAATCACACCCCAAAAGTAAAGAGATCTGCAGGTTTCTCGAAGAATTTACGAGTCACCTGAAGAGCTATGGAACAAGATATAAATGCATTTGCTTGATCTTGAGGCAATTGGGCGCTTGCTGAGAGAACACAAAAAGGAAAAAGAAAATCTGTCGTTTAAGAACGCAATACAACAGAATGTCAGCTGTAAAAAAGTTGATCGGTCACGGAACCCTTTAAAATTTCTGGCTTTGTACTTCATCAGAAACCAGAATCTATACTTAGGCCATTTCTTGCACTGCATTAATCATGGCGACTTTGCTGACAATGACATTAACTTCTTCTAGAATGCTGCAGACTTAAACTACATCGATCATCTATGACAACAAGAAATCTAACTTGTCGTGAGAATGAAGATGCATTCTCCCAATGCCAATTGGATCGTTTTGGAGTCTGTTGAGGTCTCTAAAAATTTGGTTTGTAAGGTTAATTAGGACAATCTGAATTTGGGATCCCTAATAGCATTTTATGAATTACCTTTTGAGCACAGTCTAATGGGTTCTGATTTCAAGAGTGCTCTGGTAATTATACAGGTGGTTGGTTACCTTACCCATTAATCAAGCAATTATCTCACACCCCATTTTCTTCACAATTTTAAAATTTAATTCACCCGCATAATCTCTCTTTTCTTTCCTTGAAAATGAGAGTAACAGGTTAAGTTTATTTTATGAAACTATTCGACCAAATTTAGCTTTTGCAGACTCACCGCCTGTGCGTAATAAAATAAACAAGAAAAATAGTTCGTCTGTTGTTTATACTCCACATTTTTTACTTCTTTTTTTTTGTTTGTGAAGCAATGCAAACGGCAGATGAGAAGTTCAAAAAGATTTTTGGCTTCCCGGGATCTTCTCTTCCTAACGGCCACATTAGCCAAAAGATCAGGCGGAAGCCTGATCCTATGCTATCTTTCCCAACAACCCACCTCTCTCTCTATCTCTCCTTTTATCTATTTATTTATTTATTTATTTTTCCATTGTTACACTGCTTCTTCCATTTTCACCACCTCACTTACACCAGAAGTTCTTACTTCCTTCACGTTCTCTCTCTCTCTCTCTCTCTAAACTAGTTTTCATACGAAAGGTGGGTCCCTATCTCGCGTCTTCTTTAATTTGGTTCATTTGTTGACTACTTGGCAGCGAGTGTTCAAATGGAAGATTTCTACTGATGGTCACTTTTCAACCCAGTTGCTGTAGTTGTGATCTTCTCCTGTGAAAGTTTTATACCCCATTTTCGCCTTTTAAACCCTTCTTATGAATGACTTGTATACTATCTAGGAGTTCCTCCAAATAGATATAACATGTCTCTTGGTTAGCTGAGAAAAATCGAATTTTAGCACATTTTGTGAGTCTATGATATGAAAATATTATGTGCTTGAAATGCAATATTATTGATCTGCTCCACTTGGAAAGCATATGCAAATGGTGTATATTTGAGAAATTCATGGCTTACTTACTTTTATCTTCTTGTATATACAGCAATCGATCGTATAGTATCTCTTGAGTAACTTCTTTGCTGCAGAACAGAGACCAAAATGCAGAAGATGGTCAACAAAAGAAGCTTGGACTCATCTTTGTGAGCGCTTCATCCGTTGATTTTACCCTGTCTGTCTGTCTGTCTGTCTCCCTCTCTCTCACGCTTCACGCACATTTATGATTTTCAACATCAATTCACTGCTCTAGCTCGACTTTCTTCACCCATCCCCTTTTTTTCAGGTCGTCCAAGTTGAGTGCCTCATCTGAACTTCAGATTCTTGTTTGTGGCGAGCCCTTCACATCAAGTAAAGTGAGAAATTGTCACAAGATTAATCTTAGATCACTTAAAACTCTTTTTTGCTTTTCTCTGTTGGATCAATGGTTATGGCCTAAGCTAATGTGAATTGCTGGTTGCGATTGAATGGTCCATTGTTTTATCAGGAGCTTCTAGCGGCGAAATCAGCAAAACTAGCTGCTTTGTTCGAGGAAAAAGATTCCTGCGAAAAGATATCTTACTTCCTGCGAGACATTTCTGCTGATCCCAACACCTTTGAGCTTGTGGCAAGGTTCTGCCATGGGTTTGAAGTACAGCTTTCAACGGAAAATGCAGTACCCCTCATTTGCCTTGCTTTTTATCTGGAAATGACTGAAGCTCACAGCCCCAACAATCTTCTGAAGAAGGCTATCGATTTTCTCGAAGAAAGAGTCCTCACGAGCTGGAACGAGACCATCAGGGCCCTGCGACTCTCGGAGAAACTCCTTCAGCAGGCTGTGCATCTTGGCCTTATTGATGCCTGTTTAAGTTCGATTGTCGAAAAGGCGCAAGTTGACCCCTGCGTTCTTGGAAAGCCAATGAAGGCTCCCAAATTGGATGAGAGCAGTGAGGGAGAGGAAGATGGGGAGTGTATTCCCAATGCAAGGAGAAAGCTTTTTGTTCTCGACTGGCAATCAGAGGATTTAACGACTCTTCCTTTGCGATTTTACGAACCAGTCATTAAAGCAATGAACCAACAAGGTGTCCCGCCAGGATATGTGGCCGCATCTCTTTGCCAATATGTGAAAAGATGGATTTGTTGCAGCCCAACAGGAGAGGAAACCATGTCAATATACAAGAGGAACTCTCAGAGGGAAGTAATCGAAGCAGTGGAGAGACTCCTGCCTCACGAAGCAAGGCTCCTTCCATGTACTTTATTGTTTCATATGTTGAACTCTGCAGTTACATTGGAAGCGAGTGCTGAGTGTAGAAATGGATTTGAGATCAGGATAGGTAGACAACTCGACCAGGCAACCGTAACTGACCTCCTAATACCCTTTCGGGGCTATGCCACAGAAACACAGTATGACATTGGCTGTGTCAAAAGGATCCTGAAAAGTTTCTACACGAACTACACTTGTTTGGATGCATCGAGTTTTATCAAAGTAGCTGATCTCATTGAAGAGTTATTGGCAGAATTAGCAAGTGATGTGGACTTAGAGGTCAATTCGTTTCTTGCCCTGGCTGAGATGTCAGTCGCAGCATCCTTAGAAAATCATACGAACTCCAATGGAATATACCATGCGATCGATATTTACCTGGACAAGCATAGATTCTTGACAGAGTTGGAGAAAGAAGAGGTGTGTCAGGTACTGGACGTCCAGAAAATGTCTCCCGAAGCATGTGAACACGCAGCACGAAATGAAAGGCTGCCGCTGAGGGTGGTTGTACAGGTGTTGTTTACTCAGCAGTTGAAGCTACGAGAAACAGTCGTGCAGGAAGTAGTAGTGCATAATACCCAGGAAAGATTTGGAAAGGATGTAGAAGAAGAGGCGGAGGAGGAAATGAAGGGAAGTTGAGACATACCGAGGAAGAGTTGAGGATCGAAATGGAGAGGATGAACAGCAAGGTGACGGAGCTTGAGAGAGCATGCGGCATGATGAGGAAAGAGATGGCGAACAGAAGTGGCGTTGGTCATAAGTTGGAGAAGAGAGGGAAATTGAGTATGTGGGGAGAGATAAAGAGAAAGTTTGGGTGCATGAGCAACATGCACGACTGTAGCTCTCAAGTGAAGAAGAAGAAGGTGCATCCTAGGCATGGCTAATGGTTTTTTTGAATGTTTCACTTTTTGGGGTGATAATGTTTCTTTCGTTTCCATGTATATAGTGGTTCTTTGCATCCTCAACTGATTGTGATCCTAGTAGCATTCTCTGGTTCAAAGAACTAGTCTTTGGAGGGAATGGCAGGGCTATTTGACAGATCTTAACCAAGATTGTTAATTTGACAGCCAAGCTTTGTAGAATTTCACTATTAAATAATTACTAGTTTGAGATTCTCTCCTTTACCTAGATGTGTTTTCTGGAAATATGGATGAAGAGTTCATTGGTTCAAACCTAAAATGCCGGCAGAAGCTCATTGTGATAATGTGCCATCGACAAAGCTTTCAGTTATTCTACAAATTTCTCCAGTTGAACGAGTTTGCCCTGCAATAATAGTCAGAAAAATGTACTTATGCTTCATTACAATCAATACATAAGCAGGAATCAATGTTATATTCAACTTTATATGCTCTGTATCAAGTTTCATATCCCCTTTAAAAGTAGTCTCTGACACACTTGCATTCGCTTGTCCGGGCAAAATAGTTTGGTCATGCACTTTGAATTGAAATCCAAAAAACAAACAGGCTTGCTAACAAGAAAGGCATCGATATTAGTATTGCACATAATGATAAGCATCTTCCTGTGTGATTCTCTTATTACATGTATAGCTTTTCTCTCATGAAATGGAGGTAAAGGAACAAACGAGTTCACTAAATACTTGTCACTTTTCCTCACTGTAGCCCAGAAGATCATCACATCATCTTACGTGACATGAAGGCCATGTCAGTTTCAGAGATCTCTGCTCTTGCACACAGATATTGGGACAATTCCTATCACCAGTTTACACTCGGTTTCTATCTTGCCGACCAGATTCACAGCTTGAATTATGAGCCAAAAAAGGAATCCTTTTTCGGTGAATTCATATTGACTCAATTGTCTCTTCTTCATCAATAACAAATATCGACAGCTATTTGCACCATATGCATAAGAAATGTACGACATTAACCTTCACACAAGGTTCATTTACAAGAGGAAACCCCATGAGTCAATGGCATCTCGCTTTCCCTCGAAGCGATCGACAGATCGTGATCATTCAACGTACTTGAGGTCGACCCTGTGTTGCTATGAGAATGATCACCTCCCCTTTCTCCATTTCCCGGAGCATTATCATTATTATTACGCCCTTCAACGCCTGATTGATGTCCTTTTTGCTCCTCTTTCCCCATCACAACCACAGCACCAAAATGGACGTGCCTTTTCTCGTCATCATCATTGTCCCTGCTGTGCGGGGAACCTTTTGCCGGTGACTCTGGATTATTTGCTGGCGCCGGCTCCGGCGCCACAGCAGTGCTATTTACACGAGCAGGGAACCCTTTCGGCCGATTATTTGCGGGTCTACGCCGGAGACAATAGTAGAGATAACCAAGAAGCCAAAAGCACCACGGAATGGCCTCGAGGACTAAGCCGGCGAGGTAGAGCCAGTTGTTGGATTGCATCCCGGGCAAGAACAGGTAGAGGCTGAGGCAGACGCCCCCCGCGAGGACGCACACGAAGAAGAGGCCGATGATGGCACAGACCCGCGCATCGCCATCCCTTTCTCCCATAGACATCTTAACTCAAGATGGCCAAATGTTATGTATACGAGCAAAACGAAGAACACAAACCAAATTACAGACGAACAATGGTTGACCCTGTATTTGTTTCTTCCGCTAGGATGGTTGCCGGAGGACGACAAAGCGGTGTCGGCATCTCATGGTCGTGGAGAGAGAGAGAGAGAGAGAGAGAGAGAGAGAGAGAGAGAGAGAGAGGCGATCAAAGCGGGAGTTTGTTGATTGTTCTTTGCATGGCCGCTAGGGGCAATGCTATATATACATGTGCAAAACGCACGAATGCATTCGAAGGCCAGTAATATGTCTTTTTGATCTTCTTAGTGCAGCTCCAATTCGATTTTTTTTTTCTTTTTGGGTTTTTGTAGGTTGGAAACAAATTATCAAACAGAAGAAACGACAATTAGAAATGGATGATATCTTCTTAATTTACAAGTAATTTTTTGTGAGTTTAGCAATGTTTAATTCCTCCAATAAAACATCTCGTGTAGGATAGTATCGTAGTGGCAAACAATCACAAGCATGTTTTTGTATAGCCAAGTGTCAATGTGACGAACCAACCCATTTCAAGTAGGTTAAGCAATATATCCCAAATCGATGTGTCCCTCGTTGGATAGTGCTTATATCTAGTTTTCAAAAGAAATAATCAAAGTAATTACATGAGCTTATCAAGTATGATTCATAGCAATTCTAATGCTATTTATAATGATCTGACGCATTTTATAAGTTAAGCCAAAATGATTACTCTAAATAATCATACAAGAATGTGATTATTGATTGGTGAATGCTAATATATAGATATATATATATATATATATATATATATATATATATATATCACTTCCCTCTCTCACTCGATATGATGCTTGAGATATCACAATTAATGTACAAACATTCCTATTGGTGATTAATAAATTTAGTATAATATACAAAATTTGATATGGTTAGTAATTTATCCTATGATTATGACTTTTGACAGAAGAAGCAACTGCTGATACATTTATAATAATTAATATTCATACTAGTACCCTGTAATTTTACACAATTACAATAACATTTTTATATTCTTATAACGTACTGATTATAGTCAGGACCCTCTTTTTCCTTCTTTTTTTAACACCACATCCTAGGATAAGATATTTTTCCGCAAATTATCGAGCGGAAAATCATATCAAGAGCCAGACAGGAAGCAAGAAAGCCATTGAAGCTGAATACGAGCAAGTGATTGCAGCATTACCCAGTTGGTTCGTGCGAACGAGGTCTGAGAAACGAAACAGTAGAAGGAAAAGAGCAGGTCATGACAGAAAGTTGGGTTCTTCCCTGCACATTATTCAAATGCATTATCGTGAGGCCGAGGCTTCAAGGCAGCAACTTCAAATGGAGATTATCAAGTAGCTCGGAGAAAGGCGGTTCTCTTGACAATTTTAAGAGGGACAGCTTTTACATCGATAAGCGTGGCAAATTGAGAAGATTCGATCACAAAAAGGTCTCCAGGAAAAGGGGTAATCAGTTAAAATATTCAGTATATTTCCTTTGTCGTTCTCTTTTTGCCGAAAATTTAACTAATTCTGAAAGTTTTGGCAGGTGGGTCTTTGAGAGGCCAAGGTTGGAAGTATGGCTCTGGGTTTGTGGATGGAATATTCCCAGTTCTGAGTCCTAGTGCTCAGCAAATTCTGAGCTTCGTTATGGTGGAAAATGATGCTAACAGGGTCGATGCTTGTCTTGATACTCTCCCTCCGACTCATGCCACTTGGGATGATGTCATAAATGTAGCTGTTCAACTTCGTTTGAATAAGAAGTGGCACGCAATAATTCTGGTAAGACAAAGTTTGGATCCTTTTCTTTGTATCTTATTTTCTGTGTTGTTTAATAGAGGATTCTTTTATGTACCATCTGCAAAAGCAATTTGAGCTGACTAAAGTTTAGCATAAGAATTTCATTTTCTGAAGATATTTAGTGGTTGGTTTGTAACGCCACGATTTTGCTTTTGCTGTTTTTAATTATGGTTGGATGTATGATTTTTCTTTCGTCCTCTGCTGCTTTAGACACTAGTGACCTGTCATCCATGGTCTATATGTTATTATAATTATTCTTTAATTCGTTTAGCTGAGACAAAGTTGGCTTATAGAGCTGGAAGTTCTTCAAACCTTCAATTAGATTCTGATATCTGTATGATGTCATGATTTTTCTTCAGTGAGAGAGGATATGCACAATGTTGTTTGCATGCAATGTCTGACTTTCCTAATTTTTGTGACGATATGTACAGATTGGTGAATGGTTGCTGCATAGGAGTTCCTTCCAGCCAGATGTTATCTGCTACAATTTATTGATAGATGCTTACGGACGCAAGTCAATGTATCAGAAGGCAGAAAACACATATTTACGACTTGTTGAAGCTCGGTGTGTTCCTACTGAGGATACATATGCCCTTCTTCTGAAAGCCTACTGTACGTGTGGCTTGCTAGAGAAAGCTGAGGCTGTCTTTGCAGAGATGAGAAAATATGGTCTTCCTCCAAGTGCGTTATGGTAATATATAGTAAGTTATATAATGGTAGAATCATGGGCTAACTGAGGCTTTAACTCTAAAGAGGACTTTAAAAGAATAGGTTTGCACGTACTAGGTGGAAAGGTGGAAAGATGCATTGTTGATTGGCATGAGTTTTTTTGTCTTGCTCAAAGTAACAGAAAAAGTTAGGCAAGACACTATTTTGCTTTGAATGTATTGCAGCAAAGTATGTGTATATATATGTTCTTCGATATGTTTACATCCATAATTTTTGTGGTGTTTGTAACTGAAAAGAGCCTTTTGCATAAGGACGGAAGATCTTTTTACAGAAGATAGTTTATTAGGTGATAATATCATATGGGATGAATTATTAAGGGCCAACATTTCTTCCATTTCTTACTGAAAAAGATATTACAGGCAGAAACCTTCAGGTGAACTCAAGATGGAGTTATGTCATTGATTATGCAGAAGGCCTTGTCCAACTTATGTGAATCCAAGGAATCCCCTTATACACAGTTGAATTCCTCTATTCACTGCATGGAGAGGTGTGAAGAAACCACGCAGAAATTATGATTTCCTAGTTTGTCCAAATTAGTTATTAGGATAGAAGTTGCTAGTCTTTGAGACTCTAACAATGCCTAGAACTGCTTTGCCCATCAACACAAACACATAATTGCTGCCAGATATTGTCATATTGGCTCAAGAGTCATAAGTCTCTGTGCATTGTCTTAGTTTATGGGGTTCTCTGAGCGGCCTTGAAGAGAAGTTTTGCATTGTATTGCTTCCATTCCACCATTTTATGTTTGGTACTTTATATTCAGTCAGGCATGAACAGGACAATCTCTCATTCAAGCAGGTGCCATTGTGTATAATGCATACATTGATGGGCTAATGAAGGGAGGAAAGCCTGAAAAGGCAATCAAGATCTTTGATAGGATGAAGAGAGAGTCTTGCCAACCAACAACTGAAACGTACACCATGCTGATCAACTTGTTTGGAAAGGTGACTTTGATTGTACAATGTACCCATGCCTTTCAGCAGCTGTCCTACTAACTATAGCCACATTAAAGAGCAACATGCTTCCGTTGTTGCGACTTAGACGTTTGATTAGTGTTTGAGGTCCACTTAACAAGTTTGGCCTTAAGTGCAATGCCAATGCTGATCATTTTAAATGATTCTTATTATCTAGAGGAAATGTATGAGATCAGCTTGCCTCTCATATGATCTGCATTTGTTAGTCCATGCTTTGTTCTTGTGTGGAAATTTCTGATTGGTTATGTATATTCTTGTGCAGGCAAGTAAATCCTATATGGCCTTAAAGATGTTCAATGAAATGAAAAGTCAAAGGTGTAAGCCAAATATCTGTACATATACGGCTCTCGTCAATGCATTTGCCAGGGAGGGGCTATGTGAAAAAGCAGAAGAGATATTTGAGCAGATGCAGGAAGCTGGGCTTGAGCCTGATGTTTATGCTTATAATGCACTAATGGAAGCTTACAGGTGGTTTTTTGATATGGTTTCTTCTCTTAAGTTTTTTCGGTGACAATATCATTGACAAGCACTGAAAAAATTATGGAGAAAATATCTATAGATAAGAAGGTAGTGACGTGATAATTAACCAAAGAACCACAACAAGAGAAATCTTGTAATCTCTAGTGCTTTAAGATTACAATATATTACTCCTCACTGATTTTATAAAATTTATACTATAGGTATAGATCATATAGTGGCATGTCTAAACTCTAATTTATATTATGTTACTTGCGAGAATGCTAAGAAGGATTAGATTGTATTGAAAACGACTTCAGTAATCGATGGGTTGCAGGAGAATTTTCGTGTAATTTCCGAGAGATTATTGTAACATTTGGCTTTTGCCTTCTTGAATCTATGGCCACAATACAAATTCTGGTTTTCGATTACCAATAAGTTAAAGCTGAAGGAGTTCTTGGGGAGCGAAGAGATATTTTATGTTTGCACTTGAAGCTGCATTGTTCATGAGCCTTGAAAATTTCCTCTCTCTCTGAGATTGATTAGGTCAAATTTATTGACAGCCGCGCAGGTTATCCTTATGGTGCAGCAGAAATCTTCTCACTCATGCAGCACATGGGCTGTGAACCTGATAGGGCTTCGTTCAATATCATGGTAGATGCATATGGGAGATCAGGTCTTTATAAAGGTTAGTTGCAACTTGAGCTGATGATGCTGTACTAGATCATCTTTCAATAGTCAAGCCCATTAAGACCTACAGTTACCATGGTGTTGATTTGGTCTTTATGAAGGTTAGAAACTTGAGTAGATGATGCTACCTCTAGTTATTATGGTGTTGATGAGATTTAAAAATGAAACACTATCAGAAGAGATTAGTGAGCATGAAATTCTAATCTAGAGTTTACTTAGTTGAAGATCAAACAAATGCAATCTACCTAGAATGCTGGCCATTAGCAATCTGTCCAGTGGGAGGGGAGATTGGGATGTGATCAATCCTGGGAATAGCAAAAAAAGAAAAATCTATATAGAGTGCTCGCTTCTGAGTTATTTTCTGTGTTTGAATTGATTAAGCTTTGCATTTCACATTTTCCTAAATGAGCTCACAGTAAATTTTAGAGTGTAAATAATGCCGGATAATCATTGCTTTAATAAAATCAATGCCAATGTTTTGGCCTCATATACTCTATGATTAACATTAATGGTTATTTTAAGTTTGGCTTTCAGGATTGAAAGTGATCCAATAGTTGTGAATGCTGGGATGGCATGGTGTTTGCTCATTAATCTACGAGAAGCATAAAACACTTGGTGGGACAAAATTAGAGTGCATCTCTTGTAAAACTAGATTCATTCTTTTAAGCACTTGCCTGCTGTCCCCATTCTTTATTTCACTCTTCTTGGTGCTTGTGGTTCAGACGCAGAATCTGTTTTCGAAGACATGAAGCAACTAGGGATAGTCCCCACGATGAAATCGCACATGCTACTTTTATGTGCTTACTCAAAAGTGGCAACATAGCAAAGTGTGAGGACATCGTAAGACAGATGCAGCAATCAGGGCTCGAGCCAGATACTCATGTCCTCAACAGCATGTTGAACCTCTATGGTCGATTAGGACAATTTGAAAAGATGGAGGAAGTGTTGAATGCAATGGAAACTGGACCATATATAGCTGATATAACCACCTATAATACACTGATCAACGCATATGCACGGGCAGGGTATTTGGAAAAAGTCGAGGAGCTTTTCCAGATGATTCCTATCAAAAGGTTGCAGCCAGATGTCGTGACGTGGACATCTCGACTCGGGCATACTCAAGAAAGAAGCTTTACAAAAGATGTTTAGATATTTTCGAGGAAATGATCGATTCTGGTTGTTTCCCAGATGGAGGGACTGCGAAAGTGCTGCTTTCGGCGTGTTCGAGTGAAGATCAGAGAGAGCAGGTCACAGCTGTCATCAGAACCATGCACAAGAGCATGAGAACTGCTTTACCTGTATAAAGGAAGCACGCTTCCTATATTTTGTTAAGTGCAGAACAATCTTGGAAATGAGATGTCTGTGCGAGGTGTGATTTCTTGGTTCACCTCGTCGGCAAGCCTGCCTCTTGTTTGGTCAATGCTCCTCAGCAGCACAACGACACTAGCTCCAGATAATAGGATATGTGCACAATTCACCGAACTTGATATTACAGAAAAAGAAGAAAACAACTGTTTAGAGTAGTTTGATATAAATTTTCTGCAAAGCTCGAGTACTGTTGCATTCTGTGCCGCAGTGATACCCTTCTCTTCATGATGGTGAATTTTTCTTTCTCACAACAAATCCAAATCAGGTTGTTTCTTAAAGAAAGCTGAATATGAGTACTTAAACCACATGAAGGATCATCAATGTAGGAGAGAATTTGCCCTTATGCTATTGTTTTCTTAGGCTAGCGTTTGAATGTGTCACAGTGATATTATCAATGTTCTTTCAATTAAGAATTTTGCAAGACAATAGGGCTCTAGTGTCTAAATGTGCAAATGTTGTGCTGGGAGCTAGGTTGAGTATGCTTGCATGTTGAACATTAAAGTGGTGTACCAAGAGAAGCCCGGATGACCAACACATTTTGTCATGTGATGGTAATTAAATTTGATATAAGTTGGTAAACCACTCTAATTTAGATATTTAATTCAATGGACTAGATAGTAAATGCAAAACATTAACAACTTATGTAAATAGAAGTTAGTAATTATTTTAAAAATTGCTAATTTGCAACTATAAAAAGACTTGATATTTTCGAAATAGTATTGATGAGTTGTTATTAAGTTACCTTAAAAAAGTCATCGGTCATATTTTTACAAACGGTTCTTTTGATACATGCATGTAGCTATCGAAATTAAGTCTTGCTAACGAGTTCTTCCCGTTCACTTATTAAGTATGCTTAGTAAGGGAATATTTTAATTTTCAATATATCGATTATGCATAATATGAAAAAGATGGTGCATTGAAAATTATAGATTGTTTAACCAGTGTCCCAAAACACTCATTAAGAAAATTTATGGAAATTTAACTTTTGCACATAAAACAATAAAATTATGCCAATTGATGATAATAAGGTAAATTTTCTACCCGAACATTATAGAAATATCCCAAGGGTTGCTCAAATTGTGAAGATTCGGGTTTAAATGACTACGCTTTTTGCATACTTTTGAGACCATTTCAGGAGCACAGACACGTGCGATCTTCGGTAATTTCCTGGTGCGTGTGGTACGGGAGGATTGGGTGTTTAAAAAGTCACGGACGACCCATTGATATGCACAAAAACCATAGAAGGAAATCTTCAACCAGGACATCAGGCCATTGCCGAAAGAAAGTGATTTTATGGTAGGTACTAACCGACGTGGATGGAGAGAATCGAGATTTAATAAATAAATGGGAGTTGGTCTGCTAAGGATTCCTATACTGCAGGCACTAGGCACGTGATGTTCACATTGGTGCACACAAATCAGCATTCCACCAACTTTCTGCTCAGTGGAGTTTGCCGAGACAAATGACTCCCCACCATAATCTTTTTCTGTCAGTTTCACTACATTTCAATCAATTTGGAATATTTATGTTCAATTTCCAAATTTCGATGCAACAACCCCAACAACAACAGAGGAAGTTATGTATAGGAACATCCACCAAACCCCATATCCTATGTAAATCTTTGTGGGAGAGAGAGAAAAGAAGAAGAAGAAGAAGAGAGACGGGCATTGTGGAACGTGCACAGACAACTGAAGAGGGGATAGTCCCGGATTAGAATTACAGAAATGGCGTCGTCGAGGTTGTTGTGGGCGTCGAGAGCAGCCTCATACCTCAGGATTTCAGTGTTCCACAGAGGATTTTCCACAGGTAAGAGAGAAAAAGGTCCTCTCCAGATCTTGCTTTCAGACAGTCTCCATATATTGTCGTGACAAGTTGATTAACATATTTATGCATAGATGTGGAGCTTACCAATACGGTTTTTAGAATGAATGAATTGCGATCTATGTTACGGAAACAAGTAGAAGAAAAAGATCTGATTTCGATCAATGGGTTGCGTTAGTGGCATTGTTTTGTTGAGCATAGATCGGTGGGATCGAGTTATTAACGTTTTTTCCCTGTTGGTTGAGCCGAAGTGGCATTGTTATATGTTATGTGAAGGTGCTTTAAAGAAGGCATTGAGTCAAAAGCTAGAGCATATTGATCAGAATGATTGAGTTGCAGAACAATCTGCCAATGAAAGGACAATCTACAAGAAAAGGACTGATACATTCGTGCCGCTATCGTCACAATTGAAAGCTCAAATGGCTTTAATAGGCCAGATCAGATGACTATTTCCAATTATCTGATTTACACGCTTTGACCAGCTTGTTTCTAATCTGTGGATCATCCTCTTACATACACTCTGCTGATTGCTATAGACATTGCCTCATATTGCATATCTCTGTCTCGGAATTATGGCAGTTCTCAAGGATCTCAAGTATGCCGATTCTCATGAGTGGGTGAAAATTGACGGCGCTTCTGCAACTGTTGGCATAACCGATCATGCGCAAGACCATTTGGGAGATGTTGTGTACGTCGAATTGCCAGAAGTAGGGGCTGCGGTTGCGCAAGGCAGCAGCTTTGGTGCGGTTGAGAGCGTCAAGGCCACCAGCGACATATACTCTCCCATTTCAGGGAAAGTCATCGAAGTCAATGGAGAGCTCAGCAAATCTCCTGGTCTGGTGAGTTCTCTTATAGAATTATGTTCCTGTTGCATTGGTAAACGACTAATTGAATTTGGTTCTCTGCGGCATACCGATTCAAAAAGCCGATGGTGGTGTTTTTTGGTTTGGTTTTTCGCTTGAATCAATGTGTTAATCAGAGTAGCTACTCTTTTAACTGATCATTTGAATACCATCTTCTGAACTATCGATATCTTCTGTGGAGATTGTTCCAAACGTAGTTATCAGGTTCAGATTGATAGAGGGGCTCTTCGTCTGTGGCTTTTCCAGGTTAACTCGAGCCCATATGAGGATGGGTGGATTATAAAGGTCAAGGCGAGCGATGCAAACGAAGTGAATAACCTGATGGGGGCCGACAACTACTCGAAGTTCTGCGAAGAAGAAGATGCAAAGCATTAAGCCTCTGGCCTTGCAGAAACTGAAGTTGTGTTCAGGGAGGCATGGCACTCATCTTGGACAACTTGGGCACTCCCCTTTTCAGACATTACCAGGTGGCCATACTTTGCCATTGTGGTTTCTTCCTACTGTGACTTTGTGGAGCATTGTGTAGAATCTCATGTAATAATTCTTGGATGTCCTTTGTTTCCATCACAATGGTGCCATCTTACAGATCCAGTTTTTTTTTTCCAACTACATGATTGCAATTTTCTCTATTTTCGGAGGGATTGGGCACATAAAACTCGTATCTTTATGAGGTCATATCTAAGGTTGACTTTACTGACTTACAATGTATGAATATTGTGAAAATAAATATGGTATTTGAAATCGACACTTTCCTCATAATTTTCCTTTGCCCTGGCTCTGTGTGCGAGCTACTTAGCAGATTTACAAATTCGAACCGTGTGTGAGTGAACTCGTGACCAATTTGTGCCTTGAGCATTAGCTATCTCATGTGAAAAAAAGGGAAAATTACCAAAACAATTCTAAACTTATCACAATTTTTTCAATTTAGTCATAATTTTTTTTGTCAATTCAATACTAAAGTTTTTATAACTGTATCGATTGGCATGGATGCCCGGTTAGCACTGATCTTTCGACTAACACTGACGTGACCATTAATTTAATAATATTTTATTTTATTAATTTTTTAATTTTTTCTGTCTTTTTTTCGCCTTTTTCTCTGTTTTATCCTCTCTTTTTTACTCCTTCCTTCTTCCTCCTTCCCTTGGCCATCGACAATCGGCCAGAGGCAGGGTTGGTGAGGGACCTCACTGGCCTCTAGTATGCATGGCCGTGGCTAGGCGGCCTCGCCCAAGTTGCTTGCTGGGCTCGACGAGGCTCACCCTTGCCGGATTTGGCGAGGGTTGAGCCTTGCCGACCATGGGGGCGAGGCTCGACTTCGCCAAAGGCCATGAGGAGGTCGAAGGTGAACTCGTGGCCTCTGGTGAGGGTTGAGCCTTGCTGATCATGGGGATGAAGCTCAACCTTGCTAGAGGTCATGAGGTTGAAGGCCGTGACCTCGCACGACCTCTAGCGAGGGCTGCCAATGGCTGGACGAGGCTTGCCCTCGCCGGATCTGGCGAGGGTCGAGCCTTGCCTAGCCATTGGGAAACGAGTATATCGACGACATCGAGATCGAATACATCGACGAGATCGAGAAGGCTGGGAAAGGGGAAGGCAGAAGGCAACGAAATCAGCATTCCACCAACTTTCTGCTCATTGGAGTTTGCCGAGACAAATGACTCCCCACCATAATCTTTTTCTGTCAGTTTGGCTTCATTTCAATCAATTTGGAATATTTATACCCAATTTCCAAATTTCGATGCAACAACCCCAACAACAACAGGGGAAGTTATGTATAGGAACATCCACCAAACCCCACATCCTATGTAAATCTTCGTTGGGTTGGGGGGGGGTGGGGTAGGAGAGAGAGAGAGAGGGAGGAGAAGAGAGTGAGGGGCATTGTGGAATGTGCACAGACAACTGAAGAGGGGATAGTCCCGGATTAAAATTACAGAAATGGCGTCGTCGAAGTTGTTGTGGGCGTCGAGAGCAGCCTCATACCTCAGGATCTCAGTGTTCCACAGAGGATTTTCCACAGGTAAGATAGAGAAAAAGGTCCTGCCTTTTATCTTGATCTTCTTCTTAATTGATCAAAGCTTTGTCTTCAGATCTTGCTTTCAGACTGTCTCCATATATTGTCATGACAAGTTGACTCACATATTTATGCATAGATGTGGAGCTCACCACCGGTGTGGTTTTTAGAATGAATAATATGGGATCTATGTCACGGAAAAAAGTAGAAGAAAAAGATCTGATTTTGATCAACGGGTTGTCTGAGGGGCATTGCCGTGTTGAGTATGGATCAGTGGGATCAAGCCAATAACGCTTTGTTCCCTGTTTTTCGAGCCGAAGTGGCATTGTTATATGTTACGTAAGGGTGCTTTAAAGAAGGTGTTGAGTCAAAAGCTATAGAGCATATTGATCAGAATGAATGAGTTGCAGAACAATCTGCCGATAAAAGGACATTCTGCTAAAAAAATGACTCATAGATTCATGTCGCTAGCATCTCCAATTGAAAGCTCAAATGGCATTGGTAAGCCAGATCAGATCTATTTCCTGAACGTGAAGTTATCCCTCTTGTTGTGCTCATTCATGAATTAAGATCAGATGACTATTTCCAATTATCTAATTCACACGCTATGACCACTTAGTTTTGAATCTGTAGATCATCCTCTTATACACGGTGTGCTGATTGCTATAGACATTGCCTCATATTGCGTAACCCTCTCTCGGAATTATCGCAGTTCTCAAGGATCTCAAGTATGCCAATTCTCATGAGTGGGTGAAATTTGACAGCGCTTCTGCAACTGTTGGCATAACCGATCACGTGCAGGACCATTTGGGAGATGTTTCGTATGTTGAATTGCCGGAAGTAGGGGCTGCGGTTGTGCAGGGCAGCAGCTTTGGCGCAGTTGAGAGCGTCAAAGCCACCGGCGACATATACTCTCCCATTTCAGGGAAAGTCATCGAAATCAATGAAGAGCTCAGCAAATCTCCTGGTCTAGTGAGTTCTCTTATAGAATTATGTTCCTGTTGCATTGATTTTTGGAGAAATCAATAATTAGTTGAATTCAGTTCTTCTAGGCATACTGATTCAATGTGCAGATGGTGGTTTTTGGTTCGGTTATCGCTTGAATCGATGTATTAACTAGAGTAGCTACTCTTTAACTAATCATTTGAATACCATCTTCTGAACTATTGATATCTACTGTGGAAATTGTTTGAAACGTCGTTATCAGGTTCAGACTGATAGAAGGGTTCTTAGTCTATGACTTTTTCAGCTTAACTCGAGCCCGTATGAGGACGGGTGGATTATAAAGGTTGAGGTGAGCGATGCGAATGAATTGAATAACCTGATAGGGGCCGACGACTATTCGAAGTTCTGTGAAGAAGAAGATGCAAAGCATCAGGGTTTGTTTGTTAACACTTCTTTTTCTTTGTTTTTATGTTCTTTTGTTCCTTGAAATACAAAAAGAACATAAATCCGTTTGGTAACGTCCACTACTGTTTCTATTACTCAGAATAGAAATTTATTTCGGGGAATAGATTTGAAATAGAAATGAAAATTAGAAAAAAGTAGCTTATTGTTCTTGGGAACTATTTCTAGAAAGTTATTTCTTGAGTCGTTGTTACTTTTAATTGCCAATGACCGCCGTCGTCGCCGCTGGTCACCGGCCGGCCGCTGTTGCCTTTTGCCTCACGACTGGCGGTTGGCGACGCCACAGCTAGTGACCGGCGATCGGGGATTGGGTGACCTGGCGATTGGTTGCCAGGTCGCCTAGCCATCGATTGCCGTTGCCACCAAGAGAAAAAGGAATTTTTATTTTTTTGTCGTTACCAAATGTATTTTTATTTTTTCTATTCCGATAATTAGAAATTTTTTTAATTACCAAATGCTTTGTTTTACTCATAAATTGTTTAAGGGAGTAAAAATAGAAAAAAAATTACTTTTCAAAAGAAATTATTTTCAGGAGTAAAAATATTACCAAACGCATCATAAGCCTTTGGCCCTATAGAACTGAAGTCGTGTTTAGGGGGAGACATGGCACTCATCTTGGACAACTCGGGCACTCCCTTTTTCAGACATTATCAGCTAGCCATACTTTGCAATTGTGGTTTCTTCCCACTATGACTTTGTAATAATTCTTGGATGTCCTTTGTTTCCATCACAATGGTCTCACCTTACAGAGCCAGTTTTTTTCCAATCTAAATCTCTAAGGATCGCAATTTTCTGAGGTCCACCTTATAGATTTACAATGTGTGAATATTATGGAAATAAATCCAGTCTTTCAAATCGACACTTATAATTTTTCTTTGCCCCAGCTCGGTGGGCTAGTCTTGGTCGTTATCTACTTAACAGATTTACAAATTAGAGTCGTGTCGTGAGTAAATATTTTTTCAGTTTGTGCCTTGAGCATTAGCTGTCTCATATGAAAAGACTTCATGACTTCTAGTGTGTTTATAATACTATGGCCACGGGCTTGTACATTTAAGGATGAATGGAATAGTTATGACTCCTACACTTATGCCAATAAAAAAAAGAAAGAAAAAGAGTGCTGGTGACCAGGCTCTTACATTTGATATGATATGGAGTGAGTAGTTATGATTCAAATTGAACATTTCATAGCAAGGTGAGATGATAACCTTCGTAGGAGTTAGCTACGGTAGTAATACCGAATCGAAACTTGAATCGAACCGAACCTAACTGAGTTTTTTTCCAATTTGGTTCTCATTCGGTTAAGATAATATTAAAAATCGAAATTTTTTCACTGGTTCGGTCACACTTACTGATAAACTCTCAAAATCACGAACCGTCGAACCTGATCTTTCTCGTCTTCTGCTCTCGTCCACGCCAAACGCCGAACGGAGGAGCAACGGTGACGGCTACGGCATCAGTGTCGACGACTGGATTTCCGGCCCAAAACCTGAGAAGGGGTCAGAGAACTTTTCTCCTCTCCGTCGCCCTCCATCCATCAACAGCCACCGCCGAACCCCGATCGCTGGCCAACACGCTGAGAAGGGGCAAGAACAGAGGGCATTGATCAGGTGATTTATGAGCATCCATTACTTTCATTCCATTTGTCGATTTGAGAATCTCCCGTCGATTTCTTGGCCTGTCCAGGTTTTATGGGTCGAGCCTCGTTTCTTGTTTCTTTTTGGATTTCTGCTCTCGCTCCGTGCCTTTTGGGAATGGGGTGGTGGTAGATCTGAGGAAAATGCTGTAGCATCCCTGATCTTTGGGTCGAATTGTATACAACCCGTTTGATGAAATTCCTGAACTAAATCATCGCGCATTGATTCAATTCTTAGGCCAAGAATTTCCTTCGTCGAATGATGACCCTATTTCGACATCTATCTCTGATTTGGTGTGGCCAGAGAGTAGTTCGATTCTAACTGGATTTCTGGCCTAAAACTGAAAGGCCAGTAGAATTCTCCTCAATTTGGTTAGTGAGCTTTTCTCCTTTCCGACTCAATCTTGAAATGAAAAATCGAAAAACCGAACTGAACGTTCGATTCCGCTCATATTCAGTTTGGATCGAATTTGGTACCACTTATACCCTATTGGCCACTCTGCCCCGCCCCCGACCTTTTGCCAGATTAAAAAAAAAATCGTTGTTAGACATTAAATTAAAGCCATGAAAAATGAAAAAAGATCACTTTTTCATAGCTTCCAAATGGGCCCAATTACACTCGATGGGCCTTCTGTATTTTTCGTTTCTTCTTTCCCTTTCCGTTTTTACATAATTAAGAGGAGAGAGGGGACCAATGGATTGGCGTGGTGGCGAGGAATGGAATTCTCCGGCGGATTTATTCCAACCGCGTACCCTCGTTCTTCTCTCCTCTGCTCGCGTGCCCGCCACGAGCTCCGTCGCCGGTGAACCTTCGTTCTCTACCTTTTTTCTCTTCCATTTTTTGAACCCTTTTTTCTATGCATATTGGTTCTCCGCCGCAGCAAACTCTTCTGAATTTGCCTCTGTTTCAAATTCTAGGTCATCCCTTTAGCAGTCCGGTCGTGGTGTGGCTGACCGTGATCAAGGTTTTTGTGTTAACGCTTCTTGCTGATGCGATAAAGGGGCTGCAGCCACTGTTTTGGCTTTAAGTGGGGCGTGATAGATGGTGGGGGTTTAGTAGTTTAGATGAATTTTGACACGAGCGAAGGAACGTTCTTGCTCAAGCACATTGCGTTGTCTCCTGCACTCGTTTCCTCAGAAAATTGTTTTTATTTGTTTAATACTTAATGAACGTAATGAGGCTGGGACTGACGTGGAGAGGTTCTACTGTTGAGAGGCTTGATATTTGGATTGATTGAATTAATTTCTGGTTTTTTTACGTTCGTTTGGGTGGTGCTTTTGCTTGGGTTCTTTTATTGAGAACTTTTTGTACAAAATCAAACATGATTTTGCAACAAAAGAAAAAAGAAAAAAAAGAAGAAGGGTGGTTCGGTTCTCTGTTCCAGGTTTTCTGGCTTATTTCCCAGTTCCAGCCCTGGAACCGTCTGGACCACGCTCATTCCTAGTTGCTGTCACTGCATGGCTTATATGGTATAGAACGATGATGCAAATTTAAGTTGAATTACTTTTAGTTGCAAGGTTCTGATTTATCAACAGATCGATTGATGATGACACGAGCTTGTGAAACCACTTCCACATGCAAAGCTCCGATTTGCTTTGGGTTGACTGTTGATTGTTGTTTACAAGCTCTATCCTGACTTTGGCGGAGTTGCTTGTTCGAATTTTATCTATTATTATATATCTTTGATCCATTGTATGAATTATAACTGATACTCTGCACATAATCTTTGTTGTACAGTTATATTTTGTTGTGTGGCGCTTTAGTGCATAGAACATACAACCTTGAGCTGTACTACAGCAAGCATCATGGCAAGAGCCTTATCGAACCTTCTCGTCAAGGGCATTACAGGGTCCCCAGTAGGATGCTCTAATAGAATGGTAAGCTTTTTTTCCTGTATCAACTAGCATAAAATGTGGTTATACTGGTTATTATGGAACGGATAGAGGTGCATAGGACTGAATTCTGAAGATAAAAGATGGTTTTTGACGTGTGCCCTAAGATAATGAGTAGAAGCTAGTTTAGCTGGGCAAACAAGAAAAGACGTGGAGCTCAACAGATGTTGCCCTTAGCAGAGGAGTCACTCTAAACAGCTTTCCTTCTTTACTCCGAAGGTTCTTAATTGGAATTACGTAGGTTATTTTCTTAAGGACCCCAAGTTGCTTCTTCTCCAGCATGACAGTTAAGTTTATGTGATACTCCACTGATGGCATGCTGGCCATTAGTGGCAGTGGCTTCCTACTTCAAACCTTAGCTTCTTTTCTCAGTCATTACCGATGTAACAACTTTAAAATAAATTCTCAAACTTATTCGACAAAGGATAGCAGAGGCAGTGCTCAAATGAGATAAAAGCCATTAGGTATTGGTCATACGTTTAGACCCGCTAACTCTCAAGCCTTATCTCTGATAATGTCTAAATTAGTTGAGTCTGTATGTTATTTGTTATGTTTGCAATATTGTGCTAACATCCCTTTTGCAACTATTATTAGTAGGTATCTGCATTGTCTATTCAAAGAGAAATGAGATACTCCACAACTGTACCAAACGACCCTGAAATGCATGATGACTTCAAACCTATGGATAAGTTTCAGGACTCTGCCACTTCTTTAAAGGATGTTGTTGAACAGGTAGGCAATCCTGACATGACATAACATGGTTTACAGTCTTCATTATGTTCTGCATCCTACTTTGCTCATCTATTCTCTTCATTTGCTTTACTTCATTTATTTGTGGTTTAGGATGTCAAGGAAAATCCTGTGATGATATACATGAAAGGGGTCCCTGAGTTTCTGCAGTGTGGGTTCAGCTCTCTAGCTGTAAGAATATTAAAACATTACAGTGAGTTCTCTTGCCTTTTATAGCGATTTCAGCATGTCGTTGGCGGACTTACCTGCTGATGCTTTCAATTTGAAAGACTATGGAGAATTGACAAATTTGGCTGCTGAATGTATTTTCCGATCTTTGCAATTGGCTTGTGCTTGAACTTTGCGAAATGTGATACATAGATCCAGTTATGATATTATGGAGCGGAAAGTACTCTACTATATTGTTTTTAATTGGTACAGGAATTAACATAAAGCTGGTCTTGATTTTTCTGGATGATGCTATTGGCGGAAAATACTCACATTCCAAATGAACCTATTGAGAAAACCATGAATGTAATTATAATTCCAATTATAATTACCTCTGGGAATGTGAGATGCCTTCCAAGGTACTGGAGTAGCACATGAGACTTGAGTACTGTACTGATGCTGATCATCCTTTGCATACTGTACTGATGCCGATCATCCTTTGCATTTGTTATAACTACAAACATCAAAATTCAATCAGCTGTATCATTAAACAAAATGTTACCGTTATTTTTTATATGTTGAAACATCTTTGTCCTCTATAGTACCTACACTTCTCATGCCTCAGGGGGAGCATTCTGAAGGCAAACTAGCTTGGAGAGTTTTTGTCAAACACTGAGTTTGCACAGATGTCCATTATTGAAAAAGCTTTGGTGGGCAAGAAGCTGTAAAACTGAAATATATAGCTGATTTGGTTCAGTGGATTAATTTCTCTTTCTGTATGATGGGCCTTGTGCATTAGCTATCACAGCTTGTCATATGCTGATTGCAAGGTGTCATTATACATGGAAATATAACATTATCCATGTCTTTTGATGTCCTAGACAGATATAACGTCCATATCCACACTAAGTTCTAGTGAATGTAGTGCATAGAAGATAATGTCAGTGATTTCATTCTTATCTGTTTCTTCACACATATCACGGTCCCTTCATGATGTGTTAAATTTTTTAATTTGATTGATTGAACCAGTTGAGGTCTTCTTACCACCCTTTCAGATGTTCCATTAAGTGCTAGGAATATATTGGAAAATGCAGAACTGAAAAGTGCTGTGAAAGCTTTCAGGTGAGTCTCACCTCCCTTTTGACAGTGCATAATTTTGGCTGATTTTTCATATAACATTTTTACTCATACACTGGAAATGCTTCAAAGGCCTTTGATGTAACATATTTAACAATGCCAAGATGATTAAGTATTGATAAACTCTCTCAATGTTATGGCAGCCAATATCTTTCAATCATTTTGTTTCTTGTCAAACAACATACTTCAGCCTCTAGTATCTGTCTAGAATTCATCCATCACATCAAGGCACTCTGATTATAGTATGGGCTTCTGCATTTTATGCTACATTTTGAGAACAAGCATATGACATCGTGTCAGGGGTTCTATTCTTCATGGAATAGATGAACTTGCAACATGAGCCTATGTCGGCTGATTTATGCTGAAATTTTCAATTTTGGACATGAAATATAGCTGTTCTGTCTTGGGGAAACCCTCTTCTAAAACAGGAATCACAAATGCTAAAAACGAGGTGTTACTTACTCCGCCTTAATTTGACAACCGTTTGGAGCACCGCTTTCACAAGTTCCCCTCCATTCCTGCCCGTTGCCAATAAAATTGAAATAAGTTGTGAGAAGTATAAAAAGTTCGAATTAAGGTATTGGTGGGATAGAAGAAAGTAAGTACCCGTTGCCGATGTTTTCCGACACATGTCCTCCGATACCCAAAACCTGATCGATAGATTCTAGCCACTGGTCACGAGTCTCTTGCGGAACATTATGCCGCAGCATGTCCATCCAAAAATGATTCCGTAATTCTTCCTTTTGCGAGAGATCCATTCCATAGAAGACAGGCAAAATTTTCTGCTCATTTTTTTTTTTAACGCATTTGGACATCTGAACTAGATTATCGAGACAGTCACGAGATGAAGCAAAATCTTCAGAGATAATTGGAATAAATATCTTGCAGTTATCCATGGCATTGCAAACCTCGCGATCAACATCTTTACCAATGAGGTATTGATCATTATCTCTGAACACACTGATTTTTTCACGCTCGAGGTCGTAAGTAAGGTGAGAAGCAAAAGTCTTTGCAGTAGCAGGGCTAGAGATCAAGAACACTTCGCAATTACTTTTTCTTCTTTTCTTCCCTACAATGCAGCACGACAAATCAAAGTGACTATGATAAGATATAACCTAACAGTAATCGTACGAAAATTCAAAAGAACAAGTTAACTTTAAAAAGCCACCAAATGCATTCTCTATGCAAGAATTGAAGGGAGGCTAAAGCTGTCACATGATGAACACAGAGAATACTTACCAATCATGGGGATTTGTTCCATCAACGGTGGCCTCAATACACTCGAAACCTTTTCAACCACCATTTTCACCAGCTGTCCTTCACGCCTGCTGATTTGCAAATCGGTCATTCCCATTCAAAAGTGCACAGGGGTTCGTATTCAGATTTACGACGAATATGACCAATATAGATTTGTGAATTGTAGATAAATTCATATACATGCATACCCATTAGCAACCTGCTGTGATAAAAATCCTCCAATCTCTGCCAAAGACTCCAGCGCTTCCTTCCATTCTTTCACTTGTTTTGGCGTATGGTGTTTCGCCAGTTCATTAAAAGCCTTTCCAAATTCCCCAGTTTGGTTACGTACATCAGAGACATCCACGTCATGGAATATAGGGAGGACTACTTGGCCCTGCTTGCGGCAATGCATAATCTGGCGGAGTTCGTCGAGGCACCATTTACTGTTGCCATAATATTTGGAGATGATGGGGATCGCGATCTTACTATTCTCGATGGCCTTGAAAAGCCCTGTCCCTATGTTCTCACCGAGGAGATCGGTGTCGTCCTTGAACACAGAGAATTTTTCAGTTTCCAGGCTGCTATGAAGGTGATCCCCGAAGCCCTTGCGACTGTCTTTCCCTCTGTAATTCAAGAACACGTCGTAAAAAGGCTCAGGCTTAGCTTTTAATTGGGCCGCTAATTGTTGGAAAAAATAACGGTCTTGAGGCATCTCTAAATCTTCAGGCATAGTGAGGTTAATGAGTGGAGCACATGTATTTTCCCCACTCAACATTCCCCAAGGAGACCGTAGACAAGCAAAGGGCGCATCCATCTCTGCAATAAACTTTTCTCTCTCTTTGAGACGGAACTCAACTTGCGAAATGGCTCCCGCCTGCGTATGGGGTGTTGAAATTTAACTCAACGTGCTCTTGGGCTTTCTCTTTTGATCTGCACAGAAAAACTGATTTACAACAGACCTCAAACCCCAAGAGCACGAGAAAAAGAAAAAGAAAAAGAAATGTCGGCTTTCTCGTGCTCTTGGGGTTTGAGGTCTGTTGTAAACCCTGGCTTGGTATAGATTCTCTTTTGATCTGCACAGCAAAACTGATTTACAACAGACCTCAAACCCCAAGAGCACGAGAAAGCCGACAATTCGCATGCCATCTCACGATCCGTAAAAACACATACTACTATCGTTGTAATCGCAAATCGAAGCGTAACCAGACGAAATCTCGATCAACAAACATAAGAGAAACAAGAACCCACTTCCAAAATCTCAAACACAAAAACCCGGAAAACACCTCACCCAAAATTCTACAATCATTCATCAAGTTCTTCGTCATAGAAGAAGGTTGAGCACATACCGACGAGAGACTCCGGCGTTCTGGTTCTGGACAAGTCTGAGGATGAAGTTGGTCGCTGGTTCTGGTGGCGACGGAAATGATGGATTAAATGGGGTTGTGTTTGCAACACAGAGAGGGAGAGGGAGGAAGGGAGAGATGTGAATGGAGGAGGAGATGCGAGGATGAGGATCTGGGATCGTAAATCCGCAAACGAAGAAAGCGAAGAAAATCTATAGAGAGAAACCTATTTTTTAAGCAGTTATAGTTTTTGGACAAAATTGCCCTCTAATTGCCGGAATGTCCGCCAGAGAAAATTGGGCTAGCCCCTCAAGACAAGTTAATAACTTCAGACCCATTTTTGATACAATGTCTGCTTTAGATTTTTATTTAAGAACACGACTCCACTTTTAACCTTTATTTGAAATTTTCCATTTTTTTTTGCCTTGATGTTGCTAGAGATATTAGTCTAGCTTAAAATTTTAGAACAAGCAATAATTTCACAAAATTTCACATGGTAGCAAAGCTAAAGGATTTTTTCTAAGCCCCATTTATCTCCCCTAGGCAAAAAAACTCAGATTACGCGTGAGGGAAAGTATTAGAGTATTTAAATATTAAATCACGATATCATTTAATAGCTTAAGTTTTTAAAATGATTGATAGTGATCCTACAAAATCTTACTACAGATGTGTGAAGACAATCACAGTCCTTGAGGTATTATTCACCTCAACTATTGTTGCTATCAAGTTGATAACAAATATACATACACCAAAGTTGCAGAGAAATGATTTTAATAATTATTTAATTTCTCTCTTAGTTTTTCATCTTAAATGTATTGTTAAAATTGTGTATGTGAAAAGAGATGAAAGAGAGTTTCTAAGAAGTTGTTATGAACAATTGTAGATATTATAAGTAGTGTGTCATTTGGTTTCTTTTCACAGACAAGTAGTCACCACGTCTTTTTAGAATAGGTGTCTTATTTCCAACCATCATCACTTTTTATGTTGAAAATAACTTCCTTTCATAATCACCAATAGCCTCTTTTCATAACCAAGAGTCACTTTTTTTTTTCCATAATTAAGAGTCATATCTTCTCTTAATAAAAAAAAATTTCTTCTTTTAATCAAGAGTCACCTCTTTTATGATACAAATAATTGCAACATGAAGTTCATCTTCCCAATACCTACTTGTGACTTTAATTCAAAATTCTAGACATATCCAGAGTGTCATAATTTATCAGAAAACCGTTCTTTAATGACATTGCTTTTGTTTTGGAGGTATACATTATAAGTTTTTCTTTTTCTTTTTTTTTTGGTCATATATACATTATAAGGTTCACTGGAGATGATCCGTCTCATTTCGAGCTATATCCAACAAGTATCATACTTCGGAAAGCGTGAAGAACCCAAGTTTATGTGTCCTCCGGAAGTTCTTCCTCCTCCAATTAGGTTGCAGCCATTTATATCATGCACATTCGGACCCACTAAGAATAAATTCTAATGCCGTCTTTGCTACTTCCTTTATAAGCTTATTTCCGATAATATTATACTGAAGCAATCGGTGTCATTTCCACAAACATACATGAGCAAATTCAATTTTTTGTTGATGAGAGGCTTATCCTTTGGGTGATGGTAGTGTGCGTGTGCATATTTAGACATTTTGACACTTGCTGTTCAGGGAATGATTTGAGTGGGAGTGGAGTTGGTACAAGAGTGGCAGTGAGCCAGTGCGCATCTGATGCAATTCATCTGCAGAACTTGATGTTAGACAATTACGAGAGTATCGAATCCAAGCCTCTCATCCTAGCACCAGGAGGAAGCTATAATGCACTATGATCCGCGGAATAATTGGACAAGACCCAAATCCTTAAATCAATTGCTCTTCGCATCTACAATCTCCGATCAGGTACCTTCTGTAGTTACTTTTGACTACTTCGATATCTTGGATCTGAGAAAAAATTTCCTGCTTGTAGGGGCTGATCAGCACCTCATCAAAAAGATTCTTGATCCGACATATCTTCATGGCATTGCTGGAACATTTAGAAAGCTTCAAAACACGACTAAGGTTCTTTGGCTAATTTGGCAGTAGTGTGGGTTGGTGAAACAGGAAGAGCTTTCAACAGCAGCCACGATGGTGTTTCGAATGCATTGTGTGTTTCAAAAGCCGGAGGAACCCATACACACTGGATCCATTTCCTGATAAGTTAAATCTGCAGGGGAAAAAACAGATTCTCCAACAATTATAATTCACCATCCTAAGTGGTAACTAATATAGATTGGAGGACATAAAAGGTACATAGAACCAGTGTACATCGTGCCAGGCATCCAACTGAAGAAAAAGAAAACTGAATACTAATCACGGACCCCTAGAGATGACAAGAGCCAATACCTATGTCGCTTTTACAGCTATCAGTGCCCTCCATCTTTGTTAGTTGGTTTATGTAGATTAAGTCTCGAAACATGTTATTTTTCTGATAGTTTTCCTACTATGCTGTCTCAATTTTGGATAGATTGCCTCTTATTCTGCCCCTTTAATATTTCAAGGAACCTCTCAAGGGGATATTGTCTTCCTACGATCTAATCTGCAACCTCTGAAAAATGTGGAGGTATTATTTCCCTTGAGCTACTAGATAGAAAAAAAGAATTATTACAAAGTTCCCGTAGGAGAACCAGCATTTTTAGGTGAAACTCAGCAATCTTATACTTAAAGCAAGTCTGTACAGTATAGGGGCCATATCTCATCAATCAGCCACATATAAATTATGATCTAGTCCATGTTGCCAACCTCAAATTGAAGGCCTCAGAGCAATTCTGCTAAGGACATCTGAAGTTCAAAAGATTATTGCAAAGGTGTTTAAGAAATGAATAACTGGCGGCAGAATAGCAGCATCAGCTTAGGAATAGGCTAGAAGGTAGAGTAAAGCTTCGATGTGAATCATCCATACATTTCTTAAGATGTCAAAGTTGAATCCTATGCAATTGAAAAATCATGCCTGACTTGAGATCATCTCTCTCTGTGAGATAAAAGAAGAGGAGGATCATCCCAACACAATCCATCTGCTCATACAACTATACAAAAATGATGATCGTCCATCAAAGCAGACACATACTTGAGTAGAAAAACAATTGAAGACGAGCATCCACTCTGAACATGACAACAAGTACAGGGTTAAAAATCCAATTTCTGGGAATAGGTAAGAGTGGTGGGTATTCAAATAGTCG